>JASDDO010000010.1:28440406-29079021 GCA_030015575.1 Agapanthus africanus | reverse complement strand
AAGTGGATGAACTGTTGTTCCATGTCGAAACGGGCAATCTCGGGAAAGTATTTCGCATCGAACATATCGCGAAATGTCCTCCATTCAATCGGTTGGGCGAGTCGGCTTTCTTCAGCCTTCTACCAGACTCTGGCGTTATCTATCAGTTGCAGCTTTACAGCTCACACCTAAGCAACCTCTAGCACTTATACCGCTGCCAGATCATCCTCAATAGACTGAGCCCATTCCTCTTCCTTTAGTGGGCTGTCTTTCCTAGAGAAATGTTTCGGGTGCAGTGCGCGGAATTGCTTGACTCTAGGTGCCTCGACATCTGGATGGTGCATGAGGATAGCAGTCTGCTGCTGCTGACCCTCCAAGAGGCTCTTGATTGCCTCAAGCAATACCGTTTGCTCGTTGATGGGAGCTGCAACGGTAGGTGGTGGTGGTAGGGTAGGAGATGGGGTGTTTCCATTGACGTTGGTACTCGTGTTGTTCGGTGAATCCATGACCTTGATAGAAAACGAAAGGTTATGATAGATTTAAGGAATTGAAATGTAAAGAATGTATAATTGCTGATTCTCATAATTCTTGTAATATATTGCTTAGGATTCCATGCAGAACTGGCCTGCATGGGCCGCCAACAAAACCTGTCACGCCCCGCTTCCCAGTGTACGAGGAAGGAGACGTGACGGGCACGGGACGTATTTACACAGAAATAAATATGTTAAGCGTAAATAAGCAATATATGTAAAGCGCAAGAAATGAAAAGAGATATAATATAAACAGCAACTTTTATTAACATTTATCTTTACAATACAACTGATTTGAAAAGAAAATGTACAATGATAAAAGAAATGCCTAAACAATGGCATACAAAGTGGAAGGTAAGTACAAGTAAGCTAGTAGTCTGGCCGTGCTTCAATCTGCTCCAAGTACTCCTGGCTGGGCTCGGTCTCCTGAGGGTCCAGTATTCCTGACGAACATTCTAAAGAAAGAAAGAGACAGGAATATCGTCAGCGAACTAGCGCTCGGTAAGTCCCAAAAGAAAGGAAGGAATAGAATAAATAATATGGACAGAAACTGTTAAGTTATACATGTATCAGTTTATTATTCTAATGCAGTTGTTTGTAGCTTGGTACAGAATGTATCAGTGTATACGAGATGATTCCAACTATCCCGTGGACTATGGTAACATGTAAGTACAAGGCCCCATCAAAAACCCATGGGACAACGGCACGAGAGTTCATGTAGGTGTCTTTTAGTGTCCAACATCGTGCCGCTTTTAATACATTCCGTACCAGTCTACCCCTTTAACCCCGTAATGTGTTGTATAGATTATAATTATTAGACTTGCCGAGACTATGGATATAAGTTGTTTCTTGTAATCAGGTTCAGGATGTAAACAAGTAGTCATGTAATAAAATCAAGTTATAGCCATGGTTCGGTTAAGTCAATTCATATTTGCACGTTGATCTTGTTCTGGTATTCAGGTTCAGGTTCAAGTATACATGTTAGAGTTTGGATTCATGTTTGAATTGTATTCTGGTTTGAGTTTGGATTCAAGCTTGATATAGACTCAGACTTGAGTCAGACACTTAGAACTGATTTGAATCCTGAATTAAGTTCGGAAGTTATCGGTAACTGCTGCATATGGACGGCAGGATTTGTGTCTTTTTCCAGGATAATTACCATTGATAACACCATTAAGTTTTTTCTACCTTAAATAGGCAATCACTTACTTTCTCCGGCTCCCCAAGGCTCAATAGAATTGATCCCGCTTAAACCCATATTTACTAAACTCCTTAACAGTGTTTTATATAGCCCGAGGGGGTTTTATGAAAAAATCTTTTTAATATAGTTCAAAATAACCTCGAGAAATTATTTATATTCTTTAGGGTTTCCATGGATATGTATTTTAAGAATTGAGGTATTTTAGTGATAATTACCTTAACTTGAATAGTTATGGTAATTTACTGTAAACTTGTCTTGTATTGATATCTTGATGGTATTTTGATTAAACTTGTAATTCTTTTATTTTAAAAAAAGTATAAAGTTATTATATTTTGAAAATATATGGATTTTATAATATTTATATAATTATTAAAAATTAATTTTGATTATTAAGTAGAAAATCTAGTTTTTTCTTAAAAATCGTATTAAAAAAATTTTGAGACCGAATACTCCGTAAGGAGATCTGGATCTCGCTCTACTAGCCAAAAGATGTACGATAATCCGTACCATCAAATAGCGGGTCCCCTAAAAAGGGTTGTAGAAGCTTATTTGTAAAGGGCTTTGAAATACAATTCAAAGAAAACCGTTTTTATAATTGATGGTATTTTAATGTAATATGGTAACAAAAGATATGCTCAAGGAACATCGTGCTATGGAACATGTGTGTATGTGAGGGGTAGGTCATTACCCCGTAAAGTTTTATAAAGATATAGTATTAACAACATAATAAAAAATGATATGTAAAGTTCATGGTATTTTAACGAAAATGTTAAATTAAAGTTATTTTGCATGATGTTATTGAGTGAAAGTTGGTTCTAAATATTTATTTTATGGTTATAAACAAAGGGTAAGAATTTGGAGGAAAGATGTGGAAGAAATAGTAAAATTTTAGGGTTTAGAATCAAAAGATCGGTGTTAACTCCACTTACTGACATGTTTTGAAAAAGAGAACTTTTTAAGAAGAAAGAGAAGGATAGGGAGTGACTTGCAAGTGAACTAGGTTTAGTAAAAGGTTGAAGAAGATAACTTGGTCGTCGCGGGATCGCCGGAATAGCCGTGATTCCTTGCCAGAAGTTGGTTGTTGGCTAACTCCTCTTCTACTCCACTTGTACTTGAGAAAATTTGAGGGTTTTGGCTAGAATTTTCAGAATGAGGAGGGGCTAGGACATGGGATAGTATTTATAGTGTGGAATTAGGATTTTAGGATTAAAAGAGTGAATTAAAATATGATAAATTGGGGAATTAAGGGGTCTCTGTTTGATTGCAGAGTAATCAAACAGTGCAGGGGTAATGGGGGTAGGCCAAGGGTCTTGTGTGCAAAACACGGGCACAATTTACCTACGGGGGCCTGTCGGTGCTGTAGGGTTCCTAGGCACACAAATGAAGTCTCACAACAGATCAAACATGGCCAATTGAAATTTTACAAGTGCCTACAAACCCTAATACGGATCGTTAACTAGATTTATAGGTGATGCGATGCAAGTAAACAACTTTATCTAAAAGGAAAGAGGCTACAACCTTTGTAGATCCGGTCCTCCACCTCCATGGCTCCGTGATGAAGTCCCCTCGCTATCCAAATCGGATCTTGGACTCTAGCATCGGCTTCATCGGAGAAATGGGCGGGCTAGGTCGTCGACTTCGATGCCGAAGATGATCTACGTCGAGGCATCAGAAGATCAAGCTCCCACTTCACCAAGTCATGAAACTTGTGAAGAAAACACCCTATACTACTTGGCAAGAGGTAGAGGATGAAGAAATAGGAAGTGGGTTCACTTTGGATTTGGATTTCTCACTCATTTTCACAAATTGCCATTGATGGAGCAACCTTTCTTCATGTTTTAAGAAGAAGAAGATGATGAAAAGAATATGACAAGTTATTATGAAATAGAAAATAAAATCAACACTTATCATAAGGCAACCATGATTAGGTGTAACGTTTTAAAAATAATTAAATAAATAATTAAATGAATAAAATTGTTTAAGTGAATTTTATGAATTTCGGTAAAGTAAAATGTATTTTTCGTAAAATTAAACCGTGATTGTTTTTCATTATAATTTCAAAAATACCTATTTTAATTATGTAATTACTAGTAATGGTGTTTATTTAGCCACTTATAAATCTTTAGTTTAATTAAATATTTTTCCTAAATTAATTATTTTAAATATTAACATAAGCTTTATTTTTACACTAAATTAGTGTAAATTACAAATTTGAATGATTTTAATTTTTAAAAATGAACCATGGCATATTAGAATTTAGTGTGTATCATGCAAAATTTATTTGCAAATTTTTCTATTTTTCTAGAGCTTTCTTGAGTTGCTATAGTAAAGAAATAAAATAAAATAAAGAAATGCATGAAAAGACATAATGAAGTGATATTTTGGTGGAGACTTCTACACAACTTTTGTCACTCTCTTCCTTCTCTCCCTCACCTCCAAAAATGGCCGGCCTCACCCCCCATGGTAGCCCCCATTTTCCTCATTTTATTTTGCTCCAAAATTCATCAAAAATCCTTTAAAAAATTCAATAAAAATCCACAAAATCCTATTTATTTCATACCTTTTATTCCTTGATCATTTTTATATGGAATTTGGAGATGGAAAGCATGCATTTTGGAGGCTCATTTTCTTGTTTGGATTTCATATTTTGGAGGTATAAATTTCCTTCTTTTGTTTATTTATTATTAGATGTTTCTTTTAAGCATGTTTAGATTTAATGAATTAATTCTATGTTCAATTTTTAAAATTCAAGTTAGGGTTTGTAAATTCAAGTTATGATTTATATTAATTAATTAGGGTTATAATAGTTAGTTTAACACTTTTAGAATTGGAAAATCTTGCATGGTTGTTGAATTGTAAATTTTTCATTTAAAATTGTTTAAATTAGGAATTTTGCTAACTAGGTTTCTATAAAACATAATTTTTGGTGAATTAATATTTGTAACACTAGATTGTGGTCTTAATAAGGGTATTAACTTGTTGGTGGAATGGAAACTTAAATTGATTGCTAGTTTCTATTGATAATTGATAAATTGTGATAAAAATTGCTATTTTGTAAACTAGATTTTAGAAATTCCTAAATAAATGAGATTAGAAATATAATTTATGGTTTCATTAAATCATTATCATCATGAATTGTGGTTTAATACATTAATTCATGCAAATCATGTTTTGTGGTGGAATTGTGGAATTTTGCTTGAAAATTGTTAAAGGTTGCAAACTAGAAATTTAAAATTAATACAAATTTGTGTAATAAAAATATAGTAATGGTTTGTATAGTCTAGTTATGCTATTTAATGAGTTTTATAACCATTGGTTTCATTTAAATGTCAAGTTTTGATGAAAAACGGTAAATTGGCATTTTCGGGTTTTACGAAATTGGACGGTTTGATGGATTTTAGGGTTTCGATGGATTTAATCATGTTTTATAATATAAGTAATGTGTTTTAAAACTACGAGTTATTTGTTGATGTTTATCTCGATCCATCGGAGTTTGTACGCCGATATCGAGCGATATTTGGTTCTTTTGCGTGGACGGGACATAGGTTTTAACCTATGCCGGTTCATTGCGTCGTTTTGACTTTTGTATGTGATTCAGTTTACGATGCTATTTATATGTTTGCGTTTAGGTACCCCTCGCGTAGACTGCGGGCGATGAAGAGGAGGATGGCGACACCGTCTTCGGCAGACATGGACCAGTTGAGTAGATGTATATCTATGGGGGGAAGTCGGGTGGATGGCGTTTAGCACCCCCGCAACGTAGAATAGGAATAGTACTTATTGACTTTAGGAAACAAGATGTGACCCTAGATTCTTAATGAGTAGGACCCTAGTAATGACCCTAGGATGGACTAGACTGATTTAGGAAAACAATATCAGAAGATGAATACCTTGGAAGAGGTTCGTAGGTTTCAGGTAGAAACACACACACGCACACACTGAAAAACGACATGGTGTATACGTGCATGTGTATATATATATATAGGACGAGGTATAGGTATATATATATATACAACACGTATATAGGATACATTGATGTGATATGATATCCGAGGTGTGATGAAACAGTGTAACTGGGCTTGATGCCGTGATTCTTGGCTATACAGTCGTATTAAGTGTTAGCGGATCATTAGAGAATGAGATAATGAACATATATACATAAATTATAATGGGTGGTGATGATATTGAGGTACATGGGACTCTAAAATAGTACCCGGACTGTAACTTGTGACTGATCCCGATATGATATATGTATGATTTGATTACGACATCATATAGGTGTGACCTGATGTCGATATCATAGAGGTGTGACTTGAGGACGATATGATACATATGACATGATATTTCTGAGGATAAACTAATGATGGATATTATGATGGCAATGATATATAATTGATGTAGGCGGTTACAGGTTAGCACCTTGATCATGAGATGTGTTGATGATGACATTATACGAATGATGAGACACCTGGGAGATACTTGACCCGTACCCCGATATTAGGATGCCGTACGATGGATTTTACCGTACGAGGCATAAATATGATGATTGATCCGCACTCTTGATTCGAGAAAACCGTATTACGTACGTGACGCTATTGAGGCCGGATCGCCGACTATTAGAGATATTGATTCAGACCTTAGGTAGACTCTTGTTTCTTATTGACTAGTTTCTTAGGTTTTGTTCCTTAGGAGGTTATATGGACACTAGATTAGGTTCGAGTCATATAGTGGTAGTGGTAATGGTATATCAAATGAGTGGATAACATACATCCGTCTTACTTTCACACTGGAATCATAATGATGCATGTTCTTACATATGCTGCTATAATCAGTATAAACCTTACCTGTTAGGACACCATCACCATCACCGATGATGCGCATATTCCACGCACACTTATTTGCCGGCTCACACACAACATCATCGGTAATTGTTATGTCACGTACACTTTACATCATATTATCTTTTTTTGATAGAATCAGTTAACAACTTGACCGATATAATATTGTGATTACTCTCTGATGTTAGTATAGACCTGGTATTTATTACTTAGACATCCATGCATTCATATTTTCATGTCATCATGCAGTATTATGGGCATATGCCGACACTTATCATATACTTACTCATGATTTTGAGATTTGGGTTTCTATGAGATTTCTGGATTTTTGGGGAAAACCGCTAGAATATATAAAAACTTCTCTCTCTCTCCTCCTCTCTTTTTAAAACATAAGATGCGGTTTTCTCGTGATGTATGTGTCGTCCACCATGAGATTTCATGTTTTCTGTTGGATTTCGAGACCCGATTCGAGGAGTGGATGAACCGTCTCGGGTATATGGTGGGCCCGGTATGGTACCCCGGGGCAAGAAGATCGAGTTGTAGACGATGAGCCTGGCAGGGGAAGGCTACCTACCGGTGATGTCTGGCGCGGCGGATATCCGGAGGATACCGACCGTTGTCGTGAGATTTGATGATATGGGCCGATCCGGACTGACGGAGCCCGAGATATTGAGACTTGAGATTACATGTGTTGTGTCGATGCTTGACACCGGATTTCCATGGATTTCATTGTTGAGATTTCAGATTCTTATACACATTTTACTATGATAACAGCTAAAGATTTCTTATACAGATATATCTGGATTTCAGGATTTGTTACTTTACATTCATGGTGCATGCATTTCATTTCATATGACATAGTATTATATGAGGCACTGACCCGAGCACGGAGTATCTGCACTTACACGTAGTATTACCCTGCTATTACTAGATGGTTGGGATATAGTAGTGTATTATTATGACCTAGGATAGCGTCGTACATTCGATTTCTTTTCGTAGATGTCTTCTACTCACGAGTTGGCAACTCACCCCCGTTGTGCCAAATTTTATTACAGGTTCGATGTACAGGTTTCCCTGGCAGCTTACATATTTCATTCAGGGTGATTTGCACGGTAGGTTGGTTCACTTGTATCTGAACCACCATTGTACTTTTATTCTTTCATTTGTATCTAGTAAGCTCCATCAACCATACTTGTATTACTTGATAAGTTTATTGGACCAGTCTTTTATTTCGACCTTAGAGTCGCGCATGTATTATTCTGATCTGGTGGTTTTGTTTTCTTTGAGTTTTGAGCCTCGCCCTTTGGCGTTGTATATTATTGTTCTTGTTGTGGTTATTTCCGCCTATTGGCGTTGAGCTAGCTCCCGTTTGGGGATGCTTTTTATAGTTTATGTATATTATACTTGTTGTACCCGTTTGGGGGCCAGTTTTTATAGAGGTGACTCTGCCGAAATTTTTGGGAAAAATTGCTGAGATTTTAAACTTGTTTCCTTCATGTTTCTTTTACTTCTTCTTCTTCTTTTATGGTTTAGATTTCTGGGCTTCGGCTTACTTAGGTTGCGTTGCGCCTCTAGACGCTTCGTAATCTAAGTGCCGGTCGCGTTCCGTACTTTCGGGTCGTGACAAAGTTGGTATCAGAGCGCTAGGTTTAACCCGGTATAAGTCTAGATGACCCTTGGTTGATGGAGTAGGCGATTTAGGTAGAGTAACGTACCGTGGGTATGGTCCGCGGCATACTTACGATACGCTACTCTGCTTAAGGAGCCTTATGATGTACATTTGTTTGCACCGTATTTCATTCGTTCCTTTGATCTATCTTCGTCGATGTCGGAGGGTGGTTCTGTTACCACGGGCGCACGGGCAGAGGGAGCTCCGACTCGAATGCGATAACCATTAGAGTATTGGTTATTCTTGAGGATTGAAGCATTGTTTAGCGTGCGGACGAAGGGTATTCACATGCCGTCCGGATGAAGTTAAAGTGTTCGAACGATTATCAGAAAACCATTTTCCCAAGTTTAAAGTATTCGGAAGAACATGCAGGTATTTCGATGGACCCTCTAGAAGAATGAAAACCTAACTCGACATAATGACCACGAGAACGCCCTTGAACCTTAGGGTTTACGGCAGTTCCGCGGTGCCATTAGTGAGGCTTGGGTTTGCCCTTCTACGGCTGGATCATCGATGCTGGGGTATGTACCGGATATTTTTAAGCTGTACTTGAGTATTGAGCTCTCGGGGAATTATGGGATTTTGATGGATCGATCGAAAAGTTTAATGTAGTCCGGATATCAAGTGAAGGGATCGACTACGTGGGAGACTCTAGATATGAGTATTGCCGTTAGTAGCGCAGTCAGCACAGCTACGAAGAGACGAGTTTGAAGCAGCCGACATCCGAGGAAAGAGGCGCACATTGACGATAGTGTTTACGATTGTGATTTAGTGATTTGAATTTCCTATTTTCGTTGATTGGATTTTTGTATTTTGAGGACTTTGTTCTACGATTGGTATTTCTGTGTGTACCTTCATTCTATCTGTGTTTTATATATCTGTTGTATCGATGTTGTTTAGTATACACCCAGTACACTTGATTTGGTTTTATATATTTTGAGATTTTTGATTTGATTTCGTGCATAGGGGTTACACATGATTTTGACATATGTTTCGACCTAGTTTTCATGCATTTTTGTGCTGTGATTTCGATTTTGGTATTCGATGTATGTTTTCGTGCACCATGTGCACCTGATTAGGATTCTTGCGCATACTTAGCGCACTTGATGCGATTTTGTGCACACCAGATGCACTAAATCGGGGTTTTGTGCAGATTAGATGCACCTGATAGTGAGTCGTGCACGCCCGTTGCACTTGACAGATGTTTTGGTGCACACCTGTTGCACTTATTTTGTTTTTGTGTGTATTCATGGTATCTGTATTTGGTTTCGATTTCAGTGCGCACCGGACGCATATGATATTTTATTGATGTGATTGGGATTGATTTCAGTTTGAGCAGTATGTTTCATAATCATTATTATTTGATTTAGTAACCAAGCGGGACGTGTATGTTAAATAAAAGATATATATATATATATATATAGCTATTTTTTTTTTTAAAAAAAATAAACTTCCGCTACTTATGCCGTGACACGTGCATTGCACGGCGATTTTCAAGAGGGGTTTTTGTATGCTTCTTTATTATGATGTTTAGGCGATTTTACTATGATGCGCACTATATATAAGTTATAGATTGATGTACATTATGATGGTTTTCATATTGGGTTTTGATATTTTATCTTCACCATAACTCCGATGATTGCGTTATGCTTGATGGAGTTGATTTTTGTTATGTATTGATGATTTCGGAGCCCCGACGATTTGGGTGTTTTGCTAAATGTTTTAGTATTTGGAGGGGGAGCTTTAATTTAAATTCGGGGACCGAATTTCTTAAAGGGGGGAAGATTGTAACGTTTTAAAAATAATTAAATAAATAATTAAATGAATAAAATTGTTTAAGTGAATTTTATGAATTTCGGTAAAGTAAAATGTATTTTTCGTAAAATTAAACCGTGATTGTTTTTCATTATAATTTCAAAAATACCTATTTTAATTATGTAATTACTAGTAATGGTGTTTATTTAGCCACTTATAAATCTTTAGTTTAATTAAATATTTTTCCTAAATTAATTATTTTAAATATTAACATAAGCTTTATTTTTACACTAAATTAGTGTAAATTACAAATTTGAATGATTTTAATTTTTAAAAATGAACCATGGCATATTAGAATTTAGTGTGTATCATGCAAAATTTATTTGCAAATTTTTCTATTTTTCTAGAGCTTTCTTGAGTTGCTATAGTAAAGAAATAAAATAAAATAAAGAAATGCATGAAAAGACATAATGAAGTGATATTTTGGTGGAGACTTCTACACAACTTTTGTCACTCTCTTCCTTCTCTCCCTCACCTCCAAAAATGGCCGGCCTCACCCCCCATGGTAGCCCCCATTTTCCTCATTTTATTTTGCTCCAAAATTCATCAAAAATCCTTTAAAAAATTCAATAAAAATCCACAAAATCCTATTTATTTCATACCTTTTATTCCTTGATCATTTTTATATGGAATTTGGAGATGGAAAGCATGCATTTTGGAGGCTCATTTTCTTGTTTGGATTTCATATTTTGGAGGTATAAATTTCCTTCTTTTGTTTATTTATTATTAGATGTTTCTTTTAAGCATGTTTAGATTTAATGAATTAATTCTATGTTCAATTTTTAAAATTCAAGTTAGGGTTTGTAAATTCAAGTTATGATTTATATTAATTAATTAGGGTTATAATAGTTAGTTTAACACTTTTAGAATTGGAAAATCTTGCATGGTTGTTGAATTGTAAATTTTTCATTTAAAATTGTTTAAATTAGGAATTTTGCTAACTAGGTTTCTATAAAACATAATTTTTGGTGAATTAATATTTGTAACACTAGATTGTGGTCTTAATAAGGGTATTAACTTGTTGGTGGAATGGAAACTTAAATTGATTGCTAGTTTCTATTGATAATTGATAAATTGTGATAAAAATTGCTATTTTGTAAACTAGATTTTAGAAATTCCTAAATAAATGAGATTAGAAATATAATTTATGGTTTCATTAAATCATTATCATCATGAATTGTGGTTTAATACATTAATTCATGCAAATCATGTTTTGTGGTGGAATTGTGGAATTTTGCTTGAAAAATATTGAAAATTGTTAAAGGTTGCAAACTAGAAATTTCAAATTAATACAAATTTGTGTAATAAAAATATAGTAATGGTTTGTATAGTCTAGTTATGCTATTTAATGAGTTTTATAACCATTGGTTTCATTTAAATGTCAAGTTTTGATGAAAAACGGTAAATTGGCATTTTCGGGTTTTACGAAATTGGACGGTTTGATGGATTTTAGGGTTTCGATGGATTTAATCATGTTTTATAATATAAGTAATGTATTTTAAAACTACGAGTTATTTGTTGATGTTTATCTCGATCCATCGGAGTTTGTACGCCGATATCGAGCGATATTTGGTTCTTTTGCGTGGACGGGACATAGGTTTTAACCTATGCCGGTTCATTGCGTCGTTTTGACTTTTGTATGTGATTCAGTTTACGATGCTATTTATATGTTTGCGTTTAGGTACCCCTCACGTCGACTGCGGGCGATGAAGAGGAGGATGGCGACACCGTCTTCGGCAGACATGGACCAGGTGAGTAGATGTATATCTACGGGGGGAAGTAGGGTGGATGGCGTATAGCACCCCCGCAACGTAGAATAGGAATAGTACTTATTGACTTTAGGAAACAAGATGTGACCCTAGATTCTTAATGAGTAGGACCCTAGTAATGACCCTAGGCTGGACTAGACTGATTTAGGAAAACAATATCAGAAGATGAATACCTTGGAAGAGGTTCGTAGGTTTCAGGTAGAAACACACACACGCACACACTGAAAAAAGACATGGTGTATACATGCATGTGTATATATATATAGGACGAGGTATAGGTATATATATATATACAACACGTATATGTGATACATTGATGTGATATGATATCCGAGGTATGATGAAACAGTGTAACTGGGCTTGATGCCGTGATTCTTGGCTATAAAGTCGTATTAAGTGTTAGCGGATCATTAGAGAATGAGATAATGAACATATATACATAAATTATAATGGGTGGTGATGATATTGAGGTACATGGGACTCTAAAATAGTACCCGGACTGTAACTTGTGACTGATCCCGATATGATATATGTATGATTTGATTACGACATCATATAGGTGTGACCTGATGTCGATATCATTGAGGTGTGACTTGAGGACGATATGATACATATGACATGATATTTCTGAGGATAAACTAATGATGGATATTATGATGGCAATGATATATAATTGATGTAGGCGGTTACAGGTTAGCACCTTGATCATGAGATGTGTTGATGATGACATTATACGAATGATGAGACACCTGGGAGATACTTGACCCGTACCCCGATATTAGGATGCCGTACGATGGATTTTACCGTACGAGGCATAAATATGATGATTGATCCGCACTCTTGATTCGAGAAAACCGTATTACGTACGTGACGCTATTGAGGCCGGATCGCCGACTATTAGAGATATTGATTCAGACCTTAGGTAGACTCTTGTTTCTTATTGACTAGTTTCTTAGGTTTTGTTCCTTAGGAGGTTATATGGACACTAGATTAGGTTCGAGTCATATAGTGGTAGTGGTAATGGTATATCAAATGAGTGGATAACATACATCCGTCTTACTTTCACACTGGAATCATAATGATGCATGTTCTTACATATGCTGCTATAATCAGTATAAACCTTACCTGTTAGGACACCATCACCATCACCGATGATGCGCATATTCCACGCACACTTATTTGCCGGCTCACACACAACATCATCGGTAATTGCTATGTCACGTACACTTTAGATCATATTATCTTTTTTTTGATAGAATAAGTTAACAACTTGACCGATATAATATTGTGATTACTCTCTGATGTTAGTATAGACCTGGTATTTATTACTTAGACATTCATGCATTCATATTTTCATGTCATCATGCAGTATTATGGGCATATGCCGACACTTATCATATACTTACTCATGATTTTGAGATTTGGGTTTCTATGAGATTTCTGGATTTTTGGGGAAAACCGCTAGAATATATAAAAACTTCTCTCTCTCTCCTCCTCTCTTTTTAAAACATAAGATGCGGTTTTCTCGTGATGTATGTGTCGTCCACCATGAGATTTCATGTTTTCTGTTGGATTTCGAGACCCGATTCGAGGAGTGGATGAACCGTCTCGGGTACATGGTGGGCCCGGTATGGTACCCCGGGGCAAGAAGATCGAGTTGTAGACGATGAGCCTGGCAGGGGAAGGCTACCTACCGGTGATGTCTGGCGCGGCGGATATTCGGAGGTTACCGACCGTTGTCGTGAGATTTGATGATATGGGCCGATCCGGACTGACGGAGCCCGAGATATTGAGACTTGAGATTACATGTGTTGTGTCGATGCTTGACACGGATTTCCATGGATTTCATTGTTGAGATTTCAGATTCTTATACACATTTTACTATGATAACAGCTAAAGATTTCTTATACAGATATATCTGGATTTCAGGATTTGTTACTTTACATTCATGGTGCATGCATTTCATTTCATATGACATAGTATTATATGAGGCACTGACCCGAGCACGGAGTATCTGCACTTACACGTAGTATTACCCTGCTATTACTAGATGGTTGGGATATAGTAGTGTATTATTATGACCTAGGATAGCGTCGTACATTCGATTTCTTTTCGTAGATGTCTTCTACTCACGAGTTGGCAACTCACCCCCGTTGTGCCAAATTTTATTACAGGTTCGATGTACAGGTTTCCCTGGCAGCTTACATATTTCATTCAGGGTGATTTGCACGGTAGGTTGGTTCACTTGTATCTGAACCACCATTGTACTTTTATTCTTTCATTTGTATCTAGTAAGCTCCATCAACCATACTTGTATTACTTGATAAGTTTATTGGACCAGTCTTTTATTTCGACCTTAGAGTCGCGCATGTATTATTCTGATCTGGTGGTTTTGTTTTCTTTGAGTTTTGAGCCTCGCCCTTTGGCGTTGTATATTATTGTTCTTGTTGTGGTTGTTTCCGCCTATTGGCGTTGAGCTAGCTCCTGTTTGGGGATGCTTTTTATAGTTTATGTATATTATACTTGTTGTACCCGTTTGGGGGCCAGTTTTTATAGAGGTGACTCTGCCGAAATTTTTGGGAAAAATTGCTGAGATTTTAAACTTGTTTCCTTCATGTTTCTTTTACTTCTTCTTCTTCTTTTATGGTTTAGATTTCTGGGCTTCGGCTTACTTAGGTTGCGTTGCGCCTCTAGACGCTTCGTAATCTAAGTGCCGGTCGCGTTCCGTACTTTCGGGTCGTGACAAAGTTGGTATCAGAGCGCTAGGTTTAACCCGGTATAAGTCTAGATGACCCTTGGTTGATGGAGTAGGCAATTTAGGTAGAGTAACGTACCGTGGGTATGGTCCGCGGCATACTTACGATACGCTACTCTGCTTAAGGAGCCTTATGATGTACATTTGTTTGCACCGTATTTCATTCGTTCCTTTGATCTATCTTCGTCGATGTCGGAGGGTGGTTCTGTTACCACGGGCGCACGGGCAGAGGGAGCTCCGACTCGAATGCGATAACCATTAGAGTATTGGTTATTCTTGAGGATTGAAGCATTGTTTAGCGTGCGGACGAAGGGTATTCACATGCCGTCCGGATGAAGTTAAAGGGTTCGAACGATTATCAGAAAACCATTTTCCCAAGTTTAAAGTATTCGGAAGAACATGCAGGTATTTCGATGGACCCTCTAGAAGAATGAAAACCTAACTCGACATAATGACCACGAGAACGCCCTTGAACCTTAGGGTTTACGGCAGTTCCGCGGTGCCATTAGTGAGGCTTGGGTTTGCCCTTCTACGGCTGGATCATCGATGCTGGGGTATGTACCGGATATTTTTAAGCTGTACTTGAGTATTGAGCTCTCGGGGAATTATGGGATTTTGATGGATCGATCGAAAAGTTTAATGTAGTCCGGATATCAAGTGAAGGGATCGACTACGTGGGAGACTCTAGATATGAGTATTGCCGTTAGTAGCGCAGTCAGCACAGCTACGAAGAGACGAGTTTGAAGCAGCCGACATCCGAGGAAAGAGGCGCACATTGACGATAGTGTTTACGATTGTGATTTAGTGATTTGAATTTCCTATTTTCGTTGATTGGATTTTTGTATTTTGAGGACTTTGTTCTACGATTGGTATTTCTGTGTGTACCTTCATTCTATCTGTGTTTTATATATCTGTTGTATCGATGTTGTTTAGTATACACCCAGTACACTTGATTTGGTTTTATATATTTTGAGATTTTTGATTTGATTTCGTGCATAGGGGTTACACATGATTTTGACATATGTTTCGACCTAGTTTTCATGCATTTTTGTGCTGTGATTTCGATTTTGGTATTCGATGTATGTTTTCGTGCACCATGTGCACCTGATTAGGATTCTTGCGCATACTTAGCGCACTTGATGCGATTTTGTGCACACCAGATGCACTAAATCGGGGTTTTGTGCAGATTAGATGCACCTGATAGTGAGTCGTGCACGCCCGTTGCACTTGACAGATGTTTTGGTGCACACCTGTTGCACTTATTTTGTTTTTGTGTGTATTCATGGTATCTGTATTTGGTTTCGATTTCAGTGCGCACCGGACGCATATGATATTTTATTGATGTGATTGGGATTGATTTCAGTTTGAGCAGTATGTTTCATAATCATTATTATTTGATTTAGTAACCAAGCGGGACGTGTATGTTAAATAAAAGATATATATATATATATATATAGCTATTTTTTTTTTAAAAAAAAATAAACTTCCGCTACTTATGCCGTGACACGTGCATTGCACGGCGATTTTCAAGAGGGGTTTTTGTATGCTTCTTTATTATGATGTTTAGGCGATTTTACTATGATGCGCACTATATATAAGTTATAGATTGATGTACATTATGATGGTTTTCATATTGGGTTTTGATATTTTATCTTCACCATAACTCCGATGATTGCGTTATGCTTGATGGAGTTGATTTTTGTTATGTATTGATGATTTCGGAGCCCCGACGATTTGGGTGTTTTGCTAAATGTTTTAGTATTTGGAGGGGGAGCTTTAATTTAAATTCGGGGACCGAATTTCTTAAATGGGGGAAGATTGTAACGTTTTAAAAATAATTAAATAAATAATTAAATGAATAAAATTGTTTAAGTGAATTTTATGAATTTCGGTAAAGTAAAATGTATTTTTCGTAAAATTAAACCGTGATTGTTTTTCATTATAATTTCAAAAATACCTATTTTAATTATGTAATTACTAGTAATGGTGTTTATTTAGCCACTTATAAATCTTTAGTTTAATTAAATATTTTTCCTAAATTAATTATTTTAAATATTAACATAAGCTTTATTTTTACACTAAATTAGTGTAAATTACAAATTTGAATGATTTTAATTTTTAAAAATGAACCATGGCATATTAGAATTTAGTGTGTATCATGCAAAATTTATTTGCAAATTTTTCTATTTTTCTAAAGCTTTCTTGAGTTGCTATAGTAAAGAAATAAAATAAAATAAAGAAATGCATGAAAAGACATAATGAAGTGATATTTTGGTGGAGACTTCTACACAACTTTTGTCACTCTCTTCCTTCTCTCCCTCACCTCCATAAATGGCCGGCCTCACCCCCCATGGTAGCCCCCATTTTCCTCATTTTATTTTGCTCCAAAATTCATCAAAAATCCTTTAAAAAATTCAATAAAAATCCACAAAATCCTATTTATTTCATACCTTTTATTCCTTGATCATTTTTATATGGAATTTGGAGATGGAAAGCATGCATTTTGGAGGCTCATTTTCTTGTTTGGATTTCATATTTTGGAGGTATAAATTTCCTTCTTTTGTTTATTTATTATTAGATGTTTCTTTTAAGCATGTTTAGATTTAATGAATTAATTCTATGTTCAATTTTTAAAATTCAAGTTAGGGTTTGTAAATTCAAGTTATGATTTATATTAATTAATTAGGGTTATAATAGTTAGTTTAACACTTTTAGAATTGGAAAATCTTGCATGGTTGTTGAATTGTAAATTTTTCATTTAAAATTGTTTAAATTAGGAATTTTGCTAACTAGGTTTCTATAAAACATAATTTTTGGTGAATTAATATTTGTAACACTAGATTGTGGTCTTAATAAGGGTATTAACTTGTTGGTGGAATGGAAACTTAAATTGATTGCTAGTTTCTATTGATAATTGATAAATTGTGATAAAAATTGCTATTTTGTAAACTAGATTTTAGAAATTCCTAAATAAATGAGATTAGAAATATAATTTATGGTTTCATTAAATCATTATCATCATGAATTGTGGTTTAATACATTAATTCATGCAAATCATGTTTTGTGGTGGAATTGTGGAATTTTGCTTGAAAATTGTTAAAGGTTGCAAACTAGAAATTTAAAATTAATACAAATTTGTGTAATAAAAATATAGTAATGGTTTGTATAGTCTAGTTATGCTATTTAATGAGTTTTATAACCATTGGTTTCATTTAAATGTCAAGTTTTGATGAAAAACGGTAAATTGGCATTTTCGGGTTTTACGAAATTGGACGGTTTGATGGATTTTAGGGTTTCGATGGATTTAATCATGTTTTATAATATAAGTAATGTGTTTTAAAACTACGAGTTATTTGTTGATGTTTATCTCGATCCATCGGAGTTTGTACGCCGATATCGAGCGATATTTGGTTCTTTTGCGTGGACGGGACATAGGTTTTAACCTATGCCGGTTCATTGCGTCGTTTTGACTTTTGTATGTGATTCAGTTTACGATGCTATTTATATGTTTGCGTTTAGGTACCCCTCGCGTAGACTGCGGGCGATGAAGAGGAGGATGGCGACACCGTCTTCGGCAGACATGGACCAGTTGAGTAGATGTATATCTATGGGGGGAAGTCGGGTGGATGGCGTTTAGCACCCCCGCAACGTAGAATAGGAATAGTACTTATTGACTTTAGGAAACAAGATGTGACCCTAGATTCTTAATGAGTAGGACCCTAGTAATGACCCTAGGATGGACTAGACTGATTTAGGAAAACAATATCAGAAGATGAATACCTTGGAAGAGGTTCGTAGGTTTCAGGTAGAAACACACACACGCACACACTGAAAAACGACATGGTGTATACGTGCATGTGTATATATATATATAGGACGAGGTATAGGTATATATATATATACAACACGTATATAGGATACATTGATGTGATATGATATCCGAGGTGTGATGAAACAGTGTAACTGGGCTTGATGCCGTGATTCTTGGCTATACAGTCGTATTAAGTGTTAGCGGATCATTAGAGAATGAGATAATGAACATATATACATAAATTATAATGGGTGGTGATGATATTGAGGTACATGGGACTCTAAAATAGTACCCGGACTGTAACTTGTGACTGATCCCGATATGATATATGTATGATTTGATTACGACATCATATAGGTGTGACCTGATGTCGATATCATAGAGGTGTGACTTGAGGACGATATGATACATATGACATGATATTTCTGAGGATAAACTAATGATGGATATTATGATGGCAATGATATATAATTGATGTAGGCGGTTACAGGTTAGCACCTTGATCATGAGATGTGTTGATGATGACATTATACGAATGATGAGACACCTGGGAGATACTTGACCCGTACCCCGATATTAGGATGCCGTACGATGGATTTTACCGTACGAGGCATAAATATGATGATTGATCCGCACTCTTGATTCGAGAAAACCGTATTACGTACGTGACGCTATTGAGGCCGGATCGCCGACTATTAGAGATATTGATTCAGACCTTAGGTAGACTCTTGTTTCTTATTGACTAGTTTCTTAGGTTTTGTTCCTTAGGAGGTTATATGGACACTAGATTAGGTTCGAGTCATATAGTGGTAGTGGTAATGGTATATCAAATGAGTGGATAACATACATCCGTCTTACTTTCACACTGGAATCATAATGATGCATGTTCTTACATATGCTGCTATAATCAGTATAAACCTTACCTGTTAGGACACCATCACCATCACCGATGATGCGCATATTCCACGCACACTTATTTGCCGGCTCACACACAACATCATCGGTAATTGTTATGTCACGTACACTTTACATCATATTATCTTTTTTTGATAGAATCAGTTAACAACTTGACCGATATAATATTGTGATTACTCTCTGATGTTAGTATAGACCTGGTATTTATTACTTAGACATCCATGCATTCATATTTTCATGTCATCATGCAGTATTATGGGCATATGCCGACACTTATCATATACTTACTCATGATTTTGAGATTTGGGTTTCTATGAGATTTCTGGATTTTTGGGGAAAACCGCTAGAATATATAAAAACTTCTCTCTCTCTCCTCCTCTCTTTTTAAAACATAAGATGCGGTTTTCTCGTGATGTATGTGTCGTCCACCATGAGATTTCATGTTTTCTGTTGGATTTCGAGACCCGATTCGAGGAGTGGATGAACCGTCTCGGGTATATGGTGGGCCCGGTATGGTACCCCGGGGCAAGAAGATCGAGTTGTAGACGATGAGCCTGGCAGGGGAAGGCTACCTACCGGTGATGTCTGGCGCGGCGGATATCCGGAGGATACCGACCGTTGTCGTGAGATTTGATGATATGGGCCGATCCGGACTGACGGAGCCCGAGATATTGAGACTTGAGATTACATGTGTTGTGTCGATGCTTGACACGGATTTCCATGGATTTCATTGTTGAGATTTCAGATTCTTATACACATTTTACTATGATAACAGCTAAAGATTTCTTATACAGATATATCTGGATTTCAGGATTTGTTACTTTACATTCATGGTGCATGCATTTCATTTCATATGACATAGTATTATATGAGGCACTGACCCGAGCACGGAGTATCTGCACTTACACGTAGTATTACCCTGCTATTACTAGATGGTTGGGATATAGTAGTGTATTATTATGACCTAGGATAGCGTCGTACATTCGATTTCTTTTCGTAGATGTCTTCTACTCACGAGTTGGCAACTCACCCCCGTTGTGCCAAATTTTATTACAGGTTCGATGTACAGGTTTCCCTGGCAGCTTACATATTTCATTCAGGGTGATTTGCACGGTAGGTTGGTTCACTTGATCTGAACCACCATTGTACTTTTATTCTTTCATTTGTATCTAGTAAGCTCCATCAACCATACTTGTATTACTTGATAAGTTTATTGGACCAGTCTTTTATTTCGACCTTAGAGTCGCGCATGTATTATTCTGATCTGGTGGTTTTGTTTTCTTTGAGTTTTGAGCCTCGCCCTTTGGCGTTGTATATTATTGTTCTTGTTGTGGTTGTTTCCGTCTATTGGCGTTGAGCTAGCTCCCGTTTGGGGATGCTTTTTATAGTTTATGTATATTATACTTGTTGTACCCGTTTGGGGGCCAGTTTTTATAGAGGTGACTCTGCCGAAATTTTTGGGAAAAATTGCTGAGATTTTAAACTTGTTTCCTTCGTGTTTCTTTTACTTCTTCTTCTTCTTTTATGGTTTAGATTTCTGGGCTTCGGCTTACTTAGGTTGCGTTGCGCCTCTAGACGCTTCGTAATCTAAGTGCCGGTCACGTTCCGTACTTTCGGGTCGTGACATTAGGTGTAGAGAATAAACCATGGTTAGTTGGAAGGGTTAGGGTTAAGCATGAAGACAAAATGGTCACTTGGTCAAAGCTTCAAGAAGCTTCAATAACAAACAAAGAAAGCCACCATTTTCTCTTTAATCTTTTGCCAAAATAAATAAATAAATAGATAAGAAAAAGAAAACCCTAACCATCACATAACCATGGTTTAATCTAAACATACACACTAACATTCATGTATTATCAAACATGATACAATCTTGTGCACAAAAGTATATCACATATACAACTTGTGTACATCAAGTGAGAAAATCCAATTTAAGTGAACCAATACTAGTTAATGCAAAGTAATATACCAAATATATAATTATGCATTAAATCATTAAATCAATACTTGATTTAACGATCCGATCATATCTCATATAACCGACTAATATCCAATGTATCGGCTTATCGAATCAATCCTTGATTCGATAACTAGGTTATATCACATACAACCATTCGATACATTCATCACGAGAATAGAATATGGTATCACATACACGTATTATTCTCGGTCCCGCACATATCTCATATGTGCTCCTATTTCGTTTCGCTTGAGCCAGGAAACCTCTGTGTAGGACTCTAAAGACTCGTCAATACGCCGGCAGCAGGTGATGATCATATCAATCACCCACAAGCCGCAAGCGGTCTGCTAAACGTAACGGCCACCCGGGTATTGAGCGATCAGAAGATCGACGAGCAAGCCCGCTCATACTCCTGTGAATCCAACCAGTAACACTTACCGTATAGTCCGGTCTGTTCGTCTGATATGTCGCATATCTCGCCTAGGGGTGGTAAACGTAAGACCCCAATAGCTCGATAAGTCATGCCGACGTAAGGTCCATAACAATCGTGAAACTAGTGATAACTCTTACCAGTACATCACTGCAACCCTGGCCAGGGATTTCCTGTTATAGCCAGTCGAGCATAGCGCAACATCAACCCCCAATACCGGGAGAGACGAATCCCCTCCTATCGCTCATTGCCTCCATATGAATCGGGACTGTACCCAAAAACCACCTGTTTGCACGACTCGGTAGAGCCGTGGTAGGGTGGAAATCAAAGCACAGTGGGAGACACACAAGACTCTATGACGATCTCGGGTCAACAGACTAAGCTGTACCAGTGTCACCAGAGAACTGCCATCTGACGTGAGGTATAATACCATCTGGGAGTTCTCGGCGAGTCCGTTCAGTGTACCCAGTCTCCACTGAGCACTCGTATACCATCTCCGATGTCAAACACCAATGGATATGGGATCATCCATCGCCCATCACATGGGTCGAGAAGATATACGCTAGTCTACTCTGGAATATCGATGCCCCGTCTCGATATTCCCACGACTAGGAACAATGAAGGATGTACTCATGGACTACCCAGGCCCCACTAGTATGATCTGCATCATGGTCCTGGAAGTCGAGTACACATCCTAAGGGCTTTATCAACATGTAATCAGAGAGACAGAAAGTATACATGTTAAGATAAAGAGCAACCAGATAGCGTACTATCATGTCGAGCAAGAAAGTCCTACCTATATATATCCCAGCATCCACTACAATATACATCCAATGTACAGTAATGGCCTCTAGGGCATACATATAACTAACAATCTCCCACTTGCACTAGGGCCATCTGTAGCAGTGGTTGCAGTATCTAATACTCAACCATCCCCCAAAAGTCTCTCTTTGGGAACAGGCCTTCGTGAGTAGATCCACCGTGTTGTCCTCTGAGTCTACTCTCCTAACCTCGATCACCCTGGAGATCATCTATCTCCATGATCAGGTGATGCTGCCTCAGAATATGTCTGGGTCACTGATGGGACCAGTGTTCCTGGGCCAAAGCCACACTTCCATTGTCACACAATGGTGGGAACCTAGTTCATCTTATGAACCACTATACACCCAAACTGCCTCTTTGGTAGTATCATCAATAGCGATGTTACCAGCCTTTATCGTCTAGTTTGTCATTGTATCTAGTTTGGAAATCTTCCAACATACCGTCCCTTTACTGAGGGTAAAGACAATGCTTATGACTGACATTCAGTCGTCTTTATCACCCTGGAACCCTTCCAGTGATTCTCCCCAGGATCGATTGATACCATCTCACTACATCTAGTGAGAATCCTTGCATCCAATTACATCTATCTCATAGATGAAAACTCAGGATTTAGGAGGTATCACTTTGATCCTATTGGAGAATCCTTGTGATAAGCGGAGATTGACCGAGCGTAGTATAGGAAACTCTTTTCCTATCAAGAGTATGTTGTCGACGTACAATACGAGGATAACCACCTTACTCTCTACTACCGTTTTGTATATACAAGGTTCATCTACCATTTTGATGAAGTCAAACACTTTGACTACCACATCAAAACAGACGTTCCAACTCCGCGATGCCTGCTTTATTATGTAAAGCAACTTGCACACGTTTCCGCTGCTCCCACTGTTTACGAAGCCCTCTGGCTGTGTTCTTATAGACGTTCTCTTCTAAATCATTATTTAGAGAAGTAGTCATGGCACCCAACCACCAGATATCGTAGTCATGGTATGTAGCAATGGCAAGTAGGATCTAGATGGACTTAAGCATAGTCCCTAGAAAAGGTTTCATCATTATCCACACCTGGTTGATGACTAAAACCTTTAACAAGTCTAGCTTTGAAAGTCTCAACTTTTCCATCTACACCAAGTAATCTTCTCAAGATTTACATGGGGATTTAACCCTTCAGATATCGCAACCAAAGTCCATACTTTGTTGGTGTATATGGATTCCATCTCAGATCGCTAAGCATCAAGCCATTCTTACAGAGTCCCTACTCTTGATGGCCTGCTCGAAACTAATTGGGTCATCATCTCATGATGCATTCCTCGCTCCCACTGTCATCGAGAAACTGAGGTATCTCTCAGGCGGATGAGGAACCCTACCAGATCGGCGGAGAGGCTAAGGTTCATTGGAAACTATTGAATCCTTTGGTTCTGTCAAATCATCAGCTGCAGTTTTGTATAGCTGGAACCTTTCCAGTTCTACAGAACTGACCTTACCTCGATTTTGTCCGGATTTTGCTTTTATACATAGGCCGGACAACCCCAAATCTTAACTCGCTTAAGAGATGGGTTCTTCCCATACCATATCTCATATGGAGTGGTAGGCAGTGATCTGATTCGAACCTAATTCAATAGGTATGCAGCTTCTCAAGTGCATGACTCCCACAAGGAAATAGGTAACTCAGTAATACTCATCATAGAGCACACCATATCTAATATTGTGCGATTGCTCCGTCCCGATACACCGTTGTGCTGTGGTGTATTCGAAGGAGTAATACTGAGAGAGAATCTCATTTTCCTTTAGAATAGTCCAGGAATGCCATGCACAAGTATTCTCCTCCCTGATCTTATCATAGGACATAATACTTATACCCGTATTGATTCCCTACTTCTAGCTTATATTCTGTGAATATCTCAAAAGGTTCGGACTCATGTTTCAACAGGAACATATGTCTGAATCTTGAGAGATTATCAGAGGATGTAATGAAATACAAAGAACCAGTCTTGGCATGTGTAGACAGGAGACCTTACATACATCATCATGTATTAGTCCCAAGAGTTCATTAACTCTTTCTCTGTTTCCAATAAACAGGGCTATGGTCATCTAATCTTTGTGACATGACTGGTAAGTTTCACAAGATGTAAATTCAAACTGATTTAAATATGCAACTAAAATGTAACTTCAGCCAGTCGGGTCGCATTGATGTGACCCAGTCTACAATGCCTCAAGAAGGATTCGTTCATTTCTGAACTCTTCCTCTTGTGTGAGTTCTGTATACTAGGAACTGTAGTTTGATTTAGAACGTCAATGCTTTTAGATAACGTGCCTGAACCGATCAACTTTTGATATAGGAAATGTTTAAAACATTATCCATGTAATACAAAATTTTATCATTAATTTAATAAATAAAGAGATTGATATGATTTTGTATATCAGATTCGGTATCTAATAGCATTTGTTCAGAATCAATGTATTGGTAATACAGGGTGACAGTGACCAACAGACTTGGCTACAACACTTGCCCCGTTTTCTGTCTCATGAAACTTATCACCCGTTCTCAGTTTTCTACCTTTTTGTAGCCCTATGTAATAGATTACATATCTGGGATCCTGATCCGGTATCAAATACCCAGGATGCAGAGGATACTGAGAAACAGTTCTTTGTAATGAACACACCCGAAGGAGATGCATCATATGCACTTTCTTCGTTTGGGCAGCATAGGAATTCTGGTATTCCCCTATCTCCTGC
Source organism: Agapanthus africanus (assembly GCA_030015575.1). NCBI lineage: Eukaryota > Viridiplantae > Streptophyta > Magnoliopsida > Asparagales > Amaryllidaceae > Agapanthus > Agapanthus africanus. Next base: position 29,053,794 of record JASDDO010000010.1, on the reverse strand, counting down.
TCTGTCTTATAACAATTATAAGTTGGAGCGGGACCAACGTTCCCCAGCTCAGTATAACAAGCGGGTTCGGTCAATACATCCATATTATTATCTTGATTAAGGCGTGATATGGTCGCTACCTGGAGAGAGAGAGAAGAAAACACTCTGCGTGCGCTCTTGCAAGATCAGATTGGTTATTTATTTTATCTAATCAGGATGGCTCCCACTGTTTTTATCAAATCTTCCTTCAAACCCTAAAAGGAAAGACTAGCCGGGATTAATTACACTCTACAAGTTCGCCAATTTTTCAGCCAGGCCAGTGTCGGTACTTTGAGGGAGGTTCCCCGTGCTTTCGCACGGACCTAATTAATGTAAACCTCGTTTTCCCAGAGGCGTAACCCCGTTGACACCTTTCTAGACACCTACTTGATCGGCTAATTACAAAGTGCAAAACTCTCCCAGGAGTAACAATTACTCGCAGTGGGTATCGGGATCCAACTATCACATAGAAGGTATGCAATCTCATTGCAAATTTCAACACTTGAAACTCCCGATAAAGGTTTTTACCCCTAGCACCTATGACCTTAACTATGGTCAACAAATCATAAGTACTAGTCAAGTTCTACCCGTCATTTCGTGATTAATTAGACCCACCTACATGAACCTTAACTAAGGTCAACAAAGTTGCGCGACTGTCCAAACTAATCGCATCATATGCAGTGTAGGAAGACATCACTTAGCTACCGTACACTGTGCCTTGACTATGGTCAACAAACACAGCACGAATACTAAGTACTCTACTTCCTAAAATGACGGAGGGTTGCGAATGGTTTTTATGAAAACCTTTAACGCTTTGAACTTGATCTCGTTGCGGAATCAAATGGTTTTTAAATGGAATGTTTTTGAAGCTTTTCTAGTTTTGCTAAAGGGGTCACTCCCGGTGAAGGGATCGTCGGCCCTTTCCTCGTCGAATGAGGTGCGGGATATATCATATATATCACTGTGCAAAGCAGAAACTATAGAAGCAATCAAAAGACAAACCGGGTGTGTAGCATCTGCCAGTTATTGCTAAAGGAGTCACTCCCGGTGAAGGGATCTCGGTCCTTTCCTCATCGAATAAGGTGCAGGATGTTCTATAAGGAACACCGCGATGCAAAGCAAGAACTGTAGCTACCTGTTTTATTTTGAAATTCGATTCCAAAACATCAATTAGGTTTATTTTCTTTCATTAATCTCAATAATGAATATCCCATCATTTAAGTCCACCTAAATATCATAGATAAATATAACGTACGCTTATGCCATCCGCATTTTCCTCGATGTCCCGTCTGCACCGTTAGGTTAGGTAACTAACGGCAGAGTGAGGTAGGGCTAGTGCGGGTGTAAAACATAAGCAACGTCTATATAATATATCATATATACTATATACTATATCTATCTGAACAAATCACATGATCACATCACAGATAACGCAGCAGAAAATATCATATGAAATATTGGATATACTAGGACGTCCGTGTTTTCAATACGAGCCAGTATAAAACACGGATTCCACGGTCGTGATGAATAGCCAATCCCACACCCCTAGACCCCTACGAGAGCGGCAAGCAACCCTACCAATTCTAGGGTTAGGAGACCCGGACTCGACTCCTCGAGATGGTCTCCCACTGGACCCTAGAACCCGGTTACTTGTGCTCCCCTCCTTGGGTCTATCCTAATGCGGAAAAGTAAATAATATACAAATGGTGACATCTTCCGCAACCTGGAAGTGCCCCAATAAAAGAATATTACATGAATGAAAATGAAAAAACACTCATCTCACATAAAAACCCCCGGCTATTCAAACACGACGATCCAATATAACATATCCAGCAACACATAACATCACATGTCATCAACGTAAGTAAATATGCGCATCCCAATTGTCGTTGACATATAGCAACGAAACAGGCGATATCACATATTACACTTACGGTCACAGAAAAGAAAGTGTAAAACTACAACAGTTGGAATCCGCAACCTCTTTAGACATCGCATGCCTAATCAAATGAAATACTTAGACATCACATGCCTAACAATTATAAACCCCGCATTTTAGTCTTATTATCGAAAACTCTTTTCAATATCAAGTCGGGCAATTCAACAAGATTCCCGGCATCCTGATCGAATGCTCGTCGCAAACTTTAGTAGGCGGCTGCACCCCCGATACCGTCGACGAAGTGCACTAAGGCGGAACACCGCTGCCGCGAGCACCCGAACGGATGCTTTCGGCGACGGGGTTCTCCTACAGTCACTTGGACGGGGCTATGGAGTGAGGCTGTCTATTAAGTTTATCCGGCGAGTATCCGCGTACGCTACGTGACTGCGACGGACTTTTGATCACATCAAAATTCCGTGGCAACCGATCAAGTGAGACTAAAGTGCTATGTTTATAGCATTCATTCATTCAGTTATCTCATAACTATTTGTTGATTCCAATTATTGTATCACATTCCAGATAAATAGAAAATGTTAAACTTTCCGATCGAACAATCGAACACCCAAGTTTTCCCGATAAAGCTCAACACATGAAATAAGTCTAAAAACATTCAGTTCGTGCCTCAGTACCAACGGTCCAGCCGTAGAAGGGTTAAGCCAACGCCTCACATGTGGTACGCCGTACTGCCCCAAACCCTAAGGTTCAAAGGGCAGTTCAAGACGGTCACATAATCGAGTTAAGGTTTGTTGTCTTCTAGAGGGACCATCGCGTTACTTGCACTACTTAGAACGTCGTTAAACTACGGGAAAAAATCCAACAATTGGAAATTTCCCGGCAGGGGAAAAAGTGGGTATTTATATCCGGTCGAACTTTTTAACATATTCTAAAATTATCCGGAAAAACACATTGACAAAGTTTGATAGTCCGATCGAATTTACGAACTCCCAATACAACCCAGAAAACTCAACTCTTGAGTTAATATTAAAAATTCCCATAAAACTCAGCATTTAAATAAAGAAGTTATTGTGCAAAAATGGTTGACTGAAGAGACTAAATGGGCGCGGAACCGCAGCATTAGCATGCTAATGCCGCGGTTCCGCCGCGCTTTCGAGACATCATTAGGTAATTTTTGCACCGTAATTCTTAGAATTTCCTGCTGAATTTTTAAACATTTTTAATTTGGAAAAACCCCAGTTTTTGAAAAAAGTCCAGAGAGCAAATTTGTGTTAGGGTTTCGGTTCGATCGGACTTCTAACTCCATCTACGCATCGCCTAAGGCTCTAGCTAGGCTCTGATACCACTGTAGGTCAGGCAGCCACCCCATCCAATGGGGTCACCGTGGCACCAACGGGTCCCTCAGCCGCTACTTTTTACGCATGCCCCCTCGCGAGGACTACAACCCGCCGGAACACCTTCCGGTCTCGGGACACCCTGGGGGTAAGAGCCTATGCTTCGCCACACTGTCACACAGTGAGAACCCCCTATAGGTCGACATCCAATGCCTAGTAGCTCTGATACCACTGTAGGGTTCCTAGGCACACTAATGAAGTCTCACAACAGATCAAACATGGCCAATTGAAATTTTACAAGTGCCTACAAACCCTAATACGGATCGTTAACTAGATTTATAGGTGATGCGATGCAAGTAAACAACTTTATCTAAAAGGAAAGAGGCTACAACCTTTGTAGATCCGGTCCTCCACCTCCATGGCTCCGTGATGAAGTCCCCTCGCTATCCAAATCGGATCTTGGACTCTAGCATCGGCTTCATCGGAGAAATTGGCGGGCTAGGTCGTCGACTTCAATGCCGAAGATGATCTACGTCGAGGCATCACAAGATCAAGCTCCCACTTCACCAAGTAATGAAACTTGTGAAGAAAACACCCTATACTACTTGGCAAGAGATAGAGGATGAAGAAATAGGAAGTGGGTTCACTTTGGATTTGGATTTCTCACTCATTTTCACAAGTTGCCATTGATGGAGCAAACTTTCTTCATGTTTTAAGAAGAAGAAGATGATGAAAAGAATATGATAAGTTATTATGAAATAGAAAATAAAATCAACACTTATCATAAGGAAACCATGATTAGGTGTAGAGAATAGACCATGGTTAGTTGGAAGGGTTAGGGTTAAGCATGAAGACAAAATGGTCACTTGGTCAAAGCTTCAAGAAGCTTCAATAACAAACAAAGAAAGCCACCATTTTCTCTTTAATCTTTTGCTAAAATAAATAAATAAATAGATAAGAAAAAGAAAACCCTAACCATCACATAACCATGGTTTAATCTAAACATACACACTAACATTCATGTATCATCAAACATGATACAATCTTGTGCACAAAAGTATATCACATATACAACTTGTGTACATCAAGTGAGAAAATCCAATTTAAGTGAACCAATACTAGTTAATGCAAAGTAATATATCAAATATATGATTATGCATTAAATCATTAAATCAATACTTGATTTAACGATCCGATCATATCGCATATAACCGACTAATATCCAATGTATCGGCTTATCGAATCAATCCTTGATTCGATAACTAGGTTATATCACATACAACCATTCGATACATTCATCACGAGAATAGAATACGGTATCACATACACATATTATTCTCGGTCCCGCACATATCTCATATGTGCTCCTATTTCGTTTCGCTTGAGCCAGGAAACCTCTGTGTAGGACTCTAAAGACTCGTCAATACGCCGGCAGCAGGTGATGATCATATCAATCACCCACAAGCCGCAAGCGGTCTGCTAAAGGTAACGGCCACCCGGGTATTGAGCGATCAGAAGATCGACGAGCAAGCCCGCTCACACTCCTGTGAATCCAACCAGTAACACTTACCGTATAGTCCGGTCTGTTCGTCTGATATGTCGCATATCTCGCCTAGGGGTGGTAAACGTCAAACCCCAATAGCTCGATAAGTCATGCCGACGTAAGGTCCATAACAATCGTGAAACTAGTGATAACTCTTACCAGTATATCACTGCAACCCTGGCCAGGGATCTCCTGTTATGGCCAGTCGAGCATAGCGCAACATCAACCCCCAATACCGGGAGAGACGAATCCCCTCCTATCGCTCATTGCCTCCATGTGAATCGGGATTGTACCCAAAAACCACCTGTTTGCACGACTCGGTAGAGCCGTGGTAGGGTGGAAATCAAAGCACAGTGGGAGACACACAAGACTCTATGACGATCTCGGGTCAACAGACTAAGCTGTACCAGTGTCACCAGAGAACTGCCATCTGACGTGAGGTATAATACCATCTGGGAGTTCTCGGCGAGTCCGTTCAGTGTACCCAGTCTCCACTGAGCACTCGCATACCATCTCCGATGTCAAACACCAATGGATATGGGATCATCCATCGCCCATCACATGGGTCGAGAAGATATACGCTAGTCTACTCTGGAATATCGATGCCCCGTCTAGATATTCCCACGACTAGGAACAATGAAGGATGTACTCATGGACTACCCAGGCCCCACTAGTATGATCTGCATCATAGTCCTGGAAGTCGAGTACACATACTAAGGGCTTTATCAACATGTAATCAGAGAGACAGAAAGTATACATGTTAAGATAAAGAGCAACCAGATAGCGTACTATCATGTCGAGCAAGAAAGTCCTACCTATATATATCCCAGCATCCACTACAATATACATCCAATGTACAGTAATGGCCTCTAGGGCATACATATAACTAACAGGTGCCGGCCATCCAAGGAATCTCGCCGGTCCAATTGTGAGGGGGAACCGGTGGATTCAAGACACGTGTTCACCTATGTGTTTATATCATTTTGCACATGTTTGTTTTCTCGGACTTTTCATTTTTATGTGCATTGCACGTGTAAACTTTTGGGCTTCCAAAAAGTTTTAAAAGAAAAATCTGAAAAAATATAATGTGTCTGATGGGATTCGAACACAGGGGCTACGTCACAGCAGTGTAAGGCTTTACCAGTGAGCTAAAAGTTGTTTCTTGCTGTTCTTAAACAAAAATTAACTTTTAAAGTGTACTCAGGCTTGCAAACTCTTTTCTATACATTAAATTGAAATTTTTCATATAGTAATTTCAGAGTCATTACAATATCTAACATAATAAAACTCTCATCTATTTTTCTTTTCTCTTCTTTTATATTTTTTTAAAAACCAAGTGAGTATATTTGTGACTCGCTAGTGTGTGTCACGAGTCCATACACATCTTTTAAATTCAACAAGAGATGAGAAGAAAAAGTGAAGCCACCTCACAATGTACACATATACATACATATATAAATACACACACACACACACACACACACACACACACAATCACCCGTATTTGAAATAAATACACATACTCGTATTCGTATAAAATATGAATACCCGTATTCGTATCGAAATACAAATACCCGTATTTGTATCAAGGCACAAAAATACCTATTCATAAAAATAGTCATATTTGTGTTAAAATACAAATACCCTAAAAGAGAGCAATATTATACTCCGGCTATCTTTCAAACCTGCTAGTATTACCAAAACATCCGATTAAAGTATGTGTATTAAATACACGTATTTAAACAAACACCCATGCGTATCAAAATACGCATACTACATTGTTTTGCTTGAACAGGAAAAACCCTCTTTGTGGTACTCTAAAGACTCGACAATACGGCGGCAGTAGGTTTAACCACAAACACGTCAGGATTAACCGCACCTCACAATTCTTGCTTAACCTTTCGTCCAGGATAGTGTCGGAACTTTGATGGAGATTTTCTAACGCTTTTGCGAAGTTTCTTAATTACATGAGCTCTTTTCCCTGGAGGCGTAGCCCCGCAACACCGTTCTAGGCACCTACTTGGTTTATAACATTGATTGTTAAGTGAGAAATTCTCCCGAAGAGTAGAGGATACTCACAGTAGGATCAGGACCCAACTATCATTGTGTGATGATTTTGAAGGAAGCCTATCAAAAACACCACACTCCACCAGAAGGTATGCAACACTAGCAAGTTTCCTTTATGTTTGAAACTCCCGATGTGATTTTTGCCCCGAGCGCTTATAACCTTGAAGAAGGTCAAAACATCATAAGTCGCAAGTTAAGTTCAATCCGTCATTATCCAGATTAATCTAGACCCATTCGTACAAGCCCTTGACGAAGATCAAAACAGCTGTACACCTGTCCTAAATTAATTCATCTATCTATGCTACAGATAAGCACCCACTAGCTACCAAACACTATGCCTCGGCAAAGGTCAAAACACATAGCATGAATATTAATAGATACCTATCTGAAATGATGGAGGGCTACGGTTAGTTTTGGCAAAAACCATTAACGTAATGAACTTGAAATGATCGAAGAAACCGAATAGCTTTTGAAAGGAGTGGTTTAAGCTCCACTTTTAAAAATTACTTTTTGAAAAAAACCTAGTGGTTTTGTAATTATTCCAACGACATCAGATTTTAGGTTTATTTCCTTTCATTAATTAATATTAGTGCAGTCTCATCAATTAACCTTATCATTGCAAAAAATAAACGAAAATAAAACCTACGCTTATGCCATCAGCATTCGCCATGGGGCCCCATCGTGCACTATTAGGTTGCTTAACTAGCAGCAGAGCAGGGGCTGGACTGGTGCGGATTCAAAACATAAGCAACGTTTATTATATATATAATATATATAGACATTCGTCTCATGCAATAATAAGCATTCCAGATCACAGAATCACAGATGAATATATTGGATATATTAGGATTTCCGTGTTTCGTTTTAGCTTATAATGAAACACGGATTCTACAGTCGTGATGAATAGCCAAACCCCACCCTAGACCCCTACGGATGCAGCAAACTACCCGCCAAATTAGCGAAGTGAAGCTTCCTCTCTCAATGAAATGAGTAGGCCACTCGGCACTTCAAGAACCCGGTACTTTGTGCACTCCACCTTGGGTCTATCCTAGGTGCAATAAAAAAGAAAATGAAATAATACAATGATGGCTACAGCCTCAACCCGGATGTGCCCCGCAAAAATAATATTACATCAATTTACAAATTTACATGAATGAAAGAAAAGAAAACACTCTTCTCACATCCCCCGGCTATTCATTCACGACGATCCAATACTCCATATATACAAACCATCAGCAAAATACAGATATGTACAGCCTCCACTAATCGACATATAACAATTAGCAGACGTTTAGCAACACATAAACAAACACAGAAAACCCAGATTAGCCAAGTAACTTAGAATTTCGATCAAAAATATTTTCCGTATCTACCCCATATACAAATCAGTACACAAATAATTCTGGGTAGAAACCAAATATACAAGAAATCATATTTCCATGATTATGAACCACAGAAAAAAAATGGAGTGAATCGGCCATGACTCAGCCGCGGATCCGCGGCTAAACAATGTGTTTGGCCGCGGTTCTGCGATAGTCTTGGTGGATTACGAGCTCGAATTTTTTTCTTGTTCTTAGAAATGCCTGCATTTATTTTTAAGGCCATTGAAATAATTTTTTGAACAGTTTTGAAAATCGATATCAAGCATAACATGAAAATTTGATTTCGGGTATCTTTTCAACGATCGAAGTTCTAACTACTTGCTAACTAGTTAGTTAAGATTTAAGTGGTTCTAATACCGGTTTAAGTCAATGTCGCGCACCCCGCAGGTTCACGGGGAGGCGGAATACATAAAAAATGATTTTTTTTCTTTTCAGAGACTTTGCAACATCGACCAAACAACCAAGAACTTTCATAAACCATAACTAGTTAAAACTAACTACGAAAAGGTTCTAACTACTCTGTAAGAGATTATACCTCCTTGTTCAAGTTCTTCGGGTCTTCTTATCCACTTCTTTGATCCTAGATGGCTTGAATCTTCTTCTCCTCTTCTTAGCTCCTAGGTGGCTTGAATGGAACCCGGTCGCCGGCCTCCTTTGTGTCGAAGATGATCCACTCGAGAGTCTTTGGTTCAAGCTTCAACCTCAAGTGTGAGGTAACTAAGATGCCTAGTTTGCTAATATAGACAACTTAGGAGATGTAAAGAGAAAATTAGAGTATTTTATCTCAAGAAGCTCTAGAATTCACAACACATGTGAGAGTTAGGGCGTGAGGGAGAAGGAGGAGAGAAAATATGGAGAGAGAAAGAGCAAAAGCAAATGTTCTAGGTTGTGAGAGGCAAATGAAGAATGGCTAAGTCAAATAATCAAGCATGCATTATTTCCAATTGAAAATAAGCAACCATGGTTGAATAGTGAAGTCAAAGGCAATAAACAAATGAATTAGCCATGCTTCAACCATGCTACAAATATCTCCATTTTCCACCTCATTAATTTATTAGCAAAATAGATAAATCCAAATAATGAGGTGTCCCCTTCTAGAAGCATGTCTTGTGAAATTACAAGAATGTTTTCACCGTATATAAATACCCGTATTCGTACTGTAAAAAATATGAATACAATGAGATAATAATAATCCAATAATATAATACTAGAATCCGGCTTAAACCAAAGCCCACTAGTATTATCGGTCCGAACAACATCCGTGTAGCCACTACACGTATATGATCGGAACCCTGCCATAAACTATACGGCCTCTACATCGTTTCGCCTGAACCAGGAAAACCCTCTGTGTGAGACTCTAAAGACCCGACAATATACTGGCAGTGGGTTTAACCACAAGTCCATCAGTGGCACTAGCTGTACGTAACGGCTACCCAGGTATCTGTCGAAAAGAAAGCCGACGAGCGAGCTCATTCGAACCCCTACTTAGCCTGTCCGTGACAATCTCCATGCAGTCTGGTCTGTTAGTTTGAGAGTATCGCATGCAAGGTCTAGGGGGTGGAAAACGTCAGACCCCTAATAACCAGACAAGTCATGTCGGTGTGTCTCAAGACCATCCGAGAATCTACTGGTCCAACTACCAGTAATTCTCAATCCACCCTGGTCAGGGACTTATGGTGTTGACCAACCGATCACAGCGCGATATTGACTCCCTATACCGGGAGTGACGAATTCCCAACAGTCTCTCACTACCTCCATGTGGTTCAGGACTGTACCCAAATAAACCTATTTGCACGACTCAATAAAGCCGTGGTAGGGTAGTAATCAAAGCATAGTTGGAACTCACACGAAACAAATGACGACCTCAGGTCGACAGACTATTTATACTCATATCACCAGAGAACTACTATCTGACACTAGGTATAATACCATCTAGCCATCCTCGGCACGTCCGTCCGGTGTACTCAACCCGAGTGAGCACCTGTATACAATCTTAGGTGCACCTCACCAATGGCCACCGGACCAATCCATTGCCCCTCATCAGGGTATAGATATGTATACACTAGTCTACTCTGGAGTATCGATGCCCAGTCTCGATACTCCCACAACTAGGGACACTTTAAGGATGTGCTTATCGACTACCCAGCTCCCATAAGTATGATTGCCATCACAACGTTGGTAGTCAAGCAAAGATCCTACGGGCTTTATCAACATGTATACAAGATATGAAATACTAAGTAAAACAAATCACATGTTAAGATAAAGACAAACCAGATAGCATACTATCATATCGAGCAATATTTTCCTGTACATACATATCCCTAGCATCCTATATAATGAAGGCCTCTAGGGCATACATATCCAACAATCTCCTACTTGCACTATGACATGTAATTGGCATATTAAGTACCCAACGTCTACACCAGAGCCAGTTGCTGGAGTACCGCATACCCAACATCTCGAACAGTCTCTCAAACTGGACTTGGGGGATGGCCTTGGTGAATGGATCTACCGTGTTGTCCTTTATATTTACTCTCCGCACCTCAATCTCCTAGCAATCCATGAGCTCCCTGGTCAGGTGATACCGCCTTAAGATATGTCTGGATTTCTAATGGGGCCGTGGTTCCTTTGCCAAAGCAATGGCTCCGTTGTTGTCGCAATATAAAGATATTAGATTAGCAATGGATGGAACCACCTGAAGTTCAGAAATGAACTTCCTCATCCAGACTGCCTCTTTTGCAGCATCACAAGTAGCAATATACTCAGTCTCTATCGTCGAGTCTGCTACGGTGTCCTGTTTAGAACTCTTCCAAGAGACCGCCCCTCCGTTGAGGGTAAACACATAACCCAAGGCAAATTTAGAGTCATCCTTGTAGCTTTGGAAACTAGAGTCGGTAAAATCCTCGATCTGGAGGTCCCCATTACCGTATACCAAGAACATCTTCTTAGTCCATCTCAGTTACTTAAGAATGTTCATTACTGCTATCCAATGATTCTCACCTGGGTTGGAATGATATCTGCTTACCATGCTAAGTGCGTAGGCTACATCTGGTCTGGTACATAACATCGCATACATTATCGAACCTACCTCCAAAGCGTAGGGTACTATGCTCATGCGAGCCCTCTCCTTATCAGTCTTGGGAGACATCTCTTTGGAGAGGGTGATTCCGTGACAAGCGGGTAAATTACTACGCTTAGAATCTTCCATACTAAACCTTTTTAGTACGGTGTCAATGTACCTTGACTGTAAAAGTCCCAACTTTCTTTTAGATATGTCACGATAGATCTTAATCCCCAGAATATACGAGATATCACCCAGGTCTTTCATAGAGAACTTCTATGATAAGAACATATTGGTCGATTGTAGCATAGAAATATCATTTTCTATCAGGAGAATGTCATCAATGTATAAAACGAGGAATACAACAGTTCTCCCTACAATCTTTTTATAAATACAAGGTTCATCTACATTTTTGATAAAGTCGAATTCCCTGACCGTCTCATCAAAGAAGATGTTCCAACTCGGTGATACCTGCTTTAATCCATAAATGGATTTAAGCAACTTGCACAACTTTCCTATTTTCTCACTGTCTACGAAACCCTCTGGTTGATCCATGTAAACACACTCTTCTAAACTTCCATTTAGAAAAGCGGTTTTAATATCCATCTGCCAGATGTCATGGTCATGGAAGGCAGCAAAGGCAAGTAGGATCCGAATGGATTTAAGCATAGCCACTGGTGAAAAAGTTTCGTCATAGTCCAATCCTGGTCTTTGATGAAAACCTTTAGCAATAAGTCTAGCTTTGTAGGTTTCTACCTGACCATCTACACCAATCTTCTTTTTGATGATCCATTTGCATCCTGCGGGTTTTACCCCGGTAGGAGCAAAATCCAAAGTCCAAACTTGGTTTATGTACATGGATTCCATCTCGGATAGCATAGCATCCAGCCACTTCACCGAGTCTTTACTTATGATGGATTGCTGAAAACTAGTCGGCTTATTATTGTCAATGATGCAATCCTCTCAATCCCCGTCAATGAGAAAACAGTAGTATCTATCGGGCGGATGAGACTGCCTACTAGATCTGCAGATGTATGGTTCTTAGGCACTAGAACAAGGTTCTACAAGACATCAAACATGCCATATTAAATTTTTTCAAGTGCCAAACAACCTAAGCAAGGATCTTTACTAGAGAATTAGGGTTATAAACGACAAGTAAACATCTTTACTTCTAAGTGATAAGGGATTACAACCTCTGTAGTCCGTTCCTTCACTTCATAAGCTCCGAGTTGAGCTCCCTTCGCTGCGATCATCAAGCTCCCGGACTCTAGAGAGGCTCCATGAGGTAAATGAGGCATCCTTACTTGAAGACTTCACAATCCAAGATGATCTACATTGAGGAAACACAAACCCAAGTTATCACTTCACTAATGAGATATTAGTGAAGCAAACACCCTAATCTAAGTGGCTCGAATAGATGAGGATGATGAAGTAGGAATTTTGCTCTCTTTATATTTCTTTTTCTCTCAAACATTCATCACAAATTAAAAGGCTTGTAAAGAGGAAGAAGAAGATAAAGTGTGATGAATGAATGAATTATTGTTAAGGTTAGAAATGCAACCAAGAGTTAAGTATGTCATGCTTAACCCTTGTAGAGAATAAACCATAGGTTAATTGATAAGAGTTAGGTTAATAAATATCTTAGGTAAAACAAAAATAGTGGACTTTGTCAATGCATCCACAAGCTTCCACAAGCTTCATGCATTGTCCAAAATCCACCTCATTTTTGAATTACCTTAAATAAATATAAACCCACAATTATCAATAGCATGGTGTATGTCTCATACACACTAGTTGCATGTATAACCCTAGCGTGTTACAATATCACATATCACATATATAATATTTTGTAACAAAAGAAAATAATACAATTAACATATATCACATATATATCAATGTATCATCAAGTGAGAAAAAAATCTTTTAAGTGGGCTTATATTAATTAATGTAATGTAATATCAAATATATAATTATACATTAAATTATCGAATCAACACTTGATCCGATAATCCGGCTATATTACATATAACCGACTAATATAATATGTATCATTTTATCGAATCAACACTTGATCCGAAAACCCGTCTATATCACATATACCCGGCCGATATCACATATCGCGAGAATAGAATATGGTATCTCATATCGTATTAATCTCGGTCCTGCACATATCACATATGTGCTCCAACTCCGTTTCGCCTGAGCCAAAAAAATCTCTGTGTAGGACTCTAATGACTCGTCAATACGCCGGCAGTAGGTGATGATCATATCAAACACCCACAAGCCGCAAACGGTTAGTTAAACGTAACGGCCACCCGGGTATTGAGCGATCAGAAGATCAACAAGCAAACCTGTACATTCTCCTGTGAATCCAATCATTAAACACTACCGTACAGTCCGGTCTCTTCGTCTAATATGTCGCATATCCTGTCTAAGGGTGGTAAACGTCAGACCCTGGTAACCGATAAGTCGTGTCGATGTGAGGCTCATAACGGGTCGAGAAACTACTGATAAGACTTACCAGTAGATCTCCATATCATCCCTGGCTAGGGATTTCCAGTTATAGCCAATCGAACACAGCGCAACATCAACCCCCAATACCGGGAGAGATGAAACCCCTCCTATCGCTCATTGCCTCCATGTGATTCGGGACTGTACCCAAAAGCCACTGTTTTGCACGTTCTTATGAACGTGATAAGGTGGAAATCAAAGCACAGTGGGAATCACACAAGACTCTATGACGATCTCGGGTCTACAGACTAACCTGTACCAGTGTCACCAGAGAACTGCTATCTGGCGATAGGTATAATACCATCTAGGAGTTCTCGGCGAGTCCGCTCAGTGTACCCAGTCTCCACTGAGCATCCGTACACCATATTTGATGTCAAACACCAATGCATGTGGGATCATCCATCGCCCATCATATGAGTTAAGATGCGTATACGCTAGTCTACTCTGCAGTATCGATGCCCTGTCTCGATACACCCTCGACTAGGAACAATTAAAGGATGTACTCGTGGGCTACCCTGGCCCCACTAGTATGATCTGCATCATAGTCCTAGTAGTCAAGTACATATCCTAAAGGCTTTATCAACATGTGAGAGCAAGACAGTAATACAATACAAGTCAACATATTAAGACAAAGTGCAACCAGATAGCATACTATCATGTTGAGCAAGAAAGTCCTCTCTATATATATCCAAGCATCCACTATAATATACATCATATGTACAACAATGGCCTCTAGGGCATATATATAACTAATACGTCCGGTTCCATTGAAATCTCAAGTTTTACTGAGTTTTCAGTAATAGTTTATGGTTCTGGAATTTCTTCCATCTCTACTGCACTCCCACTTATCTCATTTTCAAGAAATTGAGTTTCCATGAAGCGGACATGATAAGAAACAAAGATCTTTTGTTCCTCAGCATAATAGAAATAATACCTTCTAGAATTCCTGGAGTATCCTACAAACTTACACAATACTGAACGTGGCTCGAGTTTGTCCGGATGAACCTTTTTGACAAAGGGAGGACAACCCAATAACTTTAGATACTTAAGACAGGATTTCTTCCCACTCTACATTTCATATGGAATAGTAGGTACAGACTTAATTGGAACCTTATTCAATAGGTATGCAGCAGTTTCTAGTGCATAACCCCAGAAGGAGGGCGGCAACTCTGCATTACTCATCATAGAACGCACCATATCAAGTAAGGTGCGATTCCATTTTTCTGATACACCGTTGTGTTGTGGTGTGTATGGAGGAGTAAGCTGAGAGAGAATTCCATTCTCTTTTAGATATTCCAGGAACTCGGCACTTAAGTATTCATCACCCCGATCGGATCAGAGCATCTTGATACTTTTGTCGGTTTGTTTTTCCGCTTCATTCTTATACTCTTAGAATTTCTCAAAGGCCTCGGATTTATGTTTCATTAAGGATATATGTCCATACCTTGAGAAATCATCTGTGAAAGCAATGAAGTAGGAATAGCCATTTCTTGCATGCGTAGATATTATCCCACACACATCGTTGTGTATGAGTCCCAGGAGCTCACTAGCTCTTTCTCCGTGTCCAGTGAATGGAGTTTTTATCATCTTTCCTCTGATACATGATTGACAGGTTGCATATGATTAATACTCAAACGGATCTAAGTATCCTTCTTTATGTAACTTAGTCGGTCGTGTTTCATTGATATGACCAAGTCTACAATGCCATAAGAAAGCTTGGTTTGATTCTGAAGCTTTTCTTTTTAGTGTGTTTTGGACGTTGAAAACTTTATGTTGATTGAGAATGTATATTCCGTTACTAAGTGTACCCAACCCAACCATTTCATAATTTAAATGAATGTTTATAACATTGCCTACAAGTGCAAAATTATATCCTTCATTTGATACCAAAGATACAGATATAATATTGCACACCATACTGGGTACACAAAAGAAGTTATGCAATATCAAAATATGTCCACTCGCCAATCCTAGGTGATATTCTCCTACTGCAACAGCATCCACATCGGCTCCATTGCCAACCCTGAGGGTCATATCACTTTTCCTCAAAACTCTACGGCTTCTCAGCGCCTGCAATGAATTACAGATGTGAGATCCTGATCCGGTATCTAATACCCAGAAAGTAGAGTTTATAGAGAAACAGTTTTCAATCACGAACACACCTGAAACCGAAGCCACAACTTGCTTCGTGTCCTGATTTCTGGCCTTTAGGACCCGGCATTCCTTCTTCCAATGTCCCTTTTTCCGACAATAGAAACATTCTTCTTTTGTGGCTACCCCCTATCTTTTCCTTTCCCTACACCTTCTACACACCTCCCATCGATTTGGTGGAGGCTTTCTTCTTCTTCCCCTTGGATTTAGTAGAAGAAGATTCCCCAATAAAAAGAGCAGGTGTTTCCTTGGTTTTCTTCAAGGTGCCCTCTGCCATTCTCAACATGTTGAGAAGCTCAGGAAGTGAAATTTCCATACTTTGCATATTGAAATTTAATATAAACTGGGCATAGGTAGAGGGAAGGGACTGTAGAATCAAGTCGATGTACAACTCGTTCTCCAACGTAGTTCCCAGGTCCACGAGCTCTTCTATGAGAGAAATCATCTTTAGGACGTTGTCCCCAACAGATGATCCGATAGCCAACCTCGCTTGAAACAATTTTTTTAAGGTCTCATATCTTGCGATACGTGATTGCTCTCCATATAAGTCTTCGGAATGGAGGAAGATGGAAGCAAGGTCCATCTTCTCATACCGCTTTTGATGTTCATTATCCATGGACGCCATCACAAGGCACTTGGCTTTCGCGCAATCAAGATCCCAGGTCTGACGGACCTCAATGTCCACGACCGAGGATTCTGGACCGGGAACAGGGGAGCTTTCGCCGTGAGGACGTATACGACCTTATCATATGTAAGGGCCATACAGACATTCCTTAGCCAGTCTTTATAGTTTGGCCCAACGAGTTTATTTTTATCTAGTATTAGCTTAAGTCCCGTCATGGTCGCTGCAATTAGGAGAGAGAGAAAAGAAACACTCAGCATATGGTCTTCAAAGTTTAGATTGGTTATTAGTTTATCTAAACAGGATGGCTCCCGCTGTTTCCTCGAATTCTTCTTCAAACCCTAAAAGAAGAATTAGTCAGAATTAATCGCACCTCGCAATTCTTGCTTAAACTTTTGGCCAGGCTAGTGTCCGTACTTTGAAGGAGGTTTTCCAATGCTTTCGCGAAATTTCTTAATTACATAACCTCTTTTCCGTGGAGGCGTAGCCCCGCTAACACTGTTCTAGGCACCTACTTGGTTTATAGCATTGATTGTTAAGTGAAAAATTCTCCCGAAGAGTAATGGATACTCACAGTAGGATCAGGACCCAACTATCATTGTGTGATGATTTTGAAGGAAGCCTACCAAAAACACCACACTCCAGAAGGTTTTCAACACTAGCAAGTTTTCTTTATGTTTGAAACTCCCAATGTGATTTTTGCCTCGAGCGCTTATAATCTTAACGAAGGTCAAAACATCATAAGACGCAAGTCAAGTTCAACCCATCATTATCCAGATTAATCTACACCCATTAGTACAATCCCTTGATGAAGGCCAAAACAGCCGTACGCCTGTCCTAGATTAATGCATCTATCTATGCTACAGATAAGCACCCACTAGCTACCAAACACTATACATTGGCGAAGGTCAAAACACATAGCATGAATACCAGTAGATACCTATCTGAAATGACGGAGGGCTACGGCTGGTTTTGCCAAAAACCGTTAACGTAATGAACTTGATATAGTCGAAGGAACCGAATAGCTTTTGAAAAGGAGTGGTTTAAGCTCCGCTTTTAAAAATTGCTTTTTGAAGAAAACCAATTTTGTAATTGTTCCAACGATATCAGATTTTAGGTTTATTTCCTTGGAATAATTAATATTAATGTGATCCCATCAATTAACCTTATCATTACAAAAAAAGAAACGAAAATAGAACGTACGCTTATGCCATCCGCATTCGCCATGGGGCCCCGTCATACACCGTTATGTTACTTAACTAACAACAGAGCGGGGGCTGGACTAGCGCGGGTGAAAAACATAAGCAACGTTTATTATATATTATATATATATCCATTTTCTCACGCAATAATAAGCATTTCAGATCACAGAATCACAGATGAATATATTGGATATACTAGCATTTCCGTGTTTCGTTTTAGCCTATAATGAAACACGGATTCCACTGTCGTGATGAATAGCCAAACCCCACCCTCCCTACGGGTGAGGAAAACTACCCGCCAAATTCCCAAAGTGAAGCAACCTCCCTCAATTAAATGAGTAGGCCACTCGGCATTTCAAGAACCCGGTAGTTTGTGCGCCCACCTTGGGTCTATCCTAGGTGCAAGAAAAAGTAAATGAAATAATACAACGGTGGCTACAGCCTCAACCCGGATGTGCCACGCAAAAATAATATTACATCAATTTACAAATTTACATGAATGAAAGAAAAGAAAATACTCTTCTCACATCCCCTCGGCTATTCATTCACGATGATCCAATACTAAATATACATAAGCCATCATCAAAATACAGATATGTGCAACCCCCACTAATCGACATATAGCAATTAGCAGACGTTTAGCAACACATATACAAACACAGAAAACCTAGATTAGCCAAGTAACTTAGAATTTCGATCGAAAATATTTTCCGTTTCTACCCCATATACAAATCAGTACACAAACAATTCTGGGTAAAAACCAAATATGCAAGAAATCATATTTCCAAGATTAAGACCCACAGAAAAAAATGGAGTGAATCGGCAATGAATCAGCCGCGGATCCGCAGCTAAACAATGTGTTTGGCCGTAGTTCTGCGGTAGTCTTGGTGGATTATGAGCTCGAATTTTTTTCTTGTTCTTAGAAATGTCTGCATGTATTTTTAAGGCCACTAAAATAATTTTTTGAACAGTTTTGAAAATCGACAGCAAGCATAACATGAAAATTTTATTTCGAGTATTTTTTCAACGATCAAAGTTCTAACTACTTGCTAACTAGCTAGTTAAGGTTTAAGTGGCTCTGATACCAGTGTAAGTCGATACCGCGCACCCCGCAGGTTCGCGGGGAGGCGGAATACATAAAAAACAATTTTTTCTTTTGAGAGACTTCGCAACAGCGACCAAACAACCAAGATCTTTCTTAAACCATAACTAGCTAAAACTAACTACAAAGAGGTTCTAACTACTCGGTGAGAGATTATACCTCCTTGTTCAAGTCCTTCGGGTCTTTTTATCCTCTTCTTAGCTCCTAGATGGCTTAAATCTTCTTCTCCTCTTCTTAGATCCTAGGTGGCTTGAATGGAACTCGGTCGTCGGCCTCCTTTGTGTCGAAAATGATCCACCCGAAATTCTTTGGTTCAAACCTCAAGTGTGAGGTAACTAAGATGTCTAGTTTGCTAATCTAGACAACTTAGGAGATGTAAAGAGATAATTAGAGTATTTTATCTCAAGAAGTTCTAGGATTCACAACACATGTGAGGGTTAGGGCTTGAGGGAGAAGGAGGAGAGAAAATATGGACAGAGAAAGAGCAAAAGCAAATGAGCTAGGTTGTGACAGGAAAATGAAGAATGGCTAAGTCAAATAATCAAGCATGCATTATTTCCAATAGAAAATAAGAAACCATTCTTGAATAATGAATTCAAAGGCAATAAACAAATGACTTATCCATGCTTCAACCATGCCACAAATATCTCCATTTTCCACCTCATTAATCTATTTGCAAAATAGATAAATCTAAATAATGAGGAGTCCCCTTCTAGAAACATGTCTTGTGAAATTACAAGAATGCCCTCACCATATATACATACCCGTATTCGTACTGTAAAAAATACGAATACAATGAGATAATAATAATCCAATAATATAATACTAGAATCTAACTTAAACTAAAGCCCACTAGTATTATCCGTCCGAACAACGTACGTGTAGCCAGTACACGTATATGATCGGAACCGTGCCATAAAACTATACGGCCTCTACATCATTTCTCCTGAACCAGGAAAACCCTCTGTGTGGGACTCTAAAGTCTCGACAGTACGCTAGCAGAGGGTTTAACCATAAGTCCGTCAGTGGCACTAGCTATACGTAACGGCAACCCAAGTATCTGTCGAAAAGAAGGCCGACGAGCGAACTCATCCGAACCCTTACTGAGCATGTCCGTGAAAATCTCCGTGCAGTCCGGTCTGTTTGTCTGAGAGTATCACATGCAAGGTCTGGGGGTGGAAAACGTCAGACCCCTAATAACCGAACAAATCATGTCGGTGTGGCTCAAGACCATCCGAGTATCTACTGGTCTAACTACCAGTAATTCTCAATCCGCCCTAACCAGGGAATTATGGTGTTGACCAACCAATTATAGCAAGACATCGACTCCCTATACCGGGAAAGACAGATCCCCAACAGTCGCTCACTGCCTCTATGTGGCTCGGGATTGTACCCAACTAAAACCTGTTTGCACGACTCAGTAGATAGCCGTTGTAGGGTAATAATCAAAGCACAGTGGGAACTCACACAAGAAAAATGACGGCCTCAGGTTGACAGACTATCTGCACTCATGTCACCAGAGAATTGCTATCTGACGCTGGGTATAATACCATCTAGTCAGTCCTCGGTGAGTCCGTCTAGTGTACTCACCCCCAATGAGCACCTGTATACAATCTTAGGTGCAACTCACCAATGGCTGCGGGACCAATCAATCGTCCCTCGTCAGGGTCTAGATATGTATACACTAGTCTACTCTGGAGTATCGATGCTCAGTCTCAATACTCCCATGACTAGGGACACTTTAAGGATGTGTTTATCGACTACCCAGCTCCCACAAGTATGATTGCCATCACAACGCTGGTAGTCAAGCAAGGATCCTATGGGCTTTATCAACATGTATACAAGATATGAAATACTAAGTAAAATACATCACATGTTAAGATAAATACAGACCAGATAGCATACTATCATATCGAGCAAGATTGTCCTGTGCATACATATCCCTAGCATCCTATACAATGAAGTCCTCTAGGGCATACATATCTAACATCTTCTCGATCCCCGTCTACAAGAAAACTGTAGTATCTCTCGGGCGGATGAGACTGCCTACTAGATCTGCGGAGTGACATAGGTATGTCGGGATTCATTGAAACTTCAGGTTCTACTAAGTTTTCAGCAATACTTTGTGGTTCTGGAATTTCTTCCAGTTCTATAACGCTCCCACTAATTTGTTTTTCAAGAAATTGAGTTTCCAGAAAGTGGGCATGTCGAGAAACAAATACCTTTTATTACTCAGCGTAATAGAAAATATGCCCCCTTGAATTCTTTGGGTATCCCACAAACTTGCACAATACTGATCGTACCTTGAGCTTGTCCGAATGATGCTTTTTGACAAAAGCTAGACACCTCCATATCTTAAGATACTTAAGACATTGTTTCTTCCCACTCCACGTCTCATATGGAGTGGTAGACACTGACTTAGTTAGAACTTTATTCAATAGGTATGCAGCTGATTCAAGTGCAAAACCCTAGAAGGATGGCGGTAACTCAGCATTACTTATCATAGAATGCACCATATCTAATAGGGTGTGATTCTGTCTTTCTGATATACCATTGGGTTGTGGTGTGTATGGAGGAATAAGTTGAGAGAGAATTCCATTCTCTTGTAAACATTTAAGAAACTCGGTATTTAAGTATTCTCAACCCCGGTCAGATCGAAGTGTTTTGATACTTTTTCTTATTTGTTTTTCCACTTCATTCTTATACTCCTTGAATTTCTCAAAAACCTCGGATTTATGTTTCATCAAGAATACATGTCCATACCTTGAGAAATCATCGGTAAAAGTAATGAAGTAGGAATAACCACTTCTTACATGTGTGGACATCAAACCACACACGTCGTTATGTATTAGTCCCAGGAGCTCAGTGGCTTTGTCTCCATGTCCAGTAAACGGGGTTTTGGTCATCTTTCCTTTGATACATGATTAACAAGTTACATAAGATAGATATTCAAACGGATTTAAATATCCATCTTTATGTAACTTAGTTAATCGTATTTTATTGATATGACCAGTCTACAATACCATAAGAAAGCTTGATTTAATTTAGGAGTCTTTCTTTTAAGTGTGTTTTGGATGTTGAAAACTTGATGTTGATTGAGTATGTATATTTCGTTATCTAGTGTACCTGACCCAATCATTTCATAATTCAGGTGAATGTTTATGATATTAATTTCAGGTGAAAAATTATATCCTTTATTAGATAACAAAGCCACTAATATAATATTACACATCATACTAGGTATACAAAAGCAGTTATGTAAAACCAAAATATCTCTACTCATCAACCCGAGGTGATAACCTCATATTGCAACAGCATCTACACTTGTTCCGTCGCCAACCATGAGGGTTATATCACTTTTCTCAAAACTCTACGGTTTCTCAGCGTCTACAAAGAATTACAGATATGAGATCCTGACCCGGTATCTAATATCCAGGAAGTAAAGTGTATAAAGAAACAGTTTTCAATCACGAACGCACTTGAAGCCGAAACCACAACTTTCTTCGTGTCCTGATTCTTGGCTTTCAAAGCTCGACAGTCCTTCTTCCAATACCCCTTCTTATGACAATAAAAAAATTCCTCCTTTGTTACTGCAGTTCCCCCGGTCTTTTCCTTTCTCTTCCCCTACACCTTCTGCACACCTCCTTTCGGTTTGGTAGGGGCCTTCTTCTTCTTCCCCTTTAGCCTTAGCCTTGGATTTAGAGAAAGAAGGTTCTCCAACAACTAGAACGGGTGTTTCCTTGGATTTCTTCAAGGTGCCCTATGCATTCCTCAACATATTGAGGAGTTCCGGAAATGTAACTTCCACTCGTTGCATATTGAAATTCAATATGAACTAGGCATAGGTGGAGGGTAGAGACTATATAATCAATTCAATGTATTACTTGTTCTCAAACGTGATCCCGAGGTCTGTGAGCTCCTCAATGAGACTGATCATCTTCAGGACGTGGTCCTCGATAAATAAACCGATAGCCAATCTTGCTTGAAATAGTTTTTTTGAGATCTCGTATCTTGCGATACGAGATTGCTCTCCATATAATTCCTTAGTATGGAGGAAGATGGAAGCTAGGTCCATCTTCTCATGCCGCCTCTGATATTCATTATCCATGGATGCCGGCATGAGGCACTTAGTTTTCGCACATTCGAGATCCTAAGTCTTACGAACCTCAATGTCCACGACTGTGGAATCAGGACCTGGGATGGTAGGGGCTTTAGCCATGAGGACATATGCAATCTTATCGTAAGTAAGGGCCATTTGGCCATTTCTCAGCCAATCTTTATAATTTGGCCCTGTCAGTATATTTTTATCTAGTAGAATCTTAAGTCCCATCATAGTCGCTGCAATTAGGAGAGAGAAAAGAAACACTCAGCATATACTCTTGCAAGTTTAGATTGGTTATTAGTTTATCTAAACAGGATGGTTCTCACTATTTTCTCGAATTCTCCTTCAAACCAAAAGGAAGAATTAGTCGAGATTAATCGCACCCAACAAGTTTGCTTAACCTTTCGGCCAGGTAGGGTGTCGGTACTTTGAGAGAGGTTTTCCAACGCTTTCGTGAAGTTCTTTAATTAAGAGTAAGCTTATTTCCCTGCAGGCGTTGCCCCTCCGATACCTTTTCTAGATACCTGCTAAGTTTAGCTAGTTGTAAAGTGAAAAACTTTCCCGAAGAGTAAATATTACTCACAGTGAGAATCAGGATCCAACTATCATTGTGTGATAATTTTAAAGGGAGCCTACCAAAACTACCATACTACAGAAGGTATGCAAATTTAGCAAGTTTCCCATATATTTGAAACCCCCGATGTGATTTTTGCCCCAAGCGCTTATGACCTTGACGAAGGCCAAAATATCATAAGTTACAAATCAAGTTCAACAAGTCATTGTCCTAATTAATCTAGACCCATTCGTACTGACACTTGACGAAGTCCAAAATAGTTATACGCCTGTCCTAAATCAATACATCTCTCTATGCTACAAACAAGTATTCCCTAACTACCAAACACTATGTATTGACGAAAGCCAAAATACATAGCTTGAATACTAGTTGATACCCATCTGAAATGACGGAGGGCTACGGCTAGTTTTAGTGAAAACCTTAAACGTAATGAAATTGATATTTTTGAAGGAACTGAATAGCTTTGAAAAGTAGTTTGGGCTCAGTTTTAAAACATATAGTTTTGAAGAAAAACGAGTGGTTTTGTAATTGTTCCAACAACGTCAAATATTATGTTTTTTTTTGGCATTAATCAAGGTTAATGTGGTCCCATCAATTAAACCTATCACACTAGAAACAACGAAAATAGAATGTACGTATATACCATCTGCATTCGCCATGGGATCCAGGGATTTCACCGTAAGATTACTTAACTTACGGCAGTATATGGGCAGGGCTAGCGCGGGTGCAAAACATATTCAACATTATGTGTATGTCTGTGTGTGTTCTCATTGCAGGCATGATAATATCCAATCACAGAACAAGCGGAAGCAAGTAAATGAGATAGAGGATATACTAGGAATTATGTATTTTTGTTTAAGC
Source organism: Agapanthus africanus (assembly GCA_030015575.1). Lineage (NCBI taxonomy): Eukaryota > Viridiplantae > Streptophyta > Magnoliopsida > Asparagales > Amaryllidaceae > Agapanthus > Agapanthus africanus. Next base: position 29,029,370 of record JASDDO010000010.1, on the reverse strand, counting down.
CGCTTACGAAAGTATGGATTCCACGGTCGTGATGAATAGCCAAGAACCCATACCTTTAGACCCCTACGGCGCGGCAAGAAACCCTACCAATTATAGAATTAGGTGACCCGGTCTCGGCTCCCTAAGATGGCCACCCATTGGATTCTAGAACCCAGATACTTGAGCATTCCACCTTGGGTCTATCCTAAGTACATGTAATGAAAAATAATAATACAATGGTGGCTACAATCTCGACTCGGAAGTGCCCCACAAAAGAATAATATTACATTACAAAGAATATTACACTAATGAAAATAAAAACACTCTTCTCATATAAAAACCCCCGGCCAGTCAATCACGACGATCACATCTATTCCATTTACAACGCAAGCAAGATATTTGAAACCTCTTCTAATAGACATATAGAAATTAGCCGACGTTTATAAACACATATACAAACAAAAAGAAAATCAACAATGCTTTAATTTTGACTTTGAAACATTCCGTGTTGCCCGTATACAAATATAACATTAGATGAAATATGGGTAAAATCAAAGTATACCAAAAAAAACCTAAATCCAAGTATCCAAGACACCAAAAGAAGCACGACACCAGACCCTACAATATGGTCGCTATTGGCGGGGAAAATAGGAAAATGGGCAGCCAAATCAAAAAATTTGGTCTCGTGCTTCTCTAGTGACTATTTAATACCAAGTAGAGCTCTCTGCAATACTTTAAAATATTTTCAGAGGCTTTGAAAAAATTAACAGAAACATGGATTTCAAGTTTTTAAAATACGGAACTATTTCGGTTTCAAAACACAAATATCGTCTACTATTAGTTTAAGTGCTTAGATGGCTCTGATACTAGTGTAAGTTGCTAGTGCTCTTACTGTTACAACTACGGCCTATGCGGAATCGAAAATCTTAAATTTAAAGTGAGCGCTAAAAACTAAAACCCAAGAAATCGAATCCAAACACTAAACTAATAAAACCAAGAGAGTTATACTACTTGGTTAAGGACTGCAACCTTTGAAGACGTGTCCTTCAGTTCTTGTGTGGTCCTCTTCTTGAGCTTTTAGGGTTCTTTGTTCAAGCTTGCAAAGGAGTCTTCCCACGTCAAAGATGATCCATCCAAGAATGTCGATTCAAGCTTTAGCTTCAAGTAGTGAACTAAAGAAGCGACTAAACATCAAAATTTGCTAGGACTTGATACTTAGTGATGTAATATTTAATCTCAAGATGCTCTCTTTCTTTTTCTCTTTCTAAAGCTCAAGAGAGAAGAAGATGATGAAGATGAAGATGATGGCTAACATAATAAAACTCTCATCTCTTTTTCTTTTCTTTTCTTTATATTTTTTAAAAAACCAAGTGAGTAGATTTGTGACTCACTAGTGTGAGTCACAAGTCCACACACATCTTTTAAATTCAAGAAGAGATGAGAAGAAAAAGAGAAGCAACCTTACAATGTGTGTGTGTGTATACATACATATACAATCAACCGTATTTGAAATAAATACGCATACCCATATTCGTATAAAATATGAATACCGTATTCGTATAAAATATGAATATCCGTATTTGTATCAAGACACAAAAATGGCGTTTTCATACAAATAGCCATATTCGTATAAAAACCGTATTTGTGTTAAAATATAAATACCCTAAAAGAGAGCAATATAATACTAGATCACATATCCGGATATCTTTCAAACTTGTTAGTACTACCAAAACGTCTGATTAAAATACATATATTAAATATGTGTATTTAATCGAACACCCCATGAATATCAAAATACGCATACTATATCGTTTCGTCTGAACAGGAAAAACCCTCTGTATAGGACTCTAAAGTCTCGACAATACGCCAGCAGTTGGATTAACCACAAATACGTCAGTGGCACTAGCTGTACAAAACGACTACCCAGGTATCTGTCGAAAGGAAGGCCGACTAGCAAATTTGTATCTACCCCTATTGAGCCTATCTGTGACAATCTCCATACAGTCCGGTTTGTTCATCTGAGAGTATCGCATATCAAATCTAGAGGGTGGAAAAAGTCAGACCCTTAATAACTCGATAAGTCGTGCCGATGTGGCTCAAGACCATCCGAGAAACCACTGATTTAACTATCAGTAAATCTCAACTATCCAGGCCAGAGTCTTATAGTTTTGGCTAATCAAACACAGCGCGACATCAACTCCCTATACCGGAAGAAATGAATCCCAAACGATCACTCACTGCCTCTATATGGCTCGAGACTGTACCCAACTGAAAACCTATTTGTACAACTTAGTAGAGCCGTAGTAGGGTAGTAATCTAAGCATAGTGGGAACTCACACGAAAATGATGACGATCTCAGGTCAACAGATAACCATGTATTCATGTCACCAGAGAATTCCTATCTAACCTTAGGTATAGTACTAACCAGCAGCCCTCGGCGAGTTGTTCATATCAGATTTTTGCATTTTCATACCGTCCAATTTTTGTCACATTGCATATCGGTAGATACTCTTGAGCCGTGTTTGCTAGTCAATTGCAGGATACAGGTTCTCGGTTCTAAAACGGTGAAATTCATGGAAAACACGAAAAAATCCGGGTTCCTGCCAACCACTGAGAAAACACGGTCTCCGCTCTTCATCCGTATGTTGCCAGATACCAGTTTAGGAAGACAAAAGGTCAAATCAATGTCATTCTCATGCACAAGGCTCAATGGTAGCACAAAATCCAAGAGATCTACTCGGAGCTCGAGGCAATCATGACAAAATCTTGACAAAAAGTCCACCTTTCCCTCAACAGAAATTCTGGAAGAAATGTGGAAGTATTTTCAGAAAATATATGAACCAGAGAATAGAGGACAGCAAACCAGGGGACCACAAGAAAACCCATGCCCTAACTCACCTATTGAGCCGCGGATCCGCGGCCAAAGTGGGGTCCAGGCCGCTGATCCGCGGCCGTTCTGGCGCCAAGTCTGCAGGGCTTTGGGGGGTATTTTGGTCATTCTGTTTGGGTTCTGGTGGTTGCCCTAGGTTTTCATTTTTTGGCCTATAAATAGCCCAGAACTTTGTGAAGGAAAGGGGCCATTCTTGTATTTTCATTTTTGCCTAGGTTTAGTGTTTTTCTTCTTCCTCTTCTCACCTCTTCTCCATTAAACTTGTAGTGAGCTTTTGAGTGAAGAGTGATGAATAAAGAAGAACCATTTATTATCATGCTTGTCTCTTTACTTTGTTAATTGTTGTAATTTTAATTTGTTAAGTAGTTGTTGTTATTTCCTTGTTGTTTCTTTCTTCTCTCTTTTTCTTTATCATTCATACGACAATGATACATACGCTCGATCCTCGCCAAGGTGAGGTCGCAAATAGTTAGTCGTATTCTTCTAATCTCCTTCTTTCTATCTTCCTCTTTTGTTTTGTTTCATTTTTCCGTATTATGATGTGTGAGTAGTTCATTCTTGTTAGGGTAGGATAAGGGAAGTTTGAGAGAAGGAAATCTCTCTCACTCTTTCCTTGCCCAACAGCTTAAATCGACTCCCGTTAATTGAACCACAATCCGCTCCTTACGGCACCCTATCCTACATGATAGCGGTGATTCCGTAGTGAGACCGGTTGTGGTTGAATTAACCGGAGGTTATGACTAAGAGCCAAGAACGGACGGACAAGCACCAAAAGGAAGGACTTGCGTTGGAAAGCCTAGCTTATACTCGCAAGTCCCTTCCTAGTCGTGCTAATCCCCGTTGTTGCCGATTACCGTAACACCGATATTAAGAGGGGCAACGAAAGATGTGGAGACTCCTAACTCAAACTAACCTAATCCTAACCCTAACAAGCTCTCTTTAAAACATCAACTTAACACTTAGATAACCACAACAAAATCTGAACTTTCGGACTTAACTCGTTAAAACACTTTGAAAAAGACTCAGATCTCCCTGCGGACGACCCGTACTCAACCGGCTAGCTACAAGCGAAACCGTCTTGATTGCGGTATTTAAACTAGAACTTGAACACGCACGTATCCTACCAATCAAATGGCGCCGTTGCCGGGGAGACGGTAGTTTATTTCCTTGTGTAATTTCGGGTTAATTTGTAAGTATAAATATAACCAAAAAACGAAAAAAAAAATACATACTTTGTAAAAACCATCTTGTTGTTTTTTGATTAGCTTTTGTGCAAGTGTGCAGGAAAATACAAGGTTCGAGTTCAGTGGCCAAGACGTTGAAAATACGGAGTTCAAGTACAGTGCCAAAGACGTGGGAAGATAGACCCACATTTCGCGGCTACACCGCGACGGACAAAACGAAGCATATGGTCTACTGTCAAGATCTGGAGCTAGTACAGTGAGCAAGTAAAAATTCCAAAGATCCAGACAAGCAGAGGAGACCCACAGAAGCACCAACACAAAAAATGAAGCCCCAATATCCACTTCCTGCCGTGGATCCGCGGCAATAGAGGGCTTAGGCTGCGGATCCGCGGCCACTTGGTGCCCTTGGGCTGCCAAATTCTCTCTGTAAGTCCCTCTGCCTCTCCCCTCTCCTCTGAACTCCACTGAATTGTGTTTTCTGCAGCCTTCTTTGCGCAAACTCTTCTCCCCCTTCCAATAAACTGTTCTTGTGCAGGATTCTTTGCACCGTAAATAAAAAAATTGTTTGCAGTTGATTTGTTACTGTTTTGCATTCTTTAATACGGACTTAAGGGGCTTGAAACCAATCCAGATTGGGTGGGGATTTCATCACCCTTCCCAGGACCCCAAAAATCACTAAAGCATATGCATTGTCCATTGTAAATTAAAAAATACTAGACTTCAGCCCTAAGGACTTCGCGCTCATTAGGAGAAGATAAACCGTGTTTAGAACCTCGCTTAACCGTATATTGTTTACGAGGTGTCTAGGAAAGTGTTAAAGGCGCAACCGCCGAAAGAGAAAGGGTTATTTAATTAAGGAACTTCGCGAAAGCATTGGACAACCTCCCCTTATCTCTGCACTTACCTGGCCTCGTGATCAGTGTATTTTTAAGCCTGTTTCTCGACACTGCTTAACTTCGACAATCAAGTTCAGGAGCAGGTCTAGTAGACCTAGGTTACCCTAGATCTAGGTGTGATTGTGCATATCTTGTTTGTGATTGCTTAAGCCGTATTTCCGTACATATTTCTGTAAAAATCTTTCTACACAAAAAAAAAAAGAAAAATCAAAAACTTTTATAAAAACTTGCCCTTTTGTCGCCAAATCCATTTTCACCCACCACCCATCGCCTTTCTCTATTGACGTTTTCTTACCCTCACCTTCTCCGCTTTGACTATACTAAACTCGTTTAGTGTATGTCCACTTGGACTCGGGACACTAGCGCCCGTCTAGTCCGCGTTACGTTAGTCGCGACCGACTACGCGATCGACTCCGAAGTCGATACTCCGTCCACTCCTCTTTCACCCCTTCCTTTGCCGGCCAACTCCGACGTTGACCGGAATTCTGTTCATACATCTTCACCTTCACCTTCACCTTCACCAACCTCTTCTTCTGCGATGTCGGGATTTAATCCGAACATCTCTTTGACCACCGCTGGATTGGCTCCACCTCCTACGGAGACCAATCTCCCACCACCTCCGCCTGTTGTAGCGCCGCAGCGAATCGCGCTCCAGGATCGTTTCTACCCCACCCGTTCTGCACTTCCCACCTGCCTTTCTCTTCCTCCGGCCAATGGGGACAACTTTGAAATTAAGCCCCATTTCATCAACATGCTTCCACGTTTTCATGGGCTCGAATCTGAAGATGCCTATATCTTCATCAATAAATTTCAAAACGTCTGTGCCATGATGAAAACAACCCAGCTGTCGGACTATGCTATACGTCTACGGGTCATTCCGTTCACTTTATGCGATCTCGCTGAAAAATGGCTGTATAGCACCGCTTCCCACTCAATCACCAGCTGGGACGAGTTTGTTAAAGCGTTTCTGAAAAAATTCTATCCAAATCATAAGACCGCAAGAATTCGTAATGAAATCAACCAATTCTCCCAGCTTCCTTCTGAACCCTTCTGGAAGTGCTTTGACCGATACAAAGACCTTCTTGTTCAGTGTCCTCACCACGGTATAGAGAAATGGCAACTCTGCCAAACCTTATACGAGGGACTGAACCCAGCAACGAAGCAGTTGCTGGAAACCATCTGTCAGGGCCACTTCCTATCGAAATCTGACGAGGAAGCGTGGCAGTTCTTTGACGATCTTGCGGAGCAAACGCTACAGTGGGAGAGCACCAGACCGACTTCTTCTTCTTCTACCTCCACTTCTACCGGTCAGTCTAGGGTAGGAATCCACCAACTCGATGTCTCTATTGCGATGAAAGCTGAAATGGCTGCAATAACAAGAAAGCTTGAAGCGATAGAGAGCAAATTCTCTGCTCCTGCCCCCACCCCTGTTCTCCCCCTTCGTACCATCTGCGCTTGTTGTTCCGATCCTTCTCACTTGACCGGAGAGTGTCCTTACAATCCACCCTCGCAAGGACAGGATCAGGTTAATGCTGCCTTCCAGCAAAGACCGAGGAATGATCTATACTCTTCCACCTACAATCCCGGTTGGAGGAGCCACCCCAATTTCTCCTAGAATCAGAATCAGAATCAATTCCAAGGCAACAATTTCCAAAGGGCCCCTCCACCGCAACAACAAGCGCAACAACAGACTCAGTATCAGCAGCCCTACCAACCCCAACCTTTCCAAAATCAGACGAACAACTTTGCACCCAACAATTCTTTTCCACCAAACAACTTTGTTCTGTCAAACAACGATAAGGTTTCCTCGCTCGAGCGAAGTCTGGAGGCGTATGTTAAACAATCGACTCAATCCACCGCCAACATCCAGTCTTCCATTCAATCTTTAGTGCAACACACCGCCGCACACGGGCAAAGCATCAAGACCATCGAGGCCCAGATTGCACAGCTGAACGCGGCCTTAAGCGAGCGAGAGAAGGGGAAGCTCCCGTCCCAGCCACTTCCAAATCCCGGTCACCCACATAATGCACATGTTGCTCTTGAACAACAAAACCATAATGTGAGTGCCGTGACTACACTGAGATCGGGGAGGATGCTGCAAAACAACATTGGCACACGGATCAACGATGACACCCCGGCCGCTGCTTCTTCTTCTTCTTCTCCTTCTTCTTCTTCGTCTTCTGAGCCTATTCTCCGTTCTTCACAAGGCTCTCCTTCCTCTTCTTCTCTGAACGGACCCACTTCTCACTCCACGAAAACACCTATTCTGGGATCCGTTCCAACTCCAAAATCTCCTCCTCCAGCATTAGACTCAACCAATTTTCAAAATGTTCCATTTCCAAACCGGTTGAGGTCTAACAAACAAAATCCTCAAATGGAGAAGATTCTGGAGTTATTCAAGCAGGTTAACATTAACATTCCTCTTTTAGATGCTGTCCAACAAGTCCCGTCCTACGCGAAAATCTTAAAGGACTTGTGCACGAAAAAGAGGAAGTCTCAGGTACCCAAGAAAGTTTTCTTGGCTAGTGCTGTGAGTGATGCCCTTACCCAATCTTTACCACAAAAACGGAAGGACCCTGGCTGTCCTACGATTTCAATTACTATTGGGGATAAGAACATCAACCGCGCACTATTAGATCTTGGTACCAGTGTTAACCTGCTTCCGTATTCAGTATACGAGCAATTAGGCGTCGGAGAGTTGAAACCCACACACTGCACTCTCCAAATGGCCGACCGATCGATCACCCATCCTAGGGGTGAGCTAGAGGATGTGTTAATAAAAGTCGGGGACTTCATATTCCCCGTTGACTTCATTGTAATAGACACACAGCCTGTAGCTAACCCCCGGAATCAAATTCCGGTGATACTCGGTCGCCCATTTCTTGCAACCTCAAATGATGTGATCAATTGTCGCAATGGTTCGATGAACCTCTCTTTTGGAAATATGACGATTGAACTCAACATTTTTAGGTTGGGGAATCAGCTCGCCGAACCTAATGCTCATATACTGGACGTCTGCTCGATCCAGGAGATCACTCCAGAAGAGTGTGAATTCGAGGAGTTTCTGTTTGATCACGATAATCTTGACGCCACTAGTGCGTTTCTCTTCGAACCTGTTGCTGTTTCTGCGCCCGACAACGACTACGAGTGTTTCACGTTCTCGAACGATCTTAGCCGATCACAACCCGAGTTTGAATCTTTCGACTTTTCGGATGAGTTACCTGAACCATCCAACTCGGTTGCTTACACTCGCTTTGAACCTTTGCTGGAGTCCTTTGAGTTCGAGACCTTTGCACCAGTCTTGCCTTCCATCATTTCACCTCCAACGCTCGAACTCAAGCCGTTGCCGTCTCACCTTAAGTATGCTTACTTAGGTGAGAACGAGACCCTCCCTGTCATCATCTCGGCTTCTCTAGCTCCCGAGCAAGAGAAAGCCCTTCTCGCGGTCTTGCACAGCAACAGGCAAGCTTTTGGCTGGTCCATGGCGGACATCAAGGGGATTAGTCCCCTCATCGTTGAGCATCACATTCATCTGATGGATGATGCCAAACCAGCCCGGGATCCACAAAGACGTCTTAATCCAGTCATGAAGGAGGCTGTGAAGAAGGAGATCGTCAAATGTCTAGATAGTGGTATCATTTACCCTATCTCTGATAGCCAGTGGGTTAGCCCCATTCACGTTGTCCCCAAGAAGTCGGGCATCACGGTCATAACCAACGAGGCGAATGAGTTAATCCCTACTCGCACCCAAACTGAGTGGCGAGTTTGCATTGATTACAGAAAACTCAACGCCGCAACGCGGAAAGACCACTTTCCGCTACCTTTCATTGACCAGATACTGGAACGATTGGCCGGACATGAGTACTATTGTTTTCTTGATGGCTACTCTGGCTATAATCAGATTCCCATCGCCGAAAAAGACCAGGACAAGACCACTTTCACTTGTCCTTTCGGCACGTTTGCATATCGACGCATGCCCTTTGGGTTATGCAATGCGCCCGCTACCTTCCAGCGGTGTATGATGGGTATCTTCTCTGACATGGTGGAAAAAATTCTGGAGATTTTCATGGATGACTTCTCCATCTTCGGCGACTCCTTCGACGAGTGTTTGCTGCATCTTGACGCTGTCCTTACCCGATGTAAGGACAAGAATCTCACTTTGAACTGGGAGAAATGCCACTTCATGGTGCGCGAAGGTATTGTCTTAGGACATATCATCTCACAAAATGGCATAGAGGTTGACAAAGCAAAGATTGAGGTCATTTCCAATCTGCCTCCTCCCCGATGCGTCAGAGATATCCGAGCCTTCCTTGGCCATGCCGTTTTTTATAGACGGTTCATCAAGGACTTTAGCAAGATTGCTAGGCCCTTGACTCTTTTGCTGGCCAAGGACACACCATTCGACTTCAACTCGAGCTGTGTGACTGCCTTCGAGTCACTAAAACGCTCACTCACTTCTGCTCCCGTTCTTTCTTCACCTGACTGGTCGCACCCATTCGAGATTATGTGCGATGCATCCGACTTTGCCATCGGTGCTGTCCTTGGACAGCACATCAATAAGATGCCGCACGTAATCTATTACGCGAGCCGGACCCTGAACGACGCCCAACTTAACTATACAACAACTGAGAAGGAATTCTTAGCTGTTGTATTTGCTTTAGAAAAGTTCAGGCCCTACCTCATCGGCTCTCCAGTCATTGTCTACACGGACCATTCAGCTCTGCGCCATCTTTTTGCGAAGAAAGATGCTAAATCTCGGTTAATACGTTGGATCCTCTTGCTTCAAGAGTTTGACCTTGTCATTAAGGACAAACGAGGATGTGAAAACGTGGTTGCCGACCATCTCTCACGACTTCCTTCTTCGCCTTCGCTTCAAATTCCGATCAACGACGTTTTCCCGGATGAACAACTCTTGACAGTATCGTGCGAACCCTGGTTCGCAGATATTGTGAACTATTTGGCCACGGGATTACTACCGACTGAATGGTCGAGTCAGGACAGACTTCGCTTCTTATCCTAAGTAAAACACTTTTACTCGGACGAACCCTACTTGTTCAAGTACTGTCCCGACCAGATTATTCGACGGTGTGTCCCTGATGAGGAATTCAAGAGTGTGCTGTCATTTTGCCACGATCAAGCGTGCGGCGGGCATTTTGGGCCCAGAAAGACAGCTGAGAAGATCTTGCAATGTGGTTTCTACTGGCCACAACTTTTCAAAGACGCTCACGACTATTGCAAGACTTGCTCCCGGTGCCAACACATGGGCCGGATATCCCGGAGGAACGAGATGCCGCTCCAACCGATCTTGGTTGTGGAGATTTTCGATGTTTGGGGGATAGATTTCATGGGGCCATTTCCCAGCTCTTTTGGGAACTTGTACATTCTTCTAGCTGTTGATTACGTCTCTAAATGGGTCGAGGCTGTGCCCAGCCGGACTAACGACAACAAGGTTGTCGTCAGGTTCCTTAAAGAAAACATTTTTTCCCGGTTTGGGCACCCCCGAGCGATCATTAGCGACAATGGAAGTCATTTCTGCAATAAAACTTTCGAAGCCTTGATGAGGAAATACTCCATTAATCATAAGATTTCTACGCCCTACCACCCCCAAACCTGCGGGCAGGCCGAAGTTTCAAATCGGCAAATCAAGCAGATACTGGAGAAGACGGTTTCCAAGAACCGTAAGGATTGGTCTCTGAAACTCACTGATGCCCTTTGGGCATTTAGAACCGCTTATAAGACCGACCTTGGCATGTCTCCCTATCGGCTTGTGTACGGAAAAGCCTGCCACCTTCCTGTCGAAATCGAGCATCGCGCATTTTGGGCGATAAAGGAGCTGAATCTGTCTCTCGAGGATGCGGGCAGCCATCGGAAGCTGCAGTTGAACGAACTGAACGAGCTTAGGGATGAGGCTTACGATAACGCGGTTGTCGTTAAGAATCGAACGAAGGTGTTTCACGATAAACACCTTTTGCGCAAAACCTTCGTACCTGGTCAGCAGGTACTGCTTTACGACACCCGACTTCATTTCCATCCAGGAAAGCTCAGATCTCGCTGGAAAGGGCCGAATTTTGTGCGGAATGTGTATCCGCAGGGCGCTGTGGATTTGGAAAATCCAAAGGACGGTTCATTTTTCAAAGTGAACGGACACCGATGCAAACCGTACCTTAGCGCCGAACCAACAGAGGAGCTCCTGTTCTTACACGAGCCGGTTTACCCTGAATGATCTTCCTCTGCCCCCCTCCAAACTTCGGTTATCCAGCCAAGAACAGTGGACACTATTCCAAATAAGTTTGGGGGTATGTACAGACCATTTTGTTTATATTTGTGTATATTCTTTTTCTTTTCTTTAAAAACAAAAACAAATAAAAAAAAAATTTATCGCTAACCGACAATTTTGACCCTTCAAATGATCTCTTCATGCAACGACAGTGAGGACACTGTCCAGTTTAAGTTTGGGGGTACGCTCGGTACGCATTTCTTACCTTCGCATTCATATGTATATTTTGCATCTGCATATTAAATCCATAAATCCATAAAAATCTGAAAATTTTCTAAAAATATAAAAACTTTTTTGTCAAGTTAGCTTGTGGAAGAACTCTGATTCAACATTCGACGGTTTTTGTTTGAAAAAATAGGAATAACTAGATCTTATGTTTGGATTTTGAAAACCTGAAAGATAACTCTCCTTTGAAGTTAACTATAGCTGATATACGTCTTTACATCACACTACACGTGTCGTAAGATTTTGGGAATTAGATGACAAGTCTTTCATGTTTAAACTTTTAAACAGATAAATGATTTTTTGAGGATCAAATAGGTTTGTTCTGAAATAAGTAATGTCAAGAATAGTTTATGAAGTAAAGCGAATATGAAGGAATGTTATTGATGTCGTAATCGGAGCTAAGTCTGAAAAATAACCCATCTAAAACTTGATTGGAATGATTACACACCAAACCCACTAAACACGTCTTTTATCCAAAAAAATATTTGAACTGCCGGTTATATCTCCATTCGTATTAAATCATCTGATTTTCACGACAAACTGTCTTTTGTTTTTAGACCTAGGTAACTTGAGTAATTAAGTCCGCTGGGGTGTTTCTACACCTAATGCCCTAAAACCAACTGGTTTGGGTGCATTGGCCCAAAGCTCGCTAAGAAGCCTAGAAAGTCCAGTTTAAAACAAAGTCAAGCAAGTGTTCTCTCCGAGTTAAAATTCCTAACGGTTCTTTGTGTGAGAATAATCTTGATAAAAGACAGGCTTTTAAAAAAAAAATTTAACGGAGATATGAAGGTTTTACTCTTTGATAAAGACTATTGCACGTCACAGAGGTGTGTATGAAATGAAAACAAGAAAAAGGTGGAGTGAAAAATACGACTTAGTTTCCTGTTAAGGAAGATAGAAATTCTGAAGTTGAAACCTTACTGGAAAACGAAACTTGAAAAATGCTTAACTCTTTATAAAACTTATGTGATCCTTTTAAAATTGTTATCTGGGCTTTATTGTGCGACATGATGACTTTAATCGATCCTTCTGGAACTTAACGACACTATTTGCACTGCACGTAAAGACATATAAAATCTGTAGTTAAATAAGATGCGAGGTGTGAAAAATAAAGGTTCGATGGTCTAGATTTAGGATTATAGAATTGTTATTTTCTAAAACAAAACTTTAGGGTTTGAATCTTAGTTATTTTACAAAACCAACTTGACCGGATTTTGTGGGTAGTATCCGCTGAAAACCCTCAGGAGACAACACTCCTCCTACTAGGGACACCTAGAGGTTTAACGGCTTGTTGCACATACTCAGTGCAATCGCGTTCCCTGCGAAAGTGAGGTTAGGAAATTTTTTGTGAATAAATGGGCTTTGCTCGGGACGAGCAAATGATAAGTTTGGGGGTATTTGTTCATATCAGATTTTTGCATTTTCATACCGCCCAATTTTTGTCACATTGCATATCGGTAGATACTCTTGAGCCGTGTTTGCTAGTCAATTGCAGGATACAGGTTCTCGGTTCTAAAACGGTGAAATTCATGGAAAACACGAAAAAATCCGGGTTCCTGCCAACCACTGAGAAAACACGGTCTCCGCTCTTCATCCGTATGTTGCCAGATACCAGTTTAGGAAGACAAAAGGTCAAATCAATGTCATTCTCATGCACAAGGCTCAATGGTAGCACAAAATCCAAGAGATCTACGCGGAGCTCGAGGCAATCATGACAAAATCTTGACAAAAAGTCCACCTTTCCCTCAACAGAAATTCTGGAAGAAATGTGGAAGTATTTTCAGAAAATATATGAACCAGAGAATAGAGGACAGCAAACCAGGGGACCACAAGAAAACCCATGCCCTAACTCACCTATTGAGCCGCGGATCCGCGGCTAAAGTGGGGTCCAGGCCACGGATCCGCGGCCGTTCTGGCGCCAAGTCTGCAGGGCTTTGGGAGGTATTTTGGTCATTCTGTTTGGGTTCTGGCGGTTGCCCTAGGTTTTCATTTTTTGGCCTATAAATAGCCCAGAACTTTGTGAAAGAAAGGGGCCATTCTTGTATTTTCATTTTTGCCTAGGTTTAGTGTTTTTCTTCTTCCTCTTCTCACCTCTTCTCCATTAAACTTGTAGTGAGCTTTTGAGTGAAGAGTGATGAATAAAGAAGAACCATTTATTATCATGCTTGTCTCTTTACTTTGTTAATTGTTGTAATTTTAATTTGTTAAGTAGTTGTTGTTATTTCCTTGTTGTTTCTTTCTTCTCTCTTTTTCTTTATCATTCATACGACAATGATACTTATGCTCGATCCTCGCCAAGGTGAGGTCGCAAATAGTTAGTCGTATTCTTCTAATCTCCTTCTTTCTATCTTCCTCTTTTGTTTTGTTTCATTTTTCCGTATTATGATGTGTGAGTAGTTCATTCTTGTTAGGTTAGGATAAGGGAAGTTTGAGAGAAGGAAATCTCTCTCACTCTTTCCTTGCCCAACAGCTTAAATCGACTCCCGTTAATTGAACCACAATCCGCTCCTTACGGCACCCTATCCTACATGATAGCGGTGATTCCGTAGTGAGACCGGTTGTGGTTGAATTAACCGGAGGTTATGACTAAGAGCCAAGAACGGACGGACAAGCACCAAAAGGAAGGACTTACGTTGGAAAGCCTAGCTTATACTTGCAAGTCCCTTCCTAGTCGTGCTAATCCCCGTTGTTGCCGATTACCGTAACACCGATATTAAGAGGGGCAACGAAAGATGTGGAGACTCCTAACTCAAACTAACCTAATCCTAACCCTAACAAGCTCTCTTTAAAACATCAACTTAACACTTAGATAACCACAACAAAATCTGAACTTTCGGACTTAACTCGTTAAAACACTTTGAAAAAGACTCCCATCTCCCTGCGGACGACCCGTACTCAACCGGCTAGCTACAAGCGAAACCGTCTTGATTGCGGTATTTAAACTAGAACTTGAACACGCACGTATCCTACCAATCACGAGTCATTCCAGTGTAACTCATAACCTAATGAGCTCCTGTATACAATATTTGGTGTCGAACACCAATGACTGTGGGACCGTCCATCTTCCATGACGGGAATAAAAATGCATACAGTAGTCTACTCTGGAATATCGATACCCAGTCTCGATAATCCTATGACTAGGGACAATTTAAGAATGTGCTTATAGACGACCCAGCCCCTACAAGTATGATTGTCATCACAATGCTGGTAGTCTAGCAAGAATCCTACGGGCTTTATCAACATGTATTAGCGATATGAAATAACAAGTAGAACATATACACATGTTAAGATAAAGACAAACTAAATAGCATATTATCATATCGAGTAAGACTGTCATATATATATATATATATATATATATATATATATATATATATATATATATATATATATATATAGCATTCTGTACAATAAAAGCCTCTAGGGCATACATATCCTAACAATATTACCTTACAAATCATATAACATTTTTTTAAAAATTAATATAATTTTTCATGATTTTAGACTTTGTACGCGCGAATCTCGCAGCAGCCCATCCTAGTATTTAATTGTAAGAGCCCGTAAAATTCATGTATATATATTTATAATTATCTTGCCCATCCATGCAATATCTAGATCAAAACCTGATTTTCTAGTTAAATCTCAAAACTTAAATTTGCAGTTATCACCAACCTGACGTCAGTGCCTGACATCTGCAACAAACGTCAGTAGCCATACAGGCTGACGTCTGATGTTTTAACCTGCTTCTGTTTAGTGCGGGCAGACGTCTATTCTTTGTAGACAAACGTCTGTACAGACGTCGGTATCTGATATCTAAAGTTCATCTGGGGTTCTGTATCTTCTTTTGACTGACGTCTATTCTTTGCAGGCAGACGTCAGTCCATTCTTCGGAGAATTGGGGGTTATATTGGTATTTGGTTTTAAAAAGAGGTTTTTGTTTTAGAGAGAGAAGAGGATATAAGTTAAGCTTGTTGCATCTTCACCCATATCATAACACAAATATCCTAATATATAACCCCCCCTCCTTATGTTAGCTCTAACCCGTTAAAAACAAAACATTTTTTCTTTCCTCTTAAATATCTTCTCTCCCAATACCCATGTCTCATCCCTTTTTCAAGCTCAATTCTCCCCTTCAAATCCTTATCAAATGGAACCCATCCCTTGAAGGAAAATACTCCACTCCTTCCCCTCTTTCAAAAGATCCCATCTTTGTATAAAAACCCTAAAATTTCTAAATTCCATCACTTTCCTCAAACTCACCAAATTGAACCCATGATGATAGAGCTTTGATAGAATGGAAGGAGGCTAGAACAAGTGGTAGATAGCTTGGAAGTGCTTCTTCATCATCTTGGTCTTCTTTTCTTTGGAATTGAAGCAAGTAGAGTTATGTGTTGAGTGCTAGATTGTTTTAATTCCTTGAATTTTTATTATGCATTCTATATTGGCTATTTAAAATTGGTTCTTGATGTTAGATTGACATTGGAAATGAATATTGCATCACATTTCACAATAAAGACATCAAAATGTTGCATATGAACATTCGAGTAGTGTGATAGCATGTATATGGACATCGTTAACAATAAGGGTGTCCCTAGCATGTACTAACCCACGTAATAGGAAGCAATAGCAACTAGTAATTCTTAGGATACGACTTACATGAACATCGCCGGATCCACCGCGCTATGGCAACGTGTTCGTCCTCCCGCAATGATTAAGTGGCGATGATGCGTCGTGTAAGTACGTGGGTAGGGTTACACCGACTCTTTACATCCGTCTCCCTCTTATGGCAACATGTTCGTCCTCCTATAAGATGGGTATCAGCACCGAGAGCGTGTAATTATAGATAACGGAATTAAGAGTTGGGCAAGTAAGGCGTTTTATCGCAACTTCAAGAGGGTTTCCTTTTTACGGCCGCTAAGCTCCCATTGCGGGGGTGAAGAGTTGTGGGGAGATGTATTGTATTGATTGTTATTGTATTGACAGAGGTGGGGTCGCTCCCCGGATCAATTGTCTTCCCTCGATCTTTTGCGATAAATAACTTACAAACCCATATGCCTAATTCACCCCATTAATATTTAATTGCATCAAATTTACATCATTGCATTTGGCACTCAATAAACATATGTTACTAGCTACTTGCTGTCCCCTGAGGACTTTATATTTAGATGCATGATTGGAGTACAAGGACGACTACGTGGTAGAGCCTTTGGATGGAGAGGATAGCTCTCCACTTTGATAGGCTTAGATCGTGTTGTTGCACCTTTTGTTATGTATATATTCTTTTTTGGCCAAATCGGCTCGTACCAACTTGTAATATTTCTCTTTAATTTCTATCAACTATAAACTTTCTAGTTATGGTCTTTTGTGGTGTCGTTGGCACGGGGCTTTCTAATCTTTTCTCTTTGCAACTAATCAACTTATGTTAGTTAGTTTCACATCTTATTGGTTGTGAATATTATAACTTGTTTACGCATACTCAAGTATGATTGGGGTAAATCCCGGCGGGGCCCGCCTTCAATACTGTATTGTTTTGTAAGATCTTAACCATTATTCTATCGGATTTGCATCCCCCGGAGCATTAGGGTCTTACAAGTGATGGCCTACGTTGGTCCCGCGCTGCAATTTCAACTGATTATACATGATACGTGTATGACTAGGTGTATATTTTGATTCTGATCTTACTAATCTATCATTCGTCCTTAAATCATGTTATCTTTCCTTATCCCTAATTTAGATGGAGATTACTCACAATCAATCTAATGTTGCCGAAGCCGAGTCCTCTCAAGCTAATGCGGCCAAAGTTCGTATTAATCCTCCACTTCCCGAAGCTGTACCACTTCCAGTTGTTCCACTATTTATCCCTCATGTTTTCCCTAATATACCTTCTCCATCTTCGGTTCTACCTCGAGTTCCTATGGCGAATGTTCTGGGTGTAGACATGGGCGATATCTGTAGAGCTTTGCTTTAGCAGCAACAACAACAAAACACTTTCATGCTACAAGCTTTTGTAACCATGATGGGTGGTCAAGTTCCTAATGCTCCTCCCGCTCTTCTTGTTCTGGCCGTGGGTGGTGTCAAGGAGTTTAGACACCTTTCAAAGAAAGAATTTTTCAGCACAGAAGGACCCACTGATGCGGATGCTTGGCTATCGGAAGCCGAGATGTTTTTGGACGGGGCCCTGTCCCGATTGAGAACAGAGTGACCATGATAAAGGTGCAATTAAGAGACTTAGAAAATACATGGTGGGAGTCGGAGATGACTCGTATTGATGGTGAAGCAATATGGAACGATTTCAAGGTTCGCTTTTTGGCGAAGTATTTTCCGAGCGATGCAAAGCGCGACATAGTGAATCACTTTGTGTCTTTGCAACAAGGGAATCTCACCGTAGATGATTATGCGGCGGAATATCTTAAGTTATAACAATATTCTCCGAGGTGGTACAAAACCGAGGAAGATCGTGCCGGGAAGTTTCTTGATGGATTAGATGTGGAAATACGCAAGTACCTCGTATCTCGTGACCTTACTACCTTGGACTCTATCATTCAAGTTGCTAGAAATCAAGAGAAGGAATTAAACAAAGATCGATCTAGGCAAGCTTTACTCAAGAGGCCCGCCGCTTTTGTTCCAAATGCTTCTAACAAGAATCCTCGCATGACTCTTCCGATCAAGCCGGCTACTTCCTCTTCCGCCTTGTATTGTGATTATTGCCAAAAGCCCGAGCACATTCAAGACAAGTGTCGCCGACTATTGGGGCAATGTCTAGTATGTGGCGATAGCAAGCATGAGGCCCGGGATTGCCCAAGGAATCGTAGACCTCTTCCTCCTCGCCCCCAACAACAAGTTCAAACTCAAGCTCAAGCACGCCGTGCTTCTTTTAAGCTGCAAGGTCGTTTTCAAGTAATGACTACCGAAGAAAATATGGTTTCCATGGAGGTCATTACAAGTATGACTTTAGTTTATTCTTTTCCGACAAGATTATTATTTGACTCGAGCGCTTCACATTGTTTTATTTCATCGGCATTCATTCATGAGCATTCCATTCCGACTTCATTATTGGGTTCTCCTCTTTGCGTTGGCATGAGTGGTGGCGATATCAAGGTTACCACCTATGTCAAGCACATTCCTATTGTTATTTGTAGTAGGGATAATTCATGGGATGTATTAGTTGTTGAGTTAGATAGTTGTGATGTCGTGCTCGGTATGGATTGGTTAGGGATTCATCACGCTTCGATTGATTGTAGCAATGATCGTGTTGGGTTTCGGATCCCAAATACTCCTTATTTCGAGTTTAAAGCATGCTCCTCGAGTCAAATTCAATTATTGGATGGTCGTGAAGATGGCTCAAGGGAATTGCATCTCGTGGTGCAAAAGTATTTGGATGTACTTCCGAATGAGTTTCTAGGTTTACCTCCGTATCGCTAGCTAGAGTTCTCAATAGATTTGGTGCCGGGTGCGGCTCTGGTAGCTTTGAATACGTATAAGTTGTCTAAGGTGGAATTGGATGAGCTTCAAGTTCAATTACAAGACATGAAGAAGAAGGGTTTTATCCAAGATAGTAATAGCCCGTGGGGCGCTCCGTTTTTATTTGTAAAGAAGAAGAAGGGTTCGCAAAGATTGTGCACGGATTTTCGGGAGTTGAATAAAGTCACGATAAGGAACAAATATCCCTTGTCGAGAATTGACGACCTATTTGATCAATTAAGTGGATCTTGTGTTTTTTCTAAGATTGATCTCCGCTCAGGGTATTTTCAAGTGAAAGTGAAGATGGAGGACGTACCGAAGACGGCTTTTCGGACACGGTACGGTTCTTACGAGTACTTAATAATGTCATTTGGCGTGACTAATGCGCCTGCGGTTTTCATGGACCTTATGAATCGAATCATCATCGATTTTCTTGATCGGTTTGTTGTGGTTTTCTTGGATGATATTTTGATATATTCGAAGAGTCGAGAAGACCATAATGATCACTTGAGAATAATCTTGCAAGTGTTAAGGGTGAAGAAATTGTTCGGCAAACTTAGCAAGTGCGAGTTCTATATGGATCGCGTCGCTTTCTTGGGGCACGTGATTACTGGAGAGGGTATTTTGGTTGATCCAACTAAGGTAGCGTCCGTTCTTGAACGTCCCCCGTCGATAAGGCCAACCGAAGTATCGGAATTTGGCATATGTATGCCGATACTATTCAAACTTTAGAGGATATGTTGAGATCATGTATTTTGGAATTTGGCGGTTCATGGGAAGATTCTTTGCACATAGTGGAATTCTCCTACAACAATAGTTTTCATAGAAGTATCGGCATGTCACCTTATGAAGCTCTCTATAGGAGGAAATGTAGGTCCCCATGGTATTGGGACGACAAGTCGGTTTGTGAATTGGGACCTCCGATCGTGCAAGAGATGGATGAGAAGATTTGTTTTATTCAGGATCGTATAAGAATAGCGCAAGATCGAAAAAAGTATCGGGCCAATAGTAAGAGGCGCAAGGTTGATTTTGAGGTTGGGGAAATGGTATTTGTGAAGGATTCTCCGAGTAAGGGAGTAGTTCACTTTAGAATTAAAGGGAAGTTGAGCCCTAGATTTATTGGTCCGTTCAAAATTCTTGAACGAGTTGGTGATGTGGCATATAGGTTGGAGTTATCGAGCAAGTTAGCGGGTGTTCATAATGTATTTCATGTATCGCAACTTCGGGACTATGTGTTTGATTCGAGCCATGTGCTAGATTTGTCGGACTTGATGGTGGAACTGAACATTACGGTTGTCGAAGAGCCCGTAGAGATCTTGGATAGGAGTGAGAAGAGGATCCGGAACAAGATTATTCGGCTAGTGAGGGTTATGTGGAGACATCAATTGTCCAGTGGGTCTACATGGGAGCGTGAAGATATCATGCGAGCTCGTTATCCTCGTCTTTGCATCGGATTCCTCCTAATATTGAGGTAACTTCTTTTATATCATCTAAACTTTATTTGCTCAGTTTTCATATTCCCTTGCTTCATGCATGTGCATCTTGGCAACATGCATGTTTTGTGCATCTTACATCCTGTACAAACTATCCATGCACAAACTATGGGTCTTAGGCATTCCAGAATCGCGAAGACGCGATTCTTGTAAGGAGAAGAGAGTGTAAGAGCCCGTAAAATTCACATATATATATTTATAATTATTTTGTCCATCCATTCAATATCTAGATCAAAACCTGATTTTCGAGTTAAATATCGAAACTTAAATTCGTAGTTATCACCAACCTGACGTCAATGCCCAACGTTTGCAGCAGACATCAGTGGCCATGCAGGACGACATCTGACGCTTTAACCTGCTTTTGTTTAGTGCGGGCAGACGTCTATTCTTTGCAGACAAACATCTATATAGACGTCAGTATCTGAGATCTATAATTAATCTGGGGTTCTGTATCTTCTTTTGACTGACGTCTATTCTTTGCAGGCAGACATCAGTCCCTTCTGAGAATTGGGAGTTATATTGGTATTTGGTTTTAAAAAAGGTTTTTGTTTTAGAGAGAGAGGAGGGTATATGTTAATCTTGTTACATTCTCACCCATATCATAACAAAAATATCCTAACATATAACCCCCTTCTTATATTAGCTCTAACCCATTAAAAATAAAACATTTTCTCTTTCCTCCTAAATATCTTTTTTTCCCAAAACACATCTCCCATCCCCCTTTCAAGCTCAATTCTCCCCTTCAAATCCTCATTGAATGGAACCCGTCCTTTGAAGGAAAATACTCCACTCCTTCCACTCTTTCAAAAGATCCCATCTTTGTACAAAAACCCTAAAATTCCTAAATTCCATCACTTTCCTCGAACCCACCAAATTAAACCCATGAAGATAGAGCTTTGCTGGAATGGAAGGAGGCTAAAACAAGTGGTAGATAGCTTGGAAGTGCTTCTTTATCATTTTGGTCTTATTGTTTTAGTTGCTTGAATTTTTATTATGCATGCTATATTGGCTATTTAAAATTGGTTCTTGATGTTAGATTGAAATATTACCATAGCTATTGACATTAATTGATCATGAAAATGAATATTGCATCGTATTTCACAATAAGGACATCAAAATGTTGCATTCGAGCATTCGAATAGTATGATAGCTTGCATACGAACATCATTAACAATAAGGACGTTCCTAGCATGTACTAACCCACGTAATGGAAAGCAGTAGTAACTAGTAATCTTTAGGATACGTCTTACACGAACATCGCCGGATCCACCACGCTATGGCAACGTGTTCGTCCCTCGTAGTGACTAAGTGGCGACGATGCGTCGTGTAAGTACGTAGGTAGGGTTTTACTAACTCTTTACGTCTGTCTACCTCTTATGGCAACATGTTCGTCCCCCTATAAGAGCGGTAGTGGCACTGAGAGAGTGTAATTATAGATAACGAAATTAGGAGGTGGGCAAATAAGGCGCTTTATGGCAACGTCAAGGGGGTTGTCTTCCTACGGCTGCTAAGCTCCCATTGCGGGGGTGGCGAGTCATGGAGAGATATATTGTATTGATTGTTATTGTATTGACAGAGATGGGATCGCTCCCCGGATTGATTGTCCTCCTTCGATCTTTTGCGATAAAGAACTTACAAGCCCATGTGCCTAATTCACCCCATTAGTATTTAGTTGCATCAAATTTACATCATTGCATTTGGCACTCAATAAACATACATACGATTATTAGCTAGTTATTGTACCCCCTGAGGACTTTATATTTAGATGTAGGATTGGAGTACGAGGACGACTACGTGGTAGAGCATTTGGATGGAAAGGATGGCTCTCGATGTTAATATGTTTAGATCAGGTTGTTGCTGTAAGTCCACGGTAGCTCCCCGGCCGTCTAACAGACGCCAAATGTGGAACAAAAACATTTTACAACTGGCGCTATCGCGTACTATAACCCGGATCTACCATTAAAGCTAAACCAACAAACTACAAAGTGGGTAGAAATGTTATACCGAACGATCCGAGTCCTTCGGTCATCAACCATCATCCCACGCTTTGTTGGGGCTGCTCCGATCTCCTGAATCTCCAGTCTCGTCGTCCAGGTGGCACCACGTCGACGGATCTTTAAACGGGCTCCCGCCTCTGAACCGAGGCAACTCGATCATCAAGTTTGCCAAAAGAGATGACCAAGATTGATATAGAGAATGAGTAGAACACTTTGTCTCGTTACGTCCAAGGCTATGGACGAACGGTTAATGAAGTTGCCTTTTGGATCGATATGAAATGAGAAACTTTTCTATTCTAATTTCCATGAACCAAATATCTATCATGTTTTCCCTTAAGCAACCATTTTTTCCAAGTGAGAGAGAGGAAGAAGAATGGCCGGCCACATATATAGGAAGAGGGAGGTGAGTGTAGGAGAGAGGAGGGAGTGACCATAAAGGAAAGCTTCTCACAAAATATCCTAAGCAATACAAAACCTCATTAATGAAAATTACACCTTGCAAAGAACATTAAATGCAAAATGGTGACACATAAACCTAGTCACCAATTCAAGAAGCTTCCACACGACTCACCCTCATGACTCACCCAAGAAGAAAAGATAAATCCGCATTTAACCGAATGTTAAATACGGCTGATAGAAAACTGGAAACTGACAACTTCCAAAAGTGATCCTGAAACAAATTTCAGGATAACCCCGTATCAGTATAAACATACCCGTATTTGTATTAAGACCGAATACAAATGCAACTGAGACAAAGATATTATATCTACACAGCATAATACTCGGATCCGGCTTAAACCAAAGCCGGCCAATATTATCTGCCCGAAAAACGACACGTGCGAAAACGCACGTGCATTTTCCGAACCTTGTCATAAACCCATATGGCCTCTACAACGTTTCGCCCGAACTTGGGAAAGTGTCTGTGGGGGACTCTAATGACTTATCAACACACTGGCACTGGGTATAACCCCTAGCACGTCAGAGGTATAAGCTGTACGTAACGGTTTGTCTATGTATTGATTGGAAGGGAAGCTGACGAGCGAACTCATCCATAAACCCTACTGAGCCTAACAGTGACAATATACATACAGTCCGGTCCGTTCGTCTATGAGTATCGCATATCGGCCTAGGGGCTGGTAACGTCAGACCCCCAATAGCAGTATAAGTCGTGTTAGAGAGTGGCCCAGAACACCCTGAGATACTACTGGAGTATCTACCAGTAAATCTCCTGCCTCGGCCGAGGACTTTGTGTAATGGCTCTCTTAGACACAGCGTGATCTCACCCCCAATACCGGGAGAGACGAATCCCTTGTTGATCCGCTCACTTACCTCCAATGTAGCTCGGGACTGTACCCAACTAAAACCTGTTTGCAAAACTATTTTGAGCGTGGTAGGGTAGTAATCTAAGCACAGTGGGAACTCACACGAGACAAATGACGACCTCAGGTCGATGAACTAACCTGTACACATGTCACCTGGGAACTGCTATCTGACGATATGTATAATACCAACTAGCATGTTCCCGGCGAGTCCTGTCCGGTGTACTCATAACCCAATGAGCACCTGTATACATCTTAGGTGAACTAACTGACACCAATGGCTTGTGAGACCGGCCATTTCCCCTCGTCGGGGTCTCGACTGTATACACTAGTCTACTCTGGAGTATCGATGCCCTGTCTCGAAACTCCCACGACTGGGGACACTTTAAGGATGTGCTTACAGACCCCAGCTCCCACGTATATGATCAGCATCATACTGCTGGTAGTCAAGCAAGAATCCTATGGGCTCTGTCATCAAGCAATAGTGAACTAAAGCATGTATACGATGACAAAGACAAACCAGATAGCATACTATCATCTCGAGCAAGACTGTCATATCGGTATAGGTCCTGCCTTAATCATTGCAATCATGTACCTGCGATCCAATAATTGACTTTGAGGGCACTATCTCCAACAATCTCCCACTTGCACTCAAGGCTAATTATTGCGATGTCGCATACTCACAGCCCGTGTGATACCGAACATCCAACTCCTATACTAATCAGTTTCACAAATCTAGTTTGTAAAACTCTTGTGTTCGAGAAATAGCCTCAGTGAGTGGATCGGCCTTGATGTTTCTTTCTATGTCTCTCTTAATCTCAACTTCGCGGAAGAAACCATCTCCCGAATCGAGTAATACCTGTCTTAGAATATGTATGAATATCTGATGAGACCTGGTTCATTAATGAACTCCAAATCCAAACTTCTTAGACTGTATCGGTAACTGAACCTAATCAGTATCCAGCACCATGCCTCCCACAGTATCCTCTTGGACCACCTGTCCATAATATTGTCCCTCGTCAGAGGGAAAACTATAACTGTGACAATCACTCTGTCATCCATGTCACCTTGGAAGCCTGGAATGATAACCGTCTCCCGAAGGAGGCTGCCGTCATCAAATCCGTAGAACAAGCACTTATGTTCTAAGACGGCTTCTTTATGTTTCTTCAGGATTGGATTAATATAAACTTATCGCATCAAGTGCAAAAACTGTTGGAGATAGTGCCCTCAAAGTCAATTATTGGATCACAGGTACGTGATTGCAATGATTGCGGAGGACCTATACCGGTAGGACAGTCTCACTCGAGATGATAGTATGCTATCTGGTTTGCCTTTATCAGTCGTGTACATGTTCAGGTGACTGATTACATGTTACACTTTGATAGAGCCCTTAGGATCTTGCTTTACTACCAACAGTATGATGGCGATCATATACGTGAGAGTTGGGTGGTTTATATGCATATCCTTAATTGTGGTCCCTAGTCGTGGGAGTTTCGAGACAGGGCATCGATACTCCGGAGTAGACTAGTGTGTACAGTCGAGACCCCGACGAGGGGCGGTGGCCAGTCTCACAAGCCACTGGTGTCAGTTGGATCACCTAAGATGTATACAGGTGCTCATTAAGTTATGAGTACACCGGACAGGACTCGCCGGGAATCTGCTAGTTAGTACTATATCTATCGTCAGATAGCAGTTCCCTGGTGACATGTGTACAGGTTAGTTCTTCGACCTGAGGTCATCATTTTTCTCGTGTGAGTTCCCACTGTGCTTTGATTTCTACCCTACCACGGCTCAAAAGAGTCGTGCAAACAGGTAGCTTTTGGGTACAGTCCCGAGCCATATGGAGGTACGTGAGCGGATCGGCAGGGGATTCGTCTCTCCCGGTATTGGGAGCGAGATCGTGCTGTGTCTAGGAGAGCCATTACATAAAGCCCACGGCCGTGGCAGGAGATTTACTGGTAAGTACTCCAGTAGTATCTCAGGGTGTTATTGGGCTACACTCCGACACGACTTATACTGCTATTGGGGGTCTGACGTTACTAGCCCCCTAGGCAGATATGCGATACTCATAGACGAACGGACCGGACTGTATATACATTGTCACTGTTAGGCTCAGTAGGGTTTCCGGATGAGTTCGCTCATCGGCCTCCCTTGAGGTCAGTCCATGGGCAGCCGTTACGCATAGCTAGTGCCGCTAACGGTTTATGGTTAAACCCACTGCCAGGGTACTGACGAGTCATTAGAGTCCCCCATAGACAGTTTCCCAAGTTCGGGCGAAACGTTGTAGATGCCGTATGGTTTTATGGCAGGGTTCGGAAAATGCACGTGCGTTTACGCACGTGTTATTTTTCGGGCAGATGATACTGGTCGGCTTTGGTTTAAGCCGGATCCGAGTATTATATTGAGTAGATATAATATCTTTGTCTCAGTTGCATTTGTATTCGGTCGTAATACAAATGAGGGTATATTTATACAGTTACGGGGTTATCCTGAAAGTCGTTTCATGATCACTTTTGGAAGTTGCCAGTTTCCAGTTTTCTATCAGCCGTCTTTTAACATTCGGTTAAAAACGGATTTATCTTTTCTTGGATGAGGGTGAGTCATACTTCTAGAAGGTTCTAGAAGAGGTGACTAGGTTTGAATGGTGTTGGTGTTTAATTGGTTGCTTTTGGTGTGTTCACACTTTGTGTTCACACTTGAGATATTTTCTTGTGTTCACACTTGATATTTTTCTCTTATGGTCACCCTCTTCTCTCCTACTCTCACCCCCCCTTGTTATATATGGCCGGTCCCCCTCCTCACTCTCTCACTCTCACTCACTTGAGAAAATTATGGTTGTTAAAAGAAAAGACTAAAGTTTTGGATACATGGAAATTTCATAGTTCATTTCTTGTTCCATTTCATTTCCATTGGCAACTTCATTAACCGATCGTCCACGGCTTTGGACGAAGTGAGACAAAGTCATCTACTCATTTCCTACATCATTCTTGGTCATCTCTTTTAGCAAACTTGACGACCGAGTTGCCTCGAGTCAGAGGCAGGAGCCCGTTTAAAGAATCGTTGACGTGGTGCCACCTGGACGAGCAGATCGGAGATCGACGAGATCGGAGCAGCCGCAACGGAGCGTGGGATGATGGTTAAAGAATGAAGTAATCGGATCGTTCGGTATAACCTTTCTACTCTCTTTACAGTTTGTTAGTTTAGCAATAATGGCAGATCCGGGTTAAAGTATACGATAGCGCCAGTTAAAAAGTTTTTGTTCCGCATTTGGCGTCTGTAGACGGCCGGGGCGCTACCGTAGACTTACAGTGGTATGAGAGCCTCACCATTATGCTTTACTAACTTGTGCTAACGCGTTTAAAACATCGATCGAACCGGATTTCGAAAAACACAATTTTCAAGCTTCACAGTTTCTGTCGATTTTAAATGATGTCCTAAAATTATTCTACATATCACAGAAATCTGTGCAGGGTTTTCTAAGAATACTGTAAAAATTTGGGCACATGATACGACCAAACCGCCGCGGAATCGCGGTCAAACCTAGGGTTTGACCACGCATCCGTGGCCATTTGGTTTGATCATGCCCCCAAATTTGCACAGTATATTCTTCTCTGGAAATTGGGGGTTTTGGTATATATCTTTTGGGCCCAGATTTTGTTACTGTACAACAGATGTTCGTGGGACCCACTTCGTGATATTTAGTCGATCGAAATTTAAACACGTTAGTTTACAGTGCTTACATTATATCTCCGACCGGGAATGTCATTTGATCGGTAAACCGCGTCTGATTGCTATAGTTCTTTTAGACGGGTTTGCCAACGTGACATTCACGTTGATGTTCTGTGTTGTGCTGTGATGTTGCGGATTTGTCGTGGTGGATAGCAGTGTGCAATGGTAGTACAGTTTAAGTTTATTTGTACATTTGATATTGCGGGGCGAGCGTCCAACTTGTGGACTGCCGTCACTGCCTGTTGTATAATATTCTTTTGGGGCACGACCAGGTTGCGGTCGATGTACCTATTGTACTATTTTTCATTAATGTACTAGGTTTTGCCCCGCGACGGAGTGCACGGATAGCCGGGTTCTGGAGGGCAACGGGTCCGCATCTCATGGCTTTGAGAGGCAGATGGGCCCCACTCTAGAATTGGCAGACTATTCGCCGTACTCGTAGGGGGTACAGGTTGACCCAAGGAGGGGTGCCCAAGATTACCGGATTCCGTGAAGTGCAGGGTGGTCCATTCACTTTGCTGTAAGGGGCTGCCTCGCTTCAGGTTTTGGCGGGTAACTTGCCGCACCCGTAGGGGTCTAGGTTTCATTGCACAGGCTATCCACACGACAGGGGGACGTCGGGTTTCAGCAGCGGCTCTGTGAAACTCAGAGATCCCAGATTATTTGTATTGTTCTGTGATGCTTACTACTTTTCTGCAATGTTGCATATTATCACGCCTGGAGCGATAATTGTATATTGGTATATATACTATTAGATGTTGTATATGTTTTACACCCGCGCTAGTCCAGTCCCCGCTCTGTCGTTAGTTAAGTAACCTAACGGGTGATGACGGGACCCAGTGATAAATGCGGATGGCATATACGTACATTTTATTTTCGTTCTTTTCTGGTGTGATTGATTGATGGGACTGCATTGATTTTGATCAATGCAAAGGAAAGCAAACCTATTTGGCAGTTGTTGGAACAAATTTAAAAAGTGTTATTGGAAATACGTTTCCTTTTGTTTTGCATAGCGGTATTCAGTGGAATATCCTGCACCTCATTCGACGGGGCAAGGGCCGATATCCCTACACCGGGACTGACCCCTTGGGCAGAAGTTTGCGTCAGGGTAATAACATCACTATAGTCGATTACATGTTGCTTTACATCGCGGTATTCAGTGGAATATCCTGCACCTCATTCCACGAGGAAAGAGCCGAGATCCCTTCACCGGGAGTGACCTCTTTAGCAAAAGGTTTTCGCCACTATATTTTAAAAAGCTATCAGGTTCCTTCAGCGATATCAAGTTCGTTACGTTAAAGGTTTTTCGCCAAAAACCAGCCGTAGCCTTCCGTCATTTCTTTTGGGTATTCAGTAGTATTCAAGCTATGCATTTTGACCTAACGCCAAGGCATAGTGTGTTAGTTATATGTATGCCCTAGAGGCCATTACTGTACATACGATGTATATTGTAGTGGATGCTAGGACATATATAGGGAGGACTTTCTTGCTCGACATGATAGTATGCTATCTGGTTGTACTTTATCTTAACATGTACTCTGATTATCTCTATATTACATGTTGATAAAGCCCTTAGGATATGTACTCGACTACTGGGACTATGATGAGATCATACTAGTGGGGCCACGGTAGTCGACGAGTATATCCTATAACTGTTTCTAGTCGAGGGTGTATCGAGACAGGGCATCGATACACCAGAGTAGACTAGCGTATACGCATATTGACCCATATGATGGGCGATGGATGATCCCATATCCATCGGTGTTTGACATCAAGGATGGTGTACGGGTGCTCAGTGGAGACTGGGTACACTGGACGGACTCGCCGAGAACTCCCAGATGGTATTATACCATACGTCAGATGGCAGTTCTCCGGTGACACTGGTACAGAGTAGTCTGTCGACCCGAGATCGTCATAGAGTCTTGTGTGATTCCTACTGTGCTTTGATTTCCATCATACCATGTCCAAGAGGGCGTGCAAAAAGGTGGCTTTTGGGTACAGTCCCGAATCACATGGAGGCAATGAGCAATAGGAGGGGATTCGTCTTTCCCGGTATAGGGAGTTGATGTTGTGCTGTGTTCGATTGGCTATAACCAGAAATCCCTGGCCAGGGTGGCTGAGATTTACTGGTAAGTGTTATCAGTAGTTTCTCGAACTGTTATAGACCTCATATCGACACGACTTATCGAGCTACTGGGGTCTGACGTTTACCACCCCTAGGCGAGATATGCGACATATCAGACGACGAGACCGGACTGTACGGGAGTGTTACTGTTTGGATTCACAGGAGAATGTATAGGCTTGCTTGTTGATCTTCTGAGCGCTCAATACCTGGGTAGCTGTTACATTTAGCTGACCGCTTGCAGCTTGTGGGTGTTTGATATGATCATCACCTACTGCCGGCGTATTGACGATTCTTTAGAGTCCTACACAGAGGTTTCTTGGCTCAGGCAAAACGGAGTAGGAGCACATATGTGATATGTGCGGGACCGAGGATAATACGATATGAGATACCGTATTCTATTCTCGCGATATTTGATATCAGCCGGGTCATCGGATCAAGTGTTGATTCGATGAATCGGTACGGATAAATATTAGTCGGTTATATGCGATATAGCCGGATTGTCGGATCAAGTGTTGATTCTATAATTTAATGTATAATAATATATATGATATATTAAATGACATTAACTAATATTAGCTCACTAAAAGATTCTTTTTCTCACTCGGGTAATACATTGATATATATGCGATATATGTTAAATGTATTATTTTATTTTGTTACAATAAATATTGTATATGTGATATATAATATTGTAACATATTATAATTATTAATGCAACATGTTTAGAGGAGTTTAAACATGATTAGGGTTTGTATTAGGGTTAAACCTTCTAGTTGATTCTAGAAGCTTTTCTTTTGTCATTTGCTAAGATATTATGATAGATATTTCTTTGTGACTCATCCTTTAACCCAACCCAAACCCTAACCCTAGTAAACTCTCTACAATGGTTATTACAACCATGGTTGCATAAATGATTATGATAACTTTTTATTATTCATCATAAATGATAATTCCATTGTTGTTCATCTTCTTCCTTCTTCATCTTTGCTTACAAAGCTTTCTTGCTTTGATATTTGTGATGAAAATATGTGAGAAAAAGATAAATAAAGAGTGAAAAAATCCTACTTCATCATCCTCATCTTCCCTTGCCATTTAGATGAGGGTGTTCACATCATTTCATGAGTGTTAGCTTGTGTTAAAGAAACTTCAAGGTAGATCATCTTAGTATCGAAGATCGGAAGCAAAGGTTGCATCTTTCTCTTCGTGGAACCTCTCGAGAGTCCGGAACCCGATGATCGCAGCGAAGGGACCACAACACGGAGCATATGAAGTGAAGGACCGGATCTACAAAGGTTGTAATCCCTCTCACTTAGTGTTAAAATTGTTAACATGTTAGTTTTCGCCTAATCTCTAGTTTAAAGATCCGTATTCGGGTTGTTCGGCACGGCTAAATTTTTAATCGGGCATGGTTGATGCCTCGTAAACCCTTGTGCGCATGCCTAGCAACCCTACAGTGGTATCAGAGACAAGCTAGAGCTTTAGGCGAAGTCTAGACGAAGTTTAAAGTCCGATCGAACCCGGAAAACCCGATATACCCTAGTTTCTGGAAATTTTTCAAAACTGTGGTTTTTTCCAAATTAAAAATGCTCAAAAAATTCAGCAGGGAATTGTAAGAAATACTGTGAAGCACGTGCGCCTGATTCCACCAAAGCGCGGCGGAACCGCACCACAAGCATGGCTTGTGCGGCGGTTCCGCGGCCATTTAGTCACTTCAGAATTTGAAATTTGCACAGTAATTCTTATTTTTTTAGTGCTGTATTTTCTGGGAATTTTTAAATATTTATTCAACTGTTGAATTTTCTGGGTTGTATTGGGGATTCGATGATTCGATCGGGAACTTTAACTGCGTCTTTGTGTTTTGTCCGGATAACTTTTAGAAACTGTTAAAAAGTTCGAACGGATATCAATAACTCAATTTTTCCCCTGCCGGAAATTTTTTCAAAAGTTGGATTTTTTCTCGTGTTTAAGAACGTTCTAAGTCGTGCAAGTAACGCGGTGGACCCTCTAGAAGACAACAAACCTTAACTCGATTATGTGACCGTCTTGAACTGCCTTTTGAACCTTAGGGTTTGGGGCAGTACGGCGTGCCACATGTGAGGCGTTGGCTTGACCCTTCAACGGCTGGACCATTGGTACTGTGGCATGTGATGGATGTTTTTAAACTGATTTCAAGTGTTGAGATATATTGGGGAAATCTTGGGTGTTTGATTATTCGATCGGAAAGTTTAACTTTGTCTATTTATCTGGAATGTGATACAATATTTGGAATCCACAGGTAGTTATGAGATAACTAATTTGAATATTATAAACATAGCAGTTTAGTCTCAGATGATCGGTTGCCACGGAATTTTGATGTGATCAAAAGTCCGTCGCAATCACGTAGCGTATGCGGATACTCGCCGGGTAAACTTAATAGACAGCTACGCTCCATAGCCCCGACCAAGTGACTGTAGGAGAACCCCGTCGCCGAAAGCATCCGTTCGGGTGCTCGCGGCAGCGGTGTTCCGCCTTAGTGCACTTCGTCGACGGCATCTGGGGATGCGGCCGTCTACTAAAGTTTGCGACGAGCATTCGATCAGGTTGTCGGGAATCTTGTTGAATTGCCCGACTTGACATTGAAAAGAGTTTTCGATAAAGAGACTAAAATGCGGGGTTTATAATTGTTAGGCATGCGATGTCTAAGGAATTCATTTGGTTAGGCATGTGATGTCCAAGAAGGTTGCGGATTCCAACTGTTGTAGTTTTACACTTTCTTTTCTGTGACCGTAATCGTAGTATGTAGTGTATCGCCGGCTTCGTTGCTATACATCAACGACAATCGGGATACGCATACTTGCTTACGTTGATGATATGAGATATTATGTGTTACTGTGATATGTTATATTGGATCGTCGCGTTTTCAATAGCCGGGGGTTTTATGTGAGATAAGAGTTTTTCTTTTTCATTCATGTAAAATTCATATGTATGTAATATTCTTTTATTGGGGCACTTCCAGGTAGCGGAAGATGCCACCGTTGTATATTATTTACTTTTCCGCATTAGGTAGACCCAAGGAGGGGAGCACAAGTAACCGGGTTCTAGGGTCCAGTGGGAGACCATCTCGAGGAGTCGGGACCGGGTCTCCTAACCCTAGAATTGGCTGTGTTACTTGCCGCTCTCGTAGGAGTCTAGGGATGTGGGTTTGGCTATTCATCGCGACCGTGGAATCCGTGTTTTATACAGGCTCGTATTGAAAACACGGACGTCCTAGTATATCCAATATTTCATATATGTTCTTCTGCTGCAATGTTATATCATGAGATCATATTACTGCCTGAGACGAATGTTTATATTATATATATGAGATATATGTTATATTGCAGATTTCGTTTTCAAAAGAGATGCTTGTGAAGCATAATAAAATGGGACTTCATTAATGAGATTAATGAAATAAAAGAAACCTAAGATCTTGTGGAAACTTGTTTATAAAAACTGGTAGCTCTAGTTCTTGCTTTGCATAGCGGTGTTCCTTGTAGAACATCCAGCACCTTATTCGATAAGGAAAGGACCGAGATCCCTTCACCGGGAGTGACTCCTTTAGCAATAACTGGCAAATGCTACAAACTCGGTTTGTCTTTTGATTGCTTCTATAGTTCTTGCTTTGCACAGTGGTATATATGATATATCCTGCACCTTATTCGATGAGGAAAGGGTCGACGATCCCTTCACCGGGAGTGACCCCTTTAGCAAAACTAGAAAAGCCTCAAAAAACACTCCATTTAAAATCACTCGATTCTACGACGATATCAAGTTCATTACGCAAAGGGTTTTCTGAAAAACCCGTCGTAGCCCTCCGTCAGTTCAGATAAGTACTAGTTAGTATTCGTACTACGTTTGTTGACCATGTTAAGGCGTAATGTGCGGTAGCTGATTAGTGCTTATCTGTATAAGCATATGATGCGATTGGATTAGGGTAGTCGTGCGACTTTGTTGACCATGTTAAGGGTCGTGCGGGTGGGTTTAATTGAATCGGGAAATGACGGGTGGAACTTGACTAGCACTTATGATTTGTTGACCATGTTAAGGTCATATAGCTGCTAGGGGTAAAATATTATCGGGAATTTCAAGTGTTGAAATTTGCAATGAGATTGCATACCTTCTATGAGATAGCTGGATCCCGATACCCGCTGCGAGTTAGAGTTACTCCTGGGACAGTTTTGCACATTACAATTAGCCGATCAAGTAGGTGTATAGAAAGGTGTCAACGGGGTTACGCCCCTGGGAAAACGAGGTTTACTTTAATTAGGTTCGTGTGAAAGCACAGGGGACCTCCCTCAAAGTACCGACACTGGCCTGGCTGAAAGATTGGCGAATTTGTAGCGTGTAATTAATCCCGGCTTGTCTTTACTTTTAGGGTTTGAAGGAAGATTTGATTAAAACAGTGGGAGACATCCTGATTAGATATATTAGATAACCAATCTAATCTTGCAAGAGCATACGCTGAGTGTTTTCTTCTCTCTCTCTCCAGGTAGCGACCATATCACGCCTTAATCAAGATAATAAAACGGATATATTGACCGAACCCGCTTGTTATACTGAGCTGGGGAACGTTGGTCCCGCTCCAACTTATAATTGTTATAAGACAGAGCAGGAAATTGGGGAATAGCAGATTTCCCGTGCCGCCCAAACGAAGAAAGTGCATATTGATGCATCATCTTCGGGTGTGTTCATTACAGAGAACTGTTTCTCAGTATCCTTTACGTCCTGGGTATGTGGTACCGGATCAGGATCCTGCATATGTAATCTGTTACATGGACTACAGAAAGGTAGAGAACTGAGAACGGGTGATAAGTTTCATGAGATAGAAAACGGTGCAAGTGTTGCAGCCAAGTCTGTTGGTCACTGTCACCCTGTATTACCAGAATACATTGATTCTGAACAAATGTTATTAGATACCGAACCTGATATACAAAATCATATCAGTCTCTTTATTAGTAAAGAAATGATATAATTTTGTATTGTTGGATAATGTTTTGAACATTTCCTATATCAAGAGTTGATCGGTTCAGGCACGTTATCTAAAAGCATTGACGTTCTAAATCAAACTACAGCTCTTAGTATACGGAACACACACAAGAGGAAGAGTTCAGAAATGAACGAATCCTTTTGAGGTATTGTAGACTAGGTCATATCAATGCGACCCGACTAGCTGAAGTTACATATAGATGCATATTTAAATTAGTTTGAATTTACATCTTATGAAACTTGCTGGTCATGTCACAAAGATAAGATGACCATAGCTCTGTTTATTGGAAACAGAGAAAGAGTTAGTGAACTCTTGGGATTGATACATGCTGATGTATGTAAGTCCCCTGTCTACACATGCCAAGACGGGTTCTTTGTACTTCATTACATTCTCTGATGATCTCTCAAGATTCAGACATGTGTTCCTGATGAAACAAAAGTCCGAACCTTTTGAGATATTCACAGAATATAAGTTAGAAGTAGAGAACCAAAAATACGGGTAAAAGTATTATGTCCTTTGATGTGATCAAGGAGGAGAATACTTGAGCGGGGAATTCCTGGACTATTCTAAAGGAGAATGAGATTTTCTCTCAGCATTACTCCTCCTTATACACCATAGCACGATGGTATATCGGGGCGGAGCAATAGCACCCTATGTGATATGGTGTGCTCTATGATGAGTATTACTGAGTTTTCCTATTTCCTTTTAGGAGTTATGCACTTGAGAAGCTGCATACCTATTGAATAGGGTTCAAATCAAATCAGTTGCCTACCACTTCATATGCGATATGGAAAGAGAAGAGCCCATATCTTAAGTTTGTTAAGATTTGGGGTTGTCCGGCCTATGTCTAAAAGCAAAATCCGGACAAGCTCGAGGCAAGGTCTGTTATGTAGAACTGAAAATGTTCCAGCTATACAAACTACAGCTGATAATTTGGTATAACCAAAGGATTCAATAGTTTCCAACGAACCTCAGCCTCTCCGCCGATCTAGTAGGGTTCCTCACCCACCTAGGAGATACTTTAGTTTCTCTATGACAGTGGGAGCGAGGATTGCATCATGAGATGATGACCCAACTAGTTTCGAGCTGGCCATCAGGAGTGGGACTCTGTAAGAATGGCTGGGTGCTTATCGATCTGAGATGGAATCCTTATACACCAACAAAGTATGGACTTTGGTTGCTTTATCTAAAGGGTTAAATCCCCATCAGGAGCGAGTATATCTTGAGAAGATTACTTCGTGTACATGGAAAAGTTGAGACTTTCAAAGCTAGACTTGTTAAAGGTTTGCATCATTGACCAGGTATGGATTATGATGAAACATTTTCTAAGGAGCTATGCGTAAGTCCATCCAGATCCTACTTGCCACGGCTACATACCATGACTACGACATCTGGTGGTTGGGTGTCATGACTGCTTTTCTAAATGATGTTTTAGAAAAGAGCGTATATAAGTACACAGCCAGAGGGCTTCGTAGACAGTGGGAGCAGCGGAAACGTGTGCAAGATGCTTTATAGGATAAAGCAGGCATCGCGGAGTTGGAACATCTGTTTTGATGTGGTAGTCAAAGAGTTTGACTTCATCAAAATGGTAGATGAACCTTGTAAATACAAAAAGGTAGTAGGGAGTATGGTGGTGACCCTCGTAGAGTACGTGGATGACATACTCTTGATAGGGAAGGAGTTTCCTATGCTACGCTCGGTCAATCTCCGCTTATCACAAGGATTCTCCATATAGGATCAAGTGATACCTCCTAAATCCTGGGTTTTGGATCTATGAGATATATCTAATTGGATGTTAAGATTCTCACTAGTTGTAGTGAGATGGTATCAACAGATCCTGAGGAGAATCACTAGAAAGGTTCCAGGGTGATAAGGACGACTGAATGTCAGTCGCAGGCATTGTCTTTACCCTCAGTGGAGGGACGGTATATTGGAAGAGTTCCAAGCTAGATACCGTGACATACTAGACGATTAAAGGCAAGATACATCGTTACCAAGGATACTAATAAAGAGGTAGTCTGGATTTATAAGTTCATAAGATGAACTTCGTTCCTACCATTGTGTGACAATGGAGTTGTGGCTTTAGCCAAGGAACTACCGTCCCATCAGAAATCCAGATATAATTCTTAGGCAGTATCACCTGATCATGGAGATGTTTGATCTCCAGGGAGATCGAGGTTAGGAGAGTAGACACAGAGAACAACAGCGCGGATCTACTCACAAAGGCCTTTTTCCCAGTAGAGACTTTTATGGGATGGTTGAGTATGAGATACTTCAACCGCAGCTAATTGTTGGGTATGCGATACCACAACAGATGGCCCTAGTGCAAGTGGGAGATTGTTAGTTATATGTATGCCCTAGAGGCCATTACTGTACATACGATGTATATTGTAGTGGATGCTAGGACGTATATAGGGAGGACTTTCTTGCTCGACATGATAGTATGCTATCTGGTTGTACTTTATCTTAACATGTACGCTGATTGTCTCTATATTACATGTTGATAAAGCCCTTAGGATATGTACTCGACTACTGGGACTATGATGAGATCATACTAGTGGGGCCACGGTAGTCGACGAGTATATCCTATAACTGTTCCTAGTCGAAGGTGTATCGAGACAGGGCATCGATACACCAGAGTAGACTAGCGTATACGCATCTTGACCCATATGATGGGCGATGGATGATCCCATATCCATCGGTGTTTGACATCAAGGATGGTGTACGGGTGCTCAGTGGAGACTGGGTACACTGGACGGACTCGCCGAGAACTCCCAGATGGTATTATACCATACGTCAGATGGCAGTTCTCCGGTGACACTGGTACAAAGTAGTCTGTCGACCCGAGATCGTCATAGAGTCTTGTGTGATTCCCACTGTGCTTTGATTTCCATCATACCACGTCCAATAGGGCGTGCAAAAAGGTTGCTTTTGGGTACAGTCCCGAATCACATGGAGGCAATGAGCGATAGGAGGGGATTCGTCTCTCCCGGTATAGGGAGTTGATGTTGTGCTGTGTTCGATTGGCTATAACCGGAAATCCCTGGCCAGGGTTGCTGAGATTTACTGGTAAGTGTTATCAGTAGTTTCTCGAACTGTTATAGACCTCATATCGACACGACTTATCGAGCTACTGGGGTCTGACGTTTACCACCCCTAGGCGAGATATGCGACATATCAGACGACAAGACAGGACTGTACGGGAGTGTTACTGTTTGGATTCACAGGAGAATGTACAGGCTTGCTTGTTGATCTTCTGAGCGCTCAATACCTGGGTAGCTGTTACGTTTAGCTGACCGCTTGCAGCTTGTGGGTGTTTGATATGATCATCACCTACTGCCGGCGTATTGACGATTCTTTAGAGTCCTACACAGAGGTTTCTTGGCTCAGGCAAAACGGAGTAGGAGCACATATGTGATATGTGCGGGACCGAGGATAATACTATATGAGATACCGTATTCTATTCTCGCAATATTTGATATCAGCCGGGTCATCGGATCAAGTGTTGATTCGATGAATCGGTACGGATAAATATTAGTCGGTTATATGCGATATAGCCGGATTGTCGGATCAAGTGTTGATTCGATAATTTAATGTATAATAATATATATGATATATTAAATGACATTAACTAATATTAGCTCACTAAAAGATTCTTTTTCTCACTCGGGTAATACATTGATATATATGCGATATATGTTAAATGTATTATTTTATTTTGTTACAATAAATATTGTATATATGATATATAATATTGTAACATATTATAATTATTAATGCAACATGTTTAGAGGAGTTTAAACATGATTAGGGTTTGGATTAGGGTTAAACCTTCTAGTTGATTCTAGAAGCTTTTTTTTTGTCATTTGCTAAGATATTATGATAGATATTTCTTTGTGACTCATCCTTTAACCCAACCCAAACCCTAACCCTAGTAAACTCTCTACAATGGTTATTACAACCATGGTTGCATAAATGATTATGATAACTTTTTATTATTCATCACAAATGATAATTCCATTGTTGTTCATCTTCTTCCTTCTTCTTCTTTACTTACAAAGCTTTCTTGCTTTGATATTTGTGATGAAAATATGTGAGAAAAAGATAAATAAAGAGAGCAAAAATCCTACTTCATCATTCTCATCTTCCCTTGCCATTTAGATGAGGGTGTTCACATCATTTCATGAGTGTTAGCTTGTGTTAAAGAAACTGTAAGTCGATGTACAACACCCCACGACTTGCGGGGAGGCGGAAATTTGAAAAACGATCTTGTTCTTTGCTTAAACATCGACTAACCGCATGAATTGAAGCTAAACGATAACTAACATGAAACATAGAAGTTCTATACTACTATGTTTAGGGATTATACCTAACGAATCGTGTCCTTCGTCTTTGCGAACTCCTCCTCCTCCTCGGTCTTCTCGAAGTAGTAGACGATCCACCCGAGAGCTTTACTCCAAGCTTAGCCTCTAAACTTGAGGCAACTAACCTTCTTTAAGTGCTAATCAAAGAAGCTAGATGATATAGAGTGAGGGTTATGATTTAGTTAGTCTAACTAATCCTTGTACTCAACACATGAGAGGGGAGGATTAGGGTTTGAAGAGGGAGAGCTTGAGGAGAGAGAAGATGATAATGATAATGAAGTGAGAATAGTGAGTTATGATAATATATATCAAGCATTTCTTTTTATCAAGAAAAGAAAATATATCAATTTAACAACCATGCTTGATAATATCTAGTGATGATTCATCTCCATGGATAATGACATGTATGAATCATCCATATGACTCACTAATCACTTTCATTGTATATGCCACCTAAACCTCCTTAGCCACCACCTTCTAGAAGCTTCTCGCACAATTACGAGAACGCCCCTCCTTTCCGCAAAAATACGGAAAAACTTTAGACTATATAAATCCAATAACCGGATACCAGTAACTGGCTTAAACCAAAGCCGACTGGTAAAAACTGTCCGAAAGTCGTACGTGCGTAAACACACGTATGCGTCCGAACCCTTGTCGTAAAACCATACGACCTCTATATCGTTTCGCCTGGAGTAGGGAAACTCTCTGTGTGGGACTCTAGAGACTCGACTACTATGCTAGCAGTGGGTTTAACCACAGACTGCAAGCGGCACTAGCTGTACGTAACGGTCCCCAGGTAGATGTCGATAAGAAGGCCGATGAGGAAACCCATCTGAACTCCTACTGAGTCTGATGTGACAATCTCCATACTGTCCGGTCCGTTGGTCCAAGACTATCGCATATCGGGCCTAGGGGGCGGCAAGCGTCAGTCCCCTAATAGCGGTATAAGTTGTAGGGTTGCTATTCACGCGCACAAGGATGTACGAGGCATCAACCATGCCCGATTTAAAATTTAGCCGTGCCGAACAACCCGAATACGGATCTTTAAACTAGAGATTAGGCGAAAAATAGCATGCTAAACACTTTAACACTAAGTGAGAGGGATTACAACCTTTGTAGATCCGGTCCTTCACTTCATATGCTCCGTGTTGTGGTCCCTTCGCTGCGATCATCGGGTTCCGGACTCTCGAGAGGTTCCACGAAGAGAAAGATGCAACCTTTGCTTCCGATCTTCGATACTAAGATGATCTACCTTGAAGTTTCGTTAATACAAGCTAACACTCATGAAATGATGTGAACACCCTCATCTAAATGGCAAGGGAAGATGAGGATGATGAAGTAGGATTTTTGCTCTCTTTATTTATCTTTTTCTCATATTTATTCATCACTTTAGAAAAACTAGTAAGCTTTTTCTCCATGAAAGAATGAAGGAAGAAGATGATGAACATGATAGAATTGTTTTGTGATGAATAGAAAAAGAAATCATATGATGAATAATGCAACCATGGTCAAGTAAACCTTTGTAGAGAATTAACTAGGGTTAGGGTTTGGGTTGGGTTAAAGATGAGTCACACACAAATATCTTTATCATGACAAAATGAAAAGCTTCTAGAATCAACTAGAAGACTTAACCCTAATCCAAACCCTAATCATGTTTAAACTCCACTAAACATGTTGCATTAGTTATCATATCATGTTACAATATTATATATCACATATATAATATTTATCGTAACAAAATAAAATAATACAATTAACATATATCGCATATATATCAATGTATTACCCGAGTGAGAAAAAGAATCTTTTAGTGAGCAAATATTAGTTAATGTCATTTAATATATCATATATATTATTATACATTAAATTATCGAATCAACACTTGATCCGACAATCCGGCTATATCGCATATAACCGACTAATATTTATCCGTACCGATTCATCGAATCAACACTTGATACGATGACCCGGCTGATATCAAATATCGCGAGAATAGAATACGGTATCACATATCGCATTATTCTCGGTCCCGCACATATCACATATGTGCTCCTACTCCGTTTTGCCTGAGCCAAGAAACCTCTGTGTAGGACTCTAAAGAATCGTCAATACGCCGGCAGTAGGTGATGATCATATCAAACACCCACAAGCTGCAAGCGGTCAGCTAAACGTAACAGCTACCCAGGTATTGAGCGCTCAGAAGAACAACAAGCAAGCCTGTAACTTCTCATGTGAATCCAAACCGTAACACTCCCGTACAGTCCGGTCTCGGCGTCTGATATGTCGCATATCTCGCCTAGGGGTGGTAAACGTCAGACCCCAGTAGCTCGATAAGTAGTGTCGATATGAGGTCTATAACAGTTCGAGAAACTACTGATAACACTTACCAGTAAATCTCAGCAACCCTGGCCAGGGATTTCCGGTTATAGCCAATCGAACACAGCACAACATCAACTCCCTATACCGGGAGAGATGAATCCCCTCCTATCGCTCATTGCCTCCATATGATTCGGGACTGTACCCAAAAGCCACCTTTTTGCACGCCCTCTTGGACGTGGTATGATAGAAATCAAAGCACAGTGGGAATCACACAAGACTCTATGACGATCTCGGGTCAACAGACTACTATATACCAGTGTCACCGGAGAACTTTCATCTGACGTATGGTATAATACCATCTGGGAG
The DNA here is from genome assembly GCA_030015575.1 of Agapanthus africanus. Taxonomy (NCBI): domain Eukaryota; kingdom Viridiplantae; phylum Streptophyta; class Magnoliopsida; order Asparagales; family Amaryllidaceae; genus Agapanthus; species Agapanthus africanus. The sequence continues at coordinate 28,987,741 of JASDDO010000010.1, read as the reverse complement.
TTCTCGGCGAGTCCGTCCAGTATACCCAGTCTCCACTGAGCACCCGTACACCATCCTTGATGTCAAACACCGATGGATATGGGATCATCCATCGCCCATCATATGGGTCAAGATGCGTATACGCTAGTCTACTCTGGTGCATCGATGCCCTGTCTCGATACACCCTCGACTAGGAACAGTTATAGGATGTACTCGTCGACTACCGTGGCCCCACTAGTATGATCTCATCATAGTCCCAGTAGTCGAGTACATATCCTAAGGGCTTTATCAACATGTAACATAGAGACAATCTGAGTACATGTTAAGATAAAGTACAACCAGATAGCATACTATCATGTCGAGCAAGAAAGTCCTCCCTATATATGTCCTAGCATCCACTACAATATACATCGTATGTACAGTAATGGCCTCTAGGGTATACATATAACTAACAATCTCCCACTTGCACTAGGGCCATCTGTTATGGTATCGCATACCCAACAATTAGCTGCGGTTGAAGTATCCCATACTCAACCATCCCATAAAAGTCTCTACTGGGAAAAAGGCCTTTGTGAGTGGATCCGCGCTGTCGTCCTCATTGTCTACTCTCCTAACCTCGATCTCCCTGGAGATCAACCATCTCCATGATCAGGTGATACTGCCTAAGAATTATATCTGGATTTCTGATGGGACGGTAGTTCCTTGGCAAAAGCCACAACTCCATTGTCTCACAATGGTAGGAACGAAGTTCATCGCATGAACTTATAAATATCCAGACTGCCTCTTTTGGTAGCATCTTTGGTAACGATGTATCTTGCCTTTAATCATCTAGTATGTCACGGTATCTAGCTTGGAATTCTTCCAACATACCGTCCCTCCACTGAGGGTATAGACAAGCCTGCGACTGACATTCAGTCGTCCTTATCACCCTGGAACCCTTCCAGTGATTCTCCCCAGGATCGATTGATACCATCTCACTACAACTAGTGAGTATCCTAACATCCAATTAGATCTATCTCATAGATCCAAAACCTAGGATTTAGTAGGTATCACTTGATCCTATATGGAGAATCCTTGTGATAAGCGGAGATTGACCGAGCGTAGCATAGGAAACTCCTTCCCTATCAAGAGTATGTCATCCACGTACTCTACGAGGGTCACCACCATACTCCCTACTACCTTTTTGTATATACAAGGTTCATCTACCATTTTGATGAAGTCAAACTCTTTGACTACCACATCAAAACAGATGTTCCAACTCCGCGATGCCTGCTTTATCCTGTAAAGCATCTTGCACACGTTTCCGCTGCTCCCACTGTCTACGAAGCCCTCTGGCTGTGTACTTATAGACACTCTTTTCTAAAACAACATTTAGAAAAACAGTCATGACACCCAACCACCAGATGTCGTAGTCATGGTATGTAGCCGTGGCAAGTAGGATCTGGATGGACTTACGCATAGCTCCTTAGAAAATGTTTCATCATAATCCATACCTGGTCAATGATGCAAACCTTTAACAAGTCTAGCTTTGAAAGTCTCAACTTTTCCATGTACACCAAGTAATCTTCTCAAGATATACTCGCTCCTGATGGGGATTTAACCCTTCAGATAAAGCAACCAAAGTCCATACTTTGTTGGTGTATAAGGATTCCATCTCAGATCGATAAGCACCCAGCCATTCTTACAGAGTCCCACTCCTGATGGCCAGCTCGAAACTAGTTGGGTCATCATCTCATGATGCAATCCTCGCTCCCACTGTCATAGAGAAACTAAAGTATCTCTCAGGTGGGTGAGGAACCCTACTAGATCGGCGGAGAGGCTGAGGTTCGTTGGAAACTATTGAATCCTTTGGTTCTACCAAATCATGAGCTGCAGTTTGTATAGCTGGAACCATTCCAGTTCTACATAACAGACCTTGCCTCGAGATTGTCCGGATTTTGCTTTTAGACACAAGCCGGACAACCCCAAATCTTAATAAACTTAAGATATGGGCTCTTCCCTTTCCATATCATATATGAAGTGGTAGGCAACTGATTTGATTTGAACCCTATTCAATAGGTATGCAACTTCACAAGTGCATAACTCCCTAAAGGAAATAGGAAACTCAGTAGTACTCATCATAGAGCACACCATATCACATAGGGTGCTATGGCTCCGCCCCGATACACCGACGTGCTGTGGTGTATACGGAGGAGTAATGCTGAGAGAGAATCTCATTCTCCTTTAGAATAGTCCAGGAATTCCGTGCTTAAGTATTCTCCTCCTTGATCTCATCAAAGGACATAATACTTATACCCGTATTTTGGTTCTCTACTTCTAATTTATATTCTGTGAATACCTCAAAAGGTTCGGACCTGTGTTTCAACAGAAACATATGTCTGAATCTTGAGAGATTATCAGAGAATGTAATGAAGTAGAAAGAACCGATCTTGGCATGTGTAGACAGGGGACCTTTCATACATCAACATGTATCAATCCCAAGAGTTCACTAACTCTTTCTCTGTTTCCAATAAACAGAGCTATAGTCATCTTATCTTTGTGACATGACCGGCAAGTTTCACAAGATGTAAATTCAAACAGATTTAAATATGCATCTAAATGTAACTTAGCTAGCCGGGTCGCATTGATATGACCTAGTCTACAATGCCTCAAGAAGGATTCGTTCATTTCTGAACTCTTCCTCTTGTGTGTGTTCTGTATACTAAGAACTGTGGTTTGATTTAGAACGTCAATACTTTTAGATAACGTGCCTGAACCGATCAACTCTTGATATAGGAAATGTTCAAAACATTATCCAACAATACAAAATTATATCCTTTCTTTACTAATAAAGAGACTGATATAATTTTGTATATCAGGTTCGGTATCTAATAACATTTGTTCAGAATCAATGTATTCCGGTAATACAGGGTGACAGTGACCAACAGACTTGGCTGCAACACTTGCACCGTTTTCTGTCTCATGAAACTTATCACCCGTTCTCAGTTCTCTACCTTTCTGTAGCCCATGTAACAGATTACATATGCGGGATCCTGATCCGGTATCACATACCCAGGACGTAAAGGTTACTGAGAAACAGTTCTGTGTAATGAACACACCCGAAGATGATGCATCAACATGCACTTTCTTCGTTTGGGAGGCACGGGAATTCTGGTAATCCCCAATTTCCTGCTCTGTCTTATAACAATTATAAGTTGGAGCGGGACCAACGTTCCCCGGCTCAGTATAACAAGTGGGTTCGGTCAATATATCCGTTTTATTATCTTGATTAAGGCGTGATATGGTCGCTATCTGGAGAGAGAGAGAAGAAAACACTCAGCGTATGCTTTTGCAAGATTAGATTGGTTATCTAATATATCTAATCAGGATGTCTCCCACTGTTTTAATCAAATCTTCCTTCAAATCCTAAAAGGAAAGACTAGCCGGGATTAATTACACGCTACAAGTTCGCCAATCTTTCAGCCAGGCCAGTGTCGGTACTTTGAGGGAGGTCCCCCGTGCTTTCGCACAAACCTAATTAAAGTAAACCTCGTTTTCCCAGAGGCGTAACCCCGTTAACACCTTTCTAGACACCTACTTGATCGACTAATTGTAATGTGTAAAACTCTCCCAGGAGTAACTCTTACTCGCAACGGGTATCGGGATCCAACTATCTCATAGAAGGTATGCAATCTCATTGCAAATTTCAACACTTGAAATTCCCAATAATATTTTGCCCCAAGCGTCCTATGACCTTGACAAAGGCCAACAAACCATAGGCTGCTAGTCAAGTTCAACCCGTCATTTCTTGATTGTATTAAACCCACCCGCACGGCCCTTGACAAAGGCCAACAAGGTCGCACGACTACCCTAATCCAATCTGCATCATATGTATAAGCAGATAAGTACTATTCAACTACCGCACACTACGCCTTGACAAAGACCAACAAACGCAGCACGAATACTAAACAGTCCTTATCTGAAATGAAGAAGGGCTACGACAGGTTTTTAAGAAAACCCTTTGCTTAATGAACTTGATATCATTGTAGAATCGAGTGATTTTAAATGGAGTGTTTTTGAGGATTTTATAGTTTTGCTAAAGGGGTCACTCCCGGTGAAGGGATCGTCGGCCCTTTCCTCATCGAATAAGGTGCAGGATATTTCACAAATATCACTATGCAAAGCAAGAACTATAGAAGCAATCAAAAGACAAACCGAGTTTGTAGCATCTGCCAGTTATTGCTAAAGGAGTCACTCCCGGTGAAGGGATCTCGGTCCTTTCCTTATCGAATAAGGTGCTGGATGTTCTACAAGGAATACCGCTATGCAAAGCAAGAACTTGAGCTACCATTTTTTTTTAAACAAGTTTCTACAACATCTTAGGTTTCTTTTATTTCATTAATCTCATTAATGAAGTCCCATTTTATTATGTTTCACAAGCATCTCTTTTGAAACGAAATCTGCAATATAACATATATCTCATATATATAATATAAACATTCGTCTCAGGCAGTAATATGATCTCATCACAGAACATTGCAGCAGAAGAACATATATGAAATATTGGATATACTAGGACGTCCGTGTTTTCAATACGAGCCTGTATAAAACACGGATTCCACGGTCGCGATGAATAGCCAAACCCACATCCCTAGACCCCTACGAGAGCGGCAAGTAACACTGCCAATTCTAGGGTTAGGAGACCCGGTCTCGACTCCTCGAGATGGTCTCCCACTGGACCCTAGAACCCGGTTACTTGTGCCCCCCGCCTTGGGTCTACCTATTGCGGAAAAGTAAATAATATACAACGGTGACATCTTCCTCTACCTGGAAGTGCCCCAATAAAAGAATATTACATACAAATGAATTTTACATGAATGTAAAAGAAAAAACTCTCATCTCACATAAAACCCCCGGCTATTCAAACGCGACGATCCAATACAACATATCACTGCAACACATAATATCTCATATCATCAACGTAAGCAAGTATGCGTATCCCGATTGTCGTTGATGTATAGCAACGAAGCCGGCGATACACCACATACTACGCTTACGGTCACAGAAAAGAAAGTGTAAAACTACAACAGTTGGAATCCGCAACCTCCTTAGACATCACATGCCTAACCAAATGAATTCCTTAGACATCACATACCTAACAATTATAAACCCCGCATTTTAGTCTCAGTATCGAAAACTCTTTTCAATATCAAGTCGGGCAATTCAACAAGATTCCCGACGTCCTGATCGAATGCTCGTCGCAAACTTTAGTAGACGGCCGCACCCCCAGATGCCGTCGACGAAGTGCACTAAGGCGGAACACCGCTACCGCGAGCACCCGAACGGATGCTTTCGGCGACGGGGTTCTCCTACAGTCACTTGGTCGGGGCTATGGGGCGTAGCTGTCTATCAAGTTTACCCGGCGAGTATCCGCGTACTCTACGTGATTGCGACGGACTATTGATCACATCAAAATTCCGTGGCAACCGATCATCTGAGACTAAACTGCTATGTCTATAATATTCAAATCAGTTATCTCATAACTACCTGTGGATTCCAAATATTGTATCACATTCCAGATAAATAGACAAAGTTAAACTTTCCGATCGAATCATCAAACAACCAAGATTTCCCCAATATATCTCAACACTTGAAATCAGTTTAAAAACATCCATCACTTGCCACGGTACCAATGGTCCAGCCGTAGAAGGGTCAAGCCAACGCCTCACATGTGGCACGCCGTACTGCCCCAAACCCTAAGGTTCAAAAGGCAGTTCAAGACGGTCACATAATCGAGTTAAGGTTTGTTGTCTTCTAGAGGATCCACCGAGTTACTTGCACGACTTAGAACATTCTTAAACACGAGAAAAAATCCAACTTTTGAAAAAATTTCCGACAGGGGAAAATGTGAGTTATTGATATCCGTTCGAACTTTTTAACAGTTTCTAAAAGTTATCCGGACAAAACACATAGACAAAATTAGACAATCCGATCGAATCTACGAACTCCCAATACAACCCAGAAAATTCAACTCTTGAATAAATATTAAAAATTCCCAGGAAAACCTGCACTGCAAAGTAGGAGTTACTGTGCAAAACTCAATGCATGAAGAGACTAAAGGGCCGCGGAACCGCCGCATTAGCATGCTAATGCCGCGGTTCCGCCGCGCTTTGGTGGACTTAGGTGCTCGAACTTCACAGTAATTCTTAGAAATACCTGCTGATTTTTCTGCATATTTTTAATTCTCAAAAATCCACAAATTCAGAAAATGTCCAGAGAGCATGGAAATATTGGGGTTTCGGTTCAATCGGACTTCAAACTCCGTCTAGACTTCGCCTAAAGCTCTAGCTTGGCTCTGATACCACTGTAGGGTTGCTATGCACGCGCACAAGGGTCTACGAGGCATCAACCATGCCCGATTTAAAATTTAGCCGTGCCGAACAACCCGAATACGGATCTTTAAACTAGATATTAGGCGAAAACTAGCATGCTAAACACTTTAACACTAAGTGAGAGAGATTACAACCTTTGTAGATCCGGTCCTTCACTTCATATGCTCTGTGTTGTGGTCCATTCGCTGCGATCATCGGGTTCCGGACTCTCGAGAGGTTCCACGAAGAGAAAGATGCAACCTTTGCTTCCGATCTTCGATACTAAGATGATCTATCTTGAAGTTTCGTTAACACAAGCTAACACTCATGAAATGATGTGAACACCCTCATCTAAATGGCAAGGGAAGATGAGGATGATGAAGTAGGATTTTTGCTCTCTTTATTTATCAACGCCCTCATCCAAATCGCGATATTTGATATCAGCCGGGTCATCGGATCAAGTGTTGATTCGATGAATCGGTACGGATAAATATTAGTCGGTTATATGCGATATAGCCGGATTGTCGGATCAAGTGTTGATTCGATAATTTAATGTATAATAATATATATGATATATTAAATTACATTAACTAATATTTGCTCACTAAAAGATTCTTTTTCTCACCCGGGTAATACATTGATATATATGCGATATATGTTAAATGTATTATTTTATTTTGTTACGATAAATATTATATATGTGATATATAATATTGTAACATGATATGATAACTAATGCAACATGTTTAGTGGAGTTTAAACATGATTAGGGTTTGGATTAAGGTTTAGTCTTCTAGTTGATTCTAGAAGCTTTTCATTTTGTCATGATAAAGATATTTGTGTGTGACTCATCTTTAACCAAACCCAAACCCTAACCCTAGTTAATTCTCTACAAAGGTTTACTTGACCATGGTTGCATTATTCATCATATGATTATTTTTCTATTCATCACAAAAGGAGATTGATCATTCTTCATCATCTTCTTCCTTCATCCTTCTTCATGGAAAAAGCTTGCTAGCTTTTTCAATGTGATGAATAAATATGAGAAAAAGATAAATAAATAGAGAAAAAATCCTACTTCATCATCCTCATCTTCCCTTGCCATTTAGATGAGGGTGTTCACATCATTTCATGAGTGTTAGCTTGTGTTAACGGAACTTCAAGGTAGATCATCTTAGTATCGAAGATCGGAAGCAAAGGTTGCATCTTTCTCTTCGTGGAACCTCTCGAGAGTCCGGATCCCGATGATCGCAGCGAAGGGACCACAAAACATAGCATATGAAGTGAAGGACCGGATCTATAAAGGTTGTAATCCCTCTCACTTAGTGTTAAAGTTGTTAACATGATAGTTTTCGCCTAATCTCTAGTTTAAAGATCCGTATTCGGGTTGTTCGGCACGGCTAAATTTTTAATCGGGCATGGTTGATGCCTCGTAGACCCTTGATAGTATGCTATCTGGATGACAATCTCCATACAGTCCGGTCCGTTCGTCCAAGACTATCGCATATCAGGCCTAGGGGATGGCAAGCGTCAGTCCCCTAATAGCGGTATAAGTCGTGTCAGAGGGAAGCCCATTACACCCTGAGAAACTACTGGAACCTACCAGCAAATCTCACTTGCCCTGGCCAGGGACTTTGCGTAATGGCTCTCTGACACAGCGCGATATCAACCCCCAATACCAGGAGAGACGAATCCTGTCTAACCACCACTGCCTCCAAGTGCTCGGGACTGCACCCAACTGCTACCTGTTTGCACGACTCCTTTGAGCCGTGGTAGGGTAGCAATCTAAGAACAGTGGGACACACTCGAGGCGAAGTAGCAGTGTCAAGTCTGCGGACTATGCTGTACTCATGTCACCTGGAAACTGTTCACTGACGACTGGTATAAAACCAACCAACAGTTCCCTGTGAGTCCTGTCCGGTGTACCCGTAACCCAACGAGCACCTGTATACTATCTCCAGTACGACGTACTGACGGCTGTGGGACAGACCATTTCCCCAACTGGGATGAGAAGCGTACACACTAGTCTACTCCGGAGTATCGATGCTCTGTCTCGATAATCCAACGACTAGGGACCTGAATAAGGATGTGCTTGTAGACTACCCAGCCCCCACTAGTGTGACTGCCATCACAACGCTGGTAGTCAAGCAAGATCCTAAGAGCTCTATCAATATGTATACTGACATATTAAGATAGAAAAACCAAGTAGCATACTACCATATTTAGCAAGACTGTTATATACATGTGAATATCCCAAGCTTCCATTAAGTAATATACAAACTAGTATGATACAATAATGGCCCCTAGGGCATATACACTAACAATCTCCCACTTGCACTAGGGCCATGTACTGGCATATCGAAGACCAATGATCTCGAGTAGCCTCTCGAACTGAATCTGAGGTAGGGCCTTCGTGAATGGATCAGCAATGTTCTCTTCAGAAGCAACTCTCCGAACCTCGATCTCCTGACGATCAATGATCTCCCTGATCAGGTGATACCGCCTTAAGATGTGTCTGGACTTCTGATGGGACCTTGGTTCCTTCGCTAAAGCTATAGCTCCGTTGTTGTCGCAATACAGAGGTATTGGATCAACTATGGTAGGAACCACCTGAAGTTCTGTTAGGAACTTCTTCATCCAGACTGCTTCTTTTGCGGCATCGCAAGCAGCTATATACTCCGCTTCCATCGTCGAGTCAGCAACGGTGTCCTGCTTGGAGCTCTTCCAGCACACCGCCCCTCCATTGAGGGTAAAGACATAACCCGACATGGACTTGGAATCGTCCTTATCACTCTGGAAGCCGGAATCAGCAAAGGCCTCCAACCTGAGGTCTTTTCCGCCGTAAACCAAGAACATCTCTTTAGTCCTTCTCAGGTACTTGAGAATGTTCTTTACTGCTATCCAGTGCTTCTCCCCTGGGTCTGACTGATACCGGCTTACCATGCTTAGTGCGTAAGCTACATCTGGTCTGGTACACAACATCGCATACATTATAGAGCCTACCGCAGAAGCGTAGGGTATAATAGACATGCGTTCCCTTTCCAAATCAGTCTTGGGAGACATCTCTTTGGAGAGGGTGATTCCGTGACAAGCCGGTAGATTACCGCGCTTAGAATCTTCCATACTGAATCTTTTCAGTACAGTGTCGATATACCTGGACTGCGAAAGTCCCAACATCCTCTTGGATCTATCACGATAGATCCGAATCCCCAGAATGTAAGAGGCATCACCCAGGTCTTTCATGGAGAACCTGTGTGACAAGAATCCTTTGACAGATTGTAGCATAGGAATGTCATTTCCTATTAATAGAATGTCATCCACGTACAAGATGAGGAATACGACACTTCTGGCTACAACTTTACTATATATGCACGGTTCATATGGATTTTTGATAAAGTCATATTCTTTGACTGTCTCATCAAAACAGATGTTCCAACTCCGCGATGCCTGCTTTAGTCCATAAATGGACTTGAGTAGCTTGCATACTTTCCCGCTGCTCCCACTCTGATTGAAACCCTCTGGCTGATCCATATAGACGCACTCTTCTAAATTTCCATTCAGAAAAGCCGTCTTTACGTCCAACTGCCAGATTTCATAATCATGGAAGGCAGCAATAGCAAGAAGGACCCGAATGGATTTGAGCATAGCCACTAGCGAAAAAGTTTCGTCATAGTCCAAACCAGGTCTTTGACGAAAACCCTTTGCAACAAGTCTAGCCTTATAGGTTTCCACCTGTCCATCTACACCAATCTTTTTCTTGAAGATCCATTTGCATCCTATGGGTTTTACCCCATCTGGAGCAAAGTCCAAAGTACATACTTTGTTGGTGTACATGGACTCCATTTCGGTCCGCATTGCATCTAGCTATCGTACCGAGTCGCCGCTCTGGATGGCCTGCTGGAAGTCAGTAGGTTCATCATCATCTATGATGCAATCCTCTCTATCCCCATCTATGAGAAAACCGTAGTATCTCTCAGGCGGATGAGACGGCCTACTACTCCTGCGGAGGGGTGCGGGAATGTCATGTTCTTCTTGAACTTCCGGTTCTACCAAACTTTCAGTAGCAATTTGTGGTTCTGAAATTTCTTCCAGTTTTATTTCGCTCCCACTTATTTCCTTTTCTAAAATCTGATATTCTAGAAAATGAGCATTACGAGAAACAAACACCTTTTGTTCCTCTGCGTAATAGAATAGATACCCCTTGGAGTTCTTTGGATATCCCACAAACTTACACTTTACTGATCGTGCCTCGAGCTTGTCCACATGCTGCTTTTTAACAAAAGCTGGACATCCCCATATTTTCAGATATTGAAGATAGGGTTTCTTCCCACTCCACATCTGATATGGCGTGGTAGGCACAGTCTTGGTAGGAACCATGTTCAAAAGATATGCCGCTGATTCTAGCGCATAACCCCAGAAAGATCGCGGTAACTCAGCATTACTCATCATGGATCGTACCATATCCAATAGGGTTCGATTCCGTCTCTCCGATACACCGTTATGCTGTGGAGTGTATGGAGGAGTAAGCTGAGAGAGAATTCCTTTCTCTTTTATGTAACCTAGGAACTCGGCACTCAAGTATTCACCACCTCGATCAGATCTAAGTGTCTTGATACTTTTGCCGGTTTGGTTTTCTACTTCATTCTTATACTCTTAGAATTTCTCAAAAGCCTCGGATTTATGTTTCATCAGATAAATGAATCCGTATCTTGAGTAATCATCCGTGAAAGTAATGAAATAGGAAAAACCACCTCTTGCATGTGTAGACATTGGACCACATACATCGCTGTGTATGAGTCCAAAGAGCTCGCTCGCTCTTACTCCTTGTCCAGTGAATGGAGTCTTTGTCATCTTTCCTTTGAGACAAGATTGACAAGTGTCATAAGTTTGATATTCGAACGAGTCCAAATATCCTTCTCTATGCAACTTAGTCAACCTTCTCTCATTGATGTGACCCAGTCTACAATGCCATAAGAAAGCTTTATTTAAATCTGGAGACTTTCTTTTTAGTGTGTTGTGGACATTGAAAATTTGGAGTTGGTTTAAAACATATATACCGTTATTTAGTGTACCGGACCCAATCAAACCATGATTAAGGTGGATGTTAACAACATCTCTTACAAACGTGAAATCATAACCTTTATTTGATAACAAGGAAACTGATATGATATTACACGTTAAGCTTGGTACAAAAAAACAGTTATGTAAAACCAAAATGTGTCCACTCGTCAATCCTAGATGATAATCCCCGACGGACGCAGCTCCCACGCTAGCTCCGTTAGCAACCTTTAGGGTCATGTCACCTTCCTTCAGCACTCTACGGTTTCTCAGTGCCTGCAAAGAATTGCAAATATGAAATCCTGATCCGGTATCCAATACCCAGGAAGTAGAGTTGATCGACAGACAATTCTCAATTACAAACACACCTGAAGTCGAAGCCACAGCTTGCTTCGGTTCCTGGTTCTTGGCGTTCCACGCCTTGCAATCCTTCTTCCAGTGCCCTTTCCTGTGACAATGGAAGCACTCATCCTGGCCAACTACCGGTACTGCAAACTTTTTCTTTCCCTTTCCTCCCAGCTTACTAACACCTCCTCTAGGTCTGGGGACGGCCTTCTTCTTCCTTCCTTTGGCCCTAGCCTTGGACCCGGAAGAAGATGCACCGCCAACAAACATAGCGGGTGTTTCCCTTGCCTTCTGCAAGGTGCCCTCTGCACTCAACATGTTCAGGAGTTCCGGAAGTTCAACTTCTTTTCTTTGAATGTTGAAGTTCAGGATAAACTGGGCGTAGGTGGAAGGAAGGGACTGGAGAATAAGGTCTGTATAGAGCTCATTATCCAAAGTCGTCCCAAGGTCTGCGAGCTCTTCTATATAGCCGATCATCTTTAGGACATGTTTTCCTACCGATGACCCGACAGCCAACCTCGCTCGAAACAAGTTTTTAGAGGTCTCGTATCTTGCTATACGAGATTGCTCTCCATAAAGTTCCTTTGTATAGAGAAATATGGCATCAAGTTCCATATCCTCGTGCCTCCTCTGATGTTCATTGTTCATCGAGGCAAGCACGATGCACTTGGCTTTCGCGCAATCGAAATCCTAGATTTTGCGGATTTCCTTATCCACATTACTGGATTTGCGACCAGGGACAGCAGGTGCCGTAGCGGTGAGGACGTACCCCAATTTGTCATAGGTCAAAGCCATTTTGACATTCCGCAGCCAATCTTTATAGTTTGGCCCTGTCAGTATATTTTTCTCTAAAAGTAACTTAAGTCCAGTCATTTTTAGGGTCGCTGCAATTAGGAGAGAGAGAAGAAAACTCTTTAGCATGATGCTCTTGCAAGTTTAGAATGGTTTTTAGTTTATCTAAACTGGATGGCTCCCACTGTTTCTCGAATCCTTCCTCAAACCATAAAAGAAGAATTAGCCAGGACTATTCTCACTGTACAATTCTTGCTTAACCGTTCAGCCAGGCCAGTGTCGATACTTCGAGGGAGGTTTTCCAACGCTTTCGCGAAGTTCCTTAATTAAATAACCTCTTTTCTCTGGGGGCGTAACCCCGCTGACACCTTTCTGGACACCTACTTGGTTTATAGCATTGATCGTTAAGTGACGAATATCCTGATAAGTAGCATATACTCACAGTAGGATCGGGATCCAAATATCATCGTCTGATAATGTTGTAGGAATGCTACCAACATTCGTCAAACTCAAAATGGTATGCATCTCTTTGCAAATTTCAGTTTCTTTAGAAATTCCCGATATATATTTTTGCCCCATGCTCTTATGACCTTGGCGTTGGTCAAAATATCATAAGTCACATGTCAAGTTCTACCCATCATTATCTTGTTAATTTGAACCCATCCGTACATATCCTTGACGTTGGCCAAAATGATCATACGACTGTCCCAAACTAACTCATCTATCTATGCAACAAATGAATATCCAGCAGCTATCAAACACTATGCCTTGGCGTTGGTCAAAATACATAGCTTGAATACTACTGAATACCCAGATGAAATGACGGAGGGCTACGAATGGTTTTGGCGAAACCGTGAACGTAGTGAACTTGATATAACCGAAGGAACCTGATAGCTTTTAAAAGGAGTGGTTAAAGCTCCGCATTTAAAAAATATCTGTTTTAAAATTAACCGAGTGGTTTCTTTTAAATTGTTCCAACGATTAAACTTTTGGTTTATTTTCTTTGCATTACATATAATGCGTCCCATCATTAACCTATCATTGCAGAAAACAACGAAAATACAACGTCCTCTTATGCCATCCGCATTCGCCACGGGGTCCCGTCATTACCCGTTAGGTTACTTAACTAACGACAGAGCGGGGGCTGGGCTAGTGCGGGTGTAAAACATAAGTGACGTCTAAATAGCTATCATATATATAGATATTTTACATTCGTCTGACGCAATGATATTCATTCCAGATCACAGATGAACTTAATTGGATTTGCAAGCAATCCGTGTTTGTTTTGAGCCTGCAACAAAAGACGGATTACACAGTTGTGATGAATAGCCATTACCCCACCCAAGACCCCCTGCGGGTGCGGCAAACTACCCGCCCGGCAGTTTGTGCACCCCTCCTTGGGTCTGTCCTAGGAGCAAAAACAGTAAAATGAAATAATACAATGGTGGCTACAACCGCAACCTGGATGTGCCCCGCAAAATAATATTACAACAAATTACATTTACATCAAATGAATTAAATAATAACCCATCTCATAACCCCGGCTAAACATCATAACAGTCCAACACAGTTCATATGCACAAACAGATAAAATCCATTACAGAAATGTGCAACCCCCTGCCAACCGACATACTAGCAGTTAGGGGAGGTTTACGAACACATTATACAAACACAGATATAATCCAACAAGCAAATACTGTATAATTTCGATCGATTAAACACTTTTAATTTTGCTCCAATACTTCTCTGTAAAATTTAAACCTGAGCAAAATTTAAAAAATTCCAGAAAATACCAAATATTCCAGAGAAGCAACACAGGAAAATTGGGTTCCTGAATCGCCAACTCGGCGGCGGAAGCGCGGCGGATCGGTGGGATTCGCCGCGGTTCCGCGGCGCTTTAGGCGATTCAGGGGCCCAATTTTCTTGGGTGTTCTTCTACTGTCTTTTTAAGCTTTCTGAACATCCCTGAAAAATTTTTGGACTTCATTTAAAAATCGACAGAAACTGATGATTTCGGGCTTTTCCGGTTTCGTTTTTTCCGTTCGAAATTCATACAAATTTGCAAGTAAGTTAATTATTGTTTAGCGAGGCTCTGATACCACTGTAAGTCGATGTACAACACCCCACGACTTGCGGGGAGGCGGAAATTTGAAAAACGATCTTGTTCTTTGCTTAAACATCGACTAACCGCATGAATCGAAGCTAAACGATAACTAACATGAAACATAGAAGTTCTATACTACTATGTTTAGGGATTATACCTAACGAATCGTGTCCTTCGTCTTTGCGAACTCCTCCTCCTCCTCGGCCTTCTCGAAGTAGTAGACGATCCACCCGAGAGCTTTACTCCAAGCTTAGCCTCTAAACTTGAGGCAACTAACCTTCTTTAAGTGCTAATCAAAGAAGCTAGGTGATCTAGAGTGAGGGTTATGATTTAGTTAGTCTAACTAATCCTTGTACTCAACACATGAGAGGGGAGGATTAGGGTTTGAAGAGGGAGAGCTTGAGGAGAGAGAAGATGATAATGATAATGAAGTGAGAATAGTGAGTTATGATAATATATATCAAGCATTTCTTTTTATCAAGAAAAGAAAATATATCAATTTAGCAACCATGCTTGATAATATCTAGTGATGATTCATCTCCATGGATAATGGCATGTATGAATCATTCATATGACTCACTAATCACATTCATTGTATATGCCACCTAAAGCTCCTTAGTCACCACCTTCTAGAAGCTTCTCGCACAATTACAAGAACGCCCCTCCTTTCCGAAAAAATACGGAAAAACTTTAGACTGTATAAATCCAATAACCGGATACCAGTAACTGGCTTAAACCAAAGCCGACTGGTAAAAACTGTCCGAAAGTCGTACGTGCGTAAACACACGTATGCGTCCGAACCCTTGTCGTAAAACCATACGACCTCTATATCGTTTCGCCTGGAGTAGGGAAACTCTCTGTGTGGGACTCTAGAGACTCGACTCCTACGCTGGCAGTGGGTTTAACCACAGACCGCAAGCGGCACTAGCTGTACGTAACGGTCCCCAGGTAGATGTCGATAAGAAGGCCGATGAGGAAACCCATCCGAACTCCTACTGAGTCTGATGTGACAATCTCCATACAGTCCGGTCCGTTCGTCCAAGACTATCGCATATCGGGCCTAGGGGCGGCAAGCGTCAGTCTTCTAATAGCGGTATAAGTCGTGTCGGAGGGAAGCCCATTACACCCAGAGAAACTACTGGAACCTACCAGCAAATCTCGCTTGCCCTGGCCAGGGACTTTGCGTAATGGCTCTCTGACACAGCGCGATATCAACCCCCAATACCGGGAGAGACGAATCCTGTCTAACCACCACTGCCTCCAAGTGCTCGGGACTGCACCCAACTGCTACCTGTTTGCACGACTCCTTTGAGCCGTGGTAGGGTAGCAATCTAAGAACAGTGGGACACACTCGAGGCGAAGTAGCAGTGTCAAGTCTGCGGACTATGCTGTACTCATGTCACCTGGGAACTGTTCACTGACGACTGGTATAAAACCAACCAACAGTTCCCTGTGAGTCCTTTCCGGTGTACCCGTAACCCAACGAGCACCTGTATACTATCTCCAGTACGACGTACTGACGGCTGTGGGACAGACCATTTCCCCAACTGGGATGAGAAGCGTACACACTAGTCTACTCCGGAGTATCGATGCTCTGTCTCGATAATCCAACGACTAGGGACCTGAATAAGGATGTGCTTGTAGACTACCCAGCCCCCACTAGTGTGACTGCCATCACAACGCTGGTAGTCAAGCAAGATCCTAAGAGCTCTATCAATACGTATACTCACATATTAAGATAGAAAAACCAAGTAGCATACTACCATATTTAGCAAGACTGTTATATATATGTGAATATCCCAAGATTCCATTAAGTAATATACAAACTAGTATGATACAATAATGGCCCCTAGGGCATATACACTAATAGAAACTTCAAGGTAGATCATCTTAGTATCGAAGATCGGTAGCAAAGGTTGCATCTTTCTCTTCGTAGAACCTCTCGAGAGTCCGGAACCCGATGATCGCAGCGAAGGGACCACAACACGGAGCATATGAAGTGAAGGACCGGATCTACAAAGGTTGTAATCCCTCTCACTTAGTGTTAAAGTTGTTAACATGTTAGTTTTCGCCTAATCTCTAGTTTAAAGATCCGTATTCGGTTTGTTCGGCACGGCTAAATTTTTAATCGGGCATGGTTGATGCCTCGTAGACCCTTGTGCGCGTGCCTAGCAACCCTACATGGTGTTTGGTAGCTGCTGGGTATTCATTTGTTGCATAGATAGATGAGTTGGTTTGGAACAGCCGTTCTGCCATTTTGACCTAACGCCAAGGGCATGTGCGGGTGGGTTCAAATTAACAAGATAGTGACGGGTAGAACTTGGCATGTGACTTATGACATTTTGACCTAACGCCAAGGTTATAAGAGCATGGGGCAAAAATCATATCGGGAGTTTCTAAAGAAACTGAAACTTGCGAAGTATGCGCATACCTTCTGGAGTATGAGTAACGTGGATGCATTCCATCACGTTATCATGCGATGAGAGTTGGATCCCGATTCCCACTGATGAGTTGGTTTACTCTTCGGGTGATCCCGATTAATTCTTCTTTCAGGTTTGGAGGAGAATTTGACAGGACAGTGGGAGGTTTCCGGATTAGATAAAGTGATAACCATTCTGATCTAGGTTAGAGTGCACGCAAGGTGTTTCTTTTCTCTCTCTCTTTGGCAGCGACCTTTGACCGACCATAGACTATGACTCAGTGACCAAGTTGACCGAACCTTCTTAAAATACTGGCTTTTGGATTGTCTATGTTGCATAAGTCATTGCCACTCCTTCTTTTACCCTTTGCATTTCTCAGAACACCCGTTTTATTACGGACATCCACTTCCATTGGATAGATCCATCGTATGGTTATATACGAACTCGAAGGGACTTCTTCGAGAATAGATCCAGGTTCAGGAGAAATAGAATTGGTTTATTCAGTTGTCTTTTATTATCACCTTCTCTCAGGTTGCGAGGGCTCCTTGGTTTAGGAGAGTACACCTATTACGCTTATTGGATAGTCTTATTCCAAACCATAGGCAGGTGTCGAAAGGTAGGGAATGAAGAAAACCAATTAGCCTAAGTAGGGTGTGCAGAAGGCAATAACTAAAGACAAAATAAAGAGATTAGAAAGAGGGCAAAGTAAATTGCGACTGATATCATTCCCGACCAAACCGCGTACTTCATCGCCACTCCTATTTCACCTTTAAAGGAATAAGGTATTATTCAGTTGTCTTTTATCATCACATTCTCTCAAGATACGAGTACTCCTTGGTTTAGGAGGGTACACCTATTATGCTTACTGGATAGTCTTCTTTCAAACCATAGGCTGGTGTAGAACGGTAGGGAAGGAAGAAAACCATTTAGCCTAACGATGGTGTACAGAAGATAATGACTAAAGACAAATAAAGGGATTTGGAGAGATGGCAATAAAATATACGGTTGTAGTCATGAATTGGATTATGGAAATAGGCATTGCTATGAATACCAGGATACCCCTACGAAACATTTTCATGTTTCAGTGCATTGTTAAAGAAAAATTGTTTTCCCGATTAGATACTTACTCCAAGGGTATGTATTTACCAGGTTTCATTCTCATATCTGTAAGGTTTTACAGATGATGAGTGGGAGTAAGTTATTGGGAATTAGGTGATTATCCTCATTATATCGGAATTCGTTGTAATTGGTGATATTTGAGGAAATCGCCAGGGTACAGTTTTCAACCTACGACGCATAGGTTTTGAGTTGTTTTAACTCAGCGGACTTATACAGAGTATTGTATGTTGTCCAAGTGTCCATCAGGACAAAGGGGTAGGTCCTCGTACTATGTTCTGTTTACTTATGACTTCTCTAGTTTTTAGACAAGTGTTTCGTAGAAATACAAGGTCTAGGTTTTGAGAAGTTGTGGGTATAAGAGTAAAGTAGAGAACCAGGTATCACAAGTATCGGGATTCTTCAAAGAGATCGAAGATGTAGATTCTTGTGATTGGTATTCAGATGATAGTGATGATTTTGAGAAACGTGTTTCTCTTTCAGGTTACTCATAATTGGATGGATTCCTAAGTTGAGTAATGCTGATTAGCCTCTTTCCATTAAGGTGATATATACTGGAGACAGCTGCATGATTTGAATTTGGTTCCAATTAAATAAAGTGCCAAAGTTTCTATATTAGATATAGAATAGTTCGTACCTTAAAAGATGTTAAGGTACGGGGAGTTGTCCAGCTTATGCTTAAAACCAGACTCTGGATAACTCAGGGCACGTTTCTGTAATGGCTGTTTATGGGTTGACCCTGGCTATGACGAGGGTTGATATTCTACCATTTGGAAGATCAATAGTGATATTGTTCTAGACTCGCCACAGTTTTAGTAAAATGGATTTTTTCAGAAAACAGTAGTGGGAGTATGGTAGAACTGGAAGTGATTCCAGAACCGCAAACGATTACGGAAAAATTTAATAGGACCTATATATTCAATCAGGTTTAATGTCGGGACCCGGTTCTTGCTCATGGAGCAAAGTGCCACACGGAACAAAGTGCCATGCCAAGTATCGTGTTAAGTGGGCGGGGGCCACCTCTTGAATCCGTGGGGGCCACCTCTTGAGTCCGTGGGACCCACTGTAGAACAATGCGGACTCTTCGGAATACATTCCGAAAGGGGACAGATCTGTACTATAAATGGAATGATACCACTCTTCAATACAGAGACGCCTTTTAAGTGAACCGGAACTACAGGAGCTTAAGAACTCCGTAGTTAAGCGTGCTCGGGCCAGGAAAGTCTTAGGATGGGTGACCTCCTGGGAAGTGGCCCCTGGTCGGGTCCGGTTCGCTCTAAACGGAAAAACCGTGCGGCTTCGGCCAGAGCGGACAATACTCTCTGTATTGGGGATGGGGCGTGACAGAATGGTATCAGAGCTGGTTCCTCAATAGTAGGTCTGTGGTTCGAGGACGAACCATTATTCAAAGGTGGGGAGAATGTCGGGACCCGGTTCTTGCTCATGGAGCAAAGTGCCACACGGAACAAAGTGCCATGCCAAGTGTCGTGTTAAGTGGGCGGGGGCCACCTCTTAAATCCGTGGGGGGCACCTCTTGAGTCCGTGGGACCCCACTGTAGAACAATGGGGACTCTTCGGAATACATTCCGAAAGGGGACAGATCTGTACTATAAATGGAATGATACCACTCTTCAATACAGAGGAGCTGGTTCCTCAATAGTAGGTCTGTGGTTCGAGGACGAACCATTATTCAAAGGTAGGGAGAATGTCGGGACCCGGTTCTTGCTCATGGAGCAAAGTGCCACACGGAACAAAGTGCCATGCCAAGTGTCGTGTTAAGTGGGCGGGGGCCACCTCTTGAATCCGTGGGGGCCACCTCTTGAGTCCGTGGGACCCACTGTAGAACAATGGGGACTCTTCGGAATACATTCCGAAAGGGGACAGATCTGTACTATAAATGGAATGATACCACTCTTCAATACAGAGGCGCCTTTTAAGTGAACCGGAACTACAGGAGCTTAAGAACTCCGTAGTTAAGCGTGCTCGGGCCAGGGAAGTCTTAGGATGGGTGACCTCCTGGGAAGTGGCCCCTGGTCGGGTCCGGTTCGCTCTGAAGGGAAAAACCGTGCGGTTTCGGCCAGAGCGGACAATACTCTCTGTATTGGGGGTGGGGCGTAACAGTTTGATATTCCAATAGCCACTCCGCAGATATGGTAGGTAACCTCAGACACCCGAGAGGTACTCCGGTAGCCTCAAGGACGGTGACAGGGAGGTTCTTATCTACCCAGACTTGACACTACTGTTGTTCCAGGCTATGAGACCCGGTAGGAAGGTTTTCGTAGTCAGTGGGAGCAGCAGAAGCATAGTGGGCAAGTAGCTTATGTCTATTTATAGACTTGAGCAGTTATAGCGGAGATAGATCATCTAATTTTGATGTGACAGTCATGGGTTTGACTTCAATCAGAATAGAGGATGGATCTGTTAAGAAGGTAGTAGGGTGTGATGTCATGGTATCTGGATGACATACACAGAGTAGGAAGTAAAGTTCCTACACCACGATCGGTTGTACTGTGGTCGTCACACAGTTGTTTCTCTAGACAGGATATGGATATAATATTCGACATTCTGGTTTCTAGATCTATGGTTTTAGATCTGGATTTGGGTAGTTTCCCAATGTGGGTACTTTAACAGTATTCTAATGGTTTTTTAGAATAAGATGACTCCTGGTATGGTGGTGTACCTGCAGGTAATGGAGTCACCCTCTCTAAAGGTGTCTTACAGACTAAAGGGGAGAGGGATGTGCATGATTGGCAGATCACTTGCTTAAGCAATTGAGTTAATCATGAGATGTCAAGTACCACACCAGATGTTGTTTTTGCACTAGATGCAATAAGTTTGTATTAATCCAATCCTGGAAAAAACATAAGGAAGCAGTTTTAGAACATAAGTACATGTTCTACGGATTTAATGACGGCAGCCTCCTTCAGGAGACGGTTATCATTCCAGGCTTCAAAGGTGACATGGATGACAGAGTGATTGTCAGAGTTACAGTTTTCCCTCTGACGAGGGACGGTATTATGGACAGGTGGTCCAAAAGGATACTGTGGGAGGCTTGGTGCAGGATACTGATTAGGTTCAGTGATCGATACAGTCTAAGAAATTTGGATTTGGAGTTCATTTATGAACTAGGTCCCATCAGATATCCAGACATATTCTAAGACAGGTATTACTCAATTCGGGAGATGGCTTTCTCCGCGAACTTGAGATTAAGAGAGACATAGAAAGAAACACCTAGGCGGATCCACTCACTGAGCCTATTTCTCGAACACAATAGTTTTACAAACGGGCTTTGTGAAACTGATTAGTAGAGGAGTTGGATGTTCGGTTTCACACGGGCTGTGAGTAGTCGACATCGCAATAATTAGCCTTGAGTGCAAGTGGGAGATTGTTGGAGATAGTGCCCTCAAAGTCAATTATTGGATCACAGGTACGTGATTGCAATGATTGCGGAAGACCTATACCGGTAGGACAGTCTCACTCAAGATGATAGTATGCTATCTGGTTTGCCTTTATCAGTCGTGTACATGTTCAGGTGGCTGATTACATGTTACACTTTGATAGAGCCCTTAGGATCTTGCTTTACTACCAACAGTATGATGGCGATCATATACGTGAGAGTTGGGTGGTTTATATGCATATCCTTAATTGTGGTCCCTAGTCGTGGGAGTTTCAAGACAGGGCATCGATACTCCGGAGTAGACTAGTGTGTACAGTCGAGACCCCGACGAGGGGCGGTGGCCGGTCTCACAAGCCACTGGTGTCAGTTGGATCACCTAAGATGTATACAGGTGCTCATTGGGTTATGAGTACACCGGACAGGACTCGCCGGGAATCTGCTAGTTAGTACTATATCTATCATCAGATAGCAGTTCCCTGGTGACATGTGTACAGGTTAGTTCATCGACCTGAGGTCGTCATTTTTCTCGTGTGAATTCCCACTGTGCTTTGATTTCTATCCTACCACGCCTCAAAGGAGTCGTGCAAACAGGTAGCTTTTGGGTACAGTCCCGAGCCATATGGAGGCACGTGAGCGGATCGGCAGGGGATTCGTCTCTCCCGGTATTGGGGGCGAGATCGTGCTGTGTCTAGGAGAGCCATTACACAAAGCCTACGGCCGTGGCAGGAGATTTACTGGTAGGTACTCCAGTAGTATCTCAGGGTGTTATTGGGCTACACTCCGACACGACTTATACTGCTATTGGGGGTCTGACGTTACTAGCCCCCTAGGCAGATATGCGATACTCATAGACGAACGGACCGGACTGTATATACATTGTCACTGTTAGGCTCAGTAGGGTTTCCGGATGAGTTCGCTCATCGGCCTCCCTTGAGGTCAGTCCATGGGCAGCCGTTACGCATAGCTAGTGCCGCTGACGGTTTGTGGTTAAACCCACTGCCAGGGTTCTGACGAGTCATTAGAGTCCCCCACAGACAGTTTCCTAAGTTCGGGCGAAACGTTGTAGAGGCCGTATGGTTTTATGGCAGGGTTCGGAAAATGCACGTGCGTTTACGCACGTGTTATTTTTCGGGCAGATGATACTGGTCGGCTTTGGTTTAAGCCGGATCCGTGTATTATATTGAGTAGATATAATATCTTTGTCTCAGTTTCATTTGTATTCGGTCGTAATACAAATGCGGGTATATTTATACAGTTACGGGGTTATCCTGAAAGTCGTTTCAGGATCACTTTTGGAAGTTACCAGTTTCCAGTTTTCTATCAGCCGTCTTTTAACATTCGGTTAAAGACGGATTTATCTTTTCTTGGATGAGGGTGAGTCATGCTTCTAGAAGGTTCTAGAAGAGATGACTAGGTTTGAATGGTGTTGGTGTTTCATTGGTTGCTTTTGGTGTGTTCACACTTTGTGTTCACACTTGAGATATTTTCTTGTGTTCACGCTTGATATTTTTCTCTTGTGGTCACCCTCTTCTATCCTACACTCACACCCCCCTATTGTTATATATGGCCGGCCCCCCTCCTTACTCTCTCACTCTCACTCACTTGAGAAAATTATGGTTGTTAAAAGAAAAGACTAAAGTTTTGGATACATGGAAATTTCATAGTTCATTTCTTGTTCCATTTCATTTCCATTGGCAACTTCATTAACCGATCGTCCACGGCTTTGGACGAAGTGAGACAAAGTCATCTACTCATTCCCTACATCATTCTTGGTCGTCTCTTTTAGCAAACTTGACGACCGAGTTGCCTCGAGTCAGAGGCGGGAGCCCGTTTAAAGAATCGTTGACGTGGTGCCACCTGGACGAGCAGGTCGGAGATCGACGAGATCGAAGCAGCCGCAACGGAGCGTGGGATGATGGTTAAAGAACGAAGGACTCGGATCATTCGGTATAACCTTTCTACTCTCTTTACAGTTTGTTAGTTTAGCAATAATGGCAGATCCGGGTTAAAGTATACGATAGCGCCAGTTAAAAAGTTTTTGTTCCGCATTTGGCGTCTGTAGACGGGCGGGGCGCTACCGTAGACTTACAAAAACAACATCTGGTGTGGTACTTGACATCTCATGATTGACTCAATTGCCTAAGCAAGTGATCTGCCAATCATGCACATCCCTCTCTCCTTTAGTCTCTAAAACACCTTTAGAGAGGGTGACTCCATCTACTGCAGGTACACCACCATGCCAGGAGTCATCTATTCTAAAATACTATTAGAATACTGTCAAAGTACCCACATTGGGAAACTACCCAAATCTAGATCTAAAACCATAGATCTAGTAACCAGAATGTCTGATATTAAATCCATATCTTTTGTGGAGAAACAACTGTGTGACGACCAAAGTACAACCGATCGTAGTATAGGAATTTTACTTCCTACTCTGTGTATGTCATCCAAATACCAGGACATCACACCCTACTACCTTCTCAACAGATCCATCCCCTAATCTGATGAAGTCAAAACCATGACTGTCTCATCAAAATTAGATGATCTATCTCCGCTATAAATGCTGAAGTCTATAAATAGACATAAGCCACTTGCCCACTACGCTTCCGCTGCTCCCACTGACTACGACAACCTTCTGACAGAATGATATATACATGTACTTCTAAAACTAGTTTAGAACGACACTATACATATCCTTCTGCCGGGTCTCATAGTCTGGAACAACAGTAGTATCAAGTTTGGGTAAACAAGAACCTCCCTGTCACCGTCCTTGAGGGTACCGGAGTACCTCTCGGGTGTCTGAGGTTACCCACCATATCTGCGGAGTGGCTAATGGAATGTCAAACCTGATTGAATATATAGGTCCTATTAAATTTTCCGTAATCGTTTGCGGTTCTGGAATCACTTCCAGTTCTATCATACTCCCACTACTGTTTTCTGAAAAAATCCATTTTACTAAAACTGTGGCGAGTCAAGAACAATATCACTATTGATCTTCTAGATGGTAGAAATGTCAACCTTCGTCAAAGCCAGGGTCAACCCACAAACAGCCATTACAGAAACATGCCTTGAGTTATCCAGTGTCTAGTTTTAAGCATAAGCTGGACAATTCCCCGTACCTTAACATCGTTAAGATATAAACCATTCTATATACGATATAGAAATAGAGGCACTAAATTAATTGGAACCAGATTCAAATTATGCAGCTGTCTACAGTGTATATCAACTTAATGGAAAGAGGCTAATCAGCATTACTCAACTTAGGAATCCATCCAATTATGAGTAACCTGAAAGAGAAACAAGTTTCTCAAAACCATTACTATTATCTGAATATCAATCACAAGAATCTACATCTTCGATTTCTTTGAAGAATTCCGATACTTGCAACACCTGGTTCTCTACTTTATTCTTATACCCACAACTTCTCAAAACTTAGACATTGTATTTCTACGAAACACTTGTCTAAAAACTAGAGAAGTCACAAGTAAACAGAACATAGTACGAGAACCTACCCCTTTGTCCTGACGGACACTGGACAACATACAATACTCTGTATAAGTCCGCTGAGTTTGAATAACTCAAAACCTGTGCATCGTAAGTTGAAAACTGTACCCAGGAGATTTCCTCAAATATCACCAATTACAACGAATTCCGATATAATGAGGATGATCTCCTAATTCCCAATAACTTACTCCCACTCATCATCTGTAAAACCATACAGATACGAGAATGAAACCTGGTAAATACATACCCTGGAGTAAGTATCTAATCGGGAAAACAGTTTTCCTTTAACAATGTATTGAAACATGAAAATGTTTCGTAGGGGTATTCTGGTATTCCTTGTAATGCCTCTTCCATAAACCAATTCATGACTATAACCATATATTTCTTTGTCATCTCTCCAAATCCCTTTATTTGTCTTTATTCATTTCCTTCTGTACACCAATGTTAGGCTAAATGGTTTTCTTCCTTCCCTACCGTTCGGCACCAGCCTATGGTTTGGAAGAAGACTATCCAGTAAGCATAATAAGTGTACTCTCTTAATCCTAGGAGTACTCGCAACTTGAGAGAAGGTGATGATAAAAGACAACTGAATAATACCTTATTCTATTTCTTCCGAACTAGGAAAAAAGCAAAGGTGAAATAGGAGTGGCGATGAAGTACACGGTTTGGTCGTGAATGATAGCAGTCGCAATTTACTTTGCCCTCTCTTTCTAATCCCTTTATCTTGTCTTTACATATTACCTTCTGCACACCTTACTTAGGCTAATTGGTTTTCTTCATTCCCTACCTTTCGGCACCTGCCTATGGTTTGGAATAAGACTATCCAATAAGCGTAATAGGTGTACTCTCCTAAACTAAGGAGCCCTCGCAACCTGAGAGAATGTGATAATAAAAGACAACTGAATAAACCAATTCTATTTCTCCTGAACCTGGATCCATCCTCGAAGAAGTCCCTTCGAGTTCGTATATAACCATACGATGGATCTATCTAATGGAAGTGGATATCCGTAGTAATATGGGGTGTTCTGAGAAATACAATGGGTTAAAGAAGGAGTGGCAATGACTTATGCAACTTGGACAATCCAAAAGCCATTATTGTAAGAAGGTTCGGTCAACTTGGTCACTGAGTCATAGTCTAGGGTCGGTCAAAGGTCGCTGCCAAAGAGAGAGAGAGAAAAGAAACACTCTGCGTGCACTCTAACCTAGATCAGAATGGTTATCACTTTATCTAATCAGGAAACCTCCCACTGTAATCTCAAATTCTCCTCCAAACCTGAAAGAAGAATTAGTCGGGATCACCCGAAGAGTAAACTAACTCATCAGTGAGAATCGGGATCCAACTATCATCGCATGATAACTTGATGGAAGCCACTCAAGTTATCACACTCCAGAAGGTATGCGCATACCTGGCAAGTTTCATGCATGTTTGAAACTCCCGATATATATTTTTGCCCCATGCTCTTATGACCTTGACTAAGGGCCAAATATCTCATAAGTCACATGTCAAGTTCTATCCATCATTATCCAGGTCAATTTGAACCCACCCGTACATACTCTTGACAAAGGGCCAAGTATAGTAATACAACTATCCCAAACCAACGCATCTATCTATACAACATGTGAACACCCCAGCAGCTACCAATCACTACGTCTTGACTAAGGGCCAAGTATACATAGCTTGAATACTACTGACCATCCATAAGAAATGACGGAGGGCTACTGCTGGTTTTTGGCGAAAAACCTTTAACGTAATGAACTTGATCTCGTTGAAGGAACCTGATAGCTTTTATAAAAATATAGTGGCGAAAACCTTTTACTAAAGAGGTCATTCCCGGTGAAGGGATCTCGGCTCTTTCCTCGTGGAATGAGGTGCAGGATATTCTAACTTAATACCGCGATGCAAAGCAACTTGTAATCGACTATATTGAGGTTACTACCTTGACGTAAACTTCTGCCCAAGGGGTCACTCCCGGTGAAGGGATCTCGGCCCTTGCCTCGTGGAATGAGGTGCAGGATATGTAAGTCCACGTTGCGACCCCCGGTGCTTACGGGGAGGCGGAAACGGTATAAAAAACAAATTTTTATCGCAAGAGGCAACATGGACTAAACAAGGTCGGGATCGTGTCTAAACTAAACTAGCAAACTTGCTAAAGAGATTTAGCTACTCGGATGAAGATGGTTATACCTAGCTTGTCTTGAACTCCTTCTCTTCAAGCTCCGGTGGTGGTCCGATGGCTCCTTCTCGTCGTCTCCGTACGCCGAAGATAGATCCACTTGAAAGCTCCAACCTTTAGCTCCTTCTTCGTTCTTTGAAGAAACTAGTTCACTTGGTTTGCTAAACCTAGTGAACTAGAATGAGTAGAGAAGAAATAGAATGGGATTTTATCTATGGTTCTTGATTCTCAACACATGAGAGATATGAACCATAGAGTCAAGAGAGGGAGCAAGAGGATGAGAGTGAGAGCAAAGTGAAGAGCTCAAGAACAAGAGAGAGAATGAGCAAGAAAGAATGAGGCTCTCTTTTGTCTCTCACCCTCTCATAATCCAAAGCAATGATAACTCATCATATCAAAAAAGTCTTATGTGTGATGGTTGAAGCAACCATAACCTTATCATGTCATGCACTCATTTTACTCAAATGAACAAGCAAGTAAAAGTCTTTGGCATGAAATGATAGCCATGGTTATCATGATGGTCAACTAGTCAAGCCTAGTCAACCGGTCAACAAAGTCAACAAGTCAACAAGTCAACAAAGTCAACAAAAGTCAACAACCAAGTCACCATAATACTTAATTAATATAATAGTTAATCACATATCATATTCTCATTAGGGTTGAGCAAAAAGTCAAAAAGTCAACGGTCAACTGTCAACAACCCTAATGAGAATCCGCTGTCTGTGCCTCCCTGTCAACTGTGCATACACACCCGCATCCGCGTTCCGAGGAACACGAAAGCAAACTGGATAAATCCAATCCCATAAGGTATACTAGGATCTGGCTTAAACCAAAGCCCGCTAGTGTAAACTGTCCGGACACTGTACGTGCACAAGTGCACGGATGTGACCGAACCCTGTCGCAAAACCATGCGACCTGTCGCAATACCATGCGACCTCTACTCTTTTGCCTAAAGGCGAAAAGCTTTCTGTGTGGGACTCTAAAGACTCGACACTACGCTGGCAGTGGGTTTAACCACAGACCGCAAGCGGCACTAGCTGTGCGTAACGGTCCCCAGGTAATGCCGACAAGAAGACCGACGAGGCGAAACCCATCTGAACTCCTACTGAGCCTGAGTGTGACATTCTCCGTACAGTCCGGTCTGTTCATCTGATACATCGCATGGCGGGCCTAGGGGGCGGTAAACGTCAGTCCCCCAATAGCGGTACAAGTCATGCCGGAGCGAAGCCCAAAAACACCCTGAGATAACACTGGAAACCTACCAGTATATCTCGTTTGCCCTGGCCAGGGACTACTCGTGTAATGGCTCTCCTAGACACAGCGCGATGTCAACCCCCAATACCGGGAGAGACGAATCCTGTCTAACCGTCACTGCCTCCAAGTGCTTCGGGACTGCACCCAACCACCACCTGTTTGCACGACTCCTTTGAGCCGTGGTAGGGTAGTGATCAAAGTACAGTGGGAACACACCCGAGGCGAAGTGACAGTGTCAAGTCAGCGGACTAAGCTGTACTCATGTCACCTGGGAACTGATAACTGACGATAGGTATAATACCAACTGGTCAGTTCCCGACGAGTCCTGTCCAGTGTACCCGTAACCTAACGGGCACCCGCATACTATCTCAAGTACGACGTACTGACGGCTGTGGGACAGACCGTCTCCCACACTGGGATGAGAAGCGCATGCGCTGGTCTACTCCGGAGTATCGATGCCCTGTCTCGATAGTCCTGCGACCAGGGACCTGCATAAGGATGTGCTTCTAGATTACCCAGCCCCACTAGTGTGACGGCCATCACATCGCTGGTAATCAAGCAAAGATCCTAAGGGCTCCACTAATGTGTATAAGCAATATACAAAGATAAACACATGTACACATTGAAGTAGAAATAAACCAAGTAGCATACTACTATTTTGAGCAAGATTGTATATACAAGGTGAATATCCCAAGCTTCCATTAAGTAATATACATACTAGTATGATACAGTAATGGCCTCTAGGGCATATACACTAACAATCTCCCACTTGCACTAAGGCCATGTACTGGCGTATCGAAGACCTATCATCTCGATCAGCCGCTCGAACTGAGTCTGGGGTAGGGCCTTGGTGAATGGATCTGCAGTGTTGTCTTCTGAAGCGACTCTCCGAACCTCGATCTCCTGGCGATCCACGATCTCCCTGATCAGGTGATACCGCCTCAAGATGTGCCTGGATCTCTGATGGGACCTGGGTTCCTTCGCTAAAGCTATAGCCCCGTTGTTGTCGCAATACAGAGGTATTGGATCAGCAATGGACGGAACCACCTGAAGTTCTTTCAAGAACTTCCTCATCCAGACAGCTTCTTTTGCGGCATCTGATGCAGCGATGTATTCCGCTTCCATCGTCGAGTCTGCAACGGTTTCCTGTTTGGAACTCTTCCAACACACCGCCCCTCCATTGAGGGTAAAGACAAAACCCGACATGGACTTGGAATCATCCTTGTCACTCTGGAAGCTGGAGTCAGCAAAGGCCTCGATCTGGAGGTCTTTTCCGCCATACACCAAGAACATCTCCTTAGTCCTTCTCAGGTACTTGAGAATGTTCTTTACCGCTATCCAGTGTTTCTCCCCAGGGTTAGACTGATACCGGCTTACCACACTCAGTGCATAAGCTACATCCGGTCTGGTACACAACATCGCATACATTATAGAGCCTACCGCAGAAGCGTAGGGTATAATAGACATGCGATCCCTCTCCAAATCAGTCTTGGGAGACATCTCTTTAGAGAGGGTGATCCCGTGACAAGCCGGTAGGTTACCGCGCTTGGAATCTTCCATACTGAATCTCTTCAGTATGGTGTCGATGTACCTGGACTGTGAAAGTCCTAATATCCTCTTGGATCTATCACGGTAGATCCGGATACCCAGAATGTATGAGGCATCACCCAGGTCTTTCATGGAGAACCTGTGTGACAAGAACCCCTTGACAGATTGTAGCATAGGAATGTCATTTCCTATTAAGAGAATGTCATCCACGTATAAAACGAGGAATACTGCAGTTCTCGCTACAAATCTACTATAGATGCATAGTTCATCTGGATTTTTGATAAAGCCAAATTCTTTGACTGTCTCATCAAAGCAGATGTTCCAACTCCGCGATGCCTGCTTTAGTCCATATATGGACTTAAGCAACTTGCACACCTTTCCGCTGCTCCCACTCTGAATGAAACCCTCTGGCTGGTCCATATAGACACACTCCTCTAAATTTCCATTTAGAAAAGCTGTCTTTACGTCCATTTGCCAAATCTCATAATCGTGGAAGGCAGCAATGGCAAGAAGGATCCGAATGGATTTCAGCATGGCTACTGGAGAAAAGGTTTCGTCATAGTCCAAGCCAGGTCTTTGACGAAAACCCTTTGCTACCAGCCTAGCTTTATAGGTCTCAACCTGTCCATCTACACCAATCTTCCTTTTGAAGATCCACTTGCATCCTACGGGTTTTACCCCGTCTGGAACAATGTCCAACGTCCATACCTTGTTGGTGTACATGGACTCCATTTCGGTCCGCATTGCATCCAGCCATTTCACTGAGTCAACGCTCTGAACGGCCTGCTGGAAGCTAGTAGGCTCATCATAATCTATGATGCAATCCTCTCTATCCCCGTCTATGAGAAAACCGTAGTATCTCTCGGGCGGATGAGACTGCCTACTACTTCTGCGGAGCGGCGTAGGAATGTCCTGTTCTGTTGAACCCTCTGGTTCCACCAAACTTTCAGTAACAGTTTGTGGTTCTGGAACTTCTTCCAGTTCTATTGTGCTCCCACTTATCTGGGTTTCCAAAAACTCAGTTTCCAAGAAGCGGGCATGCTGAGAAACAAAAACCTTTTGTTCCTCAGCGGAATAGAAAAGATACCCCCTGGAGTTCCTTGGGTATCCCACAAACTTACACTGTACTGAACGTGCCTCAAGCTTGTCCGCATGCTGCTTTTTTACAAAAGCTGGACATCCCCATACCTTAAGATACTTAAGACAGGGTTTCTTCCCAGTCCACATCTCATATGGGGTGGTAGGTACAGTCTTGGTGGGAGCCTTGTTCAAGAGATACGCAGCTGCTTCTATTGCATATCCCCAGAATGATCGCGGTAACTCAGCGTTACTCATCATGGACCGAACCATATCCAATAGGGTTCGGTTCCGTCTCTCCGATACACCGTTATGTTGCGGAGTGTATGGAGGAGTAAGCTGAGAGAGAATACCATTCTCTTTTAAGTAATTCAGGAATTCGGCACTTAAGTATTCTCCACCTCGATCCGATCTTAGAATCTTAATACTTTTGCCGGTCTGTTTCTCTACTTCATTCTTATACTCCTGGAATTTTCCAAAGGCCTCGGACTTATGTTTCATTAAGAAGACATAACCGTACCTTGAGAAGTCATCCGTAAAAGTAATGAAGTAAGAATGTCCGCTTCGGGCATGTGTAGACATTGGACCGCACACGTCACTGTGTACGAGTCCCAAGAGCTCGCTCGCTCTTACTCCATGTCCAGTAAACGGAGTCTTTGTCATC
Source organism: Agapanthus africanus (assembly GCA_030015575.1). Classification (NCBI taxonomy): domain Eukaryota; kingdom Viridiplantae; phylum Streptophyta; class Magnoliopsida; order Asparagales; family Amaryllidaceae; genus Agapanthus; species Agapanthus africanus. The sequence continues at coordinate 28,955,959 of JASDDO010000010.1, read as the reverse complement.
TTTCCTTTGAGACAGGATTGACAAGTGGCATACGACTGATATTCGAACGCATTCAAATACCCTTCTGTATGTAACTTCGTCAACCTTCTCTCATTGATGTGACCCAATCTACAATGCCATAAGAAAGTCTGATTTATTTCTGGAGACTTTCTTTTGTGTGTATTCTGGACATTAAAAATCTATGGTTGGTTCAATACGTATATACCATTACTCAATGTACCTGACCCAATCAGAACTTGATTAAGGTGAATGTTTACAACATTACTTACAAACGCAAATTCATAACCTTCTTTAGAAACTAAAGATACAGAAATGATATTACAAGTTGCGTTGGGTACAAAAAAGCAATTACGCAAAACCAAAAGATGTCCATCTGACATTCCCAGGTGATAGTCCCCCACGGCTTTAGCATCCATGCTAGCTCCGTTCGCAACTCTGAGGGTCATGTCACCTTCCTTCAAAACCCTACGGTTTCTCAACGCCTGCAAAGAATTACAGATATGAGATCCTGATCCGGTATCCAATACCCAGGAAGTAGAGTTTATTGAAAGACAGTTTTCAATAACATACACACCTGAAGCTGAAGCTGCAACCTGCTTCAATTCCTGTGTTCTGGCCTTCCAGGCCCTGCAATCATTCTTCCAGTGTCCTTTCTTATGACAATAGAAGCATTCTTCCTTATCCACAAGCTTCCCCGCTATCTTTGTTGCTTTACCTTTTCCCTTCGTATCCGCTTTACCTTTTCCCTTCGTGTCCACTTTACACCGCCCCTTGGTTTGGCGGGGGCCTTCTTCTTCTTTCCCTTGGCTTTCGCCTTGGACCTAGAAGAAGATGATCCTCCTACAAACAAAGTGGATGTATCCCTACCTTTCTGTAGGGTGCCCTCTGCGCTCCTCAGCATGTTGAGGAGCTCTGAAAGTTCAACCTCTTTTTCTTGTAGGTTGAAGTTCAGTATAAACTGGGCGTAAGTGGAAGGAAGGGACTGGAGAACTATATCCGTATATAGCTCACTCTCTAATGTGATCCCTAGGTCAGCGAGCTCCTCAATGTAGCCGATCATCTTTAGCACGTGCTCGGCTACTGATGATCCGACGGCCATTCTTGTCGAAAATAACTTTTTCGACGCTTCGTATCTTGCGATACGAGATTGCTCTCCATACAGTTCTTTTGTATGGAGCAATATGGATTCCATGTCCATATTCTCATGCCTCCTCTGATGTTCGTTGTCCATCGAGGCAAGCAGGAGGCACTTGGCCTTCGCGCTATCAATCTCCCAAGTCTTGCGGATTTCCTTATCCGCGACGCTGGAAGTTGGACCAGGGACAGGGGGAGCTTTGGTGGTAAGAAGATACCCCAGCTTGTCATAAGTGATTGCTATCTTGACATTCCTGAGCCAATCTTTGTAGTTTGGCCCTGTCAGTTTGTTTTTATCTAGGAGTAACTTAAGTCCAGTCATGTTGATTGGTCGCTGCAATTTGGAGAGAAGAGGAAAACACTCAGCATGATGCTCTTGCAAGTTTAGAGTGGTTTTTAGTTTGTCTAAACAGGATGGCTCCCACTGTTTCTCGAATCCCTCCTCAAACCATAAAGGAAGAATTAGTCAGGATCAATCCCACCGTACAATACTTGCTTAACCGTTCGGCCAGGCTGGTGTCGGTACTTCGAGGGAGGTTTTCCAACGCTTTCGCGAAGTTCCTTAATTAGAGAACCTCTTTTCCCTGGGGGCATAGCCCCGCTAACACCTTTCTAGGCACCTACTAGGTTTATAGCATTGATCGTTTAGCGAGAAATTTCCCGAGGAGTAGCATATACTCACAGTAGGATCGGGATCCAAATATCATCGCGTGACGAAACTGAAGGAATCCTACCAGAATCACCACACTCCAAATGGTATGCAAATCTAGCAAGTTTCAGTACTTATGAAACTCCCGATGTGGATTTTTGCCCCATGCTCTTATGACCTTGACGAAGGTCAACAAATCATAAGTCACATGTCAAGTTCTGCCCGTCATTATCCAGGTTAATTTGAATCCACCCGTATATACCCTTGACGAAGGTCAACAAGGTAATGCGAATGTCCCAAACCAACGCATCTATCTATGCTACATATGAATACCCAACAGCTACCAATCACTATGCCTTGACGAAGGTCAACAAACACAGCTTGAATACTATTGAATATTCATACGAAACGACGGAGGGCTACGAATGGTTTTGGCAAAACCGTGAACGTAGTGAACTTGATTTGGTCGATGGAACGAGATAGCTTTTAAAAGGAGTGGCTCAAGCTCCGTATTTAAAAGTTGGTTTTGAAAAGAACCGAGTGGTTTTTCGAAAGTGTTCCAACGACTTTAACTTGGTTTATTATCTTGCATTAGTTCTTTTAATGCGTGATATTCTTGCATTAGTTCTTTTAATGCGTCCCATCATTTAATCCTACCATTGCAGAAAACAACCAAAATATGACGTACGCTTATGCCATTCGCATTCGCCACTGGGCCCCGTCATTACCCGTTAGGTTACTTAACTAACGACAGAGCGGGGGCTGGGCTAGCGCGTCTGTAAAACATAAGCAACGCCTAAATAATATCATATATAGATATACTGCAATGATAAACATTTCAGATCACAGATAAATACATTGGATATACTAGGAATCTGTAATTTGTACGAGCCTGTAACAAAAACAGATTACACGGTCGCGGTGAATAGCCAATACCCCACCCAAGACCCCTACGGGTGCGGCAAACTACCCGCCAAGTACCCGAAGCGTAGTAACCTCCCTCATCTCCATGAGTAGGCCACTCGACACTTCGGCATACCCGGTAGTTTGTGCACCCCTTCCATGGGTCTATCCTAGGAGCAAAAACAGTAAAAAGAATTATACAATGACGGCTACAACCCCGACCCGGTTGTGCGGCCAAACAAATAATAACATTACATCAATTTACATTTACAATGAATGAAAGAAAAACAAAAGCTCATCTCACATCCACCCCGGCTATTCACCCGCGACAATCCAACATATTTATATACACATTCCAATATCAAACACAGATCATGTATAACCCCGACTAATCGACTTATAGCGATTAGCCGACGTTCAATACATGCAAACATCACAGATATAACCATCATAGTCAAAGTGTAGTGAAGTTCGAAAAAAAATACGAAATTATAGGACCCCAAAAGTGAATTTATTTTCTGGAAAATCTGGGCATATATAATATATTTCAAAAATCCCAAAACCAACACAGACACACACTGCACGAAAAACGATGCACAGAAGACGACAAACCGCGGCGCTTCCGCGGCACATGCCTACCTCGTGCGGCGGAAGGGCGGCGGTTTGAATGAATTAGGGCATCGTTTTTCTTGGGTGTTCACACAAAACCCTGAGCCGAATTTACAAGTATAAAGTATTTCATTTAGAGCAGAAAAAATTTCAACAGAAACTTAGGGTTTTGTTTTTCCGGTTTTGTGATTTTTTTCGGTTCCGAACTTCGTTACACTTCACTACCAAGCTAGTTTAAGTTTAGTTAGGCTCTGATGCCACTGTAAGTCCACGTTGCGACCCCCGGTGCTTACGGGGAGGCGGAAATGGTATAAAAAACAAATTTTTATCGCAAGAGGCAACATGGACTAAACAAGATCGGGATCGTGTCTAAACTAAACTAGCAAACTTGCTAAAGAGATTTAGCTACTCGGATGAAGATGGTTATACCTAGCTTGTCTTGAACTCCTTCTCTTCAAGCTCCGGTGGTGGTCCGATGGCTCCTTCTCGTCGTCTCCGTACGCCGAAGATAGATCCACTTAAAAGCTCCAACCTTTAGCTCCTTCTTCGTTCTTTGAAGAAACTAGTTCACTTGGTTTGCTAAACCTAGTGAACTAGAATGAGTAGAGAAGAAATAGAATGGGATTTTATCTATGGTTCTTGATTCTCAACACATGAGAGATATGAACCATAGAGTCAAGAGAGGGAGCAAGAGGATGAGAGTGAGAGCAAAGTGAAGAGCTCAAGAACAAGAGAGAGAATGAGCAAGAAAGAATGAGGCTCTCTTTTGTCTCTCACCCTCTCATAATCCAAAGCAATGATAACTCATCATATCAAAAAAGTCTTATGTGTGATGGTTGAAGCAACCATAACCTTATCATGTCATGCACTCATTTTACTCAAATGAACAAGCAAGTAAAAGTCTTTGGCATGAAATGATAGCCATGGTTATCATGATGGTCAACTAGTCAAGCCTAGTCAACCGGTCAACAAAGTCAACAAGTCAACAAGTCAACAAAGTCAACAAAAGTCAACAACCAAGTCACCATAATACTTAATTAATATAATAGTTAATCACATATCATATTCTCATTAGGGTTGAGCAAAAAGTCAAAAAGTCAACGGTCAACTGTCAACAACCCTAATGAGAATCCGCTGTCTGTGCCTCCCTGTCAACTGTGCATACACACCCGCATCCGCGTTCCGAGGAACACGAAAGCAAACTGGATAAATCCAATCCCATAAGGTACACTAGGATCTGGTTTAAACCAAAGCCCGCTAGTGTAAACTGTCCGGACACTGTACGTGCACAAGTGCACGGATGTGACCGAACCCTGTCGCAAAACCATGCGACCTGTCGCAATACCATGCGATCTCTACTCTTTTGCCTAAAGGCGAAAAGCTTTCTGTGTGGGACTCTAAAGACTCGACACTACGCTGGCAGTGGGTTTAACCACAGACCGCAAGCGGCACTAGCTGTGCGTAACGGTCCCCAGGTAATGCCGACAAGAAGACCGACGAGGCGAAACCCATCTGAACTCCTACTGAGCCTGAGTGTGACATTCTCCGTACAGTCCGGTCTGTTCGTCTGATACATCGCATGGCGGGCCTAGGGGGCGGTAAACGTCAGTCCCCCAATAGCGGTACAAGTCGTGCCGGAGCGAAGCCCAAAAACACCCTGAGATAACACTGGAAACCTACCAGTATATCTCGTTTGCCCTGGCCAGGGACTACTCGTGTAATGGCTCTCCTAGACACAGCGCGATGTCAACCCCCAATACCGGGAGAGACGAATCCTGTCTAACCGTCACTGCCTCCAAGTGCTTCGGGACTGCACCCAACCACCACCTGTTTGCACGACTCCTTTGAGCCGTGGTAGGGTGTGATCAAAGTACAGTGGGAACACACCCGAGGCGAAGTGACAGTGTCAAGTCAGCGGACTAAGCTGTACTCATGTCACCTGGGAACTGATAACTGACGATAGGTATAATACCAACTGGTCAGTTCCCGACGAGTCCTGTCCAGTGTACCCGTAACCTAACGGGCACCCGCATACTATCTCAAGTACGACGTACTGACGGCTGTGGGACAGACCGTCTCCCACACTGGGATGAGAAGCGCATGCGCTGTTCTACTCCGGAGTATCGATGCCCTGTCTCGATAGTCCTGCGACCAGGGACCTGCATAAGGATGTGCTTCTAGATTACCCAGCCCCACTAGTGTGACGGCCATCACATCGCTGGTAATCAAGCAAAGATCCTAAGGGCTCCACTAATGTGTATAAGCAATATACAAAGATAAACACATGTACACATTAAAGTAGAAATAAACCAAGTAGCATACTACTATTTTGAGCAAGATTGTATATACAAGGTGAATATCCCAAGCTTCCATTAAGTAATATACATACTAGTATGATACAGTAATGGCCTCTAGGGCATATACACTAACAGGATATTCCAACTGAATATCACTATGCAAAACAAAAGGAAATATCTTTGTAATAACACCTTTTAAAATTTGTTCCAACAACATCAAATATAGGTTTGTTTTATCTTGCATTGATAAGAATCAACGCAGTCCCATCAATCAATCACACCAGAAAAGAACGAAAATATAATGTACGTATATGACATCCGCATTCGCCACTGGGTCCCGTCATCATCCGTTAGGTTACTTAACTAACGACAGAGCGGGGGCTGGACTAGCGTAAGTGTAAAACATATACAACATCTAATAGTATATATACTAATATACAATAATCGCTCTAGGCGTGATAATATGCAACATTACAGAAAAGTAATAAGCATCACAGAACAATACAGATAATCTGGGATCCCCTGGTTTCACAGAGCCGCTGCTGAAACCTGACGTTTCCCTGGTCGTGTGGATAGCCTGTGCAATGAAACCTAGACCCCTACAGGTGCGGCAAGTTACCCGCCAAAACCTGAAGCGAGGTAGTCCCCACAGCATAGTGAATGGAACACCCGGCACTTCACGGAATCCGGTAAATTGAGCACCCCTCCTTGGGTCAACCTGTACCCCCTACGAGTGCGGCGAATAGTCTGCCAATTCTAGAGTAAGGTCCCTTTGCCTCTCAAAGCCATGAGATACGGACCCGTTGCCCTCCAGAACCCGGTTATTCGTGCACACCTTCGCGGGATAAACCTAGTACATAAATGAAAAATATACAACGGGCATATCGACCTCAACCTGGTCGTGCCCCAAAAGAATATTATACAAATAGGCAGTAACGGCAGTCCACATGTTGGACGCTCGCCCCGCAATATCAAATGTACAAATAAATCCAAACTGCACTATCATTGCACCCTGTTATCCACCACGACATATCCGCAACATCACAGCACAACACAGAACATCAACGCGAATGTCACGTTCGCAAACCCGTCTAAAAGAACTATAGCAATTAGACGCGGTTTACCGATCGAATGACATTACCGGTCGGAGATATAATGTAAATACTGCATACTAACAAATTTAAAATTTCGATCGACTAAATTTCCCGAAGTGGGCCCCACGCACATCTGCTGTACAGTAACAAAATCTGGGCCCAAAAGATATATACCAAAAACCACAATTTCCCAATTTGAAGCTCTCTGGAAAAATTGATGCACTGTTCCTACTAAAGCGCCGTGGTTCCATGGTCAAACCCAAGGTTTGACCGCGGATCCGCGGTGCTCTTGTGGGATCACGTGCCCAACTTTTTCCAGTATGCTTAGAAAACCCTGCATGCTTTTCTGTGATATGCAAAATTATTTTTAGGCCCTTTTAAAAATCGACAGAAACTTTAGTGCTAAAAAATTATGATTTCGGAAATTCCGTTCGATCGATCTTTTAAAAGCGTTAGCACAATTTAGTAAAGCTTAATGGTGAGGCTCTGATACCACTGTAAGTCCACGGTAGCGCTCCGGCCGTCTAACAGACGCCAAATGCGGAACAAAAACTTTTTACAACTGGCGCTATCGCGTACTATAACCCGTATCTGCCATTAAAGCTAAACTAACAAACTACAAAGTGGGTAGAAATGTTATACCGAATGATCCGAGTCCTTCGGTCTTCAACCATCATCCCACGCTTTGTTGCGGCTGCTCCGATCTCCTGAATCTCCAGTCTCGTCGTCCAGGTGGCACCACGTCGACGGATCATTAAACGGGCTCCCGCCTCTGAACCGAGGCAACTCGATCATCAAGTTTGCCAAAAGAGATGACCAAAATTGATATAGAGAATGAGTAGAACACTTTGTTTCGTTACGTCCAAGGTTATGGACGAACGGTTAATAAAGTTGCCTTTTGGATCGATATAGAGAAACTTTTCTATTCTAATTTCCATGAACCAAATATCTATCATGTTTTCCCTCAAGCAACCATTTTTTCCAAGTGAGAGAGAGGAAGAAGAATGGCCGGACATATATATAGGAAGAGGGAGGTGAGTGTAGGAGAGAGGAGGGGGTGACCATAAAGGAAAGCTTCTCACAAAATATCCTAAGCAATACAAAACCTCATTAATGCAAATTACACCTTGCAAAGAACATTAAATGCAAAATGGTGACACATAAACCTAGTCACCAATTCAAGAAGCTTCCACATGACTCACCCTCATGACTCACCCAAGAAGAAAAGATAAATCCGTATTTAACCGAATGTTAAATACGGTTGATAGAAAACTGAAAACTGGCAACTTCCAAAAGTGATCTTGAAACGAATTTCAGGATAATCCCGTATCAGTATAAACATACCCGCATTTGTATTACGACCGAATACAAATGCAACTGAGACAAAGATATTATATCTACACAGCATAATACTCGGATCCGGCTTAAACCAAAGCCGACCAGTATTATCTGCCCGAAAAACGACACGTGCGAAAACGCACGTGCATTTTCCGAACCTTTCCATAAACCCATATGGCCTCTACAACGTTTCGCCCGAACTTGGAAAAGTGTCTGTGGGGGACTCTAATGACTCATCAACACACTGGTACTGGGTATAACCCCTAGCACGTCAGAGGTACAAGCTGTACGCAACAGTTTGCCTATGTATTGATTGGAAGGGAAGCTGACGAGCGAACTCATCCATAAACCCTACTGAGCCTAACAGTGACAATATACATACAATCCGGTCCGTTCGTCTATGAGTATCGCATATCAGCCTAAGGGCTGGTAACGTCAGACCCCCAATAGTAGTATAAGTCGTGTCAGAGAGTGGCCCAAAACACCGTGAGATACTACTGGAGTATCTACCAGTAAATCTCCTGCCTCGGCCGAGGGCTTTGTGTAATGGTTCTCCTAGACACAGCGCGATCTCACCCCCAATACCGGGAGAGATGAATCCCCTGCCGATCCGCTCACTTGCCTCCAATGTGGCCTGGGACTGTACCCAACTAAAACCTGTTTGCACAACACCTTTGAGCGTGATAGGGTAGTAATCTAAGCACAGTGGGAACTCACACGAGACAAATGACGACCTCAGGTCGATGAACTAACCTGTACACATGTCACCAGGGAACTGCTATCTGACGATATGTATAATACCAACTAGCATGTTCCCGGCGAGTCCTGTCCGGTGTACTCATAACCCAATGAGCACCTGTATACATCTTAGGTGAACTAACTGACACCAATGGCTTGTGAGACCGGCCATTGCCCCTCGTCGGGGTCTCGAATGTATACACTAGTCTACTCTGGAGTATCGATGCCCTCTCTCGAAACTCCCACGACTGGGGACACTTTAAGGATGTGCTTACAGACCCCAGCTCCCACGTATATGATCGGCATCATACTGCTGGTAGTCAAGCAAGAATCCTATGGGCTCTGTCATCATGCAATAGTGAACTAAAATATGTATACGATGATAAAGACAAACCAGATAGCATACTATCATCTCGAGCAAGACTGTCATATCGGTATAGGTCCTGCCTCAATCATTGCAATCACATACCTGCGATCCAATAATTGACTTTGAGGGCACTATCTCCAACAGTTGCACCTTTTGTTATGTATATATTCTTTTTTGGCCAAATCAGCTCGTACCAACTTATAATATTTCTTTTTAATTTGTATCGACTATAAACTTGCTAATTATGATCTTTTGTAGTGCCGTTGGCATGGAGCTTTCTAATTTTTTTCTCTTTGCAATTAATCAACTTATGTTAGTTAGTTTTACATCTTGTTGGTTTTGAATATTATACCTTGTTTACGCGTACTCAAGTATGATTGGGGTAAATCCCGGTGGGACCCGCTTTCAATACTGTATTGTTTTGTAAGATCATAATTGTTATTCTATCGGATTTGCATCCCCTAGGATAGTGGGGTCTTACATTAATATTGGGTTAATTGTAGATATATCCCCTACGGGGGTTGAGCGCTTATACCCCTGCTGTGTCATAATAAGCATTTAGACCCTCTCTGATTACAAAATACTTTTCTAATTCCAATCTTATCCCTTACTTATTCATCTCTTAAGCATTATAGAACTCGAAACCCTAATTCAAAAAGTCAAGTAGATGATATAATCTTCAGCAAAACAACTTGAGAAAACAACATCGTAATAAATAAAAATAGCTGATCTTGGATTTCTTTTTTTCTCATTGGATTTATCAAAGAAAAGATGTTGAATATCATCATATGTTGAAGAAAAAAAATAAGAAAAACAATTGAATAAACAAAATAAATTAGGAATAATGGAAGAAAGATTGGAATTGTGTTGATCATAGAGTTGATAGATTAGAGTTAATGATTAGTTGTTTTGGGTTGAAAAGAGAAGGAAGAAAAGGGTAAAATAGAAATTAGAAAAGTATTTTGTAATCAAATGGGATCTAAATGCTTATCATGATAGTGTAGGGGTATAAATGCTCAACCCCAACGGAGCAAGGGTATATATGCAATTAACCCTTTAATATATCAGTTTCAAATAAGTTTGCTAATGCATATACCAATTTGTTTGAATAGAATTGTTTATCATCATCATCATCATCATCATTTGTTAATGTTTTGAATTAGACATGATACACTAATCAATATCATCATAATAATCTCATAGTAGCAATCTGAGACATTAGCTTGTGTGGGTAAAAGTTCATCATTAATTAAAGTTTATAGGTGTATATACAAGACTTTAATTACTCAAAAGAAAAGGTCATATACAATTGAGATGCAAACCCTTCCTCTCTAATTGCCTTCAAAATTCAAATTCCCTTTTGAGATTAAGTGTACATATCAGGCATCGTAAAATGATATCATAAGAACAATAACATAATCAAATTTTGCATCATAATGCAGCAGCCAGTGAATAATGAAACGGAAAGAGTTATATCATGCTTATACGAAGTAAGAGCGAAGCTACGATTCGGAGTGAGGCCTACAAGCTCATAAACGAGGTTACATCGATTGATTGAAAATTTTGTTTCATGGAAGTCACGGAAAAATAATGAAATCGGGGCAAGCCAAATACGGCTTCATTTCAAGCTAGCGTTGGGAGCTAAAAAGAGCTCGACCAACAATTCCGGTAGCCTCAATGTAGCGCTCCACGCAGCGGGAGATGCAACTACCATCGCTACCACTCAAGCTCGTTCCAGGTTTTGTGATGCACTTTGCGAAGCACTTGCTCCTAACTGTCTGCAGGCATGAAGATAATACTGCACATTAGGATTCCGATGAAATTGAGGAAGGAATCAACTAAATTATGAGGTACCGGGATATAGAATTAAATAATACACACTATGTACCGAAAATATGTTATGTCAAGGTACAGATATTAGAAAAAACTAGTATTTTGTTGAGGTCCATAGGGGAAATAAACTTTATCAGGAGATGTTGGGTTGATTAGATATAAGAATAACTGTTAAAAATATTTTAAAAATCTACCTGTTCAAATAAGTTTTCGAAGGCAAAATGACACCAAGAGACCTTTTGAAAATGAGCAATGTTCACCAAACCAAAATTGCTGCATTTAAGGGTATTATTAAACAACTCACTTAAACCAAAATTTAAGGGACTCCACTGTAATAGAAACTTTATGGCAGTTTAGTGAAATATAGTGATAGGCAAAACGGCATTTTGGTGTAATTTAGTTTTTTTCTAAAATTACTATAAAACGAAATGCAATCTTTTCAATGACAGAATCGGAAGATGTATTATGTCTTATCCTATAGAAGTCCTGAGTTAAGTGGCAGGGCAATACCAAACAAAGGTCGTCTCTCGGAAGTGTTGCGATCTGATGAATAGACCCTTGCGGCCTTAATAAATCTATGAGATTAAGACCAACTACAAACTCAAAGACCACCTGATCACTATCTGATTACACAACTTATTTCAGAGCCTATCCAAATCATTCTTGGAATTACCAATTTTTGACTTCCTAAGCTTATTCAATTACTAACCATATAATCACAAGCACAGCACAATAATGCCCAAAACACTACTCCTTTTCCTCCATTTAAAATACTCCCTCCGTCCCACTTTAATAGTCGTTTTGGCATTTCTCACACTAATTAAGGTGTTAATGACTGATTCAATTTACCGCAATACCCCTAATTAAAGTAATCTCAATCACAAAAACCAAAGTGCAACAAATGACATGCATGGGATTTTAATGAAGGGTAAATTCGGTAATCAATGGATAAAATAGCCTCAATTACATAAAACGATTAGAATTGTGGGACAAAAAAAGTCTCTAAAACGACTATTAAAGTGGGACGGAGGAAGTACTTGTCAAGAATCACTTTTATAAATATAAGCCCATGAAGCCATGCTAACATGACTCAACTCTTTCAATGGGAAACAATTCAAGTTTAGGATTTCATCCTACACTTCACAAACCATCATGAATAGTTTCTTGACGGCAATTTGATGGCACTTTCATCTAAATGCTGCCCTTAATGTTCATGATTATAACATCATCTTCAACAAGCATATTTTGAACAGAGGTTTTGAAATTCCCGGCGGTTGCAACCAATTCAGTTGCAGGAGACACGGAACCAGAAATTCAATGCTTCAGGTTTAAAACAGTAAACTAAGCATTAAACAACCACAATAAAACAGCAAATAAGGAGCTCTAAAGAGACTGCATAATGCCAGGGCTTTTGCATTTCACAAATTATCAAGACTGGGGGGCAAAATTCTGTCCATAATCCACTTAACTAAAAACATAACTTATCTACTGATGGTTCTTCGTAAAAGTTATTAATGAGAACTCAGACAAAATGTGCACCTAAATCAGGTTAGTTTAAGCTAGCTATTTCACCGGAAAGGTTTCAATTGCTACTTGTCAAGATTGTAACCGAAGGGTAATAGCCCAGCCGAAACACTTTCCTCCCCTAAGTGAGAGGACCCTGGTTCAAGTTCATCCGTCTTAACATTCTTATTTTAGCTACAGTCAACTTTTTAATAAAATTTTCCAATCATCCATTACTCCGCTCTATTAAGCATAACCAGTCTCACATTGTTTCAATATCGGTCATATCCATTGACATATCGGATTGGAACCATCATGATATGATAAAAGACATTCATTTGGCTAATCATCAGCCGTTTTATTCCAACAATAAACAAATTGGATCCAACACAATTTTTGGGTAAAGAGTTATATGTTTTAAGGGTTGAAAGCCTTTACACATAAGGGTGCACGTCGGGCCTGATCTGAACCTGACTCTACCCAACCTGATATCTTGTTTACATCCTATTCCTGCCAAAACCCAAACGGGTGGTATAAACTTAGCTATCAAATGTTCGGGTCGGATTCAGGTTTAGTACAAAACCCCGCATGCCTAAACCCTAAATCCGGCCTAATCCAAGCTTGCTTCACATATCCAATTTGCTTCAAACCAAAGTGTAAACTATAGATGTTCAATTCTAAATGTTAAAATATAATCATTGTAAATTATGTGTTGTATTTAGTTAGGCTAAATTGCAAGTACCCAAGGTTTTATCGATTTCACAGATAAATATCTAAATTTCTATGAGTTGCACATAAATTATCTCTGACTCAAGCTTTTTTTTTTAAATGGGAGGAACGGGAATGGAAAAATAACCGTTATACCACCTTCATATATCACACACAAGGTCAATAAGTGCAAACGGGGTAAAAAGTTGGGTATATATCTGCTACACATAGAAACTTAAGTATTTATCTGTTAAAACGGTGAAATCTTGGGTATTTACGTGCAATTTAGCCATTTAGTTAATTTAAAATTTTAGTTTTTTAAAATTTAAATTCAATTTATAAATCTATGATATATAATATAATATCGTTTCTTCAAAGCTTAAATTTTACACACATTTGGTAGAACTCAAGTTTTACCTTATTAATATTTTCGTAATTTATAATGGGCCAAACCTAAAAAACCACCCGCCTGCCTCAACATGAACCCCGTCCAAACTTGCCCAAAACCGAATTTATATGTTTGGCTATAATTCATTGTAAACCCGTCGGCTTTGGATGGGTTTCAACTTTACGTTTTGAATATTGGGTCATGTACAAAACCGTCAAAACCTTGCCCAGCCTGGCCCACTCTCACCCTTACTCATTTTAAGAATGAAGAACATGAAATGTATTCTGAATTAATTTGATACTATATTATTAAAATCATTTAAAGAGGTCACATTTTTCCCATATGAAGACGTTCTTCTAGATATTCTAAACAAAGATTAGAGAATATCAAAAAAGAAATTTTAAGATTTAAGTGCAAAAAAAATAAAGCATCAAAATGCAAAAGATGGATCAATTATAAAACATCTTAGAACATTTCAGCCTATAATTTTTTGGTAGTTTGTTGTTTTAGTTGAGTTAAAATAATGACCGATGATATCTTATGACTTGTTTATGTAAAAACACTTTTAATGTCCAATATAAAACCTATAGGTCCGATATAAATATAGTTACCCGATATTGACCGTATCTTGTATTCGGTATCCATTATAGAAAAAATTACATTCGTCATGATCCCGACACCCAACTTTTAAAATCTTGGATTCGTATATTTATAATATTCATTAATATTTGTCCATAAAAATCGCTAAAAGTTGCAATTTTCTTGCTGCAAATTCACATATTTGTGGACAACAATGTAAAAACATCTAAATGTTAAATATGGTAATTATTAACCATCTTCCCATGCTCTCTCACCTTTAAGCTATTGTTTCCATAAAAATATCAACTTGACATGCTATACCCGGATTAGGAGAATCAAGACCAAAAATAAATTGGATTTGGCTTTTTAAAATAAGTTTCTAATTCGATTTGAAGTAGATTGTTTACAACTATTTTAAAACTCTTCTAAGTTCTTTTTTACATAAATTTTAGATTTTATAATTATTTAAATTTAAGTCTTTTGTATCCTATATAAAGGGTGAGTTGGAACTTTTATGTAGACATGTTATTTTGATTAATAAAATTTGAAGTTTACTTCAAACCCTGGTGGATTCCAATTAGTTCGTGGATTCGAACATCCTCATGGATTCAAGGAAAGGCTCATGGATTTGAGCTCAACAATAAAAACGAGGGATACATGATTAAGTATCAAAAACCCCTCACAAAGTGAAACTTTCCGTCCCTATATGGCCAATGCATGTTGAAGACTTCTAAATTGGTTGGTAGAAGTTGAGAAAATTCTCAATTATCTGAAGATTTGTAACAAAAGAAGGTGAAATTAATTGCGTGCCAATTTAAAGAAGCTTCAATATGGTGGAAACAAGTAAAGCTAGTATGTGCACACATTAAGGGAAAGACCTCGTTAGAGACTGGACAAAAATGAATTTTATAAAATCTAAAATTCTTCCTCTTGATTATGCGTAAGAATTAGATTGGAAAAATCAAAGCTACCATACAAAAGATCGATCGATCATTGAGAATAAAGAAAGCTTTTATCGTCAATTATAATATCATGGAAACCAATTTGAAACAAAAGACAATTTGTGAAGGGTAACAAGCTGAGAATTCTATGTGTGTCCATATTGATCTCAAATGCGAAGCAAGGCTTGAAGAAGTCATTGATTTAGAGATAACAGTATATCCAGATGAAGGAGATTTTCATGAGTATGAAGATGAAGTTGAAGAAAAATAGGAACTAAAAGAAAAGGCTAAATAAACCATGTCATCAACAACTGCAGCAATAATTATTCAGTCTGCTTACCGAGCATTTAAAATTAAAAGATTGAAACAATTTGCGGGCAAAAAGTTTACATTACCAGAAGGATTGCAGGATAAAGAATATATTGGAACGTTAATGATTTTTCTTTCCTATAATGATAGGACGGATGAATCTGTTGATATCTCTAACTTCATGGTATTAGGTGGGAGGGTGTGTTTTAAGTTTTTTTTATAACTTTCAGCTTCTGTATTTTGTCAAGCTAACTATTAAGAATAAAATTGTTTCTTGGGCAGTTGGAGGCATGGTACTTAGTGCATGCGTATTGATCGTAATAAGAACAAAACTTCTATTGTGTGGTTACCAAGTGACGGAAGATCTTTCCGATACTCTCTTACAGCTTACCATACAAATAAAGGCAAAACTCGAGGAAGAGTTTTTTTTGAAGGGGAGTCTGATGTACGAGAATCAAGGCAATAAAATAAATTGGATTTGGCATTTTAAAATTAGTTTCTATTTGGATTAAAAGTAGAATTTTTAGAACTTTTTTTAAAAATTTTCTAGGTCTTTTTAAATTTTTAGATTTTATTATTATCTAAATACAAGTCTTTTGTTCCCTATATATAAAGGAGGAGTTGGAGCTATTACTGTTATTTTGATTGATAAAATTACTTCAACTCGGTGGATTCCAGTTTGTTCATTGATCCGGATTCAAATCGTTCATGGATTCGAGCATCTTTATCATATCGATGCTTGTTACGGCGACGGCGATCCTACCCATCATCTATTTCCGCAGCGTTATACCCATGTAAATTCAAACAATATTTATAAACGAATTCATCCTAAACTACATGAGTAATCAATATAAATCAATTTCAAAAGATCATGAAAAAAAAAGAAATTTAACCTCGAGAAACTCTTCAGCATAGGCTTGAGCCAACTGAGCCTTCACCTGCTCCATCATCACCTCCGCCGACGGACCCGAAGAACCCGACGATCCGCCCGATAGCGACGACGAGAACGAATCCATTAAAAATCGTAACTTTATCCTTTTTTCTTCAATCAAAAAAGAGAAATTGGAGAGAGAGAGATTGAGGAACAAGAAACAAAACCCTAACTCGCAGCTGCGCGAATGGGGCATTATATATTAACGAATTTGCGGTTTAGAGTACTTTTTCAGTTTTACCCCTTGTAGAATTTACATGCATTTTCAACTCATTGAAGGCCTAAGGTGTTGGGCCGATTATAAGACTAATCAAGTGGGCCTATTGCCCAATTGGTTATCTCTCAAATGTTTTAAACATTTGGAGGAGAAAGGCCCATGGATATATAGGGATTAGGGAGTCTATAAATTATCCAGCAGAGATTATAGTTTTGGGTGAATTGTCAAAAAGCCCCCAACCCGCTTGGGAGTTTCTAAAACCTATTTTCAAAATTGTTAGGAAGGCCTTACTGTTCAAAATCATTGTGAAAAACTGGTGGGTTGTATTTCATTTAGAGCGGCGATATTTCCAAATCTTTATTTGATAAATCCACACCAAAACTTGTGTATGGACAAAATTAACCCAACTCCATAAAAAAACAAATATTACTTATGGTTAATTTGTTTGTACACAAGTTTTGGCGTGAATTTATCAAATAAAAGTTTGACAATATCGTCACCCTTTTATTTAGGCCTTGTATTATAGTTTAAATACAATTATAAAAACACACCTCCATCCTCTTGGATGGTGTTTACAATATTATAGGCAATTGCTTAGATATTACAGGCAATTTATGCAACTGCTTAGATATTACAAGTAAATGCTTAAATATTACATGCAGCTGCTTAGTTATTACATGAAAGCGGAAAGATATTTTAGAGGCGGAAAGAAGTATGTTTTGTGGGAAATTAGATTTTGGTTAGGAAAAATGATATAGATATTAAAGACAAGTCTCGATATTATATGCAAGTTTTCAAATAGTCTCTCGATATTACATACAGCTCCTCTGTATTATAACTGTCTTAAATCCAGCTATAAAGAATTGTCAGCCCACATGCGTAAAGGACAATTTGGGGTTATACGAAAATACAAGTGTTGTATACCAAGGATTTTTTATTGGGCCCAGGGTTTCTAACCAGGCCGAAAATCCCAGAGTTTTAAACGGGCCGGGTTTTTTTTATAACAATTTGCCCTATAGTTTTTTGATGATCATACATCTCAAGGCGAGCGCTTAATTCAAATTTCATCAAATTTCAATTTCAAAGAAAAATAGAAAATCTAGAAATATCTTTTCCTTTTTCTTTCTACTTTCTACTAATTAAAAAATAAAGAAAAATCCACTTAACTCTAAGAACTTCTTTTATTCTCTCACTGTAACCCCTGCTCCTTTAACCACATAACAAGCAGAGTTACTATAGAATCCCAATTTAACCAAAAATGTAGCGCGGTTTGTCCAACGTCTGTCTTGTGAAAAATGGACAGTAAAAATCCAACTCCTATTATGAAGGTTATTAATTTTTTCCATTTTAATCTCAACCGTCCGTTTATTATACCACTGACAGTGGATAAGTCATTTCTAAGCTTTTTTTTATCCAAATGAGAATTCTACAGGAACTCCATTTACACGTGCTTAGAATCTAATCATAGGTTAAGGCATGCTAGTTTTGGGATTAAATTAAAAACAATTAACAACTACAGAGGCAATGGTACTAATTACTTCTCTTCTCTCCTATCATAACTCAAAAATGGGGGTTGGGGGGCCTACATGGCAATATGGCATAAGGATGTAAACAGATCGGATGTAAGCATTACCATATCTGTATCCTGCACCTGTTTACGTATGCGGATGCGGATACGGATAGTTGTTGGTAACAAAAATTTATTATCCGTATCCACTACAAATCGAATACGGATACCCATATCGGCTAAAATCGGATACATATACCATTCGGATAAATATAAAAAGTTATGATACATAACTATAACTAGTAAAATATTTAAATAGGTTAACCAATATTTTTAAAGTCAAACAATCACATCAAGGACGCGAGTCTTAATAGTTTTAAATTAGGGGTTTTTCATGTTACATCAAGTCTACGGGCTATTCATAAGTTTAGCTATAATTAATAGTAATTAGTAGTTGGATAGTAGATACCATTATTTCGGATAGAAAATTTGTATCCAAGTCGGACCCAGATTCAACTCCGGATACTAAAAAATCCGTCCGGATATGTATTTTTAGTATCGATATCTGCAAGTTGTCGGATTTGAAAATGGATCCGGATCTGATTATCTGGGTCCATTTACATCCCTAATACGGCATCCTCACATTTATTTCGAATTAAATATTCAAAAAAAAAAGAGAATTTCTTGATTCTAATATTGTTTGCGTTATCAAATCCTTCAATGCATAGACACATAATTCGCGAATTATTCGGCGAATTCGCGAATAATTCGCGAATTATGTGACTGCCGATTAAATCTGCGAATTATTCGCCATCACCGAACGTGTCGAATTATTGCCGAATTATTCGCGAATAATTCCCGAATTATTAAAAAAAAAACGAATTATTCAAAAAACAACAAATAATTCACGAAATCAAAATCTAGCCTCTCATATATTAATTTTATATTAATTTTTTGCTCGAAATCCTACCCGAACATTTCCCGAACACTTACCAAATCTTTCCCGAATGCCTGCCAATTTTTTCCAAATAGTTCTCCGAATTCGAACACTACTACAAATAAGGGTTGCCCCTACGGATTTACCCGTAGAGGCAAACCATTGCCCCTACGGATATATCCATAGGGACAATAAAATACCCTGTAGGTACAAACGCCGTAGTTGCAAGTTGAAACCCTGAACTTGCCCCTACGGACAAAAACCTGTCCCTACGGAGTTCTGTGTAGGTCCCGTTGCACCTACGGAGTAGGCCGTAGAGGCGAAAAAATTATTTTATTTATGATTTTTTAAAATATATTACTTGTACCTACGGATGTATCCGTAGGGTCAAGTAATAGCCCCTACGGATACATGCGTAGGTACATATCCATAGGGGCTTTTGTTTGTTAGTTATATGTATGCCCTAGATGCCATTACTGTACATAGGATGTATATTGTAATGGATGCTGGGACATATATAGGGAGGACTTTCTTGCTCGACATGATAGTATGCTATCTGGTTGCTCTTTATCTTAACGTGTACACTGATTGTCTCTCTGATTACATGTTGGTAAAGCCCTTAGGATGTGTACTTGACTACCTGGACTATGATGCGGATCATACTAGTGGGGACATGGTAGTCCATAAGTACATCCTTCAAGATCCCTAGTCGTGCGTGTATCGAGACGGGGCATCGATATACCAGAGTAGACTAGCGTATACCTTCTCGACCCATACAGATGGCCGATGGATGATCCCATATCCATTAGTGTTTGACATCAGAGATGATATACAGGTGCTCAGTGGAGACTGGGTACACTGGACGGACTCGCCGAGAACTCCCAGATGGTATTATACCTTACGTCAGATGGCAGTTCTCTAGTGACACTGGTACAGGTTAGTCTGTAGACCCGAGATCGTCATAGAGTCTTGTGTGATTCCCACTGTGCTTTGATTTCCACCTTACCACGTCCAAGAGGGCGTGCAAAACGGTGGCTTTTGGGTACAGTCCCGAATCACATGGAGGCAATGAGCGATAGGAGGGGATTCGTCTCTCCCGGTATAGGGAGTTGATGTTGCACTGTGTTCGATTGGTTATAACCGGAAATCCCTGGCCAGGGTTGCTGAGATTTACCAGTAAGTGTTACCAGTAGTTTCTCGAACTGTTATAGACCTCATATCGACACGACTTATCGAGCTACTGGGGCCTGACGTTTACCACCCCTAGGCAAGATATGCGACATATCAGACGATCAGACCGGACTGTACGGTAAGTGTTACTGGTTGGATTCACAGGAGTGTGAGCGGGCTTGCTCGTCGATCTTCTGATCGCTCAATACCCGGGTGGCCGTTACGTTTAGCAGACCACTTGCGGCTTGTGGGTGTTTGATATGATCATCACCTGCTGCCGGCGTATTGACGAGTCTTTAGAGTCCTACACAGTGGTTTCCTGGCTCAAGAGAAATGAAATAGGAGCGCATATGAGATATGTGTGGGACCGAGAATAATACCAGTATGTGATACTGTATTCGATTCTCGCGATTTGTGACATTGATCGGTTATATGCGATATAGCCGGGTTATCGGATCAAGTGTTGATTCGATAAGTTGTTACTATTGATATTAGTCGGTTATATGTGATATGACCGGATCATTAAGTCAAGTGTTGATTTAATGTATAATTATATATTTGATATATCACTTTACATTAACTAATATTTGTTCACTTAAAAAGGATTTTCTCACTTGATGTGCACATTGTATGTGTGATATACTTTTGTGCATTTGATTGTATCATGTTTGATGATACATGAGGGTTTGTGTGTGTGATTAAACCATAGTTATGTTAATGGTTAGGGTTTTGTTTATTTACTTATTCATTTTATTTATTTATTCATTTTGGAAAGATGAAGAGAAATGGTGGCTTGATTTGTTTTCTAGTTGAAACTTCACGAAGCTTTGAATAAGTCCACCATTTTTGTTTCATGCTTAACCCTAACCATTCAACCTAACCTTAGTTTATTCTCTACACCTAACTATGGTTGCAAATATGATAAGTATCATATTATTTTCTATTTTAAAAATACTAATCATATTCTTTTGCTTCTTCTTCTTCTTCAAGAAGAATCAATGGTGACTTGATGAAAAGAGTAAGAAATCCAATTCTAAAGTGAACCCACTTCTTATTTCTTCATCCTCTACCACTTGCCAAGTAGTATAGGGTGTTTTCTTCATAAGTTTCATGGCTTGGTGAAGTTGGAGCTTGATCTTGTGTTGCCTCGACGTAGATCATCTTCGGCAACGAAGTCAACGACCTAGCTCGCCCTTTTCTCCGATGAAGCCGACGCTTGAGCCCGGGATCCGATGATCGCAGCGAGGGGACTTCATCATGGAGCTATGGAGGTGGTGGACCGGATCTACAAAGGTTGTATTTCCGTTCACTCTTAGTTAAAGCCGTTAACTTGCTTGCATCGCCTCATTATCTAGTTAACGATCCGTATTAGGGTTTCTCGGCACCTTGTAAAACTTAAAATTGGCATGGTTTATGCCTTGTGAGATCTCCTTAGAGTGCCTAGGAACCCTGTAGTGGTATCAGAGCCTAGCTAGAGCCTTAGGCGAAGTGTAGACGATATTAGAATTCCGATCGAACCCCGAAACCCTAAAAATGACCCCTCTCTGTACATTTTTACAAAACTGGGTTTTTTCCAGATTAAAAATGATTAAAAAATTCAGCAGGAAATTCTAAGAATTACGGTGCAAAAAAGAGCAAACGATACGCCTAAAGCGCGGCGGAACCGCGGCAGAAGCATGGCTTCTACGGTGGTTCCGCGGCTAAATTATGTGATTACGCTTCCATTTTTGCACAGTAATTTGTCTGTTCAGGTGCTGAGTTTTCTGGGAATTTTTAATGTTTACTCAAGAGTTGAGTTTTCTGGGTTGTATTGGGAGTTCGTAGATTCGATCGGATTATCAGACTTTGTCTATGTGTCTTTCCGGGTAATTTTTGAATATGTTAAAAGGTTCGACCGGATATAAATACCCACTTTTTCCCCTGTCGGGAAATTTCCAAGTGTTGGATTTTTCCGTAGTTTAAATGACGTTCTAAGTAGTGCAAGTAACGCGATGGTCCCTCTAGAAGACAACAAACCTTAACTCGATTATGTGACCGTCTTGAACTGCCCTTTGAACCTTAGGGTTTGGGGCAGTACGGCATGCCACATGTGAGGCGTTGGCTTGACCCTTCTACGGCTGGACCGTTGGTACTGAGGCATGAACTGGATATTTTTAAACTTGTTTCATGTGTTGAGCTGTTTCGGGAAAACTTGGGTGTTTGAATGTTCGATCGGAAAGTTTAACATTTTCTATTTTATCTGGAATGGGATACAATAATTGGAATTCACAAGTAGTTATGAGATAACTGAATGAATGTTATAAATCTAGCGGTTTAGTCTCACTTGATCGGTTGCCACGGAATTTTGATGTGATCAAAAGTCCGTCGCAATCACATAGCGTACGCGGATACTTGTCGGTAAACTTAATAGACAGCCTCACCCCATAGCCCCGACCAAGTGACTGTAGGAGAACCCCGTCGCTGAAAGCATCCGTTCGGGTGCTCGCGTCAGTGGTGTTCCGCCTTAGTGCACTTCGTCGACGGTATCGGGGGTGCGGCCACCTACTGATGTTTGCGACGAGCATTCGATCAGGATGTCGGGAATCTTGTTGAATTGCCCGACTTGATATTGAAAAGAGTTTTCGATAATGAGACTAAAATGCGGGGTTTATAATTGTTAGGCATGCGATGTCTAAGGAATTCATTTGATTAGGCATGCGATGTCTAAGGAGGTTGCGGATTCCAACTGTTGTAGTTTTACACTTTCTTTTCTATGACTGTAAGTGTAATATATGATATCGCCGGTTTCATTGCTATATGTCAACGACAATTGGGATACGCATGTTTACTTACGTTGATGACATGTGATGTTATGTGTTGCTGGATATGTTATATTGGATCGTCGTGTTTGAATAGCCGGGGGTTTTTATGTGAGATGAGTGTTTTTCATTTTCATTCATATAAAAACTTGTATGTTATATTCTTTTATTGGGGCACTTCCAGGTTGAGGAAGTTGTCACCTTTTGTATATTATTTACTTTTCCGCACTAGGATAGACCCAAGGAGGAGGGCACAAGTAACCGGGTTCTGGAGTCCAGTAGGAGACCAACTCGAGGAGTCGAGTTCGGGTCTCCTAACTCTAGAATTGGTAGGGTTGCTTGCCGCTCTCGTAGGGGTCTAGGGGTGTGGGTTTGGCTATTCATCGCGACCGTGGAATCCGTGTTTTATACTGGCTCGTATTGAAAACACGGACATCCTAGTATATCCAATATTTCATATGTTTCTTCTGCTGCGATATCTGTGATCTGATCATTTGATATGTTCTGTGATAGATACAGTATATAGTATATATGATATATTATATAGACGTTACTTATGTTTTACACCCGTGCTAGTCCTGCCCTGCTCCGCCGTTAGTTACCTAACCTAACGGTGCACGAAGGGACATCGAGGCGAATGCGGATGGCATAAGTGTACGTCGTATTTATCTGTGATGTTTAAGTGATTTAAATGATGGGACTTCATTAATGTGATTAATGATAGAAAAGAAACCTAAGATGTTGTGGAATCGAATTTCTAAATAAAACAGGTAGCAACAGTTCTTGCTTTGCATTGCGATGTTCCTTGTAGAACATCCTGCACCTTATTCGATAAGGAAAGGACCGAGATCCCTTCACCGGGAGTGACTCCTTTAGCAATAACTGGCAGATGCTACAACTCTCGGTTTGTCTTTTGATTGTTCTATAGTTTCTGCTTTGCACAGTGATATATATGATATATCCCGCACCTCATTCGACAAGGAAAGGACCGACGATCCCTTCACCGGGAGTGACTCCTTTAGCAAAACTAGAAAAGCCTAAAAAACACTCCATTTTAAAATCATTTGATTCTACAACGATATCAAGTTCATTACGCAATAGGTTTTCAGAAAAACCTGTCGTAGCCCTCCGTCATTTCAGATAAGTAGTAGTTAGTATTCGTTCTGCGTTTGTTGGCCTTTGTCAAGGCGTAGTGTGCGGTAGCTGACTGGTGCTTATCTGCTTATACATATGATGCAGATTGGGTTAGAGTAGTCGTGCGACCTTGTTGGCCTTTTTCAAGGGTCGTGCGGGTGGGTTTAATTCAATCAGGAAATGACGGGTTGAACTTGACTAGCATCCTATGGTTTGTTAGCCTTTGTCAAGGTCATAGGAGGTTAGGGGCAAAATTATCGGGAATTTCAAGTGTTGAAATTTGCAATGAGATTGCAAACCTTTTATGAGATAGTTGGATCCCGATACCCGCTGCGAGTAAGAGTTACTCCTGGGAGAGTTTTACACATTACAATTAGCCGATCAAGTAGGTGTCAAGAAAGGTGTTAACAGGGTTACGCCTATGAGAAAACGAGGTTTACCGTAATTAGATCCGTGCGAAAGCACGGGGAACCTCCCTCAAAGTACCGACACTGGCCTGGCTGAAAGATTGGCGAACTTGTAGCATGTAATTAATCCCGGCTAGTCTTTCCTTTTAGGGTTTGAAGGAAGATTTGATAAAAACAGTGGGAGCCATCCTGATTAGATAAAATAAATAACCAATCTGATCTTGCAAGAGCGCACGCTGAGTGTTTTCTTCTCTCTCTCTCTCCAGGTAGCGACCATATCACGCCTTAATCAAGATAATAATACGGATGTATTGACCGAACCCGCTTGTTATACTGAGCCGGGGAACGTTGGTCCCGCTCCAATTTATAATTGTTATAAGACAGAGCAGGAAATTGGGGATTACCAGAATTCCCGTGCCGCCCAAACGAAGAAAGTGCATACTGATGCATCATCTTCGGGTGTGTTCATTATACAGAACTGTTTCTCAGTATTCTTTACGTCCTGGATATGAGATAGCGGATCAGGATCCCAGATATGTAATCTGTTACATGGGCTACTGAAAGGTAGAGAACTGAGTACGGGTGATAAGTTTCATGAGGCAGAAAATGGGGCAAGTGTTGCAGCCAAGTCTGTTGGTCACTGTCACCCTGTATTACCAATACATTAATTCTGAACGAATGTTATTAGATACCGAACTTGATATGCAAAATCATATCAATCTCTTTATTAGTAAAGAAAGGATATAATTTTGTATTGTGGGATAATGTTTTGAACATTTCCTATATCAAAAGTTGATCGGTTCAGGCACGTTATCTAAAAGCATTGATGTTCTAAATCAAACTACAGTTCTTAGTATACGGAACACACAGAAGAGGAAGAGTTCAGAAATGAACGGATCCTTCTTGAGGTATTGTAGACTAGGTCATATCAATGCGACCCGACTAGCAGAGTTACATAAAGATGCATATTTAAATTAGTTTGAATTTACATCTTGTGAAACTCGCCAGTCATGTCACAAAGATAAGATGACCATAGCTCTGTTTATTGGAAACAGAGAAAGAGTTAGTGAACTTTTGGGATTGATACATGTTGATGTATGTTAGGTCCCCTGTCTACACATGCCAAGACCGGTTCTTTATACTTCATTACATTCTCTGATGATCTTTCGAGATTCAGACCTATGTTCTTGTTGAAACACAAGTCCGAACCTTTTGAGATATTCACAGAATATAAGTTAGAAGTAGAGAACCAATATACGGGTATAAGTATTATATCCTATGATGAGATCAGGGAGGAGAATACTTGTGCACGGAAATCCTGGACTATTCTAAAGGAGAATGAGATTCTCTCTCAGTATTACTCCTCCGAATACACCACAGCACAACGTTGTATCGGGGCGGAGCAAATACACCCTATATGATATGGTGCGCTCTATGATGAGTACTACTGAGTTTCCTATTTCCTTTTAGGAGTTATGCACTTATGAAGTTGCATACCTATTGAATAGGGTTCGAATCAAATCTGTGCCTACCATTCCATATAAGATATGGTATGGGAAGAACCCATCTCTTAAGATAGTTAAGATTTAGGGTTGTCCGGCCTATGTCTAAAAGCAAAATCCGGACAAGATCGAGGCAAGGTCTGTTATGTAGAACTGGAAAGGTTCCAGCTATACAAACTACAACAGATAATTTGGTAGAACTAAAGGATTCGATAGTAACCAACGAACCTCAGCCTCTCCGGCGATCTAGCAGAGTTCCTCACCCACCTGAGAGATACTTCGGTTTCTCTATGACAGTGGGAGCGAGGAATGCATCATGAGATGATGACCCAACTAGTTTCGAGCTGGCCATCAAGAGTGGGACTCTGTAAGAATGGCTGGATGCTTAGCGATCTGAGATGGAATCCTTATACACCAGCAAAGTATGGACTTTGGTTGCTTTATCTGAAGGGTTAAATCCCCATCAGGAGCAAGTATATCTTGAGAAGATTACTTGGTGTACATGGAAAAGTTGAGACTTTCAAAGGTAGACTTGTTAAAGGTTTTCGTCATCGACCAAGCGTGGATAATGATGAAACCTTTTATAAGGAACTATGCTTAAGTCCATCCAGATCCTACTTGCCACGGCTACATACTATAACTACGATATCTGGCGGTTGGGTGTCATGACCGCTTTTCTAAATGATGTTTTAGAAGAGAGAGTCTGTAAGTACACAGTCAGAGGGCTTCGTAGACAGTGGGAGCAGCGGAAACGTGTGTAAGATGTTTTATATGATAAAGCAGGCATCGCGGAGTTGGAACATCTATTTTGATGAGTTAGTCAAACAATTTGACATCATCAAAATGGTAGATGAACCTTGTATATACAAAAAGGTAGCGGGGAGTATGGTAATGATCCTCATAGAGTACCTGGATGACATACTCTTGATAGGGAAGGAGTTTCCTATGCTACGCTCGGTCGATCTCCGCTTATCACAATGATTCTCCATATAGGATCAAAGTGATACCTACTAAATCCTGGGTTTTGGATCTATGAGATAGATCTAACTGGATATTAGGATACTCACTAGTTGTAGTGAGATGGTATCAATTGATCCTGGGGAGAATCACTGGAAGGGTTCCAGGGTGATAAAGACGACTGAATGTCAGTCACAGGCATTGTCTTTACTCTCAGTAAAGGGACGGTATGTTGGAAGAGTTCCAAGCTAGATACCGTGGCACACTAGACGATAAAGGCTGGATACATCGCTACTTAAGATGCTACCAAAGAGGAAGTCTGGGTGTATATTAGTTCATGAGATGAACTTAGTTCCCCCCATTGTGTGATAATGGAGTTGTGGCTTATGCCAAGGAACGTCCGTCCCATCAGTGATCCAGACATATTCTAAGGCAGTATCACCTGATCATGGAGATAGTTGATCTCCAGGGTGATCGATGTTAGGAGAGTAGACTCAGAGGATAACACGGGGGATCCACTCACGAAGGCCTATTCCCAGAGAGAGACTTTTATGGGATGGTTGAGTATGAGATACTACAACCACTGCTATCAGATGGCCCTAGTGCAAGTGGGAGATTGTTAGTTATATGTATGCCCTAGAGGCCATTACTGTACATAGGATGTATATTGTAGTGGATGCTGGGACATATATAGGGAGGACTTTCTTGCTCGACATGATAGTATGCTATCTGGTTGCTCTTTATCTTAACGTGTACACTGATTGTCTCTCTGATTACATGTTGGTAAAGCCCTTAGGATGTGTACTTGACTACCTGAACTATGATGCGGATCATACTAATGGGGACATGGTAGTCCATAAGTACATCCTTCAAGGTCCCTAGTCGTGCGTGTATCGAGACGGGACATCGATATACCAGAGTAGACTAGCGTATACCTTCTCGACCCATACAGATGGGCGATGGATGATCCCATATCCATTGGTGTTTGACATCAGAGATGATATACGGGTGCTCAGTGGAGACTGGGTACACTGGACGGACTCGCCGAGAACTCCCAGATGGTATTATACCTTACGTCAGATGGCAGTTCTCTGGTGACACTGGTACATGTTAGTCTGTAGACCCGAGATCGTCATAGAGTCTTGTGTGATTCCCACTGTGCTTTGATTTCCACCTTACCATGTCCAACAGGGCGTGCAAAACGGTGGCTTTTGGGTACAGTCCCGAATCACATGGAGGCAATGAGCGATAGGAGGGGATTCGTCTCTCCCGGTATAGGGAGTTGATGTTGCACTGTGTTCGATTGGCTATAACCGGAAATCCCTGGCCAGGGTTGCTGAGATTTACTGGTAAGTGTTACCAGTAGTTTCTCGAACTGTTATAGACCTCATATCGACACTACTTATCGAGCTACTGGGGTCTGACGTTTACCACCCCTAGGCAAGATATGCGACATATCAGACGATCAGACAGGACTGTACGGTAAGTGTTACTGGTTGGATTCACAGGAGTGTGAGTGGGCTTGCTCGTCGATCTTCTGATCACTCAATACCCTGGTGGCCGTTACGTTTAGCAGACCGCTTGCGGCTTGTGGGTGTTTGATATGATCATCACTTGCTGCCGGCGTATTGACGAGTCTTTAGAGTCCTACACAGAGGTTTCCTGGCTCAAGAGAAACGAAATAGGAGCGCATATGAGATATGTGCGGGACCGAGAATAATACCAGTATGTGATACTGTATTTGATTCTCGCGATTTGTGATATTGATCTGTTATATGCGATATAGCCGGGTTATCGGATCAAGTGTTGATTCGATAAGTTGTTACTATTGATATTAGTCGGTTATATGTGATATGACCGGATCATTAAGTCAAGTGTTGATTTAATGATTTAATGTATAATTATATATTTGATATATCACTTTACATTAACTAATATTTGTTCACTTAAAAAGGATTTTCTCACTTGATGTGCACATTGTATATGTGATATACTTTTGTGCATTTGATTGTATCATGTTTGATGATACATGAAGGTTTGTGTGTGTGATTAAACCATGGTTATGTTAATGGTTAGGGTTTTGTTTATTTACTTATTCATTTTATTTATTTATTCATTTTGGAAAGATGAAGAGAAATGGTGACTTGATTTGTTTTCTAGTTGAAACTTCATGAAGCTTTGAATAAGTCCACCATTTTTGTTTCATGCTTAACCCTAACCATTCAACCTAACCTTAGTTTATTCTCTACACCTAACTATGGTTGCAAATATGATAAGTATCATATTATTTTCTATTTTAAAAATACTAATCATATTCTTTTGCTTCTTCTTCTTCAAGAAGAAGAAAGCTCGCAACCATCAATGGTGACTTGATGAAAAGAGTGAAAAATCCAATTCTAAAGTGAACTCACTTCCTATTTCTTCATCCTCTACCACTTGCCAAGTAGTATAGGGTGTTTTCTTCACTAGTTTCATGGCTTGGTGAAGTTGGAGCTTGATCTTGTGTTGCCTCGACGTAGATTATCTTCGGCAACGAAGTCGACGACCTAGCCCACCCTTTTCTCCGATGAAGCCGATGCTTGAGCCCGGGATCCGATGATCGCAGCGAGGGGACTTCATCATGGAGCTATGGAGGTGGTGGACCGGATCTACAAAGGTTGTATTTCCGTTCACTCTTAGTTAAAGCCGTTAACTTGCTTGCATTGCCTCATTATCTAGTTAAAGATCCGTATTAGGGTTTCTCGGCACCTTGTAAAACTTAAAATTGGCATGGTTGAAGCCTTGTGAGACCTTCTTAGAGTGCCTAGGAACCCTACATTGTTTGTCCCTATGAATATATCCGTAGGGGCACTCCCAACCCCCTGATACTGAGATCGGGGGGGAAAATATCAGTTATTCTGATATTTTGCCCCTACGGTTTAATCCGTAGGGGCAACATGTGTACCTACGGATTAATCCGTAGGTACATATTATCTGTTTTTTTTAAAAGGGCTGCCTGATTTTTTCTCGCCCTGTGCACAATAATATATACATCAATCAAATATAAAATTAATCATCACACAACATATATCGCAGTATTCATAATCACATCTTACGCATATAATATACAAAAGAAACTAAAAAACTGAATATGATATAAATATAAACCAATATCAATATCGTCCCAAATGTTTCAAAATGTAGTACAATATGTATCATATAAATAAATACATGTTTCAAAAAATAAGAATCGAAAAGCTACCCTAGCTCGGTCCAGCTCCACCTCTGATAAACGCTAGAATCTGGCGCGGCTGCTCCTCGGTCAATAAACCATGCAATTCGGCACGTGCGGGAGTCTGAGTGGGCTGTGGAGCTAGCGATATGGTCTGCGCAGCCGCCGTCGAGGTAGTGGCTTGCGGAGCCGCGGCTGCGGGAGTCTGAGCGGGCGGTGGAGCTATAGGAGCTGTCTGCGGAACCGCAGCCGATGTAGTGACTTGCGGAGCCGCAGCCGAAGGAGATGCATGTGGAGGCTCGGCCGATGTACCTGTCGCGTCTGGACCTAACGTGTGTAATAAGCGTGTAAGAACTGTGTATTATTCGAATTCGTATCATTATCAAGTTATTTCGAAACCCCATTTGGATATCTAGTGTGTAATAATCGTAGTTTATTTTAATTAGATATGTATATATGATTAATCAAAGCTAAGTTTACAACCAAAAAAGCTCAGACTACGTACTAATTATGGATATGTTGATATCTATAATATGACATGATATTTTACTATAAAGTAGTATACATAACAGCATCTCCTTCAACTCCTGAACGGTGGCCTTCAAACTCTCCAGTTCCTGCTGGACACGTCGCTCACTGGAGACGTAGGAAGTAACCGCCGGGGTGGAGTCCAACCTCATATGGGCCCTGCTAGGGCCCAGTCCCTGGTCTCTCTCCTAACCTCCGTGATGCCCTCCGTGTGCGGCGTCCAGGACTGGGGTCAGCAGCCTCGGATTGCTCTGTCCGGTAAAATCGATCCCCGAGGCCTCGGCCTGCTCAACCACCCGCTCCTACACCCACATTAAGCAGTAAAGTATAAGTATAAAATTTAAATTTGAACCTTCCAAAACTAAAATTTCAAATATGGGTAGAATAAATATTAACACTTACGCAATACTCCTGGGTAGAGACGTCGGGATATCGAAGCTCGCCCGTGGCGGGATCTGTCGAGGTGCCGTGGACGGCAAGATATGTGGACAGCACGCTCGGTGTACCACCTTGCGCCAGGGTCTGAGCTGTCTGCAATATTAGAAAATAACTCTTAATATTAGATATATTAGAAAATAACTCTTAATATTGCAGAATATCACAAAGGTCGGTCTATTGTAATTTACCGATAACTCCATGGCTCGAGTAATATTCCTCGAGCCACCTGTGTAAGTGGGCCGACCCCTCTTCGCCAACTTCCTGTTCTCTGTATTCTGAGCGGCCTTGTTCCCCTCCGAATGACGGCGCGCAAGGCTGCGAGGTCCTGACGCTGAGATTCGGGGCAGATGCTAATTGGTGCTATCCGTCTACCTCTCCGAAGATGCCAAATTGGTTTATGGCACCGTGTATCGGAAGTTTAGACGGATGCGGCCGATGTAGCAGACTTCGTCAGATTCCCCCTCGTTGAGGGGTTTTTTGATTGTGGGGACGCTCTTCCCTGCAGGTGCAAGCCCCTGCAGTTAATTACGCTACCGCATTGCGGTAACAACTTTCTCCTTCTCCAGATGGTCACTTCGTGTCGTGTGTGTTTGTTTTGTGTTTTGTTGCCCGTGGATTGTTTACGGAGACTGAGTTATGTCGTCGCCCGTAGGGCGTGGACTAGTCCAAATCCGTGTTATCTTAGATTTGGGTTTGGGGGTTTGGTTTGAGGATACGTTAACCATGCTTGAGGCTAAGATCGACTCAAACGTTTGTTAAGGACACGTTAGTCCGATTTGAGACTAAGATCAACTTAACGGGATCGTTTAGATCCGACAAAGGAGCTTTTGGGACTCCATTGTTCCAGTTTTAGGGACATAGTGGTCCATCGTATGTGTGTGGCCGTCGAGACCCGTCACCTCTCTGACGACGTTGAAGGATTACAACGACGGGTGTCAGAGGGATTCAGAGATGTACCCTCGAGCCAGAGTTAATTGGGGGGATTCGTAGTCCAGTCTGCTTGAAGGTTTAAGGATTCGTTAGCCATCTTTGAGGCTAAGATCAACTTAAACGGGACCGTTTAGATCCGACAAAAGAGCATATGAGGCTCTATTGTTCTAGTTTAAGGACATTGCGGTCCATGGGTAGTTTAAGGACATTGCGGTCCATGGGTAGTTTAAGGACATTGCGGTCCATGGGTAGTTCTAAGACATCTCGGTCAAGGTTAAGGACGTCATAGTCCATGGGTTTAAGGACTCCACAGTCCGGTATGTGCTCTGGATGCTTCACACGGGTTCACTGCCGTGCTTGGCGAGGACCAGGCTCCGCTCTGGACGTTTTCCGTGGGGTCAAAGAGTGACGTTATCCACGTTCCACGTAACCAGGAATTTTGCACTAGATGCTTCACACGGGTTCACTGCCATGTTCGGCGAGGACTAGGCTCCGCTCTGGACGTTTTCCGCGGGGTCAAAGAGTGACGTTATCCGCGTTCCACGTGGCCAGGAATTTTGCATTTAGACATGGGTTTAAGGACCCCACAGTCCATATCATGGGTGGTCGTCGGGACCCGTCACCTCTTTGAAGACATTGAGGGATTACAATGCCAAGTATCAAAGGAGTGAAGAGATGTACCCTAGAACCGGAGTGGCTTGAGTAGTCCCTGGCCCAATTTGGGGTCAAGACTGATTAATTATGTTATGAGCCCATTGGCCCGGTTAATCACGAATTGAGGACTTACGGCCAGCTTGGGCTAAGTCCAATCATGTCTAGAATATTGATTTCTTGTGAGTCCATTGAGGGAGAGGCTTTGCCTCTATCCCTTTAGCCAATTGGGCCGAAGACTAGTGTTAAACACTTCAGAGCAATCAGTGTTGAACACTGGGAATAAGATTGACAAGTTAGTGTTTAACACTAAGAGATAATTGGTGTTAAACACCAGCAACAAGGCTTTTCAAATTAGTGTTAAACACTAAAACAGCTCAGTGTTGAATACTGCAAATAAGGCTTTTTTTTTAATCAGTGTTGAATGCTAAGGCCCAACAGTGTTTTAACACTGGGTTTGAGAGTTTTGATTTAGTGTTAAACACTAAGGCAAGAGGGGTCACGTGGCAGCACGTGAGAGCGCCCTCCCTTCGTTTGTTCTGCTGAAATTATCGCGTCTTTCAGAGTATCACGTGCCATCACGTGATGGGCATTCAAATGCCTATGTATTAGAACTTCTATCAAGGGTCACGTGGATCACGTGGGGTGCTGCCTCAAAGGGACTTTCTGTAGATCTCTTTGGGGGGGTCACGTGGTAACACGTGACCCTGCCTCTATGTATGTTTTTAGAGGGTCTGTTAATCTTTTTCAGGAATTACATTCCTCGAGCTGCAAATTTCCGAGGAATTAAATTCCTACTTCCTTTCGAAGACTTGTATTCTGGAATAGAGTTTAACTCTGAATTTTCTGTGGGAATTACATTCCTCATATATGTGAAGATCCAAATAGGGTTAAACCCTAACAAAAACTTTTAAGGAATTAAACTCCCATTTCAGGGAATTATGATTAAAGGAATTAAATTCCCGCTGTTTCAACAGAACTATGTTCTTAATTAGGGTTCGACCCTGTTTCTTTTGTTTTGAAGGAATTAAATTCCCATGATACAGGGTCGAGCCCTAATTTTATTTTTAAAGGAATTAAATTCCTATAGTTCTGTGAGAGTTAAATTCTCATGCTTGCATTCCTTCTCTATGTTTTGGATCTGCATGACAGGATCTCGACCCATTGAGAATTAAATTCTCAACCTTAAGGGGAGATGTGCACTTTGCAGATCCTCTATCAAAGAGAGAAGAAATATGCTCTTCTGTTTTATGTATCAGAGTTAAACTCTGTTGAGAATTAAATTTTCTTTCTTTCCAAAAGGCCTTCCCTTTCTTACCTAGGGTTTTTGCAGAAGATCCGAATCTTTTCAAAGTATCAAAGCTCTCCTCCTCTTTTTCTTTCTTTTCTTCTCTGCGCATGTATCTATCTTTTTTTTTTGTATCTCTTCGCTCCTATTTATAGGAGAAGCAGCCGAATAAATTAGTTTTGTGACGAATCTTCATTGAGAGATTTGATTTGCATCCTTCATTTGTTTTGGACCTTTGGATTATTAGGTGAATTTTATTCACCATTGGATTTTAAATCCAGAGATTTTCCTTTGTAATTTCTGTTAGATTTAAAAGGGGAAATCTTTCCAAACCCGGGATTTTCCATAGATAGATCACCTCTGAATCTTTAATTTGATTGGTTCCAGATAGCCGCTTTCCTTTGGAAAGATTTGAATTTCTTTCAGAATTTAATTCTGTTGACAAAATGGGCTTTGAAAGCCGGTCACGTGTGCCCACGTGACCCATGGTCACGTGTGAGCATGTGACCCCCTTCGGAATGAGCCTTCTTCTTTCCTTTGCGCTCTGTCTTCTGATTGCTGCTTGAACGTCACGTGCTACCACGTGACCCCTGGTCACGTGTGAGCACGTGACCCCTGTCTGGCGCCTCTTTCTGGAGAACGAGTCTGCTGCCTTGAACGTCACGTGCCAACACGTGACTCTGGTCACGTGGGAGCACGTGACTTCTTCTGAAGCCTTTTCCTTGACTTGATCAGTTAACCGGTGTGCCTTTGACGCTTGCATTTAAATATCACGTGTCGCCACGTGACCCTGGTCACGTGGGAGCACGTGACTTTTCCTGAAGCCCCTTTTCTTCCACGTGGTCAGGAAACTGAACCTGCCTTGATGACGTTTTTTAGGCGTCACGTGCCAACACGTGACCGCTAGTCACGTGTAAGCACGTGACCCTCTTCCGAAGCTTTTCACAGAAGTTTTCCTGATTTTAAATTAGGAAACAAATGCCCCCACAGCGTTGTTCTCACGTGTCTGCACGTGAGTGCAACGCTGTCACCTCTTGCGACCGTTGGATTCCTCTAGGGATCCGGGGAGATGAAACGTTTCCATTGTCTTCTATAAATACCGCTGTCTCTTCATAGGAGCCTTCACTCTGCTCATCTTCTTCTTCTGAGAACTTTTTCTTTGAGAATTTAATTCTCGCTTTCAGAGCTTAGTTCTTTGTCTTGACATTTTCCAGAGTTTAACTCTGTTGGCGGATCTCTTTTCCTTAGGTAATAATGTTGAACGGCCAAAGCGCCTTCGTCCTTAAAAGAACTCTTTGGATTTTAAATCCGCATCGAGGGTTTCGCAGAGAACCCATTTTTCTTCAAGTTTTTCCATAAGAACAGGAAACCACCTAACTTTCGAACTGTAGATCTCTTAGGGTTTAGGTGATCTTTGGGGAGGTGATGATGGCGTTTCGACCCATGGAATTTAATTCCATCAAAAATATTTCTGGGAATTCAATTCCCTTTTCTTAATAAGGAATTTAATTCCTATGAAGAACTCAGTCTCTTCATATGGAGGCTTCCTGAGGTCTCTTGGCCCTAGGTGGTTCTTCCTGCAATTACTGCAACGGGGGTTTTGTAATGATTCTCGTGACTTTTATTTCAGGTATCATGGACGCCCATCTGTATCGTCTTGACGAGATCATTTCGTACGGGAATATTCGTGCGCTGGGCCGCAGTCAGAATCAAGAGTTCACCGATGCTCAGTGTGCCGAGATCATGAGCCGCTTCGACGAGTACAACCATAGGCTACTCCCCCGTCGCTCTTCTCTTCTGAGGCTGATCGTGCTGGCGATCCGGGAGGCACTTCCTCTCTTTTGCGCCGGCATACCGCTCGGGGCCTTGGACACTGCCGAGGATAAGGTGCATTCGGTGTACCTTATGGGCTTGATCTCAAAGAGAAGGCGGGATAATCTCATTGATCTCCTTCATCAGATTTTTCAGCAATCAGCCATACTGGGTGCCTACCGGAGGGTAGAGGACATCCGCGGGGACCCCGATGCTTGTGACCGTGAGAGAAAGCATACTCGGGAGGTTCGAAATGCTTGGAAGATCTTGAATAGAGTTAATTTCGAGTTTCTCAACCCATGCCCCGCGTCTGAAGCCTTACCATTGTAAAAGTTTTTTCTTTTTATTTTGTATCGCCTTCTTGAAGTCTGGATGATAAGTTTTGTTGTGTCTCTGTATGTTTGCATGCCTTTTCTCTGAGATCTTATTATTCTGCTACTATTGTTGTCTGTGCTTTAATATGCAGGGTACTACTCCATATTCTTCCTTTTAAATGCACTGCAGGTTTGGGCCTCACGTGTTCTACACGTGAGATCTCTTGATGCGACGGTTCACAAGATTTTCCTCATGCCATATTTTCAGTGCACAATATTAGGTGCTGAAAAAGGGGCTTGGAAATCGTTCCATCTCCTTGACTTTCGGTACCTTTCCTTTTTTAGGCCTTGAAAATAAATTCACCATGCAAGATTTTCCGCGCATAGCACTTAATGCACTTCATTATATATGAGGCTATAGCCTTCTTCTCCTTTCACAGAGAGATTCATATCATATATATATACATATTATTTATTTATTTTTTTTTTAAGAGAGAAACGAGTGCCATGGCTTGTAATCGCCCTCATGCTCGTCGACAGCCGTGGGAAGTTCCTCTTGAGGAGATGATCCCCCGCTTTGCTGCTCGGTTGGTGGACCCCCTCCTTTCTGATAACGAATGTGACTCGGCCATGCACGAGCTCTCGATCCGTAGAGGGTCTCCCCTCCCGATGGGTTCTCTCTGGCTCCGGATGATTCTCACGGCCGTGCTTGCCGACATTCCTCCTCACCCGGCAGAGATGACCCTGGCGATGCTCGACGCGGCAGAAGAAAAGCTCGAGGGCTTTCATGAAGCGTGCCTGATTACTCAGGCTTTGAAGGATTGCTCGATTCATCTGCTGGGCCAGATTAAGGCCCGGCGAGCTATTATGTTTGCTTTTGCAGACGAACACGGCACCAATCGATGGGGAGCGACTCCTCGTGAGAACCGTCGCTTTGACGTGCTGGAGAAAGCAGAGAGAGAGATGGAGAATTTTGTTCTTTGCTTTGTTAACCCTTGTGCCATTGATCCGGTGTTTGGTGATCTTTTCCGTTAGCGTAGTGTTTTTAAATTAGTCCTCTGTTTTGTATGCTTTATGCTGAACCCCTATGTAGGCTTGGTACTCGTATGCATGTTTTCGCTTGCATGAATAAACATTGTGTTCTTCTTATGCAAGCTTCTTCTAATTATCAACATTGTCATCATGTCGCATGCAAATTAATGCCTCGAACTTTATTTCTTTTTCGGATGCTCATATAATCGTGAACACATGCTTGATAGGATAAACACTGGAAATTTTCTCATTGCTTTTCATACCAGGTGATGTGAACACGTTTCAGATCGATCATCGCTGTCGACCGGAAGCCCATTTATACGGTCTTGTAAATGTCTTGTGTTCGAGGCCGTGGTCGCGAGCGCAAGCTTTCGTGGCCACGTAGCGAACATATTGTTGTGCGAGAAAAGGGTTCGGCCGTAAATTTTCGGAGAGGGAGCTAGCCTCCAAAGCGTTGGGCGAGCTTCAAGCCAACCTCACCGCTAAAGCCAACAAAGCGTATGAACTTCGGCGGGTGCTTCAGGAGTCTATCAAGGAGGTGGTGGCTCTTGATAAAGCCGCTACGTTTACTCGTGAGAGGGTTGAGGCTCACAAGGCTACTGAGAAAGAGCTTGAAGCCCGGCTTACTTCATATCAGGCCCAACAAGCTCGGGCGGAGGCTCGCCTTCTGGAGATCTTGCGTCATGAAGCCGTGGCTCAGCAACAGAACGATGAGCTGGTGAAATTATTGCACCGCCCGCCGGCTTAAGGACTTGTATCTTTTCTCCCCTTTTTTGTACATACTCATGGATAAGAGTATCTTCCTTTTTGTTTCTTTCATGAATTGTATTTTGTATCCATTTTGGTCTATGAATAAAAGATACATTTTTCTTCTCAATGGTGTGTCCCCTTTTTATTGAATGCATTCTGCGGATATTCTATCTCGATCTTCTTGCAGGACAGCGATGGCTTAGGGTTCAGGGTTAAGATCTGCTTCCTAAGACCTTTGCATTTTATGAGCCACGAAGGTCTCATAAAGAGTTTTTCTCCCTACAGGTCGAGAGGATCCCATAGGTGTAAGTTCTTCTTAAGAATCGTGAGGATTCTTAAGCGGGTTTTCCCTTGAGAGTCGTAAGGATCTCACAAGAGAGTTTTTTCTTCCCTACAGGTCGTGAGGACCTGCAAGTGCAGAATGTGGTCGCCCTTATCCGTGTTTCACGGGGTCAGAGGCTGCTCCGGGTATTGTAGTTTAAAGACGTCGCGGTCAAGGTTAAGGACCTCATAGTCCGTGGATTTAGGGACTCTACAGTCCGATGTTAGTTTTAAGACATCACGGTCAAGGTTAAGGACCTCATAGTCCGTGGATTTAGGGACTCCACAGTCCGATGTTAGTTTTAAGACATCACGGTCAAGGTTAAGGACCTCATAGTCCGTGGATTTAGGGACTCCACAGTCCGATGTTAGTTTTAAGACATCACGGTCAAGGTTAAGGACCTCATAGTCCGTGGATTTAGGGACTCCACAGTCCGATGTTTGGTTGCAGGGACCCGTCACCTCTTTGAAAACGTTGAGGAATTACAACGCCAGGCATCAAAGGAGTGAAGAGATGTACCCTTAAACCGAGGCAAAAATCTATAAGGAATAGAAGTGGTTGATCGTTATTTTTAAGACATCGCGGTCGAGGTTAAGGACGTCATAGTCCGTGGATTTTAAAGACTCCACAGTCCGGTGTTTGCTCTGGATGCTTCACACGGGTTCACTGCCGTGCTTGGCGAGGACCAGGCTCCGCTCTGGACGTTTTCCGCGGGGTCAAAGAGTGACGTTATCCACGTTCCACGTAACCAGGAATTTTGCACTAGATGCTTCACACGGGTTCACTGCCGTGTTCGGCGAGGACTAGGCTCCGCTCTGGATGCTTCACACGGGTTCACTGCCGTGCTCTGCGAGGACCACGATCCGCTCTGGACGTTTTCCACGGGGTCAAAGAGTGACGTTATCCGCGTTCCACGTAACCAGGAAGTTTGCACTAGATGCTTCACACGGGTTCATTACCGCGTTAGGCGAGGACTAGGCTCCGCTCTGGACGTTTTCCACGGGGTCAAAGAGTGACGTTATCCGTGTTCCGCGTAACCAGGAATTTTTGCACTAGATGCTTCACACGGGTTCACTGCCGTGCTCGGCGAGGACTAGGCTCCGCTCTAGATGCTTTCCACGGGGTCAAAGAGTGACATTATCCGCGTTCCGCGTAACCAGGAATTTTTGCACTAGATGCTTCACACGGGTTCACTGCCGTGCTCGGCGAGGACTAGGCTCCGCTCTGGACGTTTTCCACGGGGTCAAAGAGTGACGTTATCCGCGTTCCACGTAACCAGGAATTTTGCACTAGATGCTTCACACGGGTTCACTGCCGTGCTCGGCGAGGACTAGGCTCCGCTCTGGATGCTTCACACGGGTTCACTGCCGTGCTCTGCGAGGACCAGGATCCGCTCTGGACGTTTTCCACGGGGTCAAAGAGTGACATTATCCGCTTTCCACGTAACCAGGAAGTTTGTTGATTGTATCCGCATTTCACGGGATGGAGGTTTGACTCTTGGTGATATGTATCGCCGAGCCATGGAACTTGGGGTTGCCGCTGTTCCGTTTCGCTTGATGTTGTGACTGCTGTGTCGAGACGAACGTCGAGGTGGTGATCACTCCATGTTGGTATGAGACGATCTCTGAATGTCTTTCCGGTTTTATATGACTTACCGTCAAGACGTTGAAGCTAGGAATTTGGCCTTCGCTTCGTTTGCTTTGTCGCGTCCGAATCCTGCTGGGGGAAGAACGCTGGGGTGACATTTCATCTGCTGTATCGAAACGAACGTCAGGGTGGTGACCACTCCGCGCTGGTGTAGGATGATCTCCGATTGTCTTTCAGGTTTTATATGACTTGCTGTCAAGACCCCGAAGCTAGGAATTTGGCCTTCGCTTCGTTTGCTGGCATTGCGTCCTCTGTATCGAGACGAATGCCACGGTGGCGATCATTAGGCTATCTGTGAACCGCCGAGATTTGGCTTCTCCTTATGATGAAACTCGGGGGAGGAGTATGATCCCTTCTGGTTTGCGCCTCTGGATTGTATGCAGGGACAGATGTAACATCACCTGTAGGGCGTGGATTTCATTTTTATTTTATTTCTTTCTCCGCGATGCTCTATCATTTCAGCTTTCATATCGCGAAGGTCGCGATTGCCCCATCGTTTCGGCTATTTTTCGCGGTGCCCAATCATTTTGGCTATTTATTCATTCTCTACTCGCTGCTTTTTATTGCGAGTTGCCCCATCATTTCGGCTATTTTTCGTGCATACATTTTTACTTGCTGCTTTTTATTGCAAGTTGCCCCATCATTTCGGCTATTTTGTAGGCATGTGTGGCTCGCTAGCTTTTTCGCTGCAAGCTTGGATTTTTAGATACCGGTTTCAGCATCAGCATCGCTACAAATGGAATGTTGCCAGGAGCGAATCATCACCTGCCTTTGTCGATGATGAACAAAGGTGGCTCAGCAAACAGGGTTAAGGGTTCTGTCGACCAAGGCTTTTGACTTTATGAGCCGTAAGGGTCTCACAAAGGTATTTCTCCCTACAAGTCGTGAGGATCTTGCAGGTGTATTTTCTCCTTAGGGATCGTGAGGATTCCTAAGCGTGTGTTCCTCTGTAAGTCGTAAGGATCCTACAAGAGGGCTTTCTCCTTATGGGTCGAGAGGACCTACAAGGGCTGCTCATTATATGGACATATCCCTAGTCACGGGTGGGACTTTCCTGGGGAAATGTTTATTCGCACCCGTGGATTGTATACAAGGGTCAGTATTAAGCCCCTTGTAGGGCAATACCGAAGGTTGTGGAGGATTTGCTTAAGAACAGGTTTAGGTTTCTGTAACTTAAGACTTTCAAATCTTATGAGCCGTGAGGGTCCCACAAGAGAGTTCTCCCTACGAGTCGTGAGGATCTCGTAAGCGTATTTTCTCCTTAGGAATCGTGAGGATCCCTAAGTGTGTTACTCCTTTGCGAGTCGTAAGGATCTCACGCAGGTGGTTTCTCCTTACAAGGTCGAGAGGACCCTATAAGTGTCTTTTAACGAGGTTGCGCCCTTTCGGGTTTTCACAAACACTCGCCGGTAGTCCTGCTGTTTTTACTCATGGAGCCCTTTCGGGTTTTCATCCGTGCCCGTTTTGCTTGTGGACGTACCTTTTTTTTTATTGTTTTTATCTAGTTTAGGGACTTTTCAGTCTGTCGTTAGTTTAAAGACATTTCGGTCCGTCAATAGTTTAAGGACGTTTCGGTCCGTTGTTAGTTTAGGGACGTTTCGGTCCGTTGTTAGTTTAGGGACGTTTCGGTCCGTCAATAGTTTAAGGACGTTTCGGTCCATTGTTAGTTTAAGGACGTTTCGGTCCGTTGTTAGTTTAAGGACGTTTCGGTCCGTTGTTAGCTTAGGGACGTTTCGGTCCGTTGTTATGGGAAGGCCGGCTGCTGCTTGTAAAGTCTGAGCCTAGGAAGACAGCGAGCGGACGTAGTCGTCGTCATCTATCATTGACTCAGGCTATGGCTCATCAAGCGTAGTATTTCTTTAAGAAGCGGCCGTTTATTGGCCTGAAAGGCCTTTCGCCGTGCATGTCCATGAGTAGATAGGCTCCACCCTGGTAGACCTTGTCTATGATGTAAGGGCCTTCGTAGTTTGGCTCAAATTTCCCCCGCTTGGCACGATTGGGGATCATAGGTCTTTTGACCACTAATACGAGTTCGCCTTGGTGGAATGTCCTCGGCCTGGTCAATTTTTCGTACGAGCGCGTCATCTTTGCTTTGTAGGCTTCTAGATGTTGTTGCGCTATGAGCCGGGTTTCGTCAAGGGCATCAAGCTCCTCAAGCCGAAGGTGAGCATTTTCTTCATCCGTCAGCTCGTGGTGGACTGCCACTCGTAGAGAGGGTAACTCTATCTCGAGAGGGAGTACTGCTTCCGTCCCAAATACCAATGCGTACGGCGTTGTGTTCGTAGCCGTCTTGAATGTAGTTCGATAAGCCCAAAGGGCCTCTTGCAGCCTCTCGTGCCAGTCTCTCTTATTTCGGGAAACGGTCTTTTTTATGATCTTCGTCAAGGTCTTATTGAAGGCCTCGGCTAGACCATTAGCCCGTGGGTTGTAAACTGAAGAATATCTCCAGTCTATATTGTGCTGCTGCGCGAAGCGGCTAATCTTATGGCTTCGATAGGCTGGCCCATTATCGGAGATAATCCGCCGTGGGGTTCCAAACCGATAGATGACGTGCGTCTTGAGGAAATGGAGGATATTCTCCGTCTTCACTTCCCTCAGTGGTACTGCTTCTGCCCATTTAGAGAAGTAATCAGTTGTCGCCAGGATAAAACGATGTCCTCGAGATGATGCTGGCTCAATGGGGCCGACTATGTCAGTTCCCCACATCTCGAATGGCCAGCTGGCCACCGTTGGGTGTAGTGGATTCGGATGTTGGTGGATGAAGTCTCCATGAATCTGGCATGAGTGGCATTGCTTCGCATACTTGAGGCAGTCCAGGATCATCGTGGGCCAGTAGTAGCCCATTCGTTTAATCTTTAACTTCATCTTCGGGCCTGCTTGGTGAGAACCGCAAAGTCCGTCATGAACTTCCTGAATGACTCTTTCCGCTTCGTCAGGTCCTAAGCATCTCAGCCATAGAGAATCAAACGATCTCTTGTATAGGGTATCGTTGACGAAAGCGAAAGATAAAGCTCGTTTCATGAGCTGATGTCTTGAGGATGCTTCTCTGGGCATTCGGTGGGACTTAAAGTAGTCTATGAAGATTCCCCTCCAGTCCTCGGCCTTCTCATGGTCTTTTATCTGTAGGGTTGTCTGCTCAGTCGCTCCCTTCTCTTTATATAATGTCGGAGGTATTTCTGCCGGGGTGAGCACTCGACGGCTTTGTACCACGATTCTGACATCATCGAGGTTCTCGTCAGTCAGTTCTTTAGCAAGTTTGGCCAACGCGTCTGCTTTGCTGTTCTCCGCGCGCGGTATGTTCTCTAAAATATAGGAGGGAATTTGGGCCAACAGTTGTTGCACCTTTTCGCCGTACTTTACCAACTCCGGCTTGCACGTTTGGTAGTCACCATTTACTTGACTAACAACTAGCTGAGAATCCCCGTATATAAGGAGGTCTTCAATTCCCATGTCGATGGCGATTTCGAGGCCTGCTATCAGAGCTTCATATTCAGCCTCATTGTTTGTCCTCGGCTCTGTTAAGGAGAAGGCGAAGCGCATTATCCCCCCTTGTGGAGTTGCAAAGATGAGGCCTATCCCCGATTTGATCATTGGGATACCTTGTTTCTGTTTCTTTACGGAGGACGCTCCATCGAAATAGAGTTCCCATCGGGTGCTTCCGCCGCTAATCGCGTCAAATGCATGCTCGTCTGGCAAATCACAATTCAGAGGAGAATCGGCCGGTATCGGGTGCTCAGCGAGGAAGTCAGCAATGGCCTGTCCTTTCACTGCCTTGAGAGGTTGATAGATTATCGAGAACTCCATCAAGAGCAGGGCCCATTTAGCGAGTCGTCCCGTCAATATGGCTTTTGACATCAGATATTTAAGAGGGTCCACTTTCGAGATGAGGCAGACTTCGTGTGCCAACGCATAGTGCCTGAGCT
Source organism: Agapanthus africanus (assembly GCA_030015575.1). Taxonomy (NCBI): domain Eukaryota; kingdom Viridiplantae; phylum Streptophyta; class Magnoliopsida; order Asparagales; family Amaryllidaceae; genus Agapanthus; species Agapanthus africanus. Next base: position 28,912,163 of record JASDDO010000010.1, on the reverse strand, counting down.
TTGTTATCGCGAAGATTAATGCCAAGCAATGTTTTTCAATGGGAGAGTAATTGCTTTCTGCCCCCAGTAGAACTCGACTTAAGTAGTAGAGTGCTCTCTCTTTTCCCTGATCGTTCTCTTGCGCCCATAATGCGCCCAAGGAACCTTCGAGGGCGGTTGTATACAGAATGAGGGGTTTTCCCTTGACCGGCGCAGCCAATACCGGCGGGTTCTGCAGGTACTGCTTGATCTCGTCTAGTGCACCTTGGCATTTTTGATCCCAGACGAATGGGGTTCCCTTCTTCATCAGGTGACTGTAGGGGCGGCATTTGCCTGAAAGATTTGCGATAAATCGCCGGATGTATGCGAGCTTCCCTTGGAGAGACCGCAACTGTTTGAGGGTTCTTGGCGGAGGCATTTCTATGATCGCTTTAATCTTTGACGGATCTATTTCAATACCTCGGTGTCGAACGATGAATCCCAGGAATTTGCCCGAGGAGACTCCGAACGCGCATTTGAGGGGATTCATTTTCAAATTATATTGCCGGAGGCGTTGAAACACAGTCTCCAGATGCTTTAAATGCTCTTCGTATGACATGCTCTTTACTACGAGGTCATCGATATAGCACTCAACGATGTCATGTATGAGGTCATCGAAGATCTTTGTCATGGCCCTTTGATAGGTAGCGCCAGCGTTCTTTAGACCAAAGGGCATAACCCTGTAGCAGAATATACCCAAAGGGGTCCGGAAAGCGATGTGCTTCTGGTCTTCGGGATGCATCTTTATCTGATTGTATCCTGACGAACCGTCCATAAAGGAGAAAACCTCGTGAGTGGACGTGTTATCTATCATTAGCTCGGTTACCGGTACTGGGAAATCATCCTTTGGACAGGCTTTATTGAGATCCCTGAAATCCACGCATATGCGTACCGTCCCATTCTTCTTCATTACCGGGACGATATTGGCGATCCAGTCGGGATATTGAACTTCTTGAATAAATCCAGAATCGATCAGCTTCTTGACTTCAGTGTTGATGCTCATCTCAAGCTCGAGTCGCATCCTTCTTGGCGCTTGCTTGACTGGCTTGATATCCGGGGATATTGCTAATTTATGCACGGCAACCTCCGGATCTAATCCTGGCATCTCAGAGTAGTTCCACGCGAAGCAGTCTTTATGCCGTAGTAGCACGTTTTTTAACGCGGCCACCTTTTCTTCAGAGAGTAGCTCGCTGACGAATGTCGGTCGCGGGTCCTCTGCCGATCCCAACTCAATCTTCCTGAGGTTATCTGCAGTAGTATGTATACCGTCTTCCAGTTCTTTCGGAGCGGGCGGAAATTCTGAGATCACCTCATCATCGCTGTTTTCAAAGCACCGGGGAAGGTCATCTATGTTCTCGGGCTCTTCTTTTAATATCGTAATCGTATAACAGGCGCGAATCCGCTTTCGGGACCGAGGTGGATCCGGTTCTGCTCTTGCGGCCTTGGGCTCGTGCTTTCGTAGCGGCGTTACCCTCCAGCTGTTGGATAAAGCGAATCTGCCCCGTTGGTACTGGTCCTCGACCCAGTTCTTGAAGGTGAAGCAGTCTTCGGTGGGGTGTCCTATAGCTCGGTGATAAGAGCAATAGCTCGAACGAGAAACCTTGTTGGCCTGCTCAGGGTGTCTAGATTCTGGAAGCATGATTATTTGATGTTTTAAAGCGAGGTTGAGTAACTTCTTCGTCTTGTCTCGGGGGAAGGAGTATGCTCAACCCGTCTTTTCCATGAGGGACGAATCCGAGCCGCGCAGTACCTGTAACCCTCTAATCCTACGTCGTTGTTGTCGGCTCTTCTTTCCACTCCTTGACTTATTTCCGTCTTCGCATCGGGCCTTTCGCATGATGGGTTGATAAGGATGAACATCTTTGTCTTTCGCAGTCTGTTGAAATAGACGTTGCGTCCTGGCCTTCTCGTAAATGGACATTTCGCGGCTGTGGTCTTCCCGAGCTTTCTGACCCACTTTCCTGATAGGCTTGCCCATTCGTTCATCAAACGACGGATTTGGCGCTTCAATCGCGGGGTCTAGTTTTGATGAGGGGTCGGCATCTCCTGACAGGGCGTCCTCTTCTTCATCAAAGGTATATATAGCGTAGCTGCTGTGGGCCCGCTCTCGTTTTCCGGTTCTCGCGTATCCAAGCCCAAGTGTCTCCATTTTCCCGTTGGGCAATTTGCGTTGGGTTCCAGGGACATCCCAAATCCTGTTGTAGAACCGAGCCTGTCGAACAGTTTGTTTTAAGGGTACTCCTTGGCGCTTCAATAGCTTCTTTAATCCGTTTGTATAGTATCTGGGCAGACGGATGGGTTGGAGTCTGTCGCATGTAGCATCTGCGCCATGCCAGATCTCTTTCTCTATTTTCGACTCTGAGGATCGGTAGAATAGGATCATCTTCTCACCCCTTTGCCTGGGGGGGATGTAGAATGTTTGCAAGTCCTGCACATTATGAGCTTGCAGCATGTCGAGATCCTTGTAGTGTTCTCGCGGTACCATGGTGATTTGAAAGCTATGGTCATCGCCCGGAGGTATTTGTATTGACAGCCGATTGGAGAACACAGCATTAACTTCATCCTCTGAATCACTTCCGAAGACCAGTATGGGGGTGGGCGTCCCCAGGTTGTTACGCTGAGATGGCCCTGCATAAACTATCTCTTCCTCTTCTTCGGTATCGCTTCCGAAAACAGGAACGGTGGCGGCGGCTTTGTTCTCCGGGTCGCGACACCTTTCTGTATCCTCGAAATCTGGCAAAAAGTACTTCGCATCTTCGTATTTGCGGACTTCGTTCACGGAGAATGGATTCAACTCTCCTGTTACGGTATACTCGAAACCATCCTTAAAGTACTTCATACACTGGTGTTGTGTAGAAGGGACGATGTTGTATTCGTGTAGCCAAGGACGACCGAGCAAGGCGTTGTAGCAGGTTTTGGCATCAATGACATGAAATTTGATGTCTGTGACGAGAAGTCCAAAGCGTAATGTTAGTATTACAGATCCGAGAGTCCGTGACGATTGTGAATCGAAACCGGAGATAGTAATCTTGTCACGAGCGAGATGTTGCACACTCATGCAGATTTCCTTCAACACCCGAGCATTAAGGAGATTGACGGAGGATCCATTATCCACCAGGATCTTGCCTATCTTGATATCATGGCAGTATCCGGAGACATATAGGGGACGGTTATGGTCGCACGTCCCGAGAAGGAGGTCTTCATCACCGAAAGTGATATCGGCTGTATGCACTTCCTCCAGTTCATCCTTCATCTTTTCAGTGGCGAGGAAGGCTTGGAATTGCTCAGGTTCTTGTAATGCCTTAATTAGTGAGTCTCGCGCTTCTTTTGATAATAGGAGGGCGGCGAGAATGCTAAGCTGAGAAGGTAGCTTCCTTAGATGCGCGAGGATGTTATAGTCCACTTTACTCCTCCTAGGAGGGTCTCTGGTAGTTAGTTCTTTCGTGACTTGGTCATCTAAAGCGATATCTTCAATGACCTTTTCCTTTCCCTTATCTTTTCTGCTTACGGGCCCGAGATTCTTTTCTGGGAGTGTGCGGTTGCGCAACTGAATGTTCTTGCAGGCCTTTGATTCCTCCTCTTTCCCTAACACGGATTCTTTAAAGAGAGGGCCCAGAGTCATTTCTTCATCCGAGTCTCTCCCAAAGGTGAGAACTTGTGACCCCCCGACGTTAACCATGTCACAGCTGCCAGTAGTTCTGTTGCGCCTGTCGACAGTGCTTCTTCGTTCCCGACGGCTCTTGCGTTTCATGCGCTTAAAATGTTGCCGACGAGTAACATATCTTTGCCACCATATCTTAAAGGCGCCGCACTCCTCCGTGGGGTGTGAAATTCTCCGATGATATGCGCAATAATCAGGGTGCCTCTCCACCCCATCGTGTGTGTTTCCTTCCGAGGGTGGTAGCTTCATCCCCATTGACATGGCTTTGGCAAACCTTTTCCTCGTCTTGAATATCTTTTTGTCTACTTCGGACGCCTTTTGCTCTGGCGGGGGTAGTTCAACTCTTTCATTCAGTCGCCTGCATTTGATTCTTTCTGACGCTGCCATCTCACGCTCCTGATCCGCTTTACTCTTTAGCCGGATCTCGTCTAGAAAGGCATTGATCATTTCATTTGTCAGCCACGCATGCTCTGGTTCAGGTTCTGCCTCCAGCTTCTTAGTGTTAGGAATTTTCTCATCATCGGTAAATGAGTGGGAGATTACGTTACAACTCGCCACATACTCTTCGGATTCATCCGATGAGCCCTCTTCATCATCTTTCTCTTGAAAGATGTGGTTGAGGAACTCTTGCAGTGTGACAGGGGTTCGCGCCTTTTGATTGTATTCTTCCAGCGCGTCGATCTGCTTTTGCAATTTCGTGCGCTCGTCTCCAAGCTTCGCGGGCTTCTTGGATTTCTTCTTCTTTTTCTTCGAAGCTTTTGACGGCTGGGCGTGAATATTTGGGCCCTTATCACGAGTCTTCGTAGTTGGGCGGGGCTTCAACATCCCTTCGATAATTTGAGGTTCAAGAGGGTCCTTCCATTCGATCGCAGGGCACGCATGAAGGTCTCTCAGCATTCTTTTGGTTTTAGTTGATAGTACGACCTCCCATGGAGCTTCTTCAATAAAGGAGCAGGTTGCCCCCGGTGTATCTGCTTTCTTAGGAGTATGCGGTTGTGGTGGGTTCACCTTCCACTTTTCGGACAGTACAAACTTCCCCTGGAGGTATTGATCTTCAATCCATCCTTTGAAGACGAAGCAATCTTCAATCGGATGACTTACCGTTTGATGGTAAGGGCAATAGTTAGGGTTATTCACCTCGGTGGGTTGTGGCGGTCGCCTTGGATTTGGTAGGTTTATAAGTCTGTTGCGTATTGCCAGCTCAAATAACCGTTTCGTCTTGTCTCGTGGGAACGAGTAGGGACGCTTCATCTTCTCATTATAGTACCGGCGTCTTTCTTCCAATTGATCTGCCGGTTTCGGGGTGTTAGGTTGCTGTTGGGCATTCGCGACAAAGGTTGCCCTTCCTTTACCCTTGTCATTCTGCGGTTCCGACTTCGGGGGAGGTGGTCTATGACCCATTTGGTCCATCTGAGCCAACTTGTCGATTAAAGCCTGGAATGTGGTTGGCTTAAAGAACATCATGAATTGCGAGATGGTCGCGTGGGGGTCTAGGGTACCCACGAACATGCCCACTGCGGGTGCCTCCTCAATGCGTTGCTCGCATCTCGACCACAAATTCCGCCAGCGTATAGCATACTGGACCCAGGTTTCGCCTGGTTTTACCCTGGCGTTAATCAATGCCGTTATTGGAGTGCGCTCGCTGGCACTTGCGAACCGCTGAGTGAATAACAACTCCATTTCAGCGAACGTTTTGATGGAATCGTTCGGGAGTTCCGAATACCATTCGAACGCTGTTTCTGATAAGCTGCCAACGAACTGACGGAGTAACGGTTTATCATCCCCGCCGGTGTTACCGCAGAGGGCTCGGAACTGGGCGACATGTTGATGGGGATTGCCGGTCCCCTTATACACATGGAATTTCGGTATCGTATAGCCTTGCGGGTATTTGATTTGGTCGTACCATCTTGGATACGGCCGCCCCGTCTTCACGACTTGACCAGCTGCCTCAGTCGCATGATGGACCCGGATTTGTTGGGCTTGTAGTCAGCCAAGTCTGCCTTAGAGATTGCCTCCTCCTTGGCCGTTGAGAGGGCCGGCAGTGGATTCGACGTTTCTCCTCGGTCATCTTCAAGAACGATTGGGGGGTCTTCGGCGGGCAAGTCCTGCTGGATCATCATCCCTATCATATCTTGGAAGAGAAGGCCCATACGTTGTATGTTGGCTGCTTGTTCAGCAGCTTCTTTGTCCTTTTTCTCCAGTATCCAGCGAAGGAATTCAGCGTCGGTTTCCTCCTCCTGGCGTGCGTCTGAGGACGTTTCTGGGTTTTCTTTTGGCCCGGTAAGTGCGGCCATAGCATTCATCATTTCTTGGAGCTTTTGTTGCTGCTCCTGGGCTTTCGTCACGGATCGGGTAAGTGGTCGGTGGCCTGTAGAAGTGCGGCTCTCCTCCTTTCCAGAGGCCATGTATACGGTGTGGACCATCATGCCCCCAGACTTAGGGCGTCTGGGCTCAGTGCTTTTAGCCGTCGTTGCACGTTGGGGGATCTTCTCTGGCCTCCTCCTTTTATGAGCCATGGAGGTTGAGGGGGCCGTTGAGGTGGGCGTCCCAACAGCCTTTCGGGGTTCAGCCTGGTGACCAGCTTCCGGTTGGATTTTCAGCTTCTTGTGCTGGCGGGAGGAGTTTGGATCGATGATCGAGTCTCGGGCCTGTCGCCAAACCTTATAGATTTTGGAAGACAGCCGTTGAGGAGATTGGGGTTGTTCTGATTCTATTTCCACAATCTTTTCTGATGGGGGAGGAGACCTCTTTAGCACTGCAGTAGGGGAATTCCTTCGCACCTTATTTAGCATTTCGAAGCTGTTCCCAGTTGGAACGGCAGCATTAACTTCGGCCACCGGGGCTGATGGAGTCAATCCAGAGGGGGAGTTGCCCCCAGCCTTCCTTACTCGGTGCCAATGACGACGTCGAGCGCGTCGAGCGGACGGCGTAGGGTCAGCGGTAAGAATGGTTTCGTCTTGCCCCCTGTGTGGGTGGGGGGTCGCTGTTGGCGTTAGCCTGTCAAAGGCCGATGTCCTTTGGGCAGCAGGAGTGGGAGTTAAAGCTGTCAATCTTGTAAAGACCGACTTTTTGGCTGGGGAAGCCGCCTTGGCGATTTCGGAGGCAGGAGCGGCCGTTTTCTTAGAAGCAGCCTTCTCTGAGATTGTAGGTCCCGTGATGAGTTCACAGGATTTCTGGCCTAATCTAGAGAAGACCGAGGCGTTGACATTGGGCGACTCGTTGAGAGGAGCCGCGGCAGCGGTAAGACGATCAAAGACCGACTTCTTGGGAGCTTCCTTCGTCAGCACCGGCACCGTGAAGCTTGTTGGTGGGAGTATAGTCCCAAAGAACAATCCGGTAGTGGCCTGAGTCACCTGGTCCACCGGTATTGTGAACAACGAAGCAGCTTGGGGTCCATAGGCTATACCTCCTGGCGAGGCAAAGCGTTGGTCGCAATTGCAGTTTGAGCAGTTGGAGGATTTCGCAGAAGTAGAAGCCATCGATCCTTTGCTTTCTGCAATAAGCAAGACGCCAATTCTCAGTATCTTGAAACCCAAGGGCAACCATTAGCGAACCGCGATTGGTTCGCGAATCACGACACACAAAGTGTGGAGTGGAAAGAGGAAAAGGTCCCACCGGGCGTGCCAGAATCTGTTCCCCTCCGAATGACGGCGTGCAAGGCTGCGAGGTCCTGACGCTGAGATTCGGAGCAGATGCTAATTGGTGCTATCCGTCTACCTCTCCGAAGATGCCAAATTGGTTTATGGCACCGTGTATCGGAAGTTTAGACGGATGCGGCCGATGTAGCAGACTTCGTCAGATTCCCCCTCGTTGAGGGGTTTTTTGATTGTGGGGACGCTCTTCCCTGCAGGCGCAAGCCCCTGCAGTTAATTACGCTACCGCATTGCGGTAACAACTTTCTCCTTCTCCAGATGGTCACTTCGTGTCGTGTGTGTTTGTTTTGTGTTTTGTTGCCCGTGGATTGTTTACGGAGACTGAGTTATGTCGTCGCCCGTAGGGCGTGGACTAGTCCAAATCCGTGTTATCTTAGATTTGGGTTTGGGGGTTTGGTTTGAGGATACGTTAACCATGCTTGAGGCTAAGATAGACTCAAACGTTTGTTAAGGACACGTTAGTCCGATTTGAGACTAAGATCAACTTAACGGGATCGTTTAGATCCGACAAAGGAGCTTTTGGGACTCCATTTTTCCAGTTTTAGGGACATAGTGGTCCATCGTATGTGTGTGGCCGTCGGGACCCGTCACCTCTCTGACGACGTTGAAGGATTACAACGACGGGTGTCAGAGGGATTCAGAGATGTACCCTCGAGCCAGAGTTAATTGGGGGGATTCGTAGTCCAGTCTGCTTGAAGGTTTAAGGATTCGTTAGCCATCTTTGAGGCTAAGATCAACTTAAACGGGACCGTTTAGATCCGACAAAAGAGCATATGAGGCTCTATTGTTCTAGTTTAAGGACATTGCGGTCCATGGGTAGTTTAAGGACATTGCGGTCCATGGGTAGTTTTAAGACATCTCGGTCAAGGTTAAGGACGTCATAGTCCATGGGTTTAAGGACTCCACAGTCCGGTATGTGCTCTGGATGCTTCACACGGGTTCACTGCCGTGCTTGGCGAGGACCAGGCTCCGCTCTGGGCGTTTTCCGTGGGGTCAAAGAGTGACGTTATCCACGTTCCACGTAACCAGGAATTTTGCACTAGATGCTTCACACGGGTTCACTGCCATGTTCGGAGAGGACTAGGCTCCGCTCTGGACGTTTTCCGCGGGGTCAAAGAGTGACGTTATCCGCGTCCCACGTGGCCAGGAATTTTGCATTTAGACATGGGTTTAAGGACCCCACAGTCCATATCATGGGTGGTCGTCAGGACCCGTCACCTCTTTGAAGACATTGAGGGATTACAATGCCAAGTATCAAAGGAGTGAAGAGATGTACCCTAGAACCGGAGTGGCTTGAGTAGTCCCTGGCCCAATTTGGGGTCAAGACTGATTAATTATGTTATGAGCCCATTGGCCCGGTTAATCACGAATTGAGGACTTACGGCCAGCTTGGGCTAAGTCCAATCATGTCTGGAATATTGATTTCTTGTGAGTCCATTGAGGGAGAGTCTTTGCCTCTATCCCTTTAGCCAATTGGGCCGAAGACTAGTGTTAAACACTTCAGAGCAATCAGTGTTGAACACTGGGAATAAAATTGACAAGTTAGTGTTTAACACTAAGAGATAATTGGTGTTAAACACCAGCAACAAGGCTTTTCAAATTAGTGTTAAACACTAAAACAGCTCAGTGTTGAATACTGCAAATAAGGCTTTTTTTTAATCAGTGTTGAATGCTAAGGCCCAACAGTGTTTTAACACTGGGTTTGAGAGTTTTGATTTAGTGTTAAACACTAAGGCAAGAGGGGTCACGTGGCAGCACGTGAGAGCGCCCTCCCTTCGTTTGTTCTGCTGAAATTATCGCGTCTTTCAGAGTATCACGTGCCATCACGTGATGGGCATTCAAATGCCTATGTATTAGAACTTCTATCAAGGGTCACGTGGATCACGTAGGGTGCTGCCTCAAAGGGACTTTCTGTAGATCTCTTTGGGGGGGTCACGTGGTAACACGTGACCCTGCCTCTATGTATGTTTTTAGAGGATCTGTTAATCTTTTTCAGGAATTACATTCCTCGAGCTGCAAATTTCCGAGGAATTAAATTCCTACTTCCTTTCGAATACTTGTATTCTGGAATAGAGTTTAACTCTGAATTTTCTGTGGGAATTACATTCCTCATATATGTGAAGATCCAAATAGGGTTAAACCCTAACAAAAACTTTTAAGGAATTAAACTCCCATTTCAGGGAATTATGATTAAAGGAATTAAATTCCCGCTGTTTCAACAGAACTATGTTCTTAATTAGGGTTCGACCCTGTTTCTTTTGTTTTGAAGGAATTAAATTCCCATGATACAGGGTCGAGCCCTAATTTTATTTTTAAAGGAATTAAATTCCTATAGTTCTGTGAGAGTTAAATTCTCATGCTTGCATTCCTTCTCTATGTTTTGGATCTGCATGACAGGATCTCGACCCATTGATAATTAAATTCTCAACCTTAAGGGGAGATGTGCAGTTTGCAGATCCTCTATCAAAGAGAGAAGAAATATGCTCTTCTGTTTTATGTATCAGAGTTAAACTCTGTTGAGAATTAAATTTTCTTTCTTTCCAAAAGGCCTTCCCTTTCTTACCTAGGGTTTTTGCAGAAGATCCGAGTCTTTTCAAAGTATCAAAGCTCTCCTCCTCTTTTTCTTTCTTTTCTTCTCTGCGCATGTATCTATCTCTTTTTTTTTGTATCTCTTCGCTCCTATTTATAGGAGAAGCAGCCGAATAAATTAGTTTTGTGACGAATCTTCATTGAGAGATTTGATTTGCATCCTTCATTTGTTCTGGACCTTTGGATTATTAGGTGAATTTTATTCACCATTGGATTTTAAATCCAGAGATTTTCCTTTGTAATTTCTGTTAGATTTAAAAGGGGAAATCTTTCCAAACCCGGGATTTTCCATAGATAGATCACCTCTGAATCTTTAATTTGATTGGTTCCAGATAGCCGCTTTCCTTTGGAAAGATTTGAATTTCTTTCAGAATTTAATTCTGTTGACAAAATGGGCTTTGAAAGCCGGTCACGTATGCCCACGTGACCCATGGTCACGTGTGAGCACGTGACCCCCTTCGGAATGAGCCTTCTTCTTTCCTTTGCGCTCTGTCTTCTGATTGCTGCTTGAACGTCACGTGCTACCACGTGACCCCTGGTCACGTGTGAGCACGTGACCCCTGTCTGGCGCCTCTTTCTGGAGAACGAGTCTGCTGCCTTGAACGTCACGTGCCAACACGTGACTCTGGTCACGTGGGAGCACGTGACTTCTTCTGAAGCCTTTTCCTTGACTTGATCAGTTAACCGGTGTGCCTTTGATGCTTGCATTTAAATATCAAGTGTCGCCACGTGACCCTGGTCACGTGGGAGCACGTGACTCTTCCTGAAGCCCCTTTTCTTCCACGTGGTCAGGAAACTGAACCTGCCTTGATGACGTTTTTTAGGCGTCACGTGCCAACACGTGACCGCTAGTCACGTGTAAGCACGTGACCCTCTTCCGAAGCTTTTCACAGAAGCTTTCCTGATTTTAAATCAGGAAACAGGACTGTTTCTGCACAACGCATTAACATTTAGTTTTCTAATTAAGGAACATAAAAAAATAAATTATATTCTAAACAATGAATTACATTTAAAATACATACATGTTTGCGTTGAGAGTCGAAATATTCGCACAATAAAGGCCATATCTCTACGTCGACTCTCGCAAACGCCAGAGTAGATAGGAGGGCCGCTCTCTCTGCCTCGGGGGTCGCCATCCACATAGAGTAGCAGTCGGCCTTCAGCTCATTCCTGTTGTATCTGACCTTGGTCTGCATGTTCATCATCAGGCCATTGTACAGAGCATGAAGGTCGAGCACCCTCCCAGGATGATCAGGGTCGGGTACAGGCTGAAAATCGTAATCCGACTGAAAATATAAAAAAACATTGTTATTAGATTGCAAGTGTTAATAATAAATATATTGGATAAATCAAATTAAAATATATATTAATACGTACCCGAGCTTGATCAAAGAAGAGGGCGAATAAGCGCTGGTGCTGCTCGCCTCACTCAACGTGAAGTGGATAGTTCTTCACGAGCCGACTCTCGTCCCCCATATACCGGCCGAACCTCTCGGCATGAGGACCGGTATAAAGATAGTCAAGGGTAAAAAAGAGGGTGAATGCTGCCTCCCCTCTAGCTCTGTCAGGCCTCAGCCTATGGGACTGATTCGGGCCTCGAGTCCTCCTCTGGGGATGGAGAGGCCCTGCGTCTGCAAGAAATATCAAGACAATCAATATTAAGACAAAGTTGTATTAAGAAATCAAGGTTAAACGAAAATTGAAGTGTGATATATACCTCCGGTGACTAAAGCACGAGTCTGGGCCCGGGCAGCAGCACGAGCGGGACGATAGTTCCTCCGGTGAGGAACAACCGGGGCCCCGGATGCGAACGCATCCCCTCCAACTAGAAAATAAACATTGGCGCTAAATTTCCATGAAGTTCATATTTATTTTATAGAACATATGTAAAATGAATAAATATTTTATATTTATTCATACTAACGTGCAGACGATGCGGAGGGTATGGAAGTGGCAGGAGTGGCCCCTGCGTCAGATGTGGACGCACCACCTATAATTAGACAATTAAAAATAGATTATATAAGTAATTGCAAAAAGAATGTATAGATCAATAATATAACGTTCTAAATCAATATGCATGCACTATAAGATATATAAAAATATCCGCAGGTGCGGTGGTGTCACCACCTACAGCTAGACAATAATAAAAATTGCTAAGTAAGAGCAAAAGGAATATGTGTATATTTATGATATAGCATTCTAAATCAATATACATACACTATATGATATTTAAATATACCTGGAGGAGCGGGAGTGGCCTCTGTCCCAGATGTGGACGCACCAACAACTAGACAATCAAACATTGACAATATAAGTAATTTTGACATGAACAGGCATGAATATATATAATATTACATTCAAAATGAATATGCGTGCAGTATACCTGGATGTGTGGTAAAATCCACACGGAAGGAGGCATCCGAAGGGGTCTCCGATCTGGGTGCAAGACCGGCCCTCTGAACCTCCCTACGGAGCTCTCCGGGCAGCAGAACCGCTCTGCCTCTGCCTCTGCCAATTCTACCTTCTGCCAGTACTTATTGCCACATCTATTGCACGGACAGAGAATCTTCTCTATTATGATCTTATTATGTGCGCGTGCAAATTCAATGAAAGCAGCAACTCCTGCGACAAACTTAGGTTGCATACGTTGTTGCCAATCCACATACATCCAGTCCTTAACTCTGACGTACTCATGGGCCATGTTAGACTGTATAACATATAAATTGTAGGTTATGGTGACTATATTGAGAAATATAAGAACGGGATAGTTACTGACAAAGGAGAAAATCCGTGTATATGCTTTGTGTGTGCGTTTGTCGTTGAAAAGAATAAATTATCGAATGTATGTTAACCGATAGACGGGGACTAAGTGGCGCTTTTAGTTTCATATATGAGTATCGATGAGAATATGAAGGTTTCATATTATCATCGAGTATCATATATTGGTTTTAACTTGAACATCTCGAATCACTCTCTAATTATATGTTTGTTGTGTATTCTTGTTGTATGTGTGTGTTCTGGCTGTCGGGGGTAAGGCTTCTATCCCATTAAGAATGTATAGAGCGAACACCCATCACTTGTGCTTTCAACCGTTTCGAGTAAATTTCGGCAGCACCTCCCCGCTGTTCTCCGAGTACACTGTAATAGAATAGATAATCATTTCAAAGCTGTGAAACAACGTTGAAATGAACATCTAATCTATCTTTTTACACGGAGAACCAGCGGAAAGGTACCGACGAAATATCTCGAAATGGATGAAAACACAAGTGAATGAAGGTGTTTGCTTTATACATTCTTAACTTGTCCACACGAGACAAATCTATCGGTTACCATACGATTGGATTTTCTCGTCGCATAGACCATACGACTGTTGTTAGTATCGAGCTATATCGTCCGATATTTAACAACCTACGTATAGTTCTATGTCACGACGAACATCGCACGTATGTTAACCGATAGACGGGGACTAAGTGGCGCTTTTAGTTTCATATATGAGTATCGATGAGAATATGAAGGTTTCATATTATCATCGAGTATCATATATTGGTTTTAACTTGAACATCTCGAATCACTCTCTAATTATATGTTTGTTGTGTATTCTTGTTGTATGTGTGTGTTCCGGCTGTCGGGGGTAAGGCTTCTATCCCATTAAGAATGTATAGAGCGAACACCCATCACTTGTGCTTTCAACCGTTTCGAGTAAATTTTGGTAGCACCTCCCCGCTGTTCTCCGAGTACACTGTAATAGAATAGATAATCATTTCAAAGCTGTGAAACAACGTTGAAATGAACATCTAATTTATCTTTGTACACGGAGAACCAGCGGAAAGGTATCGACGAAATATCTCAAAATGGATGAAAACACAAGTGAATGAAGGTGTTTGCTTTATACATTCTTAACTTGTCCACACGAGACAAATCTATCGGTTACCATACGATTGGATTTTCTCGTCGCATAAACCATACGATTGTTGTTAGTATCGAGCTATATCGTCCGATATTTAACAACCTACGTATAGTTCTATGTCACGACGAACATCGCACGTATGTTAACCGATAGACGGAGACTAAGTGGCGCTTTTAGTTTCATATATGAGTATCGATGAGAATATGAAGGTTTCATATTATCATCGAGTATCATATATTGGTTTTAACTTGAACATCTTGAATCACTCTCTAATTATGCGTTTGTTGTGCATTCGTGTTGTATGTGTAACATGATTTTAAACCATTGAGATCAAGATTGATAGAACTGATCATCCTACATTGCAATGGCATTCATCTACCAAAAACTATTATTGCAATGACATTCATCTATAACAATCAACAATTAAAACTATAAATGTAGGATACTGATATCATAAAGCGTTATACGCAACATATGAATTCACATGACTGAAACATGCATCAAAAAAACATGTTCATCCAAAAGAAAGGCCACTGTCAACAAATATAGACAAATACGTCATAAAAACAGTAACCAATTAACAAGTTGATTAGCATCTGGATCAAGAAAATGATAGGAAAAAATAATTGACTATGATCTATAATGACAAGTCTATTACCATGACTCTCGACTAACAAAGGTGGCTTTTCGACCTCGGTAGCTTGATAATTGATGGAGCATATAAACTTTTGACGACACCTAACGAAAAGTGGACCCTCTTTTCTTCATTAATTCACTCCCTGTGTGTGTGTGTTTTTTTTTTTTAATTAAAGGTCATTGATTTTAGAAAGACCTGATGATATATATGTTGAATATATGTAGGGTGATATGCATGATCACAAGAGCTTGGTGGAGGCAATAAAGAAAGTTGATGTGGTGATCTCTATGCTGGGCTACAAATTTCATAAGCAGTTGGTTGATCAAGTTAAAATCATAGAGGCTATTAAAGAATCTAGAAATGTCAAGGTAATCAACAAATATATATTTATATTAGGATAAGGAAAACGAGAAATTTGGATTGGATAGTTGTAATATTACATATTGTTATTTTTTCACATCTTTCTTGTTTTCTGTTAATTGCACAAAACCCCCTTTTAGTTTATCCCATATAGCAATATCCCCAGCCCCACCCCAATCGAACCCCAGCCCCAGCCCCAGCCCCAGCCCAGCCCCAACCCCAACCGAACCCTAGCCCCAGCCCCAGCCCCACCCCAACCGAACCCCACAACCAAACCCTAACCCTAACCCTAACCGAACCCGATGCCGACGCCGATGCCAAACCCTCACCCCTACCCGAACCTGGCCTGAACCCTAGACCACAATGTCAAAATTAAAAATTATTTGAGATTTACTTACAAACCGTGCGCGCGGTGGAGGAGACGGTAGAAATTGGTGGTCGACGACGATCGGCGAAGGCGGCGACGGAGCGCGGGAAGTCGACGAAGGTGTGGGAACGACCGACGAAGCTGGCGACGAGGCACGAGCGCGGTGGCGACGAAGCGCGGGAACAGGAGATGAAAGGCACGGGAGTGAGAGAGAGAAATTTTGGGAACGATGAATAATTTTTCTGTGTTTTTTTTATTAATAACCTATTTAGATACCCATACGGACATAACCGTAGGTCCACGGCTTGCGGCTCCGTAGGGCCAAACAAAAAATTAGAACGTAAGGCACCGTAGGGACAACGATGTGGTCCTACGGATAAATCCGCAGGGACAAGAAATATTTGCCCCTACGGATTTCTGAGTCCGTAGGAGCAACCCCATATTGTAGTAGTGGAATTTTTGATCTCGCCGAATTATTGCGGAATCACAAATTTATGACTATTCTTCAATGAGTGAGAATCATTTCGAATCAGTAATAGTAAAACCTTAAAAAAATAGTTTGAAACAAAAAGTCAAAAAGATTATGTTGCTTACAAAATACTTTAATAAGCATGACAAATCTGAAATTTATGTTCATCAACAAACTCAAAATATGTTCTAATATGAAAAATAAAAAAATATATGAAAAACTATAACCAGCTTCTGAAGTCTTTTCAATATTGTAAGATAATAAATTAATAACAAATTTAGATGATACTACATAGACATATTTAAATTATAAAATCAACAATTTCAGTTATATTTGGATACCTTATTAACTTAATCAGCTTGTACCTGAAAACTAGTTGTTATATCAAATGGAAAAGATATGATTATGCCATATATGATTGTTAATAATCAGAGAAATTTTGAGATAAATTTGATGGGAAATACATCTGAGTCATCTTACCATCTATTTATAAATGAATATTCACCAGTAGAATAAACTGCAATAATTAGGGATAACATTTACGAGAGACAAATTTTTCTCGGTAATGTGTACGCTACCAAACGATTTTTCCCTCTTGCTAATGTTCTTTCGGCAATAATCTATTTATAAGGGGAAAGAATACAATACCAGGGTAAAGTATAAAAAAAAGTGTAAATTTAATAGGCCTAAAATATAGCGAGTGAAACATTATCAAGGGATAAACGGCCCTTGGCAATAGTCGGATTAGCAACAAAAGAAATAGCGAGAGACAACATTGAGGAGGGATATCTCTTTGCAATGTTTCCCTCGCTATTTCTTTTGTTGCTAATACAACTATTGCCAAGCGATATATCACTCGGTAATGTTTATCTCGCTATGTTTAGCCCAATTAAATTTATGTTTTTTTATACTTTCCTCCGGTAATATATTCTTTCTTCCTTAGAAATTGATTATTGCCGAAAGAATATTTACAAGAGGGAAAATTCGCTTGGCGGTATACATATCGCCGAGAAAAATATCTCTCTCGTAAATGTTGTTCCTGACTGTTGTAGTTTTTTCTACTAATGATTGGGAGACTCATGGCAGGGGTGTGTCCACTAAAGTTGCTTGGTCCTGAACACATGGGATTCATATGAAGAAAATAAAGGAGGGTGTGGTTTGTGAGAGAGTAGCTGGTTATTGCGAGGATAAAAGGAAAAAAAAGGAATTTTTTTTTAAAATAAAGGGTTAATTTCTTCATGATACCCTAATATTTCATCCATGTTACAGGATACCTTATTGATTTTTTTCTTTGCGTTAATATACCCTATTGTACACACCGTTACACTTAGCTGCTCCCCGTTAAACCTCCATTAGAAAACTCTTGAAAAAATACCCATGTGCCTGACATGGGACTATTCTTGGACTTTCTTATCCCTAGCCATATAATATATGTCGTATAAATCCCCACACATACTTAAAACAAATCCTTTAGTGTTTCAAGCCAAACTAAGCTAATATTTCATCTTACTCATCTTCTTCTCTTCCACATCCTTTTTCTCTTGATCATTTAGGGCTTCTTGTTTTTTCCTTTTTTAAGGCACCATCTTTTTATTTAGCCTCAATTTCATATATGTGCTTCTTCCAGTGGATCATCAACTTAATTATCAAAAAGACTAGAAAATTTGCAAGTCAATTATGAAAAAATGAAACTACAACTAGGTTCAACTTGAAGAAAATTTAAAGCTAAGAAGTAAGAATAGAAGAAATCAGGACTTAGGGAGGAAAGGACATTAAGGTCATTTCCATTTTCGGTTAGAGCACTGCGGGGGCAAAGTGCAACTATGTATATTAGATGGGCATTTTACTAGAAAACCGCTTCATACTTTGCTAATTACTAAACCACCATATTTCATATTTACTTAAAAGACCCCTCATACATTCACACTGCAATAAAAAAACCATATGGTAAAAAAGAATTTTTTTTGGCATATTCCATTATTTTGTTAGGAGGTTAACGGTGAGTATCGGGTAAAAGATTAAAAACCTTCCCATGCTCTTTTATTTTTCCAAAATTCCAAGTTTTCCTTCTAAATTGGCTTTAGAATTAAGCTTTCGATCAAAATTCTCACAAATTGAACATGAAAACCGGTCAGTCTTTCTCAACCTTCTCCAGCAATAGCTTTGTCGAGTGCTGTTGTCTCTTCAATTAAAAGTTCGAGTTCATAGGCATCTCATTTGAAAACGATTCTTTAGTTGCGTTAATCTCAATCTTCAATTAAACGAGAATGTAAGTCTTTTTTATGGGAGAAAAACCTACCTAAATACGTAGAATATAATAATAGAGCAGCTCAAGCACAAGATTCATCTTTATCTTCCTAACGGGATGCTAATTTTTGATGAATAACTAATAAAGGTTTTTTTTAGTGCTATTTAAATGTAGGGAAGGTCTTTTAAGTATGGTTTTTTTAGTAATTAGAGAAGTTAGAGAGGGCTTTTTAATAAAAAGCTCATTTTAGATATATTAACAGAAGGAAAAAGTCATAAGGTATATAAATGCAGCATGAGTAAAACATCGGGGTTATTATATAGCAATTACTTGTAACATAAATGACATGGAAAAAAAATTTCTTATCTCTTCTCTACAATTATAAAGCAAAAGGAATGGGTCATTTAATTTTGAAATTGATTAGTGATGTGGCTTCTTATTAATTCATAGAAATCAAACAAAAAATCAACATTGTTTTATGTACAATGCACGTATCAAATATCACGTCATTATTAGTTTACAAGTGCTATTCATGTAATTAAATTGCCACTTCATTATTATTTTACAAGTGCGATACACATAATTAAATTAATAATGAAAATCATCTAAATTTTTTCTATAGTTATCGTGCAACGCACGTGCAAAAAACCTCTAGTTTATATAGTGTAAAATGGAGAAGGGAAAAAAAAGAATGGGTAATATATAATAAAGGATTTGTAAAACATGGAGCTTAATTAACTTATGATTTCTATGAACTCATCCCCTCTCAAATCTAAACAATGATAATTACTACGATCTTGTCACCGACAACTCTAGAATTCTCGAAAAGGCTACGTGCATTTTGTCAATGTAAGCTAAATATTTTCTCTAGGGAGTATAACACACACAAATAATGTACCTATAACCACTCGGGAGCTTCATGTTATTGAATGTCAATAATTATTGTTCCCATTTTTGCCTGCAAAGAGACAGTAGGAAATACAGCTAGCTAGTCCAGAAGAAATACAGCTAGCCTTGCTTCTTCACTATTCAGCAGCAGTTCCCGCCCCCCCCCCCCCCCCCCCCCCCCCGCCACCCACGCCCAACCCAACAAAAAGACAAAACCAAACCCACCCCTAATTTAGTTTCCTTTTTACAACTTTGTTTGATATATGCCAATCGCTGATTTGGAAAAAACTACTCTAGAAGGGCTTGCATGGTGCAAGCCTTTGCATAGCCATTGGATGGGTGGGGGTCCTCCATCCAATTGCTCTAGAGGGACTTGCACCATGCAAGCCCTAGTTTTTTTAGGTTGATATAAGTTGTTTGTTTGTGCACTAAAAACTTCGAGATTATGATGCAATTTAATTAAACAATGTACTTTTTTATTTTGGCGTGTTTATACATATGTAAAAGCAAGCTATCCGCCGTCTAGCTATGGTGTACTTCACTGACGACTGCTAATTGTTAGATAAACATAATTCCATATTTTAAAGAATATTCTTACTACTGCAATAATGGGTTGTCCCTACGGCCATAAAAATCCCCTGTAGAGACAAAGGTCGCAGGTGCAAGTCTTCACCCTAAACATGTCCCTACGGAGTAATAATTGCCCCTATGCCTTACTTCGTAGGTACACATTTCCCTACGTATTACTCCGTAGGGACAAAATATTTATTTAACTTATTGGTTTATAAAATAAAATACTTGTCCGTACGGATTACTTCATAGGGCATGAACATGCACCTACGGAGTTCTCCATAGGTCTAGATAAAAGCCCATACGAAGTGCTCCGTAGGTCCAGATAAAAGCCCATACGGGATTATCCGTAGGTCCAGATAAATGCCCCTACGGATTTAGCCGTAGGGGCAAGTTTAACGCCAGTTGCTGAGTTCATAGGGAAAAAAATATCAGGTATCCTGATATTTTGTCCCTACGGCTAACTGTGTAGGGGCAAACTTTGCACCTACGGATTAATCCATACGTGCATATGATGGTCCTACGGATTAATCCGTAGGGACAAAATATTAGGGTTCTTTTAAAAGAGAGGTTACGGTTTTTTCCCCGCCTTGTGCACAATAAGATATATATCATATAATCAAATACATAAATATTCATAATCAATATCTCACGCATAATATATAAAAGAAATAAACAAACAGAATACAATATCAATCTAAATCATCGTGAATAATCAAACAACACCAATATCGTCCAAAATATATACAATATGTATCATATAAGTATATACATCCTCAAAATATAAAAAAAAGCTATCTTAACTCGGTCCAACTTCTCCACCTCTGATAAACGCCGTAATCTGGCGCATCTTCTCCTTGGTGCAGCCCTAAGTCGTCAAAAACTCGACCAATGAAGGTGCGGACTGTGCGGGAGCCTGAGCGAGCTGTGGAGCCGCAGGAGTGGTCTGCGCAACCGCAGCCGAGGTAGTGGCTTGCGGAGCCACAGCTGAAGGAGATGCATGTGGAGCCGCGGCTGAAGTAGCCTGTCGCATCTATTAAATTTTGTGTGTAATAAACGAATAAGAACGGTGTATTAGATTTTAGTCGAATTCGTATTATTATCAGGTTATTGCGAAACCCCAATCTAAGAATACTTAGGGATTTAGGCCTCGTTTGGGTATCTAGTTTAGAAAACCGTAGTTTATTTTAATTAGACGGTTTTATGTAAATATGATTAATCAAAGCTAAGTCTACAACCAAATAAGCTCAGGCTACTAATATTGCATATGTTACTATCTATAATGTGATATAATATTTTACTATTAAGTAGTATACGTACCAACATCTCCTTCAACTTCTCGATGGTGGCCTTCAAGGCGGCAACATCATACTCTAGATGTCGCTCATAGGGGTAGGGGAAGTAACCGCCGGAGTGGAGTCCAACCTCATATGGGTCCTGCTAGGACCCAGTCCCCGGCCTCTCTCCCAACCTCCGTGGTGCCCTCCGTGTGCAGCGTTTAGGACTGGGGTCAGTATCATCGGATCGGTCTGTCCAGTAAAATCGATCCCCGATGCCTCCGCCTGCTCCACCACCTGCTCCTACAACCACATTGTAACGACTCTGTTTTAATGTACATAAATTTTTTAAAAGTTAATGTACAAATGGAGTATTTGCAACCATGTGTATGCTATAAGTATTTGATTTGTTTTTAAACAGCAAGAAAGCATTTGTAACTCATTGGTAAAGCCTTGCACTGCTGTGACGTAGCCCCTGTATTCAAATCCCCCCTGCTACAAATTATTTTTGCTGATTTTTCTTTTAAACATTTTGGAAGCCTAAAATTTACATGTGCAATACAAGTAAAATAAAAAGTCACTGAAAAATCAAACATGTGCAAAATACCATTAACTACGACTAGGACACGTTGCAAGAATCCAGAGCCAAAACCCTCTGACTTGGCCGGCGAGATTGGGCTTGAGGCCGGCGCCGTCGGTCCCCCCCCGTGGCTAATGCTCCAAAAAAATTTCCCTAGCACCTTTTGGACTCCCCACTGATCCTAGTCTGTTTGTTTTCCCTGCACATTTCCAGAGAATTAAAATGAGACATTAATCCAAAATGTTAATACATTTTAATTCCATTCTTCAATACCCTAAACCCTAATTTTTCCTATAAATACCACCCTACACCATGGCCCTCCTCATTCAAAAATCATTTGCCAAAACTCTCTAACCAAGTCCAAGAAGTTGTACAAGTGGAGTTAGCTCAAGGTCAAGTTCCAACGATGACTCGGAACAAATCTGGCTACCCCGCGACTCCACGACGCTTGCAAACCCATCCTCTATCACCTCTCTCTCTTCTCAATCCGTAAGTCCCCTCTCCCCTCCTCTCTTTCTATTAAAAAGACTTCTCTTTTCAAAACTCGTCGGCAGCGGAGTTAATCCGACTTCTGATTCTAATTTCTTTAAAAACTCAATTTTTCTTCACCACAAATTAACCATCTCTTCATATCTTATTTAGAAACCGTAAGACAATATGTAGAACAAATTTCAATTCAAAATTATAATGTTATATGATTGGTAGAGTTTTTCTGTGTTTAAATTTACCGCAATCAAGACGGTGTCGCTTGGTAGCTAGCCGGTTGAGTACGAGTCGATCCACAGGGAGAAGGAATCCTTTTCTTTATATTCTAACGAGTTAAGTCCAAACTTTGGTAGGGTTTTGTTTTAAGATCTAGGAATGAGAATAAGTTGATAAAAAGGCTTGCTGGGTTAGGGTTAGGATTGGGTCAGTTCGAAATAGGGATCTTCTCGCTTCTTTCAATGCCTTAGTTGTGAATAAAGGTGTTAGGGTAATCGGCAACAACGGGGATTAGCACGACTAGGAAGAAACTTAGTTTCTTCCTTTTGGTCCTTGTCCGTCCGTTTTTGGCTCTTAGCCCTAAACTCCGGTTAAATTAACCACAACCGGTCTAACTAGGGAATCACCGCTATCATGTAGGATAGGGTGCCGTAGTGAGTGAATTATGGTTGATTTAAAGAGAATCCGTATTAAAATTATTTGGGCAAAGAAAAGAGTGAGAGAGATTTCCTTCTCTCAAACCTTCCTTATCCTACCCCTAACAAGTGAGGAATTACTCACTCATTAGGAAAGTAACAACAAAATTCATTTTTCTATTTTAATTGATGACCTAAATTGCAGATAAATAAAGAACAAATAAAAGTGCAGATAATAAATTGCAGATAAGAAGAATGAGAGATAAAATAAAAAAAAACTTACTTTATTGATGGCCTCTCAAGAACGCATTACAATTGAATTTAAAATTTAGATCTAGAATATAAAAAAGAGGAATAAAAACTAAAGAGAGGCATCCTCAAAAGAGGCACCCACAAAGAGGCACACTAAAAGAGGCTTTGAGCTCTCCTATTTATAAATAGGAAAAACCCTAGGTTTACATTCTGATCCATACATGAAATTACAAAACAACCCCAAAAACCGAGTCAAAGCACCAACACACTACCACCGACACGTGCAGAGCACGGCCGCGGAACCGCGGCAGATGTGCCTGTTTGGCCGCGGTTCCGCGGCCATTTGGTGGTCTTGTGTGATCAATTTTTTAGGGATTCTTTCTGTTGCTTTTATCTTCTGTTTGGAACACTTGGTTTCTTAAAAACTCTTGAGTTCTCTTCCAGATTTCCAACAGTGCAGAATGATGTGGACTTTTGCTTTTAGCTCCGCGTTGAAGTCTTGAATCTTGTGCTGCCCTTGTGCTTTGTGCATTGAATTGCTCAATGATTTTCCATTTGTTCCTTGAACTGGTAGGCGGCATTATACGGATAGTGTGCGGAAACCCGTATTTCTATGTTTGTTGGTCATAGTCCCACATTTGTTGCGACTTTTCATGAATTTCACTGTAAAGAGCTGAGAACCTGTAACCTGCAACTATTTAGCAGACATGGATCAAAAGTACCTACTTATATGCAATGTGATTAAGAATGGGCGATATAAAAATGCAAAATTTGATCTGAACAAATATCTCCAAACTTATGTTTTGCTCGTCCCGAGCAAAGCCAATTTTATTCTTGAAAAATCCTAACCTG
Organism: Agapanthus africanus; assembly: GCA_030015575.1. Taxonomy (NCBI): domain Eukaryota; kingdom Viridiplantae; phylum Streptophyta; class Magnoliopsida; order Asparagales; family Amaryllidaceae; genus Agapanthus; species Agapanthus africanus. The sequence goes on along the minus strand of JASDDO010000010.1, from coordinate 28,888,717 downwards.
ACTTTCGCAGGGAACGCGATTGCACTGAGATCGTGCAACAAGCCGTTTAACCTCTAGATGTCCCTAGTAGAAGGAGTGTTGTGTCCTGAGGGGTTTCAGCGGATACTACCCACAAAATCCGAATAATTTGGCCGTTAACTCTAATTCTTCAATTCAGAATTCTAGCAAGAAATTCTATTATCTTCAACTTAGAAATCATCAACCCATATTTTTCACACTTTCTTTTTATTTATCTTAAGATCATATACGTTTTGCCAGTTTATAAAGCTTTCAGCATCTCCTAAGTTTTCCTTCTAAGACGCAATCTTAACTCAGGAATTTTTATCATCTCTACTGAAAATATAAGCCCTATCTTTTATTCCTATTTCTCCTCCAGACTCCAATTATATACCCCTACGTGTATGTAATTATCACCCCTACATTTGGAAATTCAATTCAAGCTATCATACTCTTGTCATCTTCCAAAATATTTTTAGTTGGTGAATTTTAGATGAAATTGCTATCACATCCTTCATGCGACCGTTAATACTTCTTGAGGTACTAAACGACCGATTACAAAACGTGCTTGCGCATTTAGGCGTAATTCCTCGTCTTGCAATACCTAAGGCTTAGCAGTGACTCCCAAACCAGTTGGTCTAAGGCATTAGGTGCTAAAACACCCTCGCTATATTTTTATTTATGCTGCCTTAAGTAATTACAAAACCAGTGTTTATTTTTTTATTTATCTCTTTATTCACCACTTATATTTTTATTTTATTTTCCTTCATACTAAGGATTTTAGACAAGAGCATTTCAAGGTATTCTCTACTATCCCAAGTTTCAAGATATGTGTGAGTGCGTAACGTCGGGTATATATTTTTAGAATTTGGACTTAAGGTTTAGAATTATTTTTCAGACTTATACTTCAAATAGAGCTTTCAATACTCTTCTCTTATTTCGATTTAGCCCAAGAACTGAACTCAAAATTTGCCTATTTCTAAATAAACTACAAGGACGTATATTTTCTACAGTTAAACTTTAAGAAAGGTTATATTTAGGGTTTTTAATTTACTAAGTTTAGGATCTAATTTTTCCTAACTAGTCAACCGTCATGCTGAACTTAAGTCAAATATGGCCAAAATTGAACTTTTAAATTTTTTTTTATAATTTTTAAAATTTTACAATTTTTGTGGGTTTTAATAAGTATGCAAATGCAAAATATACAGATGAATGCGAAGGTAGAAAGCTTACCGAGCACATCCCCAAACATAAACTTGACAGTGCCCTCACTGTCAGGCTACACCAAGAGGGTCAAAATTGTCAGTACTCCCTAAAAGAAAATTTTAAACAAAACAAAAAGCAAACAAAAATATATACACAAAAAAAGGTCCCCCCCAAACTTAAGTGAAACAGTGTTTCCACTGTTTAAGCGTTAAAATTCAGAGTTAGGGGAGAGAAAAACACGGTATCAAGTTATACAAAGCCTTACACAAGCCAAAAGTTAGCACCAACCATTCAAAACTTTTATCGTTATAAAGCGGCGGTTGGTGAAAGAACATGTTGTATAGAGTCAGGAAGAAATGAGGTAAAGATAAGTGGTGTAATGGAAAAGTTTTACGTCTCGATTTATAGTGTAGAGACGAAACAATAACGGTGAACGGAAACGAGAATGTGGATAATTAGGAATGGGAAGAATGGTCACATTCTCGTATGGGATAAAAAGAAATGGGGGTGGTTCGACTTCTTCAGGTGGAGGTTGATTAATCACAAAATCCGTGTCATTCGGAATGCGAGTTCGTCGGCGAAAATATCTTCGAAACTTTCATCTATGGTCCGATTGAACGTTTCAATGTCAATAAGTGTCGCGCCAGAATTCAACACACTTGATTTTTCAAAAATTACTGAGGTAGGAGACTCGTAAGGCTCATCTATCTTATTCTTAAAAGAGTCCAATCAAGTTGTTTTTCTAGAATTATCGAACTCAAAATATCGGATTGTGATTCATTAACACTCGCTATCATTAAAGGAAGATTAGAAGAAGAACCAGAGAAAGTGGGAGAAAGAAGTTGAATACGAACTTGAGGGTGGAGATGGAGTGTATAAATTAGCACAATTTGTAATGACCGATGTGTAAAAAGCGATTGTGCTAATCTATCAACCTACTGAGAAATGAGGTCAGGTCCCTCAAGATTCGTGAGAAAACATGGGTACGTCGAAATTGGTAAACCAGATATTGAAAATGAAAGTGTAACGGTTTCTTGCAAGGTCGGAGCGAGGATGGAGGGAAGTGATTGAGGAAGGGTATTGGTTAAAGATCCAGGAGGGTGTGCGCAGTCAATGAAAGGGATATAATGAATTGGAAAATCCGACTCCTCAAGTAAAACTGCTTCATCCTCAATAATTTCCTCAATACTCTCCTCAAAATTTAGCTTATCCATACAATTCTCATCAAAATCAAGACGCATATAAAGTTCGGGAGAAACATTTAATGACTCGGGATGATGAATTAGAGAGAAAAATTCAGTCAAATCTGCGGGTTCATCATCCAAGATATTCCCAGCGTCAATATCCTTAATCAAGTGAAAATTAATTTTCTCAGACACCTCAACAAAAGCATGGATATCAATCAATTTAGGTTCTAGAGTGGAGGTGTAGAGGTCAAAAGGATTGGTGATGGTTTCATTCGAAAGGGACCCTTCACAATCAGGTAAATCAAACACTACAAATTCGCACAACTCATTAAACGTTTTATCTTCAACTGGTGAATCATTTGGAACACTTGATAGACATTCAAAACCGGAGTTGTGGGATTCAATTGGGGATGGGTAGGTTTGATTTAGAAGGGTGTACAGCTCACTCTCACCACTCAAATTCTCAATCTGTCCAACCGCCTCATCATAAATTGGGAAATGTGGAGCTAGTTGGAAACTAGCTACCGGGTCACTAGGTTATATGAGGGCGGCCGTGGACGCATTCAAATCTATCATCTATTGGCATGACGCTACCCTAAAGTCTTCCAACGCCTGTTCCAGACTAGACATGGGTTGTGAAGGAGTTTCAGTAAAAGATTCAAATTTGTTTGGATACTGAAAACACCCAAATGGCTGTGTAGAAGCAATGTCCAGGGAAGGTGTAAAAGTTGTGTAGGATGGATAGGAATAGAATGGCTGGACATGGGTAGGATCAACATTTGGATAAGAAGGTGAATGGAATTGTTGATCCAAAGAATTCGCAGTGGTAAAAGAAGTGAAAGATCGGTTACGAGATTGTTCAATATGTTCAGCAATAGACATGGGTTTCGGAGTTACAACAGGACTCGAAAAAGGAGTATCAACGTAAGAAGGTGGTGAAGGTTGAAATAGTTGATACAAGTTGGATTGCGGAGTCCAATTGGTTGTCCTAGACGCGTCTATTCGATCTTTCAAAGAAATTTTGGGCATGGAGGGGTCGTTCGAAATTCGACCAAAACAAGAACCGTAGGAAGTAATGTCTGGTTATGGGTACCAAAGTTCGGCACGAGTTTTGCGAGGTAGGGTATCCATGATGTAATGAAAGAAAGGAGAAGAAAAAGAATGTGATTTTTTTTGTAAAAAATGTTTGTTTTTGGAGTTTAGAAATTTTTGAAAGTGTTTTTTTAAAAGAGTTTTGCAAGAATGTATACGGACTTACTTCAAACAATCACAGTTAAAACATGCACAATCAAACCTAAAGCTATGGTCTTCTAAGTCTACTAGACTGCTCCTAACTGTTCCAAAATGACAAGTTGTGAGATATCCCTCAAATCGCCTCTTCACCGCCAATTGTGGACAGGTAAGCACAAATGAAGAAATGAGGGTTCCGGTCACGAATCACCGTGAGACGAGCCTTTTAAAATTACCTTTATCACATGTCTAGCCTAGGCACCACAAAGTCGGGTTTAGATAAACGAATGAATGCCCACAACCTTCATCTGTCCTAATGAGCACGACAGTCCTTAATTGGCTGAATCTAGATATTTTTTAATTAACTCAAGAGTGATACATATGCTTTTTAGTGATTTTTGGGGTCTTAGGAAGGGTAATGAAATCCCCACCCAATCTTAATTGGTGTTATAGCCCCTTAGATTCCGTATTAATTATGCAAAGCAGTAACACACAAAAAATCTAAAACACTTGTAATTTTTTTTTTATTTGGCAGCGCAAAGAATCCTGCACAAAAACAATTTATTGGATAGGAGAAAGAAAATCTGTGCAAAGAAACCTGCAGGAATTTTTTTTCAATGAAGTGCAGAGGAGTTGAGAGGAGAAAAGAGATACTTACAGAGAAATTCAACTGCTGACGTCACCAGTGGACCGCGGTTCCGCAGTCAAAGCCTTGATTCTGCCGCGGTTCTACGGCTGAACAGCTGATTTAGATCTTCTGAATTTTTCCCTGTGCTGAGTTGGTTCTGCTCTTTCTGTTTAGATCCCCTGTTTCTGGATTTGTTCACTGAGTTACTCCAGATCTGAACCAGTCCTTCTTCCTTTCCAGCACAATTTGCACAAAAACCAATCACAAATCACAAGATGATTTTTTTTTAAATTTTTTTTAAAATTTTTATAATTTTTTATTTTTTATTTTTTTAACCCGAAATTATGCAAAGAAAATAACTACCGTCTCCCCAGCAACGACGCCATTTGATTGGTAGAGTTTTTCTGTGTTTAAATTTACCGCAATCAAGATGGTGTCTCTTAGTAGCTAGCCGGTTGAGTACGAGTCGATCCACAGGGAGAAGAAATCCTTTTCTTTATGTTCTAACGAGTTAAGTCCAAACTTTGGTAGGGTTTTGTTTTAAGATCTAGGAATGAGAATAAGTTGATAAAAAGGCTTGCTAGGGTTAGGATTAGGTCAGTTCGAAATAGGGATCTTCTCGCTTCTTTCAATGCCTTAGTTGTGAATAAAGGTATTAGGGTAATCGGCAACAACGGGGATTAGCACGACTAGGAAGAAACTTAGTTTCTTCCTTTTGGTCCTTGTCCGTCCGTTCTTGGCTCTTAGCCCTAACCTCCGGTTAAATTAACCACAACCGGTCTAAGTAGGGAATCACCACTATTATGTAGGATAGGGTGCCATAGTGAGCAAATTATGATTGATTTAAAGAGAGTCCGTATTAAAATTATTTGGGTAAAGAAAGGAGTGAGAGAGATTTCCTTCTCTCAAACCTTCCCTATCATACCCCTAACAAGTGAGGAATTACTCACTCATTAGGAAGGTAACAACAAAATTCATTTTTCTATTTTAATTAATGACCTAAATTTCAGATAAATAAAGACAAATAAAAGTGTAGATAATAAATTGCAGATAAGAAGAATGCGAGATAAAATAAAAAAAACCTTACTTTATTGATGACCTCTCAAGAACGCATTACAATTGAATTTAAAATTTAGATCTAGAATATAAAAATGAGGAATAAAAACTAAAGAGAGGCATTCTCAAAAGAGGCACCCTCAAAGAGGCACACTAAAAGAGGTTTTGAGCTCTCCTATTTATAGATAGGAAAAACGCTAGGTTTACATTCTGATCCATACATGAAATTACAAAACAACCCCAAAAATCGAGTCAAAGCACCGACACTACCACCGACACGTGCAGAGCACGGCAGCGGAACCGCGGCAGATGTGTCTGTTTGGCCGCGGTTCCGCGGCCATTTGGTGGTCCTGTGTGATCAATTTTTTAGGGATTTTTTCTGTTGCTTTTATCTTCTGTTTGGATCACTTGGTTTCTCAAAAACTCTTCAGTTCTCTTCCAGATTTCCAAAAGTTCAGAATGATGTGGACTTTTGCTTTTAGCTCCGCGTTGAAGTCTTGGATCTTGTGTTGCCCTTGTGCTTTCTGTATTGAAATGCTCAATGATTTTCCATTTGTTCCTTGAACTGGTAGGCAGCATTATACAGATAGTGTGCGGAAACCCATATTTCTCTGTTTGTTGGTCGTAGTCCCACATTAGTTATGACTTTTCATGAATTTCACCGTAAAGAGCTGAGAACCTGTAACCTGCAACTACTTAGCAGACATGGATCAAAAGTACTTACTTATATGCAATGTGAAAGAATGGGCGATATAAAAATGCAAAAATCTGATATGAACATTATACAACCTTTAGTTCAGTTTTACGGTTAAATCCCATCAAGTTTACCTACAACATTATTTCTTCATTTTGCTCATATTACCTTTAGAAAATTGCACGAGATAATGACCTAACTCATCACAACACTCATCTTGACATAGCATGATGGCTTGAGAATGATATTTTTGTGGCTAAGACGAATTTTACATTTAAATACCATAAACTATCAAAACCGTATTCTTCAAATTGTTTTAATCAAATTCAATACGAATATGTACTTACAACCCATTTTGGGGAATCCGATTTGGTTGGTGCAGGTTATCGCATATCCATCGGACTAGTAGGGCGAGATGCAGACCTCCTCACGGAGCATCCGATCTTGATGGAATTTTTACTACAATTTTTTAGAAAACATGATTTCTATTAATAAATAAATTCTATTTTTAATAATTATATATATATAAATATAAATATTATCAAAATACCTATTTTAAATATATAATATATTCCATGAAAAGAATCATAAGTTTCATGAAAACACCATCAAGAATCAATACAGGTCAATTTATATGAAAATACCATATACTATTCAATTTAGGTTTATATCCACTAGAATATTTCATCTTTTAAATTTACGTCCATGAAAATCCTAAATACGATAATTAAATACTTGAGGTGTATTTTGAAAATAAATCAAAACTATTTTTCATAAAACCCCTTTAAGTTATATTAAATTACAATAAGGACCCTTGTAAATATAGGTTCAAGCGGGACCAGTTTTCTTGAGTCCCAGAGAGCCGGAGAATTTGGGTGCTTGCCTATTTAAGGTAGACAACTAAAACGGGGTTATCAATACAGTGATTGACTTGGAAAAAGTCACAAATCCTGTCGTCCATGTGCAGCAGTTACCGATAACTCCAAAACTAATTCAGGACTTCAATTCGTTTTAAAGTATCTGACTCAGTCAGAGTCTCAGTCTAATTTGAAATCAATCCATTCTTGAATACAATTCAAGTATAACTCCAATTCAATATGAATCCATTTATACATGAATCCAATCTATATCACATGAATTAATTTGACCAAACCATGGATATACCTTTGACATTGTTTACATGACTATCCGTTTATATCCTTTCCGTGAACTACTGATATCATAGTTTTGGCAAGTCTTACATCTATTAAACAAAACAATACACATCAATAAAAAATACATTACGGGGTTTTAAAGGGGTAGAGTGGTACGGAATGTGTTAAAAGTGGCACGAGACGGCCACTTTAATACACCTAACCTAAACATCCGTTGCCGTTGTCCCGTGGGTTTTGACGGGGCCTTGTGATCCGTATACCAGAGTCCACGGGGTAAGCTGGACTCCTCTCGTATACATTGGCATATTCTGTACCAAGCTACAAACAACCGCGTTAACATAACTATCAACTTTATACCAGTTATAATCTTTTACCTGTCTATTCTCATTCTACATCTCTTTGGGACTTACCGAGCGATTGTTCGCTGACGACATTCCTTTTCTCTACTTTCTTTGGAATGTTGTCAGGGGGATCTGATTCTCTGGAGATCAAGCCCAGCACAGACGACTTGGAACAGTTCTCAGAAGACCCAGAGCTCTAGTCACTTGTATATACTTTACTTTCAGTTCATGCCATTGTTTAGACATTGTTTTTCAGTCTTGTATTTACATTTCCAGTTGTATTGTAGATGATGTTTAATAAATAAAAGTTGCTGTTCATTTACATCTCATGTCTTACTTGTGTACTTTACTATATTGCTTATTTACGCTTAGCGTGTTTACTTCTGAGTAAATACGTCGCGTAACCCGTCATGTCTCCTTACCGTACTCTGAGAAGCGGGACGTGACAGGTTTTGTTAGCAGCCCATGTAGGTCAGTGCTGCATGGAACCCTACCTTGCAAGTCAGCTCTGCACGGAAACCTAAGCAATATAATACAAGAATTACAAGACTCGGTAACTAAACATTCTTTATATTTCATAATCATTGAATCTATCCTAACCCTATTTTTCTTTCAAGGTTATGGATTCTTCCAACAACACGAGTACAAACGTCAACAACACACCACCACCTCTTCCACTTATGCCTACCGTTGTAGCTTCGATCAACGAGCAGATGGTACTGCTCGAGGCAATTAAGAGCCTCCTAGAAGGATAACGGCAGCAGACAGCCATACTAATGAACCGTCCAGAAGTGGAAGCACCTGGAGTGAAGCAATTCCGGGCACTTCATCCGAAGAAATTTTCTAGGAAAGAGAGCCCCTTGGAAGCTGAGGAATGGGCTCAATCAATCGAAGACAATCTGGCAGCAACACAAGTTCTAGACATTGCTTGGATAAGAGTTACGAAGTTGCAACATACGGATAACGCCCGAGTATGGTGGAAGGAGGAAGAAATCCATCTTGCGCAGCCGATCGAATGGAAGACTTTTCGCGACATGTTCGACGCGAAGTATTTTCCAGAGACTACCCGATTCGACATGGAGCAGCAATTCATCCACTTACAACAAGGCTCTATGTGGAGCAAATCAGTGGATGAGTATGATGCAGAGTTCACTATGTTGAGCAGGTAAGATATGTCTTAATATTCGATTATCTAATATCACATACTACACAGCTAACACAAGACCGTAACAGGTTCGCGGCACACCTTAGTCCGATTGCTGAGATCAGGGCTAGACGATTTCAGCAGGGGTTGGACCAGGAAATCCAAGCTGCTCTAGCTACAGGGGATTTCCCAACCCATGACTTAGCTCTGAAAGCTTCCCGTCGATACGAGGCAGTAGTGAAGAAGAAGGGAAGACCTCAATCTGCCGGTGTGAAGCGCCCTGCTACTTAGATAACAGGAGGAGCCTCTTCCAGGCCACCTATTGTACCCAGGAGACCGAGAGTACCTTTCAACCGGCCCAGTCCAGATTTCTGCTTTTATTCTAAAAGGAATGGACACCTGGCGAAGGATTGTAGGCATGCTAATCGCCTCTGCTTAGTCTGTGGCTCATCCACACATGATATTGGGTCTTATCCTCAAAGACTCAATCAGTATCAGGCACCCAGACTAGCAATAACCTATCCGCAGCGGCCAGCTATTCAGGCACCAGCACCACGTCTTGCTCTCCCAACTCCACCTCCTCGTGGACCTACTGCACGTCCTCCCCGTCAGTTCCATCAAGCGCAAAGGAACCTGCCTCAGGGATAGAAGAGCGGACAGAGGAATGCTCCTCCAGCAAAGAGGAATGTACCTAGGCGACAGGCTTTCACAATGACCGTAGAAGAAGCTGAAGCTACTGGCCAAGTCATCACTGTAAGTCTACGGTAGCGTCCCGGCCGTCATTCTGATGCCAAACGAGGAACAAAAACTTTTATAACTGGCGCTATCGCATACTATAACCCGGATCTGCCATTAACGCTAAACTAACAAACAACAAAGTGGGTAGAAAGGCTATACCGAACGATCCAAGTCCTTCGGTCTTTAACCATCATCCCATGCTCCTTTGCGGCCGCTCCGATCTCCTAGCTCCTCGTCGAGGTGGCACCACATCTACGGATCTTTAAACGGGCTCCCGCCTCTGAACCGAGGCAACTCGGACATGAAGTTTGCTAGTCGACATATCCAAGATTGATGTAGAGAATGAGTAGAACACTTTGTCTCGCTTCATCCAAAGCCATGGATGAACGGTTAATGAAGTTGCCTTTTAATGGAATAATGAGAAATGAGCACATCTAATTTCCATGAACCAAATTCCATAATCTTTTTTCCAACAACCATATGGCTTCCAAAACCATGGCCGGCCACATAAAAGAGAGGAGGGGGTGAGTGTAGGAGCAAGGGAGGTGACCATAAGATAAAAGATCAAGAAGAAATATCTTAGCAAGAACAAAACACATTAATGGAAAATGGTGACTCACAAATACACCTCATCAACCATTAATGCAAACCAATGAGTCACTAATCCTAGTCACCAAATCTAGAAGCATCCTCTCATGACTCACCCTCAAGAAAAGATAAATCCGCATTAAACCGAATGTTTAAGACGGGTGATAGAAAACTGGCAACTTCGAAAAGCAATCCCGAAATGAATTTCAGGATAACCCCGTATCAGTATAAACATACCCGCATTTGTATTAAGACCGAATACAAATGCAACTGAGACACAGATATTATATCTACAAAGTATAATACTCGGATCCGGCTTAAACCAAAGCCCACCAGTATTATCTGCCCGAAATATGACACGTGCATAAACGCACGTGCATTCTCCGAACCCTGCCATAAAACCATACGGCCTCTACAACGTTTCGCCCGAACTTGCGAAACTATCTGTGGGGGACTCTAATGACTCGTCAGTACCCTGGCAGTGGGTTTAACCACAAGCACGTCAGCGGCATTAGCTGTGCGTAACGGCTGCCCATGTACTGACCTCAAGGGAAGCCGATGAGCGAACTCATCCTGGAACCCTACCGAGCCTAACGGTGACAATATACATACAGTCCGGTCCGTTCGTCTATGAGTATCGCATATCGGGCCTAGGGGCTGGTAACGTCAGCTCCCCAATAGCGGTATAAGTCGCGTTGGAGACAAGCCTTGAACACCCTGAGAAACTACTCGAATACTTACCAGTAATTCTCACCTGCCTTGGCCAAGGACTTGGTGTAATGGCTTTCCTAGACACAGCGCGATCTCACCCCCAATACCGGGAGAGACGAATCCCCTGCCGATCCGCTCACTTGCCTCCATGTGGCTCGGGACTGTACCCAAAAAAGACCTGTTTGCACGACTCCTTTGAGCCGTGGTAGGGTAGAAATCAAAGCACAGTAGGAACTCACACGAGACAAATGACGACCTAAGGTCGATGAACTAACCTGTACACATGTCACCAGGGAACTGCTATCTGACGATAGGTATAATACCAACTAGCAGGTTCCCGGCGAGTCCTGTCCGGTGTACTCATAACCCAATGAGCACCTGTATATATCTTAGGTGATCCAACTGACACCAGTGGCTTGTGAGACCGGCCACCGCCCTTCGTCGGGGTCTCGACTGTATACACTAGTCTACTCCGGAGTATCGATGCCCTGTCTCGAAACTCCCACGACTAGGGACCACTATTAAGGATGTGCTTATAGACTACCCAACTCTCACGTATATGATCGCCATCATACTGTTGGTAGTCAAGCAAGATCCTAAGGGCTCTATCAACGTGTAATAGTGATCAGTCACCTGAACCTATACACGACTGATAAAGGCAAACCAGATAGCATACTATCATCTCGAGTAAGACTGTCCTACCGGTATAGGTCCTCCTCAATCATTGCAATCACGTACTTGCGATCCAATAATTGATTTTGAGGGCACTATATCCAACAATCACCGGTAACTTTCCATCTTTCAAATCTATTCAATACTTGTTTACATCCATATATCTTTTCCTAAACCTAAAACCTATTCCACATAAGTTAGGTACGATCTTAGTAGCATTACTTCCTACACTAGCACTCTTCGATACTGGAGCATCTCATTGCTTTATGTCGCAACGGTTTATCCGAACTCACGTGATTCCAGTCAAACCGCTCATATCTAGCTGGAATGTCAGTTCAGGGAACGGCGTTCTAAAGGCAACAATGGGATACGACCTGTATCCAGTGTTCGTTTGCTACAGAGAATTCTATGCTGACTTCAAGGTGCTGGACATACCGAACTTCGATGTAGTTTTGGGTATGGATTGTCTAGAAACATTCTATGCTACATCGACTGTCGTCAAAGGAGGTTAGTGTTCGAGATTCCAGAGCATCCGGTCTTTTATTTCAAAAGTGGAGACCGTACCCTGGAGCCTAGCACATACAAAGCAAAATCGAAGAAGGCAGTGATTGCAACTCTATAGGCAAGAGAAGACAAGCCAGTGGTAGTTCGAGAGTTCGACGATGTATTTCCTGAAGACATATCAGGTTTGCCTCCTGATCGAGCACTTGAATTCGGAATTGATTTAGTACCCGGTGCACAACCGGTGATCAAAGCACCATATCGGTTAAGCCCTGAAGGTTTGAAGGAGGTCCGTACTCAGCTGGATGAACTTTTGCAGAAAGGATGGATTCGTCCCAGCACTTCAAGTTGGGGATCTCCAGTTTTGCTTATGAAGAAGAAGGAAGATTCATACAGAATGTGCATTGATTATAGAGTTTTGAACGAAGTCACAATAAAGAACAAGTATCCACTACCACGAATCGACGATCTGTTCGATCGGCTAAGTGGGTCTTGCGTTTTCTCAAAATTAGATTTTCATTCGGGTTATCATCAGGTGAAGGTCAAAGAGTCTGATGTTCTGAAGACGGCATTCAGGACTCGCTATGGACATTATGAGTTTCTCGTGATATCATTTGGAGTGACCAATGCACCAGCCATATTCATGAACCTAATAAATTAAGTTTTCCGAGAGTACCTAGACACGTTCGTTGTCATATTCATCGAGGACATCCTGATATATTCAATGAATTGGAAAGAGCATGCTGAACATTTGTCATGCCTCGCTTCTCGGTGTATGGCAAGAGGACGCGACGACGCCTCTAGATATTTACTCAAAAGTAAACACGCTAAGCGTATCTAAGCAATATAAAGTAAAGTACACAAGAGACATGAATGTAAATGAATAGCAACTTTATTTATTAAACATTCTTTTACAAGTACAACTGAAATGTAAATACATGAGTAGAAAACGATGCTTAAACAATGGCATAACTGAAATGAAATAAATATGTACAAGTGCTTACAGCTCTGGGTCAAATGGTATCTTCTCCAAATCTTCAGTGCTGAGCTCGATCTCCAATGAGTCTGAAACACCTGAAAACATTCCAAAGAAAGAAGAAAATGAATGTCGTCAGCGAACAATCGCTCGGTAAGTCCCAAAGGCGAGTAGAGATAGAATAGATTAAAAAAGAATATAACTTATAATGTTTGATTATATTGTTAACGCTGTTGTTTGTAGCTTGGTACAGAAAATTCCAGTGTATACGAGAGGAGTCCCACTATTTCGGAGACTAAGGTATATGGAGCACAAGGAACCGTTTAGTCACGGTACAACGGCAATGGATATTCAGGTTAGGTGTATTATGGTTACAGTCTCGTGCCACTTTTAACACCTTCCGTACCAATCTATCCCTTATAAACCCCGCGATGTCTTTTGTATTGATTATTTGGTTTTGTTATATAGATGGATGACTTGCCGAAACCATGATATTAGTAAATGGAATGGATATAAATGGAGAGTCATGTATACGGAGTATATCCATGGTTCGATTCAGTCAATATAGATTGATATAGATTGAATAGACGGATTCATGAATTCATGTTGCATTTGTAGTATTATACTTGAATCAAATTCAAGTCAGATTGATTAGATTGAAACTCAGTCTGAGTCAGATACTTTTGAAAAGGACTTGAAATCCTGAATTAGTTTTGATGTTATCGGTAATTGCTGCACATGGACGGCAGGATTTGTGTCTTTTTTCAAGACAATTACCGTGTTGATAACACCGTTTGTTAGATTGTCTATCTTAAATAAGCAAGCACCCATATTCTCCGGCTCCCTGAGGCTCAAGAGACCGGTCTCGTTTAAACATATGTTTACTAGAGTCCTTATTGTAATTTAGTATAACTTGAGCGGGTTTTATGTAAAAATAGTTTGATATAATTTTCAAAATACATCTCAACCATTTAATTATCGTCTTTAGGGTTTTCATAGGTGTGTATTTTATAAAAGTGAAATTTCTAGTGAGTAGAACCTATTTTTCATAGTATATGGTATTTTATTGAAATATTGGAATTGTTTTGTATTTTGATGGTATTTTCATGTAATGGTGATTTCTTTGATTTAGAAAACTTAGAATATTTATATAATATAATTAAAATAGATATTTTGATAATATATATATATATATATATTTAAGGAAAATAATTTTATTTATTTTCTTGTAGAAATCTCATTTTCTAAAGAAAAAATGCATTAAAATTCCATCGAGATCGAATGCTTCTTTCGGATATCTGCATCTCGCTCTACTAGGCCCTAGGATGTGCGATAACCCGCACCATCCCGAACGGGGTCCCCAAAAGTGAATTGTAAAGGCGCAATTGCAAGGAATTGTTTAATACATCTTTTTAAAGAAATGGTTTTATAAGTTGATGGTATTTATTTATAAAGTTGTTTCATCCCATGAATATATTCCCAAAACTTTATCGTGCTATGTCAAAGATGTATGTTGTGATGAGGTAGGTCATTATCTCGTGAGTTATCTAAAGGTAATACAAGTATTATGTTGTTTTATGTCGTAAATGAAGTATATGGTATTTTACTGTAAAAATACAATAAAAATTGCATAAAATAATATTTTGAGATGAAAATTGTTTTAAAGTGTTTGTTAATGTTTTCTAAACATTATGTGATAGTATGGAACTTTATTAATTAAGAAAAGTAGAGTTTTATAGAAAAACCGAATCGGAATTCGGATTAACTCCGCTTCCGTCGGGTTTTAGAAATAGAACTTTTTATAATAGGAGAAAAGAGAGGGAGAGGGGACTTACTGGCTTTTGGCCAAGATAAGGGAGAGAGGAAATTAAGGAAGGCTTCGGGGCATCGTTTCATCGCCGGAAACTTCTCGCAACTTCGCCCTTCGCTAACTCCACTTGCTCACTATTAGGACTTAGGAATTTTTGAGAGTTTTGGCAGGGAATTTCTGACTGAGGAGGGATGAAATATGGTGTGGTATTTATAGGGAAAATTAGGGTTTAGGGGGTGAAAGAATGCATTAAAAATTGCATTAAAATTTGGATTTAAATGGTATTTTATTGCTCTTTGGATGAATGCACAGAGAATAAACAATGTGGGGTTAGTGGGGTAGCTGAAGAGGTGCAAAGGGAAAAATATGGGGAGTATTACCCACGGGGGGCCCAGCGGTGTCGGCATTTTCCTTGATCTCGGCGATCATTTTCAGGCGGTAGATGCTTGGATCGCCGCCATGTGTCCCCGTCGCTTCAACTAGTCTCGTGCACATGTTTAAATATTCTGTGACCCTTCATTCTATGTGTAGTGCATATGCAAACCCTTGGGCTTCTAAAAGATTAAAAGAAATTTAAATAAAAAGATAATGTAGCTGGGGGATTCGATCACAGGGACTACGTCACACCAGTGCAAGACTTTACCAATGTGCTATAAGTACTTTCTTGCTATTCTAAATTAAAACAAATACTTATAGTACATACTGGATTTGCAAATACCCCAATTGTACATTAATTTTTAAACAATTTCTGTACATTGAAATTGGAGCTGTTACAGTCTACCCTCCTTACAAAAATTTCGTCCTCGAAATTTACAATTTAATTTAAGGACCAGTTTACAAATAAATGAGGATATCTTGCACGCATCTCATCTTCCTTTTCCCATGTTGATTCTCCTGGTGTGTTCTTTCTCCACATCACTCAAACCAAGTTGACTTCCTTGTTCCGAAGTAAATTCACCTTTCTATCCAGGATCTCAACAGGTTGTTGCTCACAAGATAAATCTGGCAGTATAGTGAGCTCGGAGTGATCAAGAATATGACTGAGGTCACTCATATACCTTCTGAGTTGGGATATGTGGAACACATTGTGCACTCCTTTCAATGAAGGTGGAAGTGCCAAGCGATAAGCCACTTCACCGAATCGTTCGAGTATGTCGAACGGTCCAATGTACCTTAGACTAAGCTTACCCTGTCTTCCAAAACGAATCACTCCATGGTTCGGAGATATCTTCAGAAATACATGTTCTCCCTGTTGAAACTCCAAGTGACGGCGCTTTGCATCAGCCCAGTGTTTCTGTCGATCTTGAGCTATGCACATTCTTTCCCTGATAGTACGAACCACGTCAACATTTGCTACTATCATCCCAGGTCCAAGGAGTTCTCTATCTCCTATGTCGTCCCAACTTAATGGCGATCGACACTTCCTTCCATAAAGTGCTGCAAAAGGTGCCATTCCTATACTTGCTTGGTAGCTGTTGTTCTATGAAAACTCCACAAGATGTAGGTGATCTTCACACGATCCTCCAAAGTCTAGCATACATGCTCTTAGCATAACTTCTGAGATCCGAATAGTTCACTCAGACTGACCATCTGTTTGTAGATGATAAGCCGGGCTGAAATTTAGACTTGTTCCTAAACTAGCTTGCAGACTTTGCCAAAATTGTGATCGGAATCTGGTGTCATGATCGGAGACAATGCAAACCGGTACTCCATGTAATCTCATGATTTCCTGCATGAGTTCATGGGTATCAGAGATACTACATATTTGAAGATTTAAATCTTTCTTAGATTCTTACCTGCATATACTTCTTTGCTAGTGTCTCAGTAGATTGACCAACTCGAAAGGGAATAAAGTGAGCCGACTTTGTGAGTCGATCCACGATAACCCAAAGCGCATCGTTACCTTTCGTGCTACGAGGAAGCACAGTCACGAAATCCATTGTGATGTGTTGCCACTTCCATTCTAGGATAGGTAACGGTTGAAGTAAACCAGCTGTCCTGTGATGTTCAGCCTTTACTTTCTTACACACCAAGCATTTAGCGACGATTCTGGCTACTTCACGCTTCATTCCATACCACCGGTAATTTTGACGCAGATCTTTGTATATCTTTGTACCTCTAGGGTGTACTGAATAAGGAGAGTTGTGAGCTTCTTTCATCAAATCTTCTCGTACAGAACCTTTTGGTACACACAATCTACTGCCGTAACTTAAAGATCCGTCTTCATGTATGATGAAGTCTGTTCGAAGTCCACTTTCTACTTGTTCTCTGATCTTTTGCAACTTAGCATCACTTGCTTGAGCTGTTTTGATCTGATTGACAATGGTAAATTGAATTTGTAAGTTCATCAAACTTGAAGCGTTACCGGGTATGACCACTTCAATCTCCATTTGATGCAAGTCTTGTTGAAGATTCCACTGTACGGTGAGATTCAATACTAATGGTTGGCGACTAAGTGCATCAGGTACTACATTCACCTTGCCTGGGTGATATTGCAGGTTGATGTCGAAGTCCGCCATGAGTTCTAACCATCTTTTCTGCCGCACATTCAACTCTTTCTGAGTAAACACATATTTCAGACTCTTGTGATCTGTGTATATGTCCACTCGTTCACCAAGAAGATAATGGTGCCGAATCTTAAGAGCAAAGATAACGGCTGCCAACTCCAAATCATGCGTCGGATAATTGCGCTCATGAATCTTCAGCTGTCTTGAAGCATAAGCCACAACCTTACCGTACTGATGTAGAACACATTCTAATCCCTTACCGGATGCATCACAATGCACTTTGAAACCTCCAGATTGGTCCGGTATGACAAGGATAGGTGCTGATGTCAATCTTGACTTGAGTTCTACGAAATTTCGTTCGCATGCTTCTGACCACACGAATTCTTCATCTTTACGCGTGAGCTTGGTCAGGGGTGTTGCAGTCTTCGAAAATCCTTCAATGAACTCTCTGTAATATCCTGCTAGACCCAAGAAACTTAGAATGTCCTTCACTGACTTCGGTGTCGGCCATTCGCTTACTGCTGAAACTTTAGCTGGATCCATGGAGATTCCATCGCCTGAAACAATATGTCCAAGGAAACCAACTTGATCTAGCCAAAACTTGCATTTTCTGTACTTGGCATAGAGTTGATGTTATCGTAGAGTTTCCAGGACAATTCATAGGTGCTCGGCATGTTCCTTCCGACTCTTAGAATACACCAGGATGTCGTTGATGAAGATGACAACAAACTTGTCTAGGTACTCTCGGAAAACTTGATTCATTAGGTTCATGAATATAGCCGGTGCGTTGGTCACTCCAAATGGCATCACAAGAAATTCATAATGACCATAGCGAGTTCTGAATGCCGTTTTATGGATATCAGATTCCTTGACCTTCACCTGATGATAACCCGAACGAAGATCTAACTTGGAGAAAACGCAAGATCCGTTTAGCTGATCGAACAGATAGTCGATGCGAGAGAGTGGATACTTGTTCTTTATAGTTACATCGTTCAGAGCTCTATAATCAATTCACATTTGATATGAACCTTCCTTCTTCTTTACAAGCAGAACTGGTGATCCCCAACTTTAAATGCTGGGACGAATCCATCCTTTCGCCAATAATTCGTCCAACTGAGTTCGGACTTCCTTCAAACCTTCCGGACTTAACCGATACGGTGCTTTGATCATCGGTTGTGCTCCAGGAATTAAATCAATGCCGAATTCAAGAGCTCGATCGGGAGGCAAACCTGATATGTCTTCAGGAAACACATCGTCGAACTCTCGAACTATTTCTGGCTTTGATCCTTCATCCGCTTGAATTGCTGCAATCACTGCATTCTTTGGTTTCGCCTTGTATGTACTTGGCTCCAGGGTATGGTTTCCACTTTTGAAATAGAAGACCGAATGCTCTGGAATATCGAATATTACCCTCCTTTGACGACAGTCAATGGTAGCATAGAATGTTCCGAGCCAATCCATACCTAAAACGACATCGAAATTCGGTATGTCCAGGACCTTGAAGTCAGCATAGAATTCTCCGCTGCAGACGACCACTAGACACAGATCGTATCCCATTACTACTTTTAGAACGTCGTTTCCTGAACTGATATTCCAGCTAGATACGAGAGGTTTGACTGGAATCACATGAGTTCGGACGAACCGTTGCGACATAAAGCAATGAGATGCTCCAGTATCGAAGAGTGCTAGTGCAGGAAGTGAGGCTACTAAGATTGTACCTAAGTTATGTGGGATAGTTTTAGATATAAGGAAAATGTATGGATATGTATAGATGGAAAATAAAGCTTGATGGGGAAGTGTTACCAGTAATGACTTGGCCGGTGGCTTTAGCCTCTTCCACAGTCATTGTGAAAGCCTGTCACCTCGGCACATTCCTCCTTACTGGAGGAGAATTCCTCTGTCTGTTCCTTGGTCCTTGAGGTACGTTCCGTTGAGCGTGATGGAACTGACGAGGAGGAGGTGCAGTCGGTCCATGAGGAGGTGGAGCAGGTAGTACGAGTCGTGTAGCAGGTGCCTGGATGGTTGGGCGCTGCTGATAAGCAATTGTTTGCCTGGGTGCAACATTTGGGTTATGTCTCCGAGGACAAGACCCGATGTGAGTAGCTAAGCCGCAGGCTAAGCAAAGGCGATTTTCATGCCGGCAGTCTTTCGCCAAATGTCCATCTCTCCTGCAGTAGGTACAAAAGGCTGGGTTGGGCCGGTTGTTCGGTACTCCCGGTCTCATGGACATAAATGGTGGCCTTGAAGAGGCTCCTCCTGCCATCTGAGTGGCATGGCGCTTCATCCCGGCAGATTGAGGTCTACCCCTCATTTTCACTACTGCCTCGTATCGGCGGGCAGCTTTTAAGGCCAACTCATGGGTTGGGAAATCCCCTATAGCTAATGCAGCTTGGATCTCCTGGTCTAACCCCTGCTGAAACCATCTGGATCGGATCTCAGCAGTTGGTATCAAATATGCTGCGAACCTGTTATGGTCTTGTGTTAGCTGTATAATATGTGATACTAGGAAATCGAATATTGAGACATATCTTATCTACTGAGCATGGTGAACTCAGCGTCGTATTCATCCACGGACTTGGTCCACATTGAACCCTGTTGTAGATGAATAAATTGCTGCTCCATGTCGAATCGGGCAGTCGTTGGGAAGTATTTCACGTCGAACATATCGCGAAAAGTCCTCCATTCGATCGGTTGGTCAAGACGGCTTTCTTCCGCCTTCTACCAGACCCGTGCATTGTCAGTAAGCTGCAGCTTCGCAACTCGAACCCAAGCGATCTCTGGCACTTGTGCCACTGCCAGATCATCTTCAATACTCTGAGCCCACTCCTCAGCTTCCAGAGGGCTCTCTTTTCCCGAGAATTGCTTGGGGTGCAAAGCCCGGAATTTCTTTACCCCAGGTGCTTCCGCTTTTGGGCGGTTCATCAAAATAGCAGTCTGCTGCTGCTGTCCCTCCAGGAGGCTGCGGATCGCCTCAAGCAGTACCGTCTGCTCATTGATCGGAGCAGCGACGGTAGGTGTAAGTGGTAGAGGTGGTGGAGTGTTGTTGAAGTTGGTGCTAGTGTTGTTGGGGAATCCATAACCTTGAAAGAAAAATTTGGGTTAGGACAGATTCAAAATATATGGAATTGGAAGATTCAAGGAATATGTAATGAATGTTTTTAGTTGCTGGTTCTTGCGTTATATTGCTTAGGACTTCATGCAGAATTAACCCGCACGTCCATACAGAACTGACCTGCATGTCCATACAGAGCTGACCTGCATGGGCCACCAACAAAACATATCACGCCCCGCTTCCCGGTGTACGGCAAGAGGACGCGATGAGGCCGCTACGTATTTACTCAGAAGTAAACACGCTAAGCGTATCTAAGCAATATAAAGTAAAGTACACAAGAGACATGAATGTAAATGAACATTAACTTTATTTATTAAACATTCTTTTACAAGTACAATTGAAATGTAAATACATGAGTAGAAAGCGATGCCTAAACAATGGCATAACTGAAATGAAATAAATATGTACAAGTGCCTACAGCTCTGGGTCAAATGGTATCTGCTCCAAACCTTCAGTGCTGGGCTCAATCTCTAATGAGTCCGAAACACCTGACAACATTCCAAAAAAAGAAGAAAAGGAATGTCGTCAGCGAACAATCGCTCGGTAAGTCCCAAAGGTGAGTAGAGATAGAATAGACAGAAAAAGAATATCACTTATAATGATTGATTATATCGTTAACGCTATTGTTTATAGCTTGGTACAGAAAATGCCAGTGTATACGAGAGGAGTCCCCTATTCCGGAGACTAAGGTATACGGAGCACAAGGAACCGTTCAGCTACGGTACAACGACAATAGATATTCAGGTTATGTGTATTATGATTACAGTCTCGTGCCACTTTTAACACCTTCCATACCAATCTACCCCTTATAAACCCCGCGATGACTTTTGTATTGATTGTTTGGTTTTGTTATATAGATGGATGACTTGCCAAAACTATGATATCAGTAAATGGACTGGATATAAATGGAGAGTCATGTATATAAAGTATATCCATGGTTCGGTTCAGTCACTATAGATTGATATAGATTGAATAGACGGATTCATGGATTCATGTTGCATTTGTAGTATTATACTTGAATCACATTCAAGTCAGATTGATTAGATTGAGACTCGGTCTAAGTCAGATACTTTTGAAAAGGACTTGAAATCCTGAATTAGGTTTGATGTTATCGGTAACTGCTGCACATGGACGGCAGGATTTGTGTCTTTTTCCAAGACAATTACCGTGTTGATAACACCGTTTAATAGATTGTCTATTTTAAATAGGCAAGCACCCATATTCTCCGGCTCCCTGAGGCTCAAGAGACTAGTCCCTCTTAAACCTATGTTTACTAGAGTCCTTATTGTAATTTAGTATAACTTGATGGGGTTTTATGTAAAAATAGTTTGATATAATTTTCAAAACACACCACAAGCATTTAATTATCGTTTTTAGGGTTTTCATAGATGTATATTTTATAAAAGTGAAATTTCTAATGAGTAGAACCTACTTTTCATAGTATATGGTATTTTATTGAAATATTGGAATTGTTTTGTATTTGGATGGTATTTTCATGTAATGGCGATTTCTTTGATTTAGAAAACTTGGAATATTTATATAATATAATTAAAATAGATATTTTGATAATAAATATATATATTTAAGGAAAATAATTTTATTTATTTTCTTGTAGAAATCTCATTTTCTAAAGAAAAAATGCATTAAAATTCCAGCGAGATCGAATGCTCCTTTCGGACGTCTGCATCTCGCTTTACTAGGCCCGAAGATGTGCGATAACCCGCACCATCCCGAACGGGGTCCCCAAAAGTGGGTTGTAGAGGCGCAATTGAAAGAAATTGTTTAATACATCTTTTTAAAGAAATGGTTTTATAAGTTGATGGTATTTATTTATAAAGTCGTGTCATCCCATGAATATATTCCCAAAACTTTCTTGTGCTATGTCAAAGATATGTGTTGTGATGATGTAGGTCATTACCTCGTGAGTTATCTAAAGGTAATACAAGTATCATGTTGTTTTATATCGTAAATGAAGTATGTGATATTTTACCGTAAAAATACAATAAAAATTGAATAAAAGAATATTTTGAGATGAAACTTGTTTTAAAGTGTTTGTTAATATTTGTTAAACATTATGTGATAGTATGAAACTTTATTGATTAAGAAAAGTAGAGTTTTATAGAAAAACCAAATCGGAAGTCTGATTAACTCCGCTTCCGTCGGGTTTTAAAAATAGAACTTTTTATAATATGAGAAGAGAGGGGGAGAGGGGACTTACTGGCTTTTGGACAAGATAAGGGAGAGAGGAAACTAAGGAAGGCTTCGGGACGTCGTTTCGTCACCGAAAACTTCTCGGAATTTTGCCGGAACTTCGCCCTTCGCTAACTCCACTTGCTTACTATTATGACTTGGGAATTTTTGAGAGTTTTGGCAGGGAATTTATGAGTGAGGAGGGATGAAACATGGTGTGGTATTTATAGTGAAATTAGGGTTTAGGGGGTGAAAGAATGCATTAAAATTTAGATTTAAATGGTGTTTTATTGCTCTCTGGATGAATGCAGAGAGAATAAACAATGTGGGGTTAGTGGGGGTAGCTGAAGAGGTGCAAGGGGCAAAATATGGGGAGCATTACCCACGGGGGGCTCGGCGGTGCCGGCATTTTCCTTGATCTCGCCGGTCATTTTCCGGTGGTAGATGCTTGGATCGCCGCTACGTGTCCCCGTTGCTTCAACTAGCCTTGTGCATATGTTTAAATATTCTGTGACTCTTCATTCTACGTGTAGTGCACGTGCAAACACTTGGGCTTCTAAAAGATTAAAAGAAATATAAATAAAAAGATAATATGGCTGGGGGGATTCGATAACAGAGCCTACGTCACTGCAGTGCAAGGCTTTACCAATGTGCTACAAGTACTTTCTTGCTGTTCTTAATTAAAACAAATGCTTATAGTATACACAGGATTTGCAAATACCCCAATTGTACATTAATTTTTAAACAATTTCTGTACATTGAAATTGGAGTTGTTACAACATTTACGAATTGTCCTGGAGATTTTGCGACAACATCAACTCTATGCCAAGTACAGCAAGTGCGAGTTTTGGCTAGAACAAGTCGGATTTCTCGGACATATCGTTTCAGGTGAAGAAATCTCTGTAGATCCAGGTAAAGTAGCAGCAATAAGCGAATGGCCAACACCAAAGACAGTGAAGGACATTCGAAGTTTCTTGGGATTAGCATGATACTACCGAAGAATTATTGAAGGATTTTCGAAGATTTCAACACCCCTGACCAAGCTCACACGTAAAGATGAAGAATTCGTGTGGTCGGAAGCATGTGAACAAGCTTTCGTAGAACTCAAGTCAAGATTGATATCATCACCTATTCTCGTTATACCAGACTAATCTGGAGGTTTCGTAGTACATTGTGATGCATCCGGTAAGGGATTAGGATGTGTTCTACATCAGCACGGTAAAGTTATAGCTTATGCATCAAGACAACTGAAGGTTCATGAGCGCAACTATCCGACGCATGATTTGAAGTTGGCAGCCGTTATCTTTGTTATCAAGATTTGGCGTTATTATCTTCTTGGAGAACGGGTAGATATCTACACAGACCACAAAAGTATGAAGTATGTGTTTACTCAGAAAGCGTTGAATATGCGGCAGAGAAGATGGTTAGAACTTATGGCGGACTTCGACATCAACCTACAATATCATCCAGGAAAGGTGAATGTAGTACCTGATGCACTTAGTCGCCAACCACTATCAATGAATCTTACCACAAAGTGGAAGATACAGCAAGATTTGTATCAGATGGAGATAGAAGTGGTCATGCCAGGTAACGCTTCAAGTTTGATGAACTTACAAGTTCAGTCTACAATTGTCAATCGGATCAAAGCAGCTCAAGCAAGTGATGCCAAGTTGCAAAAGATCAGAGAAAAAGTAGAAAGTGGACTTAGAACAGACTTCATCATCCATGAAGACGAATCTTTGAGATACGATAATAGATTGTGTGTACCATAAGGTCCTGTTTGGGAAGAGTTGATGAAAGAAGCTCACAACTCCCTATACTTAGTACACCCTGGTGGTATAAAGATGTACAAAGATCTACGCCAACATTACTGGTGGCATGGAATGAAGCGTGAAGTTGCCAGAAGTATCGCTAAATGTTTGGTGTGTCAGCAAGTGAAAGCTGAACATCACAGGACTGCTGGTTTACTTCAACCGTTATCTATCCCAGAATGGAAGTGGCAACACATTACCATAGATTTCGTGACTGCACTTCCTCGCAGTACGAAAGGTAACGATGCTGTATGGGTTATTGTGAATCGATTCACAAAGTTGGCTCACTTTATTCTTTTTCGAGTTGGCCAATCTACCGAGACACTAGCAAAGAAATACATGGAGGTAAGAATCTAAGTAAGATTTAAACTCTTCATAGTGTGCTATCTTTGATACCCATGAACTCATGCAGGAGATCGTGAGATTACATGTAGTACAGTTTTGCATTGTCTCCGATCGTGACACCAGATTCTGATCGCAATTTTAGCAGAGTCTACAAGCTAGTTTGGGAACAAGTCTGAACTTTAGCACAGATTACCATCCATAAACAGATGGACAGTTTGAGCGAACGATTCAGATACTTGAAGATATGCTAAGAGCTTGTATGCTAGACTTCGGAGGATCGCGGGAAGATCACCTACATCTTATAGAGTTTTCATACAACAACAGGTACCAAGCAAGTATTGGAATGACACCATTTGAAGCTCTATATGGAAGGAAGTGTCGTTCACCATTAAGTTGGAACGACATCGGAGATAGAGAACTCCTTAGACCTGAGATGATAGTAGCAACAGTGGATGTAATTCGCACTATCAGGGAAAGAATGAGCATAGCCCAAGATCGACAGAAGCACTGGGCTGATGCAAAGCGCCGTCACTTAGAGTTCCAACCGGGAGATCATGTCTTTTTGAAGATTTCTCCAAACCGTGGAGTGATTCGATTCGGAAAGTGGGGTAAGCTAAGTCCGAGATTCATTAGACCGTTCGACATACTAGAACGAGTCGGAGAAGTGGCTTATCGCTTGGCACTTCCACCCTTATTGGAAGGAATGCACAATGTGTTCCACATATCCCAACTCAGAAGGTATGTGAGTGACCCTAGTCACATTCTTGATCACTCCGAGCTCACTATACAGACGGACCTATTTTGTGAGCAACAACCCGTTGAAATACTGGACAGAAATGTAAAGTCACTTCGGAACAAGGAAGTAAATTTGGTTCGAGTGATGTGGAGAAAAGACTCACCAGGAGAATCAACGTGGGAAAGAGAAGACAACATGCGTTCAAGATACCCTCACTTGTTTGTAAATTAGTCCTTAAATAATTGTAAATTTCGAGAACGAAATTTTTGTGAGGAGGGTAGAAGGTAATGACTCTATTTTAATGTACAGAATTTTTTTAAAAGTTAATGTACAAATGGAGTATTTGCAACCCTGTGTATGCTATATGTATTTGATTTGTTTTTAAATAGCAAGAAAGCACTTGTAACTCATTGGTAAAGTCTTGCACTGCTGTGATATAGCCCCTGTGTTCAAATCCCCCGTGCCACATATTATTTTTGCTCATTTTTCTTTTAAAATTTTTGGAAGCCCAAAAGTTACACGTGCAATACACGTAAAATGAAAAGTCACTGAAAAATCAAACATATGCAAAATACTATTAACTACGACTAGGATATGTGGCAAGAATCCAGAGCCCAAACCCCCCAACTTGGCCGGCGAGATTGGGCTTGGGGCCGGCGCCGCCGGTCCCCTCCGTAGCTAATGCTCCAAAAAAATTTCCCTAGTACCTCTTAGACTCCCCCACTAACTCTAGTCTGTTTGTTTTCTCTACACATTTCCAGAGAATTAAAATGAGGTATTAATCCAAAATGTTAATGCATTTTAATTCAATTCTTCAATACCCTAAACCCTAAATTCTCCTATAAATACCACCCTACACCATAACACTCCTCATTTAGAAATCCTTTACCAAAACTCTCTAAATTTTCCAAGTCCAAGAAGTTGTACAAGTGGAGTTAGCTCAAGGTCAAGTTTCGGCGTCGACTCGGGACAAATCCGGCAACCCCGCGACTCCACGACGCTTGCAAACCCATCATATACCTCCCCTCTCTCTTCTCAATCTATAAGTCCCCTCTCCCCTCCTCTCTTTCTATTAAAAAGACTTCTCTTTTCAAAACTCGTCGGAAGCGGAGTTAATCCGACTTCCGATTCTAATTTCTTTAAAAACCCAATTTTTCTTAACCACAAATTAACCATCTCTTCATATCTTGTTTAGCAAGCATCAGACAATATGTAGAACAAGTTTCAATTCAAAATTATAATATTATACAACTTTTAGTTCACTTTTACGGTTAAATCCCGTCAAGTTTACCTACAACATCATTTCTTCATTTTGCTCATATTACCTTTAGAAAATTGCACGAGATAATGACCAACCTCATCACAACACTCATCTTGACATAGCACGATAGTTTGAGAACGATATTTTTGTGGCCAAGATGAATTTTACATTTAAATACCATAAACTATCAAAACCGTATTCTTCAAATTGTTTTAATCAAATTCCATACGATTATGTTCTTACAACCCATTTTGGGGAATCCTATTTGGTTGGTGTGGGTTATCGCACATCCATCGGACTAGTAGGGCGAGATGCAGACCTCCTCACGGACCATCCGATCTTGATGGAATTTTTACTACAATTTTTTAGAAAACATGATTTCTATTAATAAATAAATTCTATTTTTAATAATTATATATATATATAAATATTATCAAAATATCTATTTTAAATATATAATAGATTCCATGAAAAGAATCACAAGTTTCATGAAAATGCCATCAAGAATCAATACAAGTCAATTTACATGAAAATACCATATACTATTCAATTTAGGTTTAAATCCACTAGAATATTTCATCTTTTAAATTTACGTCCATGAAAATCCTAAATACGATAATTAAATACTTGAGGTGTATTTTAAAAATATATCAAAACTATTTTTCATAAACCCCCTCAAGTTATATTAAATTATAATAAGGACCCTAGTAAATATAGGTTTAAGCGGGACCAGTTCTCTTGAGTCTCAGAGAGCCGGAGAATTTGGGTGCCTGCCTATTTAAGATAGACAACTAAAAAGGGGTTATCAATACGGTGATTGACTTGGTAAAAGTTACAAATCCTGCCGTCCATGTGCAGCAGTTACCGATAACTCCAAAACTAATTCAGGACTTCAATTCGTTTTAAAGTATCTGACTCAGTCTAATTTGAAATCAATCCATTCTTGAATACAATTTAAGTATCACTCCAATTCAATATGAATCCATTTATACCAGAATACAATCTATATCACATGAATTAATTTGACCGAACCATGGATATATCTTTGACATTGTTTACATGACTATCCGTTTATATCCTTTCCGTGAACTACTGATATCATAGTTTCGGCAAGTCTTACATCTATTAAACAAAACAATACACATCAATAAAAAATATATTACGGGGTTTTAAAGGGGTAGACTGGTGCGGATTGTGTTAAAAGTGGCACGAGACAGCCACTTTAATACACCTAACCTAAACATCCGTTGCCGTTGTCCCGTGGGTTTTGACGAGGCCTTGTGATCCGTATACCATAGTCCACAGGGTAAGCTGGACTCCTCTCGTATACACTGGCATATTCTGTACCAAGCTACAAACAACTGCATTAACATAACTATCAAATTTATACCAGTTATAATCTTTTACCTGTCTATTCTCATTCTACATCTCTTTGGGACTTACCGAGCGATTGTTCGCTGACGACATTTTTTTTCTCTTCTTTCTTTGGAATTTTGTTAGGGGAATCTGATTCTCTGGAAATCGAGCCCAGCACAGACGACTTGGAGAAGTTCTCAAAAGACCCAGAGCTTTAGTCACCTGTATATACTTTACTTTCAGTTCATGCCATTGTTTAGGCATTGCTTTTCAGTCTTGTATTTAGATTTCCAGTTGTATTGTAAATGATGTTTAATAAATAAAAATTGTTGTTCATTTACATCTCATATCTTACTTGTGTATTTTACTATATTTCTTATTTACGCTTAGCGTGTTTACTTCTGAGTAAATACGTCGCGTGACCCGTCATGTCTCCTTACCATACTCTGGAAAACGGGACGCGACACACATTAACCATTAAAATATAAGTATATCATTTAAATTTAAACTTTTCAAAACAAAAATTTCAAACATGTTAGAATAAATATTAACACTTACACAATACTCCTGAGTAGCGGTGTCGGGGAATCCAAGCTCGCCCATGGCGGGATCTGTCGATGTGCCGTAGACGGCAAGATACGCGGTCAGCATGCTCGGTGTACCACCCTGCTCCAGGGTCTGAGCTATCTGCAATTCGCCAAAAATTTACATATATTATAAAATAACTCTTAATATTACATTATATCAAAATAGATCTATTGTAATTTACCGATGCCTCCATGGCACGAGTAATGTTCCTCGAGTCTCCTGTATAAGTGGGGTAACCCCTCTTCACCGACTTCTTATTTTGATCGGCTTGTTTCTGCACAACACATTCAGATTTGGTTTTGTAATTAAGAAACACAAAAAATAAATTATATAC
Organism: Agapanthus africanus; assembly: GCA_030015575.1. Classification (NCBI taxonomy): domain Eukaryota; kingdom Viridiplantae; phylum Streptophyta; class Magnoliopsida; order Asparagales; family Amaryllidaceae; genus Agapanthus; species Agapanthus africanus. The sequence goes on along the minus strand of JASDDO010000010.1, from coordinate 28,859,844 downwards.
TAAACAATGAATTAATTTTAAATTACAAATCTATTTGCACTGAGAGTCGAAATATTGGCACAAGAGAGGCCATGTATCTACGTCGACTCTCGTAAATGCCGGAGTATGTAGGAGAGTCGCTCTATCTGCCTCCGGGGTCTCCATCCATAGGGAATAGCAGTCGATCTTAAGCTTGTTCTTATTGTATCGGACCTTTGATTGCATGTTCTTCATCAGGCCATGGTACAGAGCGTGAAGATCGAGCACTCTCTCAGGGTGATCAGGGTTGGATGTAGGCTGAAAGTCGTAATCTAACTGCAAATACAAGAAAATAATGTATTTAAATTGCAAGTATTAAATAATAATAAATATATTGGATAACTCAAATGAAAATATATATTAATACCCGAGCCTGATCCCAGAAGAGGGTAAATGAGCTCCGGTGTTGATCGCCCCACTCAACGTGAAGTGGATACTTCTTTAGGATGCAGCTCTTATCCCCCATATACCGGCCGAACCTCTCGGCATAATCGCCGGTATAGCGATAATCGGGGGTAAAGAAGAGGGGGAATGGTGTCTTCCCCTAGCTCTGTCGGGCCTCAGCCTGTGGGACTGATTCGGCCCTCGAGTCCCCCTATCGGGATGGGGCTGCCCTGTATCTACAAGAAATATCAAGACAAGTAATATTAAGATAAAGTGGTATTAAGAAATCAAGGATTAACGAAAATTGAAATGCGATATATACCTCCGGCGACAGCAGCACGAGCCTGGGCCTGGGTAGCAGCACGAGCGGGACAATGATTCCTCCGGTGAGGAACAGCCGGTGACCCGGATGTGGACGCGTCCCCTCCAACTGGAAAATAAACATTGACGATAAAATTTCATGTTTATTCTTAGAGGATATGTAAAATGAATAAATATTTTTTATTTATTCATACTAACCTGCAGACTAAGTGGAGAGTACGGAAGTGACGGGAGTTGGTTCTGCGCCAGATATGGACGCACCACCTATAATTAAAGAATTAAAAATAGATTATATAAGTAATTGCAAAAAAATGTATATCAATAATATAACATTCTAAATCAACAGGCATGCAATATATGATATATAAACATACCCGCAGGTGCGGTGGTGGCCTCTGCCCGAGATGTGGAGGCACCAGCTATAGCTAGACAATCAAAAAATGATTATCTAAGTAAGAGCAAAAAGAATGCGTGTTTATTTATGATATAACATTCTAAATCAATATGCATGCACTATAGGATATATAAACATACCTGCAGGTGCGATGGTGGCCTCTGCCTCTGATGTGGAGACACTACTAACAGCTAGAAAATTAAACATTGACTATATAAGTAATTTTTAAATAAATATGCGTGTATATCTATAATATTACATTCAAAATGAATATGCGTGCAATATACCTGGAGGTGTGACAAAGTCCACACGGAAGGAGTCATCCGAAGGGGATACTGATCGGGGTGCAAGACCGGCCCTATGAAGCTCCCTACGCAGCTCTCCGGGCGGCAGAACCACTCTGCCTTTGCCACGGCTGGTGCTCCTGCCGTCCCTCGTTGCTCCGGTCAACGTCATCGCTCCTAGATAAGAGTACAATTATTACATATGCATGCAATATATGTATAGATCGTAAAAATGTGAATTATTAATATAACATTACTGATAACCTTTTTCGTTTCGTGGACGCATTAGACATATTTACTTGGATTTCATCATCGATATCATTTCTAACCCACGTAACTTCTCTCATCAATTCAAACCCACGCAGCCTCCTGCCCATCAGACGCTGAGGATCTGAAGCCCTTCTCACGAGGCCGCCGAGTTTCTTCCCACTTGGCACATCCCCAGCGGGCATCCTCCTGCCCATCAGATGCTGAGGATATGAAGCTCTCATCGCGAGGCCGCCGAGTTTCTTCCTTCTCTGTGCATCCCCAGCGGGCAGCCTCCTGCCCATCAGATGCCGAGGATCCGAAGCCCTCATCGTGAGGCCACCGAATTTCTTCTTGCTTGGCGTATCCCCAGCAGGCATCCTCCTGCCCCTCAACGCGGTGGGTCCAAAGCCCTCCTCGTGAGGCCGCTGAGTAGCTTCCTGCTTGGCGCATCCGCAGCGGGTAGCTACCTACTCTACGAAGACACGGATCCAAGACCCGCCGAATAAACTCATACTCAACGTGCGATCAGCGCCTCAACTTTGGCAAAGGGAGGATACCGACTTTCCCACACTCGTCCTTCGTTCGACTCATACTTGATGCGCGACAACAAGAACGCCGTGTCATCCCCGAACAATCCACCATGAGGGATTACCAGCGCCAAGCCGCACAGAAAGAACCAAGCAGTCCGCTCTCGACCCGACCCACAAATAGACCGGAACGAGAGTAGGGGGCTAATGATGATGCTCGAGATCGGTGATCTCTTCAGATGGCGACACGTGGCAGATGACGTGTCCCGAAGCTCACAAGAAAGGACCTACAGTGGCCGACCAGGCTACTCCTGTGCCCGTCATACAAGCAAACAACTGCTGGCTCACATCCGAGCCCCCTGCACAATTGGCCTCCTCGGCCCTATCAGCTCATCTCCGGGCTACCGTAGAACCAAGATACCTCGGCTCTCCCGCTCGTCCACGAGCTCTCCCGCTGAGGTCATCTTCCTCGGTCTCATCGACCGACCAACGGCACCACTCACAGGCGCAACCACCATCCCGCGAATCCCGCCATGCGCGAGATATCTGCCGGACACATCCCACGTTCCACGCCATCACGATCCCCCATTAACGAGCCTATCTCTCCATTAATGCGGGATCCCGCCCACCATGCGGGCATGACGTCGGGAGCGTAACGGCCGGCGTGATTCTCGCACCTGCCTGCCTGCTGCCACCGCTATATAAACCCCTCCTTCAGACGGTTCAAGTAAGCCATTTTTACTTCACTAAGCCGTTACTCTGCTCGGATTTCTTTTCTAACTTGACCGTCGGAGGGTCTTCGGTGGTACAGCCACCCCGGGACTTCCTTGCAGGTAGCTCGGTCCAAACAACGTCAAACCCATTGAGATCCACACGCTTCAGGAGCCAGCCTCCAGATCCAATCTCAGCCGTCCATCCCCGCCATCAGCAGATCAACGGAAGGTAACATCTTGACGTGATCCGACGCACGTCAGCTGTCGCCGTTTGTGGGAAGTCCTTGATTCCACAAAACAAAAAAGATCATCTTCCGATCTCAACCAAATGGCGAGCGGTCATCACGACGATCCAAGCACCAGCCGTCGCCTCCCCCACAAGGGAGGCGCAGACGAACCTCCTCCCCCGAACGCCATCAACGCCCTAGCTGGCCGGATAGATTGACCCGCGTCCGTCGTGGAGGCACTCATCCGCGTCCAAACGGCAGGACAAGATCCCCAGGTCGCCGCTCCCCCACCTTGGGACCGGGACCCCTGCAGAGGGAGAGAAGACTCCGCTCGTGTCAGCACTGCCGACCACCACCTCGCTGCCTCCCACGGCCGTAGATCCCCCGGGCCGATACATTCTGCGACCCGCTGGGCGCCCCACAGTTCAACACCGAGGTCCGTCTCCAGAGCGTCTTGCCCCGAGATACTTCGCGCACCTGTCCCTCTCGAAGAGATGTCGGTCAGCTCGCCTGTTACCAGGCATGACCGAACCCCTCCCTCAACGGGGTCACGCAGACAGGGCTCATCACGGCAGCTCAAAGACTATCTCGCCCGGGGATCTAAGGAACCTCATTGAAAGGAACCGGAGCTGCGGCCAAGCACAGGTCTCCATCAGCAGAGGCCAAAGATCAGAATGTGCCGAATCGTCGGGATACCACGGCCAGTTCGACGCCCTCGAGAAGAAGATCGAAGGTATGCATCGGGAAGGTCACCGTTCAAGCGACGGGGCTAAGTACGTCGCCGACTCGCTCACAAAACCCTTCACCGAGGAGCTTCTCGCTGTCCGTGTCTCCTCCCGGAACAAGCCCCCGAAGGTCTCTTTCTTCGACGGTAAGTCCGGCCCGAAGGACCATTTGGATGCATTCACCGCAGGAATGAGCTTCCAAGACAACTCTGACGCCGCCCAATGCCGGGCCTTCCCGGCCACTCTAATCCGCTCCGGACGTGACTGGTTCCGAGGACTCGCGCCACGCTCGATCTCAACTTTCGATGAGCTAGCCACCCAATTCCTCGGCCACGTCGTCGGGAACAGGCGGCGGAAACGGACAGTCGACCATCTCTTCACAATCAAGAGCGGGGACAAAGAGACATTCAAAGGGTATGCCACCTGCTTCTACAATGCCCTTCTCGAGATCTCAGAGCACCGGGATGAGACGGTCGTTACAGCACTTAGGTCTGGTCTTAGGCACAAGGAGTGGTTACGCTCCTTTGCATTAGCGCAATCTAAGACCATGACCGAGGTAAGAACTTGAACCGAGAGAAAGATCCAACTGGAAGCCGAGGTGAACGCACACCTTCCCCGAGCCCAAAAGAAGAGGGGCAGGGAAGAGAAGAAGAAAGCCCAGCAGCTACCCTGCTCGGCTATCCCTAGCTGGTAGTTCCATACCTCGCGACGCCAGGGATCTAAGCCCTCACCAAGAGGCAACCCAGCAGCTACCCTGCTCGGCTCTCCCTGGCCGGTAGTTCCATACCCCGCAACGCCTCGGAACAAAAGCCCTCACCAAAAGGCAGCCCGTCAGCTACCCTGCTAGCCTATCCCTGGCTGGTAGTTCCCTACCCCACAACACCGGGGATCAAAGCCCTCACCAAGAGGCAGCCGAGCGGCTACCCCGCTCGGCTATCCCTGGCTGGTAGTTTCCTACCCCATGACGCCAGGGACCAAAGCCCTCACCAAGAGGCAGCCGAGCAGCTACCCCGCTCGGCTATCCCTGGCTGGTAGCTCCCTACCTCACAACGCCAGGGATCAAAGCCCTCACCAAGAGGCAGCCGAGCGGCTACCCCGCTCGGCTATCCCTGGCTGGTAACTCCCTACCCCACAACACCAGGGATCAAAGCCCTCGCTAAGAGGCACCGGGTAGCAACCCTGCTCGGCCATTCCTTAAGGATCAAAAGCCCTCGCAAGAGGCAACCGTGCCCGCTCTTGCTCGGTTATCCCTAGATGGTAGCTCCCTACCCCACAACGCCAGGGATCAAAATCCCTCACCAAGAGGTACAGGGCAGCAACCCTGCTCGGCCCGTCCTTAGTAGGCCTTTTACGGCCCCTCCCGCACTAAGGATCAAAAGCCCTCGCAAGAGATAACCGGCCCCGCCCTTGCTCGGTTATCCCTGGCTGGTCGCTCCCTACCCCACAACGCCAGGGATCAAAAGCCCCCGCCAAGAGGCGCCGGGCAGCAACCCTGTTTGGCCATCCTTAAGGATCAAAGCCCTCGCTAAGAGGCACCGGGCAGCAACCCTGCTCGGCCCATCCTTAGTAGGCCTCTTAAGGCCCCGCCCGCGCTAAGGATCAAAAGCCCTCGCAAGTGGAAACTGGGCCCGCCCTTATCCCTGGCTGGTAGCTCCCTACCCCATAATGCCAGGGGTCAAAGCCCTCGCCAAGAGGTACCGGGCAGCAACCCTGCTTGGCCCATCCCTAGTAGGCCTCTTACGCCCCCCACCGACGCCAAGGATCAAAGCCCTCGCCAAGAGGTCACTGAGCAGCTACCCTGCTCGGCCAATCCTTAGCGGGTAACTTCTTACCCACCGACGCTGAGGATCTGAAGCCCTCCTCATGAGGCCGTCGAGTTTCTTCCCACTCGGCGCATCCCCAGCGGGCATCCTCCTGCCCATCAGACGCTGAGGATCTAAAGCCCTCATCGCGAGGCCGCCGAGTTTCTTTCTACTCGACGCATCCACAGGGGGCATCCTCCTGCCCATCAGACGCTGAGGATCTGAAGCCCTTATCGCGAGGCTACCGAGTTTCTTCCTGCTCGGCGCATCCCCAGCGAGCAGCCTCCTGCCCATCAGACGCTGAGGATCTGAAGCCCTCCTCACGAGGCTGCCGAGTTTCTTCCCACCCGGCGCATCCCCAGCGAGTATCATCCTGCCCATCAGACACTGAGGATCTGAAGCTCTCATCGCGAGGCCGCCGAGTTTCTTCCCACCCGGCGCATCCCCAGCGAGTATCATCCTGCCCATCAGACACTGAGGATCTGAAGCTCTCATCGCGAGGCCGCCGAGTTTCTTCCTGCTCGGTGCATCCCCAGCGGGCAGCCTCCTGCCCATCAGACGCTGAGGATCTGAAGCCCTCATCGTGAGGCCACCGAATTTCTTCTTGCTCGGCGCATCCCCAGCGGTCATTCTCCTGCCCCTCAATGCGGTGGGTCCAAAGCCCTCCTCGTGAGGCCGCTGAGTAGCTTCCTGCTTGGCGCATCCGCAGCGGGTAGCTACCTACCCTACGAAGACACGGACCTAAGACCCGTCGAATAAACTCATACTCAACGCGCGATCAGCGCCTCAACTCCGGCAAAGGGAGGATACTTACCTTCCCACACTCGTCCTTCGTTCGACTCATACTCGATACGCGACAATAAGAACGCCGTGTCGTCCCCGAACAATCCACTACGAGGGATTACCAGCGCCAAGCCACACAGAAAGAACCAAGCAGTCCACTCTCGACCCGACCCACAAATAGACCAGAACGAGAGTGGGGGCTAATGATGATGCTCGAGATCGGTGATCTCTTCAGATGGAGACACGCGGCAGATGACGTGTCCCGAAGCTCACAAGAAAGGACCTACAGTGGCTGACCAGGCCACTCCTGTGCTCGTCCTACAAGCAAACAACTGCTAGCTCACATCCGAGCCCCCTGCACAATTGGCCTCCTCGGCCCTATCAGCTTGTCTCCGGGTTACCGCAGAACCAAGGTACCTCGGCTCTCCCGCTCGTCCGCGAGTTCTCCCGTCGAGGTCATCTTCCTCGGTCTCATCGACTGACCAATGGCACCACTCACAGGCGCAACCGCCATCCCGCGAATTTCGCCATGCGCGAGATATCTGCCGGCCACATCCCACGTTCCACGCCATCACGATCCCCCATTAACGAGCCTGTCTCGCCATTAATGCGAGATCCCGCCCACCACGCGGGCGTGACATCGGGAGCGTAATGGCCGGCGTGATTCTCGCGCCTGCCTGCCTGTTGCCACCACTATATAAACCCCTTCTTCAGACGGTTCAAGTAAGCCATTTTTACTCCACTAAGCTGTTACTCTGCTCGGATTTCCTCTTTAATTTGACCGTCGGAGGGTCCTCGGTGGTACAATCACCCCGGGACTTCCTTGCAGGTAGCTCGGCCCAAACAACCTCAAGCCCATTGAGATCCACACGCTTCATGAGCCAGCCTCCAGATCCAATCTCAGCCGTCCATCGCCGCCATCAGGAGATCAACGGAAGGTAACATCTTGACGTGATCCGACGCACGTCAGCACCGTAGAGGCAAACCGATGCCTCTACGGATTAATCCGTAGGGGCAATATAAAGTTGGCACTACGGATTCCTAGCTTATCAATCTTAATTAACCGACCAATACACCATGGGCTTGGACAAACCCTCATCTACCGAAAATTTGTCCAAAGATTTTGCACAGAAATCAATCAATTTTTTGCATAATGTTGGCAACATTAGTAACGGGGGTAGCAGTTATGCCAAGAATTAAACCTTTGCATGAAGTAGCATGTACCCGTAAAAGAGGTTTTCCTTGTAGGGTCAGAAATGTAATTAATGGGCTGTCCACACCCTATATACACACACATATAGAGAAGAGAGTCAGAACTCTGAAGAAGGCGTACAAGAATAGGGATATGGTTATGGTTAGTGGGCGGGGATCCCCAAATAATTCCTGCTGCCCGCAGACTGCAACGGGCAGGACGGGCAGCCCCTCCATCCCTGAGGAAATCTTTGAAACTACCATGTCCTGTCGCTTTCTCATCTTAAAACCCCTCCCCTTTTTTTAGAGAGAGATGGGATGAAAGGAAGCGGTCAAAATATGTAGAGGTGCATGGCTACATGTTTAAGGGGTGGTCCTAGGTCTAAATATTTTTTGATTTAATTTTCAAATATAAATAATATATATGGAGATAAGATGTTTTGGATAGCAAAATTAAGGTTATAGACATCAACAACAATACATATTATTTCGTTATCTGAATAAATGGTGAGGAGGGAGGGAGGGAGGGAGGGAGAGGCAAGGTGGCTATGAAGATAGAGGTCCCCCTCTCAAATTAGGCCAGCCTTTCTCTTCAAAGGCCAAACACCCACCTGCAATGTTAGCTGGCTCTCCTCAACTTCGACATCTCTCTCTCTCTCTCTCTCACACACACACACACACACACACGCGTTGCACGCTGAATTATAAAAGATTGACTAGAAACACTTCAATTATACACATCCTTGCACGCTGAATTATAAAAGGTTGACTCCAAGTAATCAACAAATTAAGAAGAAACACTTCAATTTTTTTAATGGACATATGGATGCAATCGATGCGATCCTAACCAGGTAAAATATTGTTGTAATTTCTATATCTGTGATTCTCGAAGGAATCACAAACCACACCAAAAGTCGCAACGAAAAATCTATCAGGATTTAGTGCAAACAAACTATCTGGAAAAAATTAACCGAAAAATCCACCAAAACAAAGCAAGTTATCAGAAGTATACACCAAACATCATAAAACACAAGATTTTACCCAGGTTCGGCACCTAATCCTGCAATCCAACAACAAGAACTTCCATTGTCAAGAAAAGATTATACGAGGATGCCATCACCGATCACCTCCTAATACAAAGTAATCGCCAACCCTAAAAACAACCATCTCCTTTATCTCTCTCACTCTCTCTCTTAGTTTTTACGGCAGCCCCTTTTAATTGTGAAGAAATATTGATAACCCTCTTATAAAATCCTAGGCTATTTGAATTCATATTTATAGCCAATGCCAATTTAGAGATAAGACTTAGATTTTATAAGTCTACCCTAGCACCACCATGAGATCAAAACCGGCATCAAGTATGCAACTTTAAAAATTTGGGGTGCTAAACTAGACTAACCTAGGATCAAACTAGATAAATAGGATTACTATGATGATATCAAACTAAACTAGCTAAAGGAAAGGAGGATACAACCTTTGTAGACCGTGTCTTTCTCTTCTAAAGGTCCGGGTTGTAGTCCCTACGACTCTACTAGGCTCCACTTGAAGAATGAACAAGTTTCCTTCGATAACTTTTGTATCGAAGATGATCTACCCGAAGCTCCGCTAATCCAAGTTACTTCTTCACTAAACTCTTTAGTGAAGGAAACACACTACACTTGAGTACTAATCAAGTGTAGGATGGTAAAATAGGGGTTTTGTTTGTTCACTTAGGATCTCAAGCTCTAGGGTTCACAACACATGCGATGGTTTAGAGCTTGAAGCATGAATGAGGAAGAAGAAGGAAAATGGAGAGAGCTAGAGAGCTTTTTACCAAAATGAGCTCAAGTAAATGGCTTAGACAAAAAACCAACTGAGTGAAGAATGGCTCTACACTTGACCTCACTTATCCAAGTATGGAATTATTTGCAATAATAAATTGCAAGCATGCTTGAATAGTGAGTCAAGACAAATAAACAAATGATAAAGCCCATGCTTCACACCATACTCTAAATATCTCTCTATTCTCCACCTCATTTTCTATTTTCCAAAAATAGAAAATCCATGCCATGTTTCATATATATATATATATTATGAAGAATAATTAGTGATCTAATGATATTAGTTAATATATATATATATATATATATATATATATATATATATATATATATATATATATATATATATATATATATATATCAAATTATTAAATCAACACTTGATTTAATAATCCGGTTATATCACATATAACCGACTAATATCATTTATCTGTATATCACATTATCAAATCAACACTTGATTCAATAATCCAGTTATATCACATATAACCTAACTGATAAAAAATAACCGCCAGATTAGAATACGGTATCACATACTCGTATTTAATCAGGCCCTCCGCACATATCAGCAAATGTGCCCTATTTCGTTTAGCCTGAACTAGGAAACTTCTGTGTGGGACTCTAAAAACTCGTCAATACGCCAGCAGTAGGTAATGATCACATCAGTTACCCATAAGCCGTCAGCGGTACTAGCTGGACATAACGGCTACCCAGGTATTGAGCGAATAGAAGATCAACAAGTAAGCTTGTCCAAACACCCATGAAGCCTACAAATAACATTTACCGTACAGCCCGGTCTTTTTGTTTGATATGTTGTATATCGAGTCTGGGGATGGAATCGTCAGACTCCAATAACTTGATAAGTCATGCCGATGTGTGGCCTATAACAGTACGAGAAACTACTGATAACTCTTACCAGTAAATCTCATCAACAACCCTGGACATGGACCGTTGGGTTACGGCAGCACCCCGACCGTCTTTCCGAGGCCAAATGCGAAACAAAAACTTTTCAAAACCTGACTCTACCATAACCTTTACCCGGATCGTTCCATTAACCGTTAACTAGCAATCTACAAAGAAGTTAGAATGGCTATACCGATCGATCCGTGTCCTTCGGTCTTTAGCCACCATCCCCAGCTCCTCGCGGCATCTCTGATCTCGCACGATCTCCGGTCTCATCGTCGAAGTGGCACCACATCGAGAAATCTTTATACGGGCTCCCGCTTCAAACCGAAGCAACTCGGACATGAAGTTTGCTAGCCGACATGTCCAAGATGAAGTAGAGAAGGTGTGTGATTACTTTGTCTCTAAACATCCATTGATTCTCAACACATGAGATTGTATTGATGGAGGTTGAAGATGAAGCCATTAATGGAGATTGTGAGCTCAAGAAGAAAGAGGAAGAAAAAGATCTTTCTTTTGTTATTGTGTTGGAATGATAATGTGAGAGAGCTAGAATAAAATCTCAAGACCAACCCCAAGCCTCATGGCTGCCCTCTCTCTCCTCGTATCATTTCAACACACTAATCAATCAAAATGGTGACATTTGCACAAATAAAAAGACCATGAGTCATCACCCATGCACATGCCACAATTAATGCTCCTCATGATGACTTGAGCTCATAATTACCACTAATAAAAATTAATCCAAATGTTTAATCCAAAAAGAGAATGACAGCATCTAAAATAAGCTTATGACGGATCACAAGGACACCCCTCACCTGTATATACATACCTGTATCCGCATCCCGATTGAATGCGAATACAATGAGACGAAAGCAATCCAACAAATCTAATAATAGGATCCGGTTTAAACCAAAGCCCACTAGTATGATCCGCCCGATCATAATCCGTACACAAGTGCACGTATATGATCGAACCCTGCCATAAAACCATACGGCCTCTACAACGTTTCGTCCGAACTTGGGAAACTTTCTGTGGGGGACTCTAAAGACTCGTCAATACTCTGGCAGTGAGTTTGTAACACCTTAGAATGTGTTTTGTACCTAATTATATTTTAATGTATGGTTTTTAATAAAAAAGTTTACCAAATTGGGTTTTAATTATTTTATCCTATTTAATGAATATTTTATTAGAATTTTTCTAGGCACACACACACTTGTGCATGATAACTAGGGTTGTATTTTGGAGGTTAACCATGATTAGCAATTATGGTTAGCTAACCATTTGTCTTAAGTTAACTTTATGTTTTGTTTATGTGTTATGGTTGTTTTTAAACAAAATGGATTTTTTTAAAAGAATTTGAAAGTGGTTCAAATTGTTGACTTTGTGTGAGAGAGAGGACATGGGAAGCATGGTGTGAACCATGCCTCATTAATGAGGCAAGAGAAAGAAAAGGGAGGGGTTAGTGTTGCTCTCATTTCCTTTTTCTCATTTCTCTTTTGCTCTCAATCTCACTCTCACACAAACACACACACACACTCACCTGCAGCAGAGGCAGCAGCAGCTCCAGCATCATCATCATCAGCAACAGCATCATCATCATCATCAGCAGCAGCAGCAGAAGCAACAGGCAGCAACAGCAGTAGCAGGAGCTCTAGTAACCTACAGCAGCTCTTCTCCACTTCTTCACCTGCTCTCTAGGGTTCTTTAGGGTATATTTCTGAACCCTTTCCCTAGTTTGCTTAGCTTGTGTGTTAATTAGCTTCGATTAGTGTTAAATTAGATAGTTTAGTGCTAATTATGGTGATTTGTAGGGAATGTTGTTTAAGTGATGATTGTGTTAGTTAACCTAGCCTATTTTAGTGTTGTTAGGGTTACTTTAGCTGAGTTTAACCCAGATTTCACTAAAATACCATAGGGTTTGCTTTTTGTGCAAATTAGCGTTTTTAAAGCGATTTATTGGCAATCTGAGTTCTGCTTTTGACCCGGACCCTTCAGAACAAAATTGAGGAAACTGGAACATGCTTATTAGGTCAGGACCACACCACCAGAACACGAGCCACCCATCCCAAAACTTGGCGGCAGATTTATTCAATCTGGCCGCAAATTGCGGCCAGGAAGAGAGGTTGGGTCTTGGGGTTTTGGGTACTGTAGTTTGCTATGTTTTGTAGTGTTTTGACATGTCTAGTTTTGTGAGATTTGACCTGTAGGAAAATCTGGGGCAATATATCGTATTTGGTGTTCGTTGTGTTTGCGCGATACGCGCGATACGTGAGAGGGTTCTGTGATCCAGCGTATCGCGGCGTGTCGCGATGGTTTTAGACGCGTATACACACGTTTTTGCGTATCGTGCACGCGCGTTTAGTTCGCGACGCGAGTATCTCATTTGGGTTCGTTTTGCGAGATATTTGGCTTATATATGATTTTTGTGTCTTATTTTGCAGGTTTGCAGGCAGGGACTATGGGCACTGCTACAGGGGGGAGCAGATGGTAGGATTCACCTAGCGTGGAGTGTAGGTGAGTAGATTTAACATCTATAGGGGAATCGGCCGCATGGCGTTATGCGTCTGGGCTAGGATTCAAATACCTGTCGCATATTCTACGTCAGTGTTAGAATTGCGCCTTACCCTATTTTACTTAGATATAGTTGTCCTATGACTAGTAGCCGTAGGGCACTGCATACATTATTGACGCTTCATGTTGCACGAGCACGGATTGTATGTTACACACACACCGTCAATAATTGCCATGTCACACACTAACCATTATAGATACTATTGCTTATCACACATGACATTTAGCTTATCGGTATACCTATAGTGTATCATACCTTAGTGATAGGTGCATATACACCTTGCGATACAGCTGCAGGTATACCTTGCACATATTTTACTTATACCGGGGGATATCCTACATATTTTACTTATACCCAGGGGGGTATACGACATCAGTTCTTATAGGTAGATACCTATACAATACTACACCTGTATGTTACACACATATTCAGTTGCTGTTACATATTTACCTTTACTGATGTTACTTAGCTGTACCTTATTGGTTTCGCATACATCTGGTTTCAGCTACATATTCTCATTTATATGCTCGCATTTCAGATATATCGCATATATTTATTCCTGGATTTGCGTATTGTTATTTGGATTTCACATGATGATTTCTGGATTTGGGAACCGCGGGAGTTCATGAAATTATGCAAACATTGAAAAACCCGGTTTTCTTGATATGATATTTGCGCAGCCACCATGAGATTTATCGGTTCTGATTATATACTCCAACGAGGTGTGGTTGTCGTATGTGGGTACATGGTGGGGCCCGGTATGGTTCCCCTCGGCAAGAGATCGATGGATGTTGCCGATTGAGCCTGGAGGCGGGCGAGTACCTACCGGTGACAGTACTGATGACTCGGCGGGGATCATGGAGATACCGTTAGGAGTCATGCACGTATGCATACGTCGAAAGGCGAGGGTCAGAGCTAGGCACTCGTGCTTTCGGGACAGCGTATGATACGTACCTATCAGGATTTCTGTGTCGATGCTTGGCACATTGTTTTCATGATATTTCTTTTAATACCTTTGTATATATAACAGGGGATTTAGCCGTTGTTATATATACCCTTACACCAATATTAGTGGAATGAGACGCTAATATATGTGTATTGACCCCATCATATTTATTTCCGTATATATATTTATTTAGGGCGTTAGAAATTTACTTGAGATTCGACTTGGGATATAGGTGATTCATTGAGATTGGATATTGGATATTAAAGAGATTGTTGATTTGTACATTCGAGATATAGGAGGGCTATTCGATATTGTACATTGAGGTGATGTGAGACTTATATGATGTGAGAGCCCAGTTTGGGGGCTGATTTGAGGAATTGTGGATTTGAGTGTCTTGATGGATTGTGATCTTGCCACGATGTCAGGTTTCCGTGGAAATGACATATTCCATTCGATACCTCACACTTATCTATTTTATGCACAGTTTCATATATTAGTAGTACCTGTTAGTGTACCCGTATGATAGTTGCATATCTACATTCTCATATCCCTATTGCATGGTTATTGCATATTATTGTCATGTTACTATTGTTTCACATATTGATTGTACCTGCTAGTGTACTTTCTTTTATTCAGCATTTGCATGACATGTTATTACTGTAATCGCATATCTTAGATTCATGCTGTACGTGCATTCCTGCGATTATCTGCATATGTTATCTACTATTCACGAGTTGGCAACTCACCCCCGTTGTGCCACAGGTGTTTCTGGTTGTTCCCCAGAGTAGTCGAGGCAGGTTATTCAGCTATTCAGCTATCATCTTTTGCTACAGATACCGCATCATCTCACAGTACTATTTTGCTTATGTGGGTTTTGGTGGTTATCTGTATTTTGTATTGTACATTCGTTGTATCTTGTACTCTCCATCTACTATTATGTTGTTGACTTAGAGACTTGGTGAGGACGATAATGTCTATTATTTATGGATTTGTTGTCTTCTATATACAGCTTTCTCTCTATTGTCTTTATTTCTTCGCTACGGCGTCATATATTTGTATTGTATTCATCTTGGCTAGTTTTTACAAAAGGGGGTGTTGCCAAAATTTTAAAGAAAGAAAGTAGAACTTTTAAAGAATTTGGGTTGTGATTTCAAGTGTTTCAAAAACTTATATTATCTTTTCCGTATTTTCTTGGTTTAGATTTCTGGGTTTTGGCTTTCTTTTACTGCGTTACGTCTTTAGGCGTTGCGTAGTATTAGGGCCGTCACGGGCCAATTTTGGGTCGTGACAAAGTTGGTATCAGAGCGCTAGGTTTTACCTTTTGGAGTGTAGGATGACTTTTGTATGATGGAGTAGGTAGCTTAAGCAGAGTAACGTAGTGTGTGTTTGTCTGCAGCATACCCACGATGCGGTACTTTGCATTAAGTAACCTAAGTACAATTTGCTTGAAATTCCTTCCTCGATGATTCATATCCTTGAGATTCGATTCCTTATTCTCATCGAATCTTATATCTATTCATAGCCTTGCCGCCGATGACTATGGGGACTCAGAGTGATGCAGCGAGGGCCGAGGTCAAAGTTGGCTCGGGTGAGACGAGTACTGACCAGGATGGCACTCTAGTTGGACAGGTGCAGACGGATCAGCCTACGACCTATACTATTGATAGACTTTTGGTAGAGATGCAGGACTTCCGCCAGAATATGAGTTCATTGGTTGATGTCGTTCGGGAGCTACGACAGGAGGTTGTCACCCCTGTTACTCAGTTGTCACTTACGATCAGCATGCAGCAGTCCGTCACCTACATAGCACCAGTGGTTGCAGCTCCAGTTGATGAGACGCATATTCCAGAGGCTTAGAGAGTTCCAGGACAGTGGAGGACTCGTACTAGTGTACCAGCCCAGAGGCAGAGGTTTGGTCATCGAGACAGATTTCGTGGCCGTCGCGGGAGTAGCAGAGGCTTAGAACGAGGACAGTCGTTCAGCTCTCATCCCCAGGATGGTCAGCAGTCAGCGCGTGGATGTTTTCGATGCGGGAGCCTTCAGCACTTCGTCAGGGATTGTTCCTTAGCACCTCGTCATGATCGTTTTCAGAGAAGCCGTAGACGTGGAAGATTTGCTCAGAGGGCTCAGGCTACCAGAGGAGTTCATCCAGTTGCGGGTAGAGGGCAGACACAGGAGTTTTCTTCTACTCATCGAGACGCGCCGACGTCAAACGTGGAGTTTTCAGGTACCCTTAATTTATATGTTCTTTGATGTATTCGTTTGTTTTTCATGCTTGGAACATGGTTGGGTAGATTAGTCATAGTTGTGCTAACTTCTGTCAGCGATTCTTTTGTTGCGCGACACGTATTCAGTTGTGTGCCAATCGGATAGGAGATAGAGATTCGTCCGTCATTTTGATCCTTCTAGAGATGTTGGATTTGACGTTCTCCTGGGCACGGACCGTTTAGTTACGTGTTAGACATCTGTGGACTACCGTGAGGAAACAGTCAAGTTTGTTTTCCCGGCAGGTCAGTTCTTGTTGTGCAGGTGGATAGTTGTGCCGCCTTTCACAGCTTGAATTCAGCCCTTTTCGCTAGTCGGCTACCGAGGAGATGTCGTGGATTTTTGGCGTTCATTCGTGATACCGTAGCCATAGAGGGTTTGTTGGACCGGTGTTCCATTCGTGCGAGAGTTTTCCGACGTTGTTCCGGAAGAGCCGGCGAAGCTTGGGAGCTTAAGGATCATCTGCAGAGTTGTGGTTTGGGGAGTTTTGTGCGTCCGAGTGCTTCGCATTAGGAGGCTCTTATTTCTGTTCATCAAGAAGAAGGATGGCAGTTTTGGGTTGCGTATCGACGGATCGTTAATTGAACCGGCTTACGGTGCGGATAGGTATCCTTCACCTCGCCGTGACGATTTCTTCGATCAGCTCCAGAGTGCGAGACATTTTCTAAGTTTGTTTGGGATCAGGTCATCATTATTGCGGATTCGGGGTGATGGCATTCCGAAGACTGCCTTATGCGTGCGACGGGCTTTGTATGTTTTGTGAGTCGTTGGATTCCCTGATGCCCTAGCAGCATTCGTAGATGTGATGAACCAGATTTCTGCAGGCCGTTCCTCGACCAGTTATTGTTGTGTTATTTACGACATTCTGGTCTATTTAATGTGTCTTGAGGAACAGGAGCAACACTTGAGGATTTGTTATGCAGATACTGGGAGAGAACCAGCAGTTTGCTAAATTCTCGGAGTGTTTCTTCAGGCTTGTTTGTGTCGACTCCTAGGTCTTGTTGTCACGGGAGACGGTTTCGTATGGTTCCGAGGGAGATCGTGGCCGTACAGCTTAGGCCCAGACTTGTATGCAGGACGGAGATCCGTAGATAGTTAGGCTTAGCAGGTTTTTACCGCCGTTTCATGCAGGATTGCCAGAGTAGTGCTGCACCGTCGACTGAATGGACCGGAAGGGAGGTTTCTTTTCTTTGGACTGAGGCATGTGTGCGGAGTTTTCGGCAGTTGGAGATTCTGTTAACAACTGCACTAGTTCTTTCTTTGCTTTTGGTTCGGGCGACTTTGTTGTTTAACTGTAATGTTTCTTGAGTGGGCTCGAGTGTGTACTGAGGTGACACTATAGAGTTATCGCTTTTGCTTCCCTACATTTGGAGGAAGTACGAGAAGGATATTCCACTCATGATCTGGAGATGGCCGCGGTGGTTTTGTGTTGGAGATTTGGAGACACTATCTGTTCGAGAGTCATGTCAGATTTTCACGGACCACCAAAGCTTAATGTATATCTTCCTGCAGCGGATTTGGATTGTTGTGATAGTTTTCTGCAGATTTACAGTTCTTGTGTGATCGTCGAGTACAGCTTAAGTTCGTTTCTACGGAGGGGACATCTTGCTCATGTCCGCGCCCAACCACTTTCCTTAAATCGTTTTTGCGAGACACCGTCCGCCGATGCTCGTTCGTCAGAGGTACTTGAGCATACCCGGCTGGATAATGATTCGGAGTCCTTGATTTGTGACAATGGTGTGCTAAGTTAGGGACGCGTTTGTGTACCTGATATTATCAGGTAAAGACGTGAAATCCTAGAGAAGGCCATCTGTCAACTCTCTATATTCATTCAAGTTCCACCAACATTGACGTGACTTGTGAGATAGTTACGGATGGACAGGGATGTAAAGAGAAGTTTCAGGTTTCGTTTCAAGTGTCCGTCTTGTTGTGTGTTTGGGTTGAGCATCTGAGGCCGGCTGGAGAGTTGCAACCTTTAACCGTTCCGAAGTAGGAGTGGGAGCAGATCTCCATGAATTTCGTTATGGTGTCTACCCAGGTTAGTCAGGGTGTGGCTCCATTCGGATTCTTGTCGTCCGGTTATACTCAGTTTTCTCAGTTGTTTTTGTTAAAGTTGTGTGTTGTGTTGATTGTTGTCGGCAGTTGGGGATCGTCACTCGCCATCGTTAGGTTTCTCCTTCGATAGCTGTTATCAGAAGACACTCCAATTGGCCACCTTTAGGTTTAGGGGTTAGGTCGTGTCGATCACCAGTCTGTTGTCTTTCTAACTCTGCGTAAGTAGGACCTTGGACCCCAGCTAGTCTAGAGACTTCGGAGATGGTCCAGTTGTGTTAGGTCAGGATGGGAATTGTCCATTGCGAACTGAGGTCTTATGCCGACTGTGTTGGTCATAGACTCGAGTTCGCAGGGACAGATCATGTATTCCTACGGACTTTCCGATGAATGACGTGTTGGATTGTGGGGAGCTTGTCCCAGGATTTTAGGTCCTTCTAAGATCCTATAAGCGAGTTAGTTTCGTTGCCTTTAATTTGGCACTTCCGCCCAGATTATTGGATTTTCAACCCGTATTCCTTGTGATGATACTTTACAATTACCTTCTTGACCTTTCTCACATGAGTTAGCACCAGACCATGTAGCTTGGACGCGATCTTTCGTTCACCCGCAGCCATGCGTGTTAATGGCTCGGCAGGTGGAGGAACGTCGGTCAAGGGTCTTGCCATCTGTGAAGGGTTTTCTTGGGCGTAGCCGTATAGTGAGATAGTCACTTGGGAGGCTGCGAGCGAGATTTGGGAGTTGTAATCTTCCCTTTGAAGGTACGCGTATCGGTATATTTTTAAATTCAGGGACGAATTTCTTTTAAGGGGGGAGGGGGAAGATTGTAACACCTTAGAATGTGTTTTGTAGCTAATTATATTTTAATGTATGGTTTTTAATAAAAAAGTTTACCAAATTGGGTTTTAATTATTTTATCCTGTTTAATGAATATTTTATTAGAATTTTTCTAGGCGCGCACACACACACTTGTGCATGATAACTAGGGTTGTATTTTGGAGGTTAACCATGATTAGCAATCATGGTTAGCTAACCATTTGTCTTAAGTTAGCTTTATGTTTTGTTTAAGTGTTATGGTTGTTTTTAAACAAAATGGATTTTTTAAAAGAATTTGAAAGTGGTTTAAATTATTGACTTTGTGTGAGAGAGAGGACATGGGAAGCATGGTGTGAACCATGCCTCATTAATGAGGCAAGAGAAAGAGAAGGGAGGGGTTAGTGTTGCTCTCATTTCCTTTTTATCATTTCTCTTTTACTCTCAATCTCACTCTCACACAAACACACACACACACACACACTCACCTGCAGCAGAGGCAGCAGCAGCTCCAGCATCATCATCATCAGCAACAGCATCATCATCATCATCATCATCATCAGCAGGAGCAGCAGGCAGCAACAGCAGTAGCAGGAGCTCCACTAACCTACAGCAGCTCTTCTCCACTTCTTCACCTGCTCTCTAGGGTTCTTTAGGGTATATTTCTGAACCCTTTCCCTAGTTTGCTTAGCTTGTGTGTTAATTAGTTTCGATTAGTGTTAAATTAGCTAGTTTAGTGCTAATTAAGGTGATTTGTGTGGAATGTTGTTTAAGTGATGATTGTGTTAGTTAACCTAGCCTATTTTAGTGTTGTTAGGGTAACTTTAGCTGAGTTTAACCCAGATTTCACTAAAATACCATAGGGTTTGCTTTTTGTGCAAATTAGCGTTTTTAAAGCGATTTATTGGCAATCTGAGTTCTGCTTTTGACCCGGACCCTTCAGAACAAAATTGAGGAAACTGGAACATGTTTATTAGGTCAGGACCACACCACCAGAACACGAGCCACCCATCCCAAAACTTGGCCGCGGATTTATTCAATCTGGCCGCAAATTGCGGCCAGGAAGAGGGGTTGGGTCTTGGGGTTTTGGGTACTGTAGTCTGCTATGTTTTGTAGTGTTTTGGCATGTCTAGTTTTGTGAGATTTGACCTGTAGGAAAATCTGGGGCAATATATCGTATTTGGTGTTCGTTGTGTTTGCGCGATACGCGCGATACGTGAGAGGGTTCTGTGATCCAGCGTATCGCGGCGTGTCGCGATGGTTTTAGACGCGTATACACACGTTTTAGCGTATCGTGCACGCGCGTTTAGTTCGCGATGCGAGTATCTCGTTTGGGTTCGATATTGCGTTTTGCGAGATATTTGGCTTATATATGATTTTTGTGTCTTATTTTGCAGGTTTGCAGGCAGGGACTATGGGCACTGCTACAGGGGGGAGCAGATGGTAGGATTCACCTAGCGTGGAGTGTAGGTGAGTAGATTTAACATCTACAGGGGAATCTCCCGCATGGCGTTATGCGTCTGGGCTAGGATTCAAATACCTGTCGCATATTCTACGTCAGTGTTAGAATTGCGCCTTACCCTATTTTACTTAGATATAGTTGTCCTATGACTAGTAGCCGTAGGGCACTGCACACATTATTGACGCTTCATGTTGCACGAGCACGGATTGTATGTTACACACACACCGTCAATAATTGCCATGTCACACACTAACCATTATAGATACTATTGCTTATCACACATGACATTTAGCTTATCGGTATACCTATAGTGTATCATACCTTAGTGATAGGTGCATATACACCTTGCGATACAGCTGCAGGTATACCTTGCACATATTTTACTTATACCGGGGGATATCCTACATATTTTACTTATACCCAGGGGGGTATACGACATCAGTTCTTATAGGTAGATACCTATACAATACTACACCTGTATGTTACACACATATTCAGTTGCTGTTACATATTTACCTTTACTGATGTTACTTAGCTGTACCTTATTGGTTTCGCATACATCTGGTTTCAGCTACATATTCTCATTTATATGCTCGCATTTCAGATATATCGCATATATTTATTCCTGGATTTGCGCATTGTTATTTGGATTTCACATGATGATTTCTGGATTTGGGAACCGCGGGAGTTCATGAAATTATGCATACATTGAAAAACCCGGTTTTCTTGATATGATATTTGCGCAGCCACCATGAGATTTATCGGTTCTGATTATATACTCCAACGAGGTGTGGTTGTCGTATGAGGGTACATGGTGGGGCCCGGTATGGTTCCCCTCGGCAAGAGATCGATGGATGTTGCCGATTGAGCCTGGAGGCGGGCGAGTACCTACCGGTGACAGTACTGATGACTCGGCGGGGATCATGGAGATACCGTTAGGAGTCATGCACGTATGCATACGTCGAAAGGCGAGGGTCAGAGCTAGGCACTCGTGCTTTCGGGACAGCGTATGATACGTACCTATCAGGATTTCTGTGTCGATGCTTGGCACATTGTTTTCATGATATTTCTTTTAATACCTTTGTATATATAACAGGGGATTTAGCCGTTGTTATATATACCCTTACACCAATATTAGTGGAATGAGACGCTAATATATGTGTATTGACCCCATCATATTTATTTCCGTATATATATTTATTTAGGGCGTTAGAAATTTACTTGAGATTCGACTTGGGATATAGGTGATTCATTGAGATTGGATATTGGATATTAAAGAGATTGTTGATTTGTACATTCGAGATATAGGAGGGCTATTCGATATTGTACATTGAGGTGATATGAGACTTATATGATGTGAGAGCCCAGTTTGGGGGCTGATTTGAGGAATTGTGGATTTGAGTGTCTTGATGGATTGTGATCTTGCCACGATGTCAGGTTTCCGTGGAAATGACATATTCCACTCGATACCTCACACTTATCTATTTTATGCACAGTTTCATATATTGGTAGTACCTGTTAGTGTACCCGTATGATAGTTGCATATCTACATTCTCATATCCCTATTGCATGGTTATTGCATATTATTGTCATGTTACTATTGTTTCACATATTGATTGTACCTGCTAGTGTACTTTTTTTTATTCAGCATTTGCATGACATGTTATTACTGTAATCGCATATCTTAGATTCATGCTGTACGTGCATTCCTGCGATTACCTGCATATGTTATCTACTATTCACGAGTTGGCAACTCACCCCCGTTGTGCCACAGGTGTTTCAGGTTGTTCCCCAGAGTAGTCGAGGCAGGTTATTCAGCTATTCAGCTATCATCTTTTGCTACAGATACCGCATCATCTCACAGTACTATTTTGCTTATGTTGGTTTTGGTGGTTATCTGTATTTTGTATTGTACATTCGTTGTATCTTGTACTCTCCATCTACTATTATGTTGTTGACTTAGAGACTTGGTGAGGACGATAATGTCTATTATTTATGGATTTGTTGTCTTCTATATACAGCTTTCTCTCTATTGTCTTTATTTCTTCGCTACGGCGTCGTATATTTGTATTGTATTCATCTTGGCTAGTTTTTACAAAAGGGGGTGTTGCCAAAATTTTAAAGAAAGAAAGTAGAACTTTTAAAGAATTTGGGTTGTGATTTCAAGTGTTTCAAAAACTTATATTATCTTTTCCGTATTTTCTTGGTTTAGATTTCTGGGTTTTGGCTTTCTTTTACTGCGTTACGTTTTTAGGCGTTGCGTAGTATTAGGGCCGTCACGGGCCAATTTTGGGTCGTGACAAAGTTGGTATCAGAGCGCTAGGTTTTACCTTTCGGACTGTAGGATGACTTTTGTATGATGGAGTAGGTAGCTTAAGCAGAGTAACGTAGTGTGTGTTTGTCTGCAGCATACCCACGATGCGGTACTTTGCATTAAGTAACCTAAGTACAATTTGCTTGAAATTCCTTCCTTGATGATTCATATCCTTGAGATTCGATTCCTTATTCTCATCGAATCTTATATCTATTCATAGCCTTGCCGTCGATGACTATGGGGACTCAGAGTGATGCAGCGAGGGCCGAGGTCAGAGTTGGCTCGAGTGAGACGAGTACTGACCAGGATGGCACTCTAGTTGGACAGGTGCAGACGGATCAGCCTACGACCTATACTATTGATAGACTTTTGGTAGAGATGCAGGACTTCCGCCAGAATATGAGTTCATTGGTTGATGTCGTTCGGGAGCTACGACAGGAGGTTGTCACCCCTGTTACTCAGTTGTCACTTACGATCAGCATGCAGCAGTCCGTCACCTACATAGCACCAGTGGTTGCAGCTCCAGTTGATGAGACGCATATTCCAGAGGCTTAGAGAGTTCCAGGACAGTGGAGGACTCGTACTAGTGTACCAGCCCAGAGGCAGAGGTTTGGTCATCGAGACAGATTTCGTGGCCGTCGCGGGAGTAGCAGAGGCTTAGAACGAGGACAGTCGTTCAGCTCTCATCCCCAGGATGGTCAGCAGTCAGCGCGTGGATGTTTTCGATGCGGGAGCCTTCAGCACTTCGTCAGGGATTGTTCCTTAGCACCTCGTCATGATCGTTTTCAGAGAGGCCGTAGACGTGGAAGATTTGCTCAGAGGGCTCAGGCTACCAGAGGAGTTCATCCAGTTGCGGGTAGAGGGCAGACACAGGAGTTTTCTTCTACTCATCGGGACGCGCCGACGTCAAACGTGGAGTTTTCAGGTACCCTTAATTTATATGTTCTTTGATGTATTCGTTTGTTTTTCATGCTTGGAACATGGTTGGGTAGATTAGTCGTAGTTGTGCTAACTTCTGTCAGCGATTCTTTTGTTGCGCGACACGTATTCAGTTGTGTGCCAATCGGATAGGAGATAGAGATTCGTCCGTCATTTTGATCCTTCTAGAGATGTTGGATTTGACGTTCTCTGGGCACGGACCGTTTAGTTACGTGTTAGACATCTGTGGACTACCGTGAGGAAACAGTCAAGTTTGTTTTCCCGGCAGGTCAGTTCTTGTTGTGCAGGTGGATAGTTGTGCCGCCTTTCACAGCTTGAATTCAGCCCTTTTCGCTAGTCGGCTACCGAGGAGATGTCGTGGATTTTTGGCGTTCATTCGTGATACCGTAGCCATAGAGGGTTTGTTGGACCGGTGTTCCATTCGTGCGAGAGTTTTCCGACGTTGTTCCGGAAGAGCCGGCGAAGCTTGGGAGCTTAAGGATCATCTGCAGAGTTGTGGTTTGGGGAGTTTTGTGCGTCCGAGTGCTTCGCATTAGGAGGCTCCTATTTCTGTTCATCAAGAAGAAGGATGGCAGTTTTGGGTTGCGTATCGACGGATCGTTAATTGAACCGGCTTACGGTGCGGATAGGTATCCTTCACCTCGCCCTGACGATTTCTTCGATCAGCTCCAGAGTGCGAGACATTTTCTAAGTTTGTTTGGGATCAGGTCATCATTATTGCGGATTCGGGGTGATGGCATTCCGAAGACTGCCTTATGCGTGCGACGGGCTTTGTATGTTTTTGTGAGTCGTTGGATTCCCTGATGCCCTAGCAGCATTCGTAGATGTGATGAACCAGATTTCTGCAGGCCGTTCCTCGACCAGTTATTGTTGTGTTATTTACGACATTCTGGTCTATTTAATGTGTCTTGAGGAACAGGAGCAACACTTGAGGATTTGTTATGCAGATACTGGGAGAGAACCAGCAGTTTGCTAAATTCTCGGAGTGTTTCTTCAGGCTTGTTTGTGTCGACTCCTAGGTCTTGTTGTCACGAGAGACGGTTTCGTATGGTTCCGAGGGAGATCGTGGCCGTACAGCTTAGGCCCAGACTTGTATGCAGGACGGAGATCCGTAGATAGTTAGGCTTAGCAGGTTTTTACCGCCGTTTCATGCAGGATTGCCAGAGTAGTGCTGCACCGTCGACTGAATGGACCGGAAGGGAGGTTTCTTTTCTTTGGACTGAGGCATGTGTGCGGAGTTTTCGGCAGTTGGAGATTCTGTTAACAACTGCACTAGTTCTTTCTTTGCTTTTGGTTTGGGCGACTTTGTTGTTTAACTGTAATGTTTCTTGAGTGGGCTCGAGTGTGTACTGAGGTGACACTATAGAGTTATCGCTTTTGCTTCCCTACATTTGGAGGAAGTACGAGAAGGATATTCCACTCATGATCTGGAGATGGCCGCGGTGGTTTTGTGTTGGAGATTTGGAGACACTATCTGTTCGAGAGTCATGTCAGATTTTCACGGACCACCAAAGCTTAATGTATATCTTCCTGCAGCGGATTTGGATTGTTGTGATAGTTTTCTGCAGATTTACAGTTCTTGTGTGATCGTCGAGTACAGCTTAAGTTCGTTTCTACGGAGGGGACATCTTGCTCATGTCCGCGCCCAACCACTTTCCTTAAATCGTTTTCGCGAGACACCGTCCGCCGATGCTCGTTCGTCAGAGGTACTTGAGCATACCCGGCTGGATAATGATTCGGAGTCCTTGATTTGTGACAATGGTGTGCTAAGTTAGGGACGCGTTTGTGTACCTGATATTATCAGGTAAAGACGTGAAATCCTAGAGAAGGCCATCTGTCAACTCTCTATATTCATTCAAGTTCCACCAACATTGACGTGACTTGTGAGATAGTTACGGATGGACAGGGATGTAAAGAGAAGTTTCAGGTTTCGTTTCAAGTGTCCGTCTTGTTGTGTGTTTGGGTTGAGCATCTGAGGCCGGCTGGAGAGTTGCAACCTTTAACCGTTCCGAAGTAGGAGTGGGAGCAGATCTCCATGAATTTCGTTATGGTGTCTACCCAGGTTAGTCAGGGTGTGGCTCCATTCGGATTCTTGTCGTCCGGTTATACTCAGTTTTCTCAGTTGTTTTTGTTAAAGTTGTGTGTTGTGTTGATTGTTGTCGGCAGTTGGGGATCGTCACTCGCCATCGTTAGGTTTCTCCTTCGATAGCTGTTATCAGAAGACACTCCAATTGGCCACCTTTAGGTTTAGGGGTTAGGTCGTGTCGATCACCAGTCTGTTGTCTTTCTAACTCTGCGTAAGTAGGACCTTGGACCCCAGCTAGTCTAGAGACTTCGGAGATGGTCCAGTTGTGTTAGGTCAGGATGGGAATTGTCCATTGCGAACTGAGGTCTTATGCCGACTGTGTTGGTCATAGACTCGAGTTCGCAGGGACAGATCATGTATTCCTACGGACTTTCCGATGAATGACGTGTTGGATTGTGGAGAGCTTGTCCCAGGATTTTAGGTCCTTCTAAGATCCTATAAGCGAGTTAGTTTCGTTGCCTTTAATTTGGCACTTCCGCCCAGATTATTGGATTTTCAACCCGTTTTCCTTGTGATGATACTTTACAATTACCTTCTTGACCTTTCTCACATGAGTTAGCACCAGACCATGTAGCTTGGACGCGATCTTTCGTTCACCAGCAGCCATGCGTGTTAATGGCTCGGCAGGTGGAGGAACGTCGGTCAAGGGTCTTGCCATCTGTGAAGGGTTTTCTTGGGCGTAGCCGTATAGTGAGATAGTCACTTGGGAGGCTGCGAGCGAGATTTGGGAGTTGTAATCTTCCCTTTGAAGGTACGCGTATCGGTATATTTTTAAACTCAGGGACGAATTTCTTTTAAGGGGGGAGGGGGAAGATTGTAACACCTTAGAATGTGTTTTGTAGCTAATTATATTTTAATGTATGGTTTTTAATAAAAAAGTTTACCAAATTGGGTTTTAATTATTTTATCCTTTTTAATGAATATTTTATTAGAATTTTTCTAGGCGCACACACACACACTTGTGCATGATAACTAGGGTTGTATTTTGGAGGTTAACCATGATTAGCAATCATGGTTAGCTAACCATTTGTCTTAAGTTAGCTTTATGTTTTGTTTAAGTGTTATGGATGTTTTTAAACAAAATGGATTTTTTAAAAGAATTTGAAAGTGGTTTAAATTGTTGACTTTGTGTGAGAGAGAGGACATGGGAAGCATGGTGTGAACCATGCCTCATTAATGAGGCAAGAGAAAGAGAAGGGAGGGGTTAGTGTTGCTCTCATTTCCTTTTTATCATTTCTCTTTTACTCTCAATCTCACTCTCACACAAACACACACACACACACACACTCACCTGCAGCAGAGGCAGCAGCAGCTCCAGCATCATCATCATCAGCAACAGCATCATCATCATCATCAGAAGGAGCAGCAGGCAGCAACAGCAGTAGCAGGAGCTCCACTAACCTACAGCAGCTCTTCTCCACTTCTTCACCTGCTCTCTAGGGTTCTTTAGGGTATATTTCTGAACCCTTTCCCTAGTTTGCTTAGCTTGTGTGTTAATTAGTTTCGATTAGTGTTAAATTAGCTAGTTTAGTGCTAATTAAGGTGATTTGTGTGGAATGTTGTTTAAGTGATGATTGTGTTAGTTAACCTAGCCTATTTTAGTGTTGTTAGGGTTACTTTAGCTGAGTTTAACCCAGATTTCACTAAAATACCATAGGGTTTGCTTTTTGTGCAAATTAGCGTTTTTAAAGCGATTTATTGGCAATCTGAGTTCTGCTTTCGACCCGGACCCTTCAGAACAAAATTGAGGAAACTGGAACATGTTTATTAGGTCAGGACCACACCACCAGAACACGAGCCACCCATCCCAAAACTTGGCCGCGGATTTATTCAATCTGGCCGCAAATTGCGGCCAGGAAGAGGGGTTGGGTCTTGGGGTTTTGGGTACTGTAGTCTGCTATGTTTTGTAGTGTTTTGGCATGTCTAGTTTTGTGAGATTTGACCTGTAGGAAAATCTGGGGCAATATATCGTATTTGGTGTTCGTTGTGTTTGCGCGATACGCGCGATACGTGAGAGGGTTCTGTGATCCAGCGTATCGCGGCGTGTCGCGATGGTTTTAGACGCGTATACACACGTTTTAGCGTATCGTGCACGCGCGTTTAGTTCGCGATGCGAGTATCTCGTTTGGGTTCGATATTGCGTTTTGCGAGATATTTGGCTTATATATGATTTTTGTGTCTTATTTTGCAGGTTTGCAGGCAGGGACTATGGGCACTGCTACAGGGGGGAGCAGATGGTAGGATTCACCTAGCGTGGAGTGTAGGTGAGTAGATTTAACATCTACAGGGGAATCTCCCGCATGGCGTTATGCGTCTGGGCTAGGATTCAAATACCTGTCGCATATTCTACGTCAGTGTTAGAATTGCGCCTTACCCTATTTTACTTAGATATAGTTGTCCTATGACTAGTAGCCGTAGGGCACTGCACACATTATTGACGCTTCATGTTGCACGAGCACGGATTGTATGTTACACACACACCGTCAATAATTGCCATGTCACACACTAACCATTATAGATACTATTGCTTATCACACATGACATTTAGCTTATCGGTATACCTATAGTGTATCATACCTTAGTGATAGGTGCATATACACCTTGCGATACAGCTACAGGTATACCTTGCACATATTTTACTTATACCGGGGGAATATCCTACATATTTTACTTATACCCAGGGGGTATACGACATCAGTTCTTATAGGTAGATACCTATACATTGCTACACCTGTATGTTACACACATATTCAGTTGCTGTTACATATTTACCTTTACTGATGTTACTTAGCTGTATCTTATTGGTTTCACATACATCTGGTTTTAGCTACATATTCTCATTTATATGCTCGCATTTCAGATATATCGCATATATTTATTCCTGGATTTGCGCATTGTTATTTGGATTTCACATGATGATTTCTGGATTTAGGAACTGCGGGAGTTCATGAAATTATGCATACATTGAAAAACCCGGTTTCCTTGATATGATATTTGCGCAGCCACCATGAGATTTATCGGTTCTGATTATATACTCCATACGAGGTGTGGTTTGTTGGAGATAGTGCCCTCATAGTCAATTATTGGATCGCAGGTACGTGATTGCAATAATTGCGGAGGACCTATACCAGTATGACAGTCTTACTCGAGATGATAGTGTGCTATCTGGTTTGCCTTTATCAGTCGTGTACATGTTCAGGTGACTGATTGCATGTTACACTTTGATAGAGCCCTTAGGATCTTGCTTTACTACCAACAGTATGATGGCGATCATATAAGTGAGAGTTGGGTGGTTTATACGCATATCCTTAATTGTGGTCCCTAGTCGTGGGAGTTTCGAGACAGGGCATCGATACTCCGGAGTAGACTAGTGTGTACAGTCGAGACCCCGACGAGGGGCGGTGGCCGGTCTCACAAGCCACTGGTGTCAGTTGGATCACCTAAGATGTATACAGGTGCTCATTGGGTTATGAGTACACCGGACAGGACTCGCCGGGAATCTGCTAGTTAGTATTATATCTACCGTCAGATAGCAGTTCCCTGGTGAATGTGTACAGGTTAGTTCATCGACCTGAGGTCGTCATTTGTCTCGTGTGAGTTCCTACTGTGCTTTGATTTCTACCCTACCACGGCTCAAAGGAGTCGTGCAAACAGGTAGCTTTTGGGTACAGTCCCGAGCCACATGGAGGCACGTGAGCGTATCGGCAGGGGATTCGTCTCTCCCGGTATTGGGGGCGAGATCGTGCTGTGTCTAGGAGAGCCATTACACAAATCCATGGCCATGGTAGGAGATTTACTGGTAGGTACTCCAGTAGTATCTCAGGGTGTTATTGGGCTTCACTCCGACACGACTTATACTGCTATTGGGGGTCTGACGTTATTAGCCCCCTAGGCGGATATGCGATACTCATATGAAGAACGGACCGGACTGTATATACATTGTCACTGTTAGGCTCAGTAGGGTTTCTGGATGAGTTCGCTCATCGGCCTCCCTTGAGTGTGCTCATCGGCCTCCCTTGAGGTCAGTCCGTGGGCAGCCGTTACGCATTGCTAGTGCCGCTGATGGTTTGTGGTTAAACCCACTGCCAGGGTACTGACGAGTCATTAGAGTCCCCAACAGACAGTTTCCCAAGTTCGGGCGAAACGTTGTAGAGGCCGTATGGTTTTATGGAAGGGTTCGGAAAATGCACGTGCGTTTACGTACGTGTCGATTTTCGGACAGATGATACTGGTCGGCTTTGGTTTAAGCCGGATCCGAGTATTATATTGAGTAGGTATAATATCTTTGTCTCAGTTGCATTTGTATTCGGTCGTAATACAAATGCGGGTATATTTATACAGTTTCGGGGTTGTCCTGAAATTCGTTTCAGGATCACTTTTGGAAGTTGCCAGTTTCCAGTTTTCTATCAGCCGTCTTTTAACATTTGGTTAAAGACGGATTTATCTTTTCTTGGATGAGGTGAGTCGTGCTTCTAGAAACTTCTAGATTGGTGACTAGATTCATGCATCTTTCATAGCATTTATTAAATGGTGACTAGGTGTTAATGAGTCATGGTTTACATAAAAGCTTTTTGTTTTGCTTAAGATCTTTCCTTCATGATATGCTTTAGGATATGGTCACCTCCCTCCTCCTACACTCACCTCCCTCCTTGATAAAAGTGGCCGGCCCTCTCTTTCCTCCCCCACTTGATTCATTTGAGAAATTATGGTTGCTAAAAGGAAAAGAGTATAGTTTTGGATGCATGGAAATTTCATAGTTCATTTCTAGTTCCATTTCATTTCCATCGGCAACTTCATTAACCGATCGTCCACGGACTTAGACGAAGTGAGACAAAGTCATCTACTCATTCTCTACATCATTCTTGGTCGTCTCTTTTAGCAAACTTGACGATCGAGTTGCCTCAAGTCAGAGGCGGGAGCCCGTTTAAAGAATCGTCGATGTGGTGCCACCTCGACGAGGAGATCGAAGATCGAAGAGATCGGAGCAGCCGCAACAGAGCGTGGGATGATGGTTGAAGAACGAAGGACTCGGATCGTTCGGTATAACCTTTCTACACTCTTTACAGTTTGTTAGTTTAGCAATAATGGCAGATCCGGGTTAAAGTATACGATAGCGCCAGTTAAAAAGTTTTTGTTCCGCATTTGGCGTTTGTATATTGGTTTATATACTATTAGATGTTGTATATGTTTTACACCCGCGCTAGTCCAGCCCCCGCTCTGTCGTTAGTTAAGTAACCTAACGAGTGATGACGGGACCCAGTGACGAATGCGGATGGCATATACGTACATTTTATTTTCGTTCTTTTATGGTGTGATCGAATGATGGGACTGCGTTGATTCTGATCAATGCAAAGTTAAAACAAACCTGTTTTCAGTTGTTGGAACAAATTTAAAAAGTGTTATTGCAAAGACGTTTCCTTTTGTTATGCATAGCGGTATTCAGTGGAATATCCTGCACCTCATTCGACGAGGCAAGGGCCGATATCCCTTCATCGGGACCGACCCCTTGGACAGAATTTTGCGTCAGGGTAATAACTTCACTATAGTCGATTACATATTGCTTTGCATAGCGGTATTCAGTGGAATATCCTGCACCTCATTCCACGAGGAAAGAGCCGAGATCCCTTTACCGGGAGTGACCTCTTTAGCAAAAGGTTTTCGCCACTATATTTTAAAAAGCTATCAGGTTCCTTCAACGAGATCAAGTTCATTACGTTAAAGGTTTTTCGCCAAAAACCAGCCGTAGCCCTCCGTCGTTTCTTATGGATGGTCAGTAATATTCAAGCTATGTTTGTTGGCTTTCGTCAAGGCATAGTGTTTGGTAGTTGCTGGGGTATTCATTTGTTGCATAGATAGATGTGTTGGTTTGGGACAGTCGTATTACCTTGTTGGCTTTCGTCAAGGGTATGTACGGGTGGATTCAAAGTAATAAGATAATGACGGGCAGAACTTGACATGTGACTTATGATTTGTTGACTTTCGCCAAGGTCATAAGAGCATGGGGCAAAAATCTTATCGGGAGTTTCTAAAGAAACTGAAACTTGCCAGGCATGCGCATACCTTCTGGAGTGTGATAACGCGAGTAGATTCCGTCACGTTATCATACGATGAGAGTTGGATCCCGATTCCCACTGATGAGTTGGTTTACTCTTCGGGTGATCCCGATTGATTCTTCTTTAGGTTTGGAGGAGAATTTGACAGGACAGTGGGAGGTTTCCGGATTAGATAAAGTAATAACCTTTCTGATCTAGGTCAGAGTGCACGCAGAGTGTTTCTTTTCTCTCTCTCTTTGGCAGCAACCTTTGACCGAGCCTAGACTATGACTCAGTGACCAGGTTGACCGAACCTTCTTAAAATACTGGCTTTTGGATTGTCTGAGTTGCATAAGTCATTGCCACTCCTTCTTTTACCCTTTGAATTTCTCAGAACACCCGTATTACTACGGATATCCACTTCCATTGGATAGATCCATCGTATGGTTATATACGAACTCGAAGGGACTTCTTCGAGGATGGATCCAGGTTCAGGAGAAATAGAATTGGTTTATTCAGTTGTCTTTTATTATCACCTTCTCTCAGGTTGCGAGAGCTCCTTGGTTTAGGAGAGTACACCTATTACGCCTATTGGATAGTCTTATTCCAAACCATAGGCTGGTGCCGAAAGGTAGGGAATGAAGAAAACCAATTAGCCTAAGTAGGGTGTGCAGAAGGTAATATGTAAAGACAAAATAAAGGGATTAGAAAGAGGGCAAAGTAAATTGCGACTGATATCATTCACGACCAAAACCGCGTACTTCATCGCCACTCCTATTTCACCTTTAAAAAGAATAAGGTATTATTCAGTTGTCTTTTATCGTCACCTTCTCTCGAGATGCGAGTACTCCTTGGTTTAGGAGGGTACACCTATTATGCTTACTGGATAGTCTTCTTCCAAACCATAGGCTGGTGCCGAACGGTAGGGAAGGAAGAAAACCATTTAGCCTAACGATGGTGTACAGAAGGTAACGACTAAAGACAAATAAAGGGATTTGGAGAGATGGAAATAAAATATACGGTTGAAGTCATGAATTGGATTATGGAAGAGGCATTACTATGAATACCAGGATACCCCTACGAAACATTTTCATGTTTCAGTGCATTGTTATAGGAAAAACTGTTTTCCCGATTAGACACTTACTCCAAGGGTATGTATTTACCAGGTTTCATATCTGTATGGTTTTACAGATGATGAGTGGGAGTAAGATATTGGGAATTAGGTGATCATCCTCATTATATCGGAATTCGTTGTAATTGGTGATATTTGAGGAAATCGCCAGGGTGCAGTTTTCAACCTACGACGCACAGGTTTTGAGTTGTTCAACTCAGCGGACTTATACAGAGTATTGTATGTTGTCCAGTGTCCATCAGGACAAAGGGGTAGGTCCTCGTACTATGTTCTATTTACTTATAACTTCTCTAGTATTTAGACGAGTGTTTCGTAGAAATACAAGGTCTAAGTTTTGAGAAGTTGTGGGTATAAGAATAAAGTAGAGAACCAGGTGTCACAAGTATCGGGATTCTTCAAAGAGATCGAAGATGTAGATTCTTGTGATTGGTATTCAGATGATAGTGATGGTTTTGAGAAACGTGTTTCTCTTTCAGGTTACTCATAATTGGATGGATTCCTAAGTTGAGTAATGCTGATTAGCCTCTTTTCCATTAAGTAGAAATGCACTGGAGACAGCTGCATACATTGAATATGGTTCCAATTAAATAAGTGCCAAAGTTTCTATATTGGATATAGAATAGTTCGTACCTTAAAAGATATTAAGGTATGGGGAGCTGTCCAGCTTATGCTTAAAACCAGACTCTGGATAACTCAGGGCACGTTTCTGTAATGGCTGTTTGTGGGTTGACCCTGGCTATGACGAGGGTTGATATTCTACCATTTGGAAGATCAATAGTGATATTGTTCTTGACTCGCCACAGTTTTAGTAAAAATGGATCTTTTTCAGAAAACAGTAGTGGGAGTATGGTAGAACTGGAAGTGATTCCAGAACCGCGAACGATTACGGAAAATTTAATAGGACCTATACATTCAATCAGGTTTGACATTCCAATAGCCACTCCGCAGATTTGGTGGGTAACCTCAGACACCCGAGAGGTACTCTGGTAGCCTCAAGGACGGTGACAGGGAGGTTCTTACCTACCCAGACTTGACACTACTGTTGTTCCAGGCTGTGAGACCCGGTAGGAGGGTTGTCATAGTCAGTGGGAGCAGCAGAAGCATAGTGGGCAAGTAGCTTATGTCTATTTATAGATTTGAGCAGTTATAGCGGAGATAGATCATCTATTTTTGATGTGACAGTCATGGTTTTGACTTCAATCAGAATAGGGGATGGATCAGTTAAGAAGGTAGTAGGGTGTGATGTCATGGTATCTGGATGACATACACAGAGTAGGAAGTAAAATTCCTATACTACGATCGGTTGTACTGTGGTCGTCACACAGTTATTTCTCCAGACAGGATATAAATATAATATTTGACATTCTGGTTTCTAGATCTATGGTTTTAGATCTGGATTTGGGTAGTTTCCCAATGTGGGTACTTTGACAGATATTCTAATGGTTTTTTGGAATAGTTGACTCCTAGCATGGTGGTGTACCTGCAGGTGATGGAGTCACCCTCTCTAAAGGAGTCGTATAGACTAAAGGGGAGAGGGATGGGCATGATTGGCAGATCACTTGCTTAGGCAATTGAGTCAATCATGAGATGTCAAGTACCACACCAGATGTTGTTTTTGCACTAGATGCAATAAGTTTGTATTAATCCAATCCTGGAGAAACATAAGGAAGCAGTTTTAGAACATAAGTACATGTTCTACGGATTTGATGATGGCAGCCTCCTTCGGGAGACGATTATCATTCCAGGCTTCAAAGGTGACATGGATGACAGAGTGATTGTCAGAGTTATAGTTTTCCCTCTGACGAAGAGGGACAGTATTATGGACAGGTGGTCCAAGAGGATACTGTGGGAGGTATGGTGCCGGATACTGATTAGGTTCAGTGATCGATACAGTCTAAGAAGTTTGGATTTGGAGTTCATTTATGAACTAGGTCCCATCAGATATCCAGACATATTCTAAGACAGGTATTACTCATTTCGGGAGATGGCTTTCTCCGCGAACTTGAGATTTAGAGAGATATAGAAAGAAACTTCTAGGCGGATCCACTCACTGAGGCTATTTCTCGAACACAATAGTTTTACAAACGGGCTTTGTGAAACTGATTAGTAGAGGAGTTGGGTGTTGGTTTCACACGGGCTGTGAGTACGCAACATCGCAATAATTAGCCTTGAGTGCAAGTGGGAGATTGTTGGAGATAGTGCCCTCATTGTCAATTATTGGATCGCAGGTACGTGATTGCAATGATTGCGGAGGACCTATACCGGTATGACAGTCTTACTCGAGATGATAGTATGTTATCTGGTTTGCCTTTATCAGTCGTGTACATGTTCAGGTGACTGATTGCATGTTACACTTTGATAGAGCCCTTAGGATCTTGCTTTACTACCAACAGTATGATGGCGATCGTATAAGTGAGAGTTGAGTGGTTTATACGCATATCCTTAATTGTGGTCCCTAGTCGTGGGAGTTTCGAGACAGGGCATCGATACTCCGGAGTAGACTAGTGTGTACAGTCGAGACCCCGACGAGGGGCGGTGGCCGGTCTCACAAGCCACTGGTGTCAGTTGGATCACCTAAGATGTATACAGGTGCTCATTGGGTTATGAGTACACTGGACAGGACTCGCCGGGAATCTGCTAGTTAGTATTATATCTACCGTCAGATAGCAGTTCCCTGGTGACATGTGTACAGGTTAGTTCATCGACCTGAGGTCGTCATTTGTCTCGTGTGAGTTCCCACTGTGCTTTGATTTCTACCCTACCACGGCTCAAAAGAGTCGTGCAAACAGGTAGCTTTTGGGTACAGTCCCGAGCCACATGGAGGCACGTGAGCGGATCGGCAGGGGATTCGTCTCTCCCGGTATTGGGGGCGAGATCGTGCTGTGTCTAGGAGAGCCATTACACAAATCCCTGGCCATGGTAGGAGATTTACTGGTAAGTACTCCAGTAGTATCTCAGGGTGTTATTGGGCTTCACTCCGACACGACTTATACTGCTATTGGGGGTCTGACGTTACTAGCCCCCTAGGCGGATATGCGATACTCATATGACGAACGGACCGGACTGTATATACATTGTCACTGTTAGGCTCAGTAGGGTTTCTGGATGAGTTCTCTCATCGGCCTCCCTTGAGTGTGCTCATCGGCCTCCCTTGAGGTCAGTCCGTGGGCAGCCGTTACGCATTGCTAGTGCCGCTGACGGTTTGTGGTTAAACCCACTGCCAGGGTACTGACGAGTCATTAGAGTCCCCCACAGACAGTTTCCCAAGTTCGGGCGAAACGTTGTAGAGGCCGTATGGTTTTATGGCAGGGTTCGGAAAATGCACGTGCGTTTACGCACGTGTCGATTTTCGGACAGATGATACTGGTCGGCTTTGGTTTAAGCCGGATCCGAGTATTATATTGAGTAGGTATAATATCTTTGTCTCAGTTGCATTTGTATTCGGTCGTAATACAAATGCGGGTATATTTATACAGTTTCGGGGTTGTCCTGAAATTCGTTTCAGGATCACTTTTGGAAGTTGCCAGTTTCCAGTTTTCTATCAGCCGTCTTTTAACATTTGGTTAAAGACGGATTTATCTTTTCTTGGATGAGGTGAGTCGTGCTTCTATAAACTTCTAGATTGGTGACTAGATTCATGCATCTTTCATAGCATTTATTAAATGGTGACTAGGTGTTAATGAGTCATGGTTTACATAAAAGCTTTTTGTTTTGCTTAAGATCTTTCCTTCATGATATGCTTTAGGATATGGTCACCTCCCTCCTCCTACACTCACCTCCCTCCTTGATAAAAGTGGCCGGCCCTCTCTTTCCTCCCCCACTTGATTCATTTGAGAAATTATGGTTGCTAAAAGGAAAAGAGTATAGTTTTGGATGCATGGAAATTTCATAGTTCATTTCTAGTTCCATTTCATTTCCATCGGCAACTTCATTAACCGATCGTCCACGGACTAGGACGAAGTGAGACAAAGTCATCTACTCATTCTCTACATCATTCTTGGTCGTCTCTTTTAGCAAACTTGACGATCGAGTTGCCTCAAGTCAGAGGCGGGAGACCGTTTAAAGAATCGTCGATGTGGTGCCACCTCGACGAGGAGATCGAAGATCGAAGAGATCGGAGCAGCCGCAACGGAGCGTGGGATGATGGTTGAAGAACGAAGGACTCGGATCGTTCGGTATAACCTTTCTACACTCTTTACAGTTTGTTAGTTTAGCAATAATGGCAGATCCGGGTTAAAGTATACGATAGCGCCAGTTAAAAAGTTTTTGTTCCGCATTTGGCGTCTGTAGACTGCCGGGGCGCTAACGTAGACTTACATGGTTACCGTATGAGGGTACATGGTGGGGCCCGATATGGTTCCCCTCGGCAAGAAGATCGATGGATGTTGCCGATTGAGCCTGGAGGCGGGCGAGTACCTACCGGTGACAGTACTGATGACTCGGCGGGGATTATGGAGATACCGTTAGGAGTCATGCACGTATGCATACGTCGAAAGGCGAGGGTCAGAGCTAGGCACTCGTGCTTTCGGGACAGCGTATGATACGTACCTATCAGGATTTCTATGTCGATGCTTGGCACATTATTTTCATGATATTTCTTTTAATACCTTTGTATATATAACAGGGGATTTAGCCGTTGTTATATATACCCTTACACCAATATTAGTGGAATGGGACGCTAATATATGTGTATTGACCCCATCATATTTATTTCCGCATATATATTTATTTAGGGTGTTAGAAATTTACTTGAGATTTGACTTGGGATATAGGTGATTCATTGAGATTGGATATTGGATATGAAAGAGATTGTTGATTTGTACATTCGAGATATAGGAGGGCTATTCGATATTGTACATTGAGGTGATGTGAGACTTATATGATGTGAGAGCCCAGTTTAGGGGCTGATTTAAGGAATTGTGGATTTGAGTGTCTTGATGGATTGTGATCGTGCCACGATGTCAGGTTTCCGTGGAAATGACATATTCCACCTTATACCTCACACTTATCTATTTTATGCACAGTTTCATATATTGGTAGTACCAGTTAGTGTACCCTTATGATAGTTGCATATCTACATTCTCATATCCCTATTGCATGGTTATTGCATATTATTGTCATGTTACTATTGCTTCACATATTGATTGTAACTGCTAGTGTACTTTCCTTTATTCAGCATTTGCATGACATGTTATTACTGTAATCGCATATCTTAGATTCATGCTGTACGTGCATTCCTGCGATTACCTGCATATGTTATCTACTATTTACGAGTTGGCAACTCACCCCCGTTGTGCCACAGGTGTTTCATGTTGTTCCCCAAAGTAGTCGAGGCAGGCTATTCAGCTATTCAGCTATCATCTTTTGCTACAGATACCGCATCATCTCACAGTACTATTTTGCTTAGGTGGGTTTTGGTGGTTATCTGTATTTTGTATTGTACATTCGTTGTATCTTGTACTCTCCATCTACTATTATGTTGTTGACTTAGAGACTTGGTGAGGACGATAATGTCTATTATTTATGGATTTGTTGTCTTCTATATACAGCTTTCTCTCTATTGTCTTTATTTCTTCGCTACGGCGTCGTATATTTGTATTGTATTCATCTTGGCTAGTTTTTACAAAAGGGGGTGTTGCCAAAATTTTAAAGAAAGAAAGTAGAACTTTTAAAGAATTTGGGTTGTGATTTCAAGTGTTTCAAAAACTTATATTATCTTTTCTGTATTTTCTTGGTTTAGATTTCTGGGTTTTAGCTTTCTTTTACTGCGTTACGTCTTTAGGCGTTGCGTAGTATTAGGGCCGTCACGGGCCAATTTTGGGTCGTGACAGAGTTTAACCACAAGCACGTCAGTGGTACTAGCTGTACGTAACGAGCTACCCATGTATTGAGCGAAAGGGAAGGTGACGAGCGAACTCATCCTGAAACCCTACTGAGCCTGTCAGTGACAATATCCGTACATTCCGGTCTGTTTGTCTAAGAGTATCGCATATCGGGTCTAGGGGGTGGATAAAGTCTGGCCCCAAATAACGCGATATTTAGTGTCGGTATGAAGCCCATCACCACTAGATAAACTACCGATCCTAGATCGGTAATTCTCGACTACCTTGGCCAAGGTTTTCTGGTGATGGCCACCCATGCACTATGCGACAACAACCCCCAATACCGGGAGAGACGAATCCCCGACGATCCGCTCACTGCCTCCATATGGCTCTGGAATGTACCCAACTAAAACCTGTTTGCACGACTTCTTTGAGCCGTGGTAGGGTAGTAATCAAAGCATAGTGGGAACTCACATGAGACAAATGACGATCTCAGGTCGACAGACTAACCTGTACACATGTCACCTGGAAACTGCTATATGATAATAGGTATAATACCAACTAGCAGGTTCCCGGCGAGTCCGTCTAGTGTACTCATAAATCAATAAGCACTTGTATACTATCTTAGGCGAACAAACTAACACCAATGGCTTGTGAGACCAGGCCACCGCCCCTCGTCGGGGTCTCGATCATTATACACTAGTCTACTCTGGAGTATCGATGCCCTGTCTCGAAACTCCCTCGACTAGGGACCATTTAAGGATGTGTTTATAGACCCCAGCTCCCACGTATATGATCTCCATCATACTGCTGGCAGTCAAGCAAGAATCCTATGGGCTCTATCAACATGTACAAACCAGAAAGCATACTATCATCTTGAGTAAGACTGTTTTATCGGTATGGGTCCTCCCTCAATCATTGCAATCACAAGCCTGCGATCCAATAATTGACTTTGAGAGCACCATATCCAACAATCTCCCACTTGCACTTAAAGCCAATTATTGCAATGTCGCATACTCACAGCCCGTGTGATACCGAGCATCCAACTCCTCTACTATTCAGTTTCACAAAGCTCGTTTGTAAAACTATTGCGTTCTAGAAATAGCCTCAGTGAGTGGATCCGCCCTGATGTTTCTTTCTATGTCTCTCTTAATTCTCATGTTTGCGGAGAAAGCCATCTCCCGAAATGAGTAATACCTGTCTTAGAATATATCTGGATATCTGATGGGACCTAGTTCATAAATGAACTCCAAATCCAGTAAACTTCTTAGACTGTATCGTTAACTGAATTTAATCAGTATCCTGCGCCACACCTCCCTCAGTATCCGCTTGGACCACCTGTCCAAAATACTGCCCCTCATCAGAGGGAAAAACTATAACTCAGACAGTCACTCTGTCATCCGGGTCACCTTGGAAGCCTGGAATGATAACCGTCTCCCGAAGGAGGCTGCCATTATCAAATCCCTAAAACATCTACTTATGTTCTAAAACACCTTCCGAACGTTTCTCCAGGATTGGATTAATATATATAAACTTATTGCATCTCGTGCAAAAACAACAGCCGGTGTGGTACTTGACATCTCATGATTGACTCAATTGCCTAAGCAAGTGATATGTCAATCATGCACTTCCCTCTCTCCTTTAGTCTGTAAGACACCTTTAGAGAGGGTGACTCCTTCACCTGCAGGTACACCACCATGCCAGGAGCCGTCCATTCTAAAATACCTTTTAGAATACTGTCTAAGTACCCAAATGGTGACACTTCCCAAATCTAGATCTAAAACCATAGATCTAATAACCAGAATGACTGATATTATATCCATATCCTATGTGGAGAAAACACTGTGTGACAACCACAGTATAACCGATTGTAGTATAGGAATTTCACTTCCTACTCTATGTATGTCATCCAAATACCAGGACATCACATCCTACTACCTTCTTAACAGATCTATCCCCTATTCTGATGAAGTCAAATCCCATGACTGTCACATCAGAAATAGATGATCTATCTCCGCTATATCTGCTTTAGTCTATAAATAGACATAAGCTACTTGTCCACTACGCTTCTGCTGCTCCCATTGACTACGACAACCCTCTAGTAGAGTCATATACACGTGCACTTTTAAAGCTAGTATAGAACGACGCTATACTCATCC
The DNA here is from genome assembly GCA_030015575.1 of Agapanthus africanus. NCBI lineage: Eukaryota > Viridiplantae > Streptophyta > Magnoliopsida > Asparagales > Amaryllidaceae > Agapanthus > Agapanthus africanus. The sequence continues at coordinate 28,818,906 of JASDDO010000010.1, read as the reverse complement.
TCTTGCCGGGCCTCATAGTCTGGAACAACAGTAATGGGAAGTCAGGGTAAATAAGAACCTCCCTGCCACCATTTTTGAGAACACCGGAGTACCTCTCGGGTGCCTGAGGTTACCCACCATATCTGCGGAGTGGCTAATGGAATGTCAATCCTGATTGAATCTTTAGATCCTATTAAATTTTCAGTAATCGTTTGCGGTTCTGGAATCACTTCCAGTTATACCATACTCCCACTACCGTTTTCTGAAAAAGTCCATTTTGCTAAAACCGTGGTGAGTCAAGAACAATATCACTATTGATCTTCCAGATGGTAGAAAGTTAACCCTCGTCAAATCCCGGGTTAACCCACAAACAGCCATTACAGAAACGTGCCTTGAGTTATCCAGAGTCAGGTTTTAAGCATAAGCCGGACAGCTCCCCGTACCTTAACAACGTTAAGATATGAACCATTCTATATACAATATAGAAACAGAGGCACTGATTTAATTGGAACCAGATTCAAATCATGCAGCCGTCTCCAGTGCTTGTCAACTAAATGAAGAGAGGCCGATCAACATTACTCAACTTAGGAATGCATCCAATTATGAGTAACCTGAAAGAGAAACAAGTTTCTCAAAACCATTACTATCAACTGAATACCAAACACAAGTATCTACATCTTCGATTATCTCGAAGAATCCCGATACTTGCAACACATGGTTCTCTATTTTATTCTTGTACCTATAACTTCTCAAAATTTAAATCTTGTATTTCTACGAAACACTTGTCTAAAAACTAGAGAAGTCACAAGTAAACAAAATATAGTACGAGGACCAACCCCTCTGTCCTAATGGACACTAGACAATATACAATACTTTGTATAAGTCCTCTGAGTTAAATAACTCAAACCTTGTGTGTCGTAGGTTGAAAAACTGTACCGTGGTTATGAAGAATTACACCGCTGTTGAATGCTCCTTACCTAACTATCAACTGATATAGGTAAATGTCATCGACATAATTTCAAAAAGTTATATCTCACTTTATAAAATAAACGTACATATATATCAGATTGAAATCGGTGCATAACAACGGATATTCAAAACCAAATATTTGCCGTCCGGCAAAAACCCAGGCGATTTCCTCAAATATCACCAATTGCAACGAATTCCGATATAATGAGGATGATCACCTAACTCTCAATAACTTACTCCCACTCATCATCCGTAAAACCATACAGATGTGAGAATCATACCTGGTAAATACATACCCTGGAGTAAGGGTCTAATTGGGAAATCAGTTTTCTATTAACAATGCACAGTGAAACTAAAACATGAAAATGTTTCAAAAGGGGTATCCGGGTATTCCTAGTACTGCCTCTTCCATTATCCGGATTCATGACTATAACCGTATATTTCCTTGCCATCTCTCCAAATCCCTTTATTTGTCTTTACTCATTTCCTTCTGTACACCATACTTAAGCTAAATGGTTTTCTTCCTTCCCTACCGTTCGGCACCAGCCTATGATTTGGAAGAAGACTATCCAATGAGAATAATAGGTGTACTCTCTTAATCCTAGGAGTACTCATAACCTGAGAGAAGGTAATGATAAAAGACAACTGAATAAACCTTATTCCTATTTCTCCTGAACCAGAATCCATCCTCGAATTTGAACAAGTTCCTTCGAGTTCGTATATAACCATACGATGGATTTATCCAATGGAAGTGGATGTTCGTAGTGAAACGGGGTGTTCTGGAGAAATACAAAGGTGAAGTAGGAGTGGAGATTAAATACATGGTTTGGTCATGAATGATTACAGTCGCAATTTAGTTTGCCCTCTTTCTAATCCCTTTATTTGTCTTTACTTATTACCTTCTGTACACCAACCTTAGCTAATTGGTTTTCTTCATTCCCTACCTTTCGGCACCTGCCTAAGGTTTGGAAGAAGACTATCCAATAAGCGTAATTGGTGTACCCTCTCCTAATCCTAGGAGCCCTCACAACCCGAGAGAAGGTAAAAAGAAAAGACAACTGAATAGTCGTATTCAATCTCTCCAGAACGGGAATCCTTCCTTGAATCTGGAACAAGTTCCTTCGAGTTCGTATGTAACTATACGATGGATTTATCCAATGGAAGTGGATGTTCGTAATAACACGGGGTGTTCTGGAGAAACTTGTAACGTTTTAAAAATAATTAAATAAATAATTAAATGAATAAAATTGTTTAAGTAAATTTTATGATTTTCGGTAAAGCAAAATGTATTTTTCGTGAAACCAAACCGCAATTGTTTTTCATTATAAATTCAAAAATACCTATTTAATTATGTAATTACTAGTAATTAGTGTTTATTTAGCCACTTATAAATTTTTAGTGTAATTAAATATTTTTCCTAAATTAATTATTTTAAATATTAACATAAGCTTTATTTTTACACTAAAATAGTGTAAATTACAAATTTGAATGGTTTTAATTTGTAAAAATAAACCATGGCATGTTAGAATTTATTATGTATCATGCAAAATTTATTTGCAAATTTCTCCTATTTTCTAGAGTTTTCTTGAGTTGCTATAGTGAAGGAATAAATAAATAAATAAATAAAGCATGAAAAGACCTTTATGTGATATCTCTTCTCTTGAAACTTCTACACTTTTCCTCACTCATTTCTTTCTCTCCCTCACTCCCTCTCATGGCCGGCCACAACCCCATGGCAGCCCCCCCCATTTCCCACTTCATTTTATTTCAAAATTCATCAAAAATACTTCAAAAATTCAATTAAAATTCCACAAAATCCTAATTATTTCATACCCTTTATTCTCTACTCTTCTTTACATGGATTTTGGAGTGGGAAAGCATGTATTTTTGAGGCTCATTTTCAAGTTTGGACATGAGGTTGTGGAGGTATAAATCTTTCTCTTTTGTTTTATTTCTATTAGATATTTCTTTTAAAGCATAATTAGATTAATTAGATTAATTCTAGTTGCAAATTCTAAAATTTAAGTTAGGTTTGTAAATTCAAGTTAGGGTTTTTAATAATTAATTAGGGTTATAATAGTTAGTTTAACACTTTTAGAATTGGAAAATATTGCATGGTTGTTGAATTGTAAAATTTTCATTTAAAATTTTTTTAAATAAGGAAATTAGCTAACTAGGTTTTTGCAAAATGTGTTTGTGGTTGATATAAAATTTAGATTTGGGTTGTTATCATTGGAATGTAGTTTTAGTGGAAATATTAGCATGTTAATGGAAAGAAAAACTTAGTTTGAATGCTAGTTTCTATTGATAATTGATAAATTGTGATAAAAATTGCTATTTTGTAAACTAGATTTTAGAAATTTCTAAATAAATGTGATTAAAAATATAATTTATGGTTTCATTAAATCATTATCATTATGAATTGTGGTTTAATACATTAATTCATGCAAATCATGTTTTGTGGTGGAATTGTGGTGTTTTGCTTGAAAAATGTTGGAAATTGTTAAATGTTGCAAACTAGAAATTTCAAATTAATATAAAATTGTGTAATAAAAATATAGTAAGGGGTTGTATAGTCTAGTTATGCTATTTGATGAGTTTTATGACCATTGGTTTCATTTAGATGTCAAGTTTTTATGAAAAACGGTAAATTGGCATTTTCGGGTTTTACGAAATCGGGTGATTTGATGGATTTCAGTGTTTCGATGAATTAAATCATGCTTTATATTATAAGTAACTAGTTTTCTAAACTACAAGTTGTTTGTTGATGTTTATCTCGATCTATCGAAGTTTGTACACCGATATCGAGCGATATTTGGTTCTGTTGCGTGGACGAGACATAGGTTTTAACCTATGCTTGTTCCTTGCATCGTTTCGACTTTGGTATGTGATTCCAGTTTACGATGCTATTTATATGTTTGCGTTTAGGTACCCCTCATGTGGACTGCGGGCGATGAAGAGGAGGATGGCGACACCGTCTTCGGCAGACATGGACCAGGTGAGTAGATGCATATCTACGGGGGGAAGTCGGGTGGATGGAGTTTAGCACCCCCGCAACGTAGAATAGGAATAGTACTTATTGACATTAGGAAACCCGATGTGACCCTAGATTCTTACTGAGTAGGACCCTGGTAATGACCCTAGGCGGGACTAGACTGATTTAGGAAAACCACACCTGAGGATGAATACTTTGGGAGAGGTTCGTAGGTTTCTGATAGAAACACACACGCACACACTAAAACTTGACATGGCGTATACGTATATGTGTGTATATATATAAAACTAGGTATAGGTGTATATATATACACACAACACGTATATGGGATTCATTGATGTGATATGATATCTGATGTATGATGAAACAGTATAACTGGGCTTGATGCCGTGATTCTTGACTATACAGTCGTATTAAAGTGTTAGCGGATCATTAGAGAATGAGATAATGAACATGAATATATAAATTATAAAGGGTGGTGGTGATATTGAGGTACATGGGACGCTAAAATAGTACCTGGGCTGTAGCTTGTGACTGATCACGATATGATATATGTATGACTTGATTACGACATCATATAGGTGTGACCTGATGTCGATATCGTATAGGAGTGACTTGATGACGATAAGATATCGGTATGATTTAATCACAATATTACACATGTGACATGATATTTCTGAGGATAAACTAAGGATTATTCTATGATGACATTATACGAATAATGAGACACCTAGAAGATACTTGACCCGTACCCCGATATTGGGATGTCGTACGATGGATTTTACCGTACGAGGCCTAGATATGATGATTGATCCGCACTCTTGATTCGAGGAAGCCGTAATACGTACGTGACGCTATTGAGGCGGGATCGCCGACTATTAGAGATATTGATTCAGACCTTAGGTAGACTCTAGTTTCTTACCGACTAGTTTCTTAGGTTTAGTTCCTTAGGATGTTAGATGGACACTAGTTTAGGTTCCACTCACATAGTGGTAGTTGTACTCATTTTTCGCGGAGGAGTGGATAATGCACACCTGTATTTACATTCATACTGTAATCATCATGGTGCATGTTTTTACATATGTTGTTATAATCAGTATAAACCTTACCTGTTAGGACACCAGCACCATTACCGATGATGCGCATATTCCACGCACACTTATTTGCCGGCTCACACACATCATCATCGGTAATTGCTATGTCACGTACACTTTAGATCATATTATCTTTTATTGATAGAATCAGTTAACCCCTAAACCGATATAATATTGTGATTTCTCTCTGATGTTAGTATAAGACATGATATTTATTAATTAGACATTCATGCATTCATATTTTCATGTTATCGCGCAGTATTATGGGCATATGCCGACACTTATCATATACTTACTCATGATTTTGAGATTTGGATTTCTATGAGATTTCTGGATTTTTGGGGAAAACCGCAAAAATATATAAAAACTTCTCTCTCTCTCTTCTTCTCTTTTCAAAATAAGATGCGGTTTTCTCGTGATGTATGTGTCGTCCACCATGAGATTTCATGTTTTCTGATGGATTTCGAGACCCGATTCGAGGAGTGGATGAACCGTCTCGGGTACATGGTGGGCCCGGTATGGTACCCCGGGGCAAGAAGATCGAGTTGTAGACGATGAGCCTGGCAGGGGAAGGCTACCTACCGGTGATGTCTGGCGCGGCGGATATCCGGAGGATACCGACCGTTGTCGTGAGATTTGATGATATGGGCCGATCCGGACTGACGGAGCCCGAGATATTGAGACTTGAGATTTACATGCTTTGTGTCGATGCTTGACACGGATTTCCATGGATTTCATTGTTGATATTTCAGATTTCTATACACATTTTACTATGATAAAAGTTAAAGATTTCTTATACAGATATACCTAGATTTCAGGATTGGTCATTTTACATTCATGGTGCATGCATACTCATTCATATGACATAGTACTATTTGAGGCACTGACACGAGCACAGATTATCTGCATTTACACGTAGTTTTACCCTGCTATTACTAGATGATTAGAATATAATAGTGTATTATTATGACCTAGGATAGCTTCGTGCATTCGATTTCTTTTCGTAGATGTCTTCTACTCACGAGTTGGCAACTCACCCCCGTTGTGCCAAATTTTTATTACAGGTTCGATGTACAGGTTTCCCTGGCAGCTTGCTGGCACATCTATTCTTTCAGGATGATTTGCACGGTAGGTTGGTTCACTTGTATCCGAACCACCATTGTACTTTTATTCTTTCATTGTATCTAGTAAGCTCCATCAACCATACTTGTATTACTTGATAAGTTTATTGGACCAGTCTTTTATTTTGACCTTAGAGTCGCGCATGTATTATTCTGATTTGGTGGTTTTTTTTTCTTTGAGTTTTGAGCCTCGCCTTTTGGCGTTGTATACTATTGTGCTTGTTGTGGTTGTTTTCTCCTGTTGGCGTTGTATACTATTGTGCTTGTTGTGGTTGTTTCCGTCTGTTGGCGTTGGGTTAGCTCCCGTTTGGGGATGCTTTTTAGTGTTGTTTATGTATATTATACTTGTTGTACCCGTTTGGGGGCCAGTTTTTACAGAGGAGACTCTGCCGAAATTTTTGGGAAAATTTGCTGATACTTTTAAACTTGTTTTTCTTCATGTTTCTTTTACTTCTTCTTCTTCTTTTATATGGTTTAGATTTCTGGGCTTCGGCTTACTTAGGTTACGTGGCGCCTCTAGACGCTTTGTAATCTAAGTGCCGGTCACGTTCCGTACTTTCGGGTCGTGACAAAACTCAAAAGGTAAAAGAAGGAGTGGCAATGATGTATGCAACTCAGACAATCCAAAAGCCAGTGTTTTAAGAAAGTTTGGTTAACTTGGTTACTGAGTCATACTCTAGGGTTGGGCCATGGTCGCAGCCAAAGAGAGAGAGAGAAAAGAAACACTCTGCGTGTACTCAAATCTAGATCAGAATGGTTATCACTTTATCTAATCAGGATGTCTCCCACTGTATCCTCAAATTCTCCTCCAAACCTGAAAGAAGAATTAGTCGGGATCACCCGAGGAGTAAACCAACTCATCAGTGGGAATCGAGATCCAACTATCATCGCATGATAACTTGATGGAATCAACTCAAGTCACCACACTCCAGAAGGTATGCGCATGCCTGGCAAGTTTCCTGTATGTTTGAAACTCCCGATGTGTGTTTTTACCCCAAGCGGTTTATGACCTTGACTATGTTAACAAACCATAAACCGCTAGTCAAGTTCAACCCTTCATTATCCTGGATTGCATTAAACCCACCAGTACGTGCCCTTGACTAGGTCAACAAGGCCGCATGACTGTCCTAACCAATCATATTTAAAATGCTACAAACAAGCACCACTTAGCTAACGAACATTACGCTTTGACTAGGTCAACAAACGAACCACGAATACTAAATAATACTCGTAAGAAATGACGGAGGGCTACGTTTGGTTATTGGAGAAAAACCTTTAACGTAATGAACTTGATATCGTTGAAGGAATCGGATAACTTTTTACAAATGTATAGTGGCGAAAACCTTTGCTAAAGAGGTCACTCCCGGTGAAGGGATCTCGGTTCTTTCCTCGTAGAATGAGGTGCAGGATATTCCAAACTGAATACTATGATGCAAAGCAAAAGGAAATGACTATAGTGAAGTTATTACGTTGACACAAACTTTTACTCAAGGGGTCACTCCCGATGAAAGGATCTCGGCCCTTTGCCTCGTCGAATGAGGTGCAGGATATTCCCAATCGAATACCACTGTGCAAAGCAAAAGAGAACGTCTGTAATATCAGTTTTTAAAAAACTTAGTTCCAACAACATCATACAGGTTTGTTTTATCCTTGCATTGATAAGAATCAATGCAGTCCCATCAATTAATCACACCAGAAAAGAACGAAAATATGATGTACGTATATGCCATTCGCATTCGCCACTGGGTCCCGTCATCACCCGTTAGGTTACTTAACTAACGACAGAGCGGGGACTGGACTAGAGCGGGTGTAAAACATATACAACATCTACTAGTATATATATTAATATATAATAATCGCTCCAGGCGTGATAAATGCAACATCACAGAAAAGTAATAAGCATCACAGAACAATACAGATGATCTGGGAGCCCCGGGTTTCCTTTGAGTTGCAAATGAAACCCGACGTTCCCCTGGTCGTGTGGATAGCCCGTGCAATGAAAACCTAGACCCCTACGAGTGCGGCAAGTTACTCGCTAAAACCTGAAGCGAGGCAGCCCCCTTCAGCAAAGTGAATGGACCACCGAGCACTTCACGCAATCCAGTAACTTAAGTACCCCACCTTGGGTCAACCTATATCCCTTACGAGTGCGGCAAATAGCCCGCCAATTCTAGAGTGAAGACCCCTCCGTATCAAATCCATGAGATGCGGGCCTGTTTCCCTTTAGAACCCGGCTATCCGTGCACTCCATCGCGGGGTAATTCTAGTACAGAAAAGAAAATATGTACAACGGTGACATCGACCTCAACCCGGTCGTGCCCCAAAAGAATAATATACAAACAGGCAGTGACGGCAGTCCACATGTCATACGCTCGCCCCGCGATATCAAATGTACAAATAAAACTAAACTGTACTAACATTGCACCCAAGCTATCCACCATGACAAATCCGCAACATCACATCACAACACAGAACATCAATGTGAATGTCATGTTCGCAAACTTGTATAAAAGAACATATAGCAATTAGACAAGTTGTACCGCTCGAATGACATTCACGGTCGCAGATAGTAATGTAAGTACTGTGAACTAACGTATTTAAAATCTCGATCGACAAAACTTCCCAAAGTGGGCCCCAAGTACAAATCCAGTACTCAAACAAAATCTGGGCCAAAACAAAATATTCCAGAAACCATAATTCCAAATGCCCACAAGAAAAATGGTGCACTGAATCAACTGTTCCGCCGTGCAACCGCGGCAAACACAATGGTTTCGCCGCGGTTTCGTGGTGCTACTGTAGGATCGTGCTCTCAAATTTCTTGTGGAGTCTTGGAAAAGCCTGCACGATTTTCTGACATATTGAAAATAATTTTTCGACGACTTTTAAAATTCGGCAGAAACTTTGAATTTTGGAATTGCGGTTTTGAAATTTTGATCGATCGATATTTTAAACATGTTAGAACAAGCTAGTAGAGGTTAATGGCGTGGCTATGATACCATGTTGGGTTACGACAGCGCCCCGGCCGTCTTTCCGAGGCCAAATGCGGAACAAAAACTTTTCAAAACTTGACGCTACCATAACCTTTACCCGGGTCGTTCGATTAACCGTTAACTAGCAATCTAAAAAGAAGTTAGAATGGCTATACCGATCGATCCGTGTCCTTCGGTATTTAGCCACCATCCCTAGCTCCTCGCGGCATCTCTGATCTCGCTCGATCGCCGATCTCCTCGTCGAAGTGGCACCACATCGAGAAATCTTTATACAGGCTCCCGCTTCAAACCGAAGCAACTCGGACATGAAGTTTGTTAGCCGACATATCCAAGATGAAGTAGAGAAGGTGTGTGATTACTTTGTCTCTAAACATCCATTGATTCTCAACACATAAGATTGTATGGATGGAGGTTGAAGATGAAGCCATTAATGGAGATTGTGAGCTCAAGAAGAAAGAGGAAGAAGAAGAGCTTTCTTTTGTTATTGTATTGGAATGATAATGTGAGAGGGCTAGAATAAAATCTCAAGACCAACCCCAAGCCTCATGGCTGCCCTCTCTCTCTCCTCATATCATTTCAATACACTAATCAATAAAAAAGGTGACATTTGCACAAATAAAAAGACCACGAGTCATCACCCATGCACATGCCGCAATTAATGCTCATCATGATGACTTTAACTCATAATTACCACTAATAAACATTAATCCAAATGTTTAATCCAAAAGAGAATGGCAACATCTAAACTAAGCTCGTGACGGATTACAAGGATACCCCTCACCTGTATATACTTACCTGTATCCGCATCCTGACTGAATGCGAATACAATGAGACGAAAGCAGTCCAACAAATCTAATACTAGGATCCGGCTTAAACCAAAGCACACTAGTATGATCCGCCCGATCATGATCCGTGTATTAGTGCACGTATATGATCGAACCCTGCCATAAAACCATACGGCCTCTACAACGTTTCGTCCGAACTTGGGAAACTTTCTGTGGAGGACTCTAAAGCCTCGTCAATACTCTGGCAGCGGGTTTAACCATAAGCATGTCAGTGGTACTAGCTATACGTAACGGGCTACTCATGTATTAAGCGAAAGGGAAGGTGACGAGCGAACTCATCCTGAAACCCTATTGAGCCTGTCAGTGACAATATCCGTACAGTCCGGTCTGTTTGTCTAAGAGTATCGCATATCGGGTCTAGGGCGGTGGATAAAGTCAGACCCCAAATAACGCGATATTTAGTGTCGGTATGAAGCCCATCACCACCAGAGAAACTATCGATCCTAGATCGGTAATTCTCGACTACCTTGGCCAAGGTCTTCTGGTGATGGCCACCCGTGCACTGTGCGACATCAACCCCTAATACCGGGAGAGACAAATCCCCGACGATCCGCTCACTGCCTCCATGTGGCTCGGGACTGTACCCAACTAAAACCTGTTTGCACGACTCCTTTGAGTCGTGGTAGGGTAGTAATCAAAGCACAGTGGGTACTCACACGAGACAAATGACGATCTCAGGTCGACAGACTAACCTGTACACATGTCACCTGGGAACTGCTATCTGACAATAGGTATAATACTAAATAGCAGGTTCCCGGCGAGTCCGTCCAGTGTACTCATAACTCAATGAGGACCTGTATACTATCTTTGGCGAACAAACTAACACCAATGGCTTGTAAGACCAGACCATCTCCCCTCGTCGGGGTCTCGATCTGTATACACTAGTCTACTCTGGAGTATCGATGCCCTGTCTCGAAACTCTCTCGACTAGGGACCATTTAAGGATGTGCTTATAGACCCCAGCTCCCACGTATATGATCGCCATCATTCTGCTGGCAGTCAAGCAAGAATCCTATGGGCTTTATCAACATGTAAAAACCAGATAGCATACTATCATCTTGAGTAAGACTGTTTTATTGGTATGGGTCCTCCCTCAATCATTGCAATCACAAGCCTGCGATCCAATAATTGACTTTGAGGGTACCATATCCAACATGGACTTCCTGTTATACCCAATCGAGCATAGCGCAACATCAACTTCCTATACCGGGAGAGACGAAACCCCTTCTATCGCTCATTGCCTCCATGTGACTCGGGACTGTACCCAAAATCCACCTGTTTGCGCAACTCCTTTGAGCCGTGGTACGTAGGGAGGAAATCAAAGCACAGTGGGAACCACACAAGACTCTATGATGATCTTGGGTCTACAGACTAACCTGTACCAGTGTCACCATAGTACTGCTATCTGACGATAGGTAAAGTACCATCTAGGAGTTCTCGGCGAGTCCTATTCGGTGTACCCATTCTCTGACGAATACATGTGTATAATTTTTGATGTCAAACACCAATGGCATGGGATCAACCATCGCCCCATACAGGATCAAGAAATGTACACACTAGTCTACTCTGGAATATCGATGCCCTGTCTCGATACTCCCTTGACTAGGAACTGTTAAAGGATGTGCTTGTAGACTACACAAGTCCCAGTAGTATGATCTGCATCATAGTCCTGGTAGTCAAGCAAACATCCTAAGGGCTTTATCAACATATATCAGAGAGACAGTATAATAATACAAGTGTACATGTTAAGATAAAGAGCAACCGGATAGCATACTATCATGTCGAGCAAGAAATTCCTATATATATGTGTCCAAGCATCCACTATAATATACATCAATGTACAATAATGGCCTCTAGGGCATATATATCCCTAACAATCTCCCATTTGCACTAAGGCTAGCTGCTGTAGTATCTCATACCCAACATCCCAAATAGTCTCTTGAATCGCGTCTGGGGGAGGGCCTTTGTGAGTGGATCCGCTGTGTTATGCTCTGTGTCAACTCTCCTGACCTCTATCTTCCGGCGATCAACTATCTCCCGGATCAGGTGATACCGCCTAAGAATATGTCTGGATCACTGATGGGACCGAGGTTCTTTGGCTAAAGCCACAACTCTATTGTTATCATAATACAACGGTATTGGATGCTCAATGGATGGAACCACACCAAGTTCAGCTATGAACTTCTTCATTCAGACAGCCTCTTTGGCAGCGATGTATTCAGCCTCCATCGTCGGGTCTGCTACGGTATCTTGCTTGGAACTCTTCCAACATACCGTCCCTCTATTGAGGGTGAAGACAAAATCCGAGACCGATTTACTGTCGTCCTTATCACTCTGGAAGCTCGAATCGGTAAAGGACTCCACCTAGAGTTCACCGTTATCATACACCAAGAACATCTTTTTAGTCCTTCTCAAGTACTTAAGAATGTTCTTCACAGCTGTCCAGTATTTCTCTCCTAGATCTGATTGATACCTACTCACTACACCTAGTGAGTAAGCTACATCTGGTCTGGTACATAACATCGCATACATGATAGACTCGACTGCCGAAGCATAGGGTATCTCTTGCATGCGAGCCCTTTCCAAATCAGTCTTGGGAGACATCTCTTTGGAGAGAGTGATTCCTAAACAAGCGGGTAAATTACCACGCTTAGAATTTTCCATACTAAATCTCTTTAGTATGGTGTCTATGTACCTAGATTGGGACAATCCCAACATCCGTATAGATCTATCTCTATTGATCTTTATCCACAGGATGTAGGAGGCATCACCAAGATCTTTCATGAAGAACTTGTGTGATAAGAAGAGCTTGACCGAGTGTAGCATAGGGACATCGTTTCTTGTCAAGAGTATGTCATTCACGTACAATACGAGGAAGACAACCTTACTCTCTACAACCTTCTTGTATATACAAGGTTTATCTACGTTTTTGATGAAGTCAAACTCTTTGAAAGCTTCATCAAAACAGATGTTCCAGCTCCACGATGTCTGCTTTAATCCGTAGATTGATTTAAGCATCTTGCACACGCTTCCGCTGTTCCCACTGTCTACAAAGCCCTATGGCTGTGTCATATACACGCTGTCTTCTAAATCACCATTTAAAAAAGCGGTCTTGACATCCATCTTCCAAATTTCGTAGTCATGGTATGCAGCAATGGCTAGTAGGATCCTGATGGACTTAAGCATAGCCACTGGAGAATAGGTTTCATTATAATCGACACCTGGTCGTTGACGAAAACCTTTTGCTACAAGTCTTGCTTTGATGGTCTCAACCTTTCCATCTACACCAATTTTCTTCTTAAAGATCCACTTGCTCCCGATGGGTTTTACCCATTCATGAGCAACTTCCAAAGTCTATACTTTGTTGGTGTACATGGATTCCATCTCAGATCGCATAGCATCTAGCCATTTCACAGAGTCTCTACTTGTGATGGCCTGCTCGAAACTAATTGGGTCATCATCTTCCATGATGCAATCCTCGCTCCCTCCGTTTATGAGAAAACCGTAGTATCTCTCAGGTAGATGAGGAACCCTACTAGATCTACGGAGTGGCTGAGATTCGTTGGGGACTATTGAATCCTCCGGTTCTACCAAATTGTCAGTTATAGTTTGTGTAGCTGGAACTTCTTCCAGCTCTACCTCATGACCACTAATTTCTTTCACAAGAAATCCCTTTTCTAAAAAGGTGGCAAGTCAAGAAACAAACATCTTTTATTCCTCGGTGTGGTAGAAGATATACCCTCGCGAATATTTGGGATATCCTACAAACTTGCACAGAACTGACCTTGCTTCGAGCTTGTCCAGATTTTGTGTTTTCACATAAGCCGGATAACCCCATATCTTATCATAATTAAGGCATGGTCTCTTTCCTTTCCATATCTTATATGGAGTAGTAGGCACGGATTTGGTAGGAACCATATTCAATAGGTCTGCAGTTGTCTCAAGTGCATGACCCCAAAAGGAAATAGGCAACCCAGCAATAACTCAGCAACACTCATCATAAAGCGCACCATATCTAATAGGGTGCGATTTTTCTGCTCCAGTACTCCGTTGTGCTGTGGTGTATACGGAGGAGTAAGCTGAGAGAGAATCCCATTCTCTTTTAAATAGTCACGGAATTCCGTACTCAAGTATTCTCCTCCTCGATCAGATCGTAGGATTTTAATACTTTTACCCGTCTGGTTCTTTACTTCGTTCTTATATTCCTTGAATTTATCAAAAGCTTCAGACTTGTGTTTCAACAGGAACACATGTCCGAATCTTGAGAGATCATCGGTGAATGTAATAAAGTACGAGAAACTATTCCTGGCATGTGTAGACATAGGACCGCATACATCACTATGTATCAGCCCCAAAAGTTCAGTAGCTCTTTTTCCGTGTCCAGTAAACGGAGTTTTGGTCATTTTACCTTTAAGACATGACTGGCAAGTTTCATAAGATGTAAATTCGAACGGATTCAAATATCCATCTTTATGCAACCTAGCTAGTCTTGTCGCATTGATATGACCTAGTCTACAATGCCATAAGTATGCTTCATTCATTTCTGAACTTTTCCTCTTGTGTGTGTTCTGTATATTTAGAACTGTGGTTTGATTCAGAACGTATATACCATTACACGGCGTACCAAACCCAATCAACACTTGATTTTGGAAAATGTTCATAACATTATCCTCCAATGCAAAGTTATGTCCTTCTTTATGCAACAATGAAACTGATATAATATTGCACATCACATTTGGTACATAATAACAGTCGTTCAGAATCATTGTATTACCATTTGGTAATACAATGTGATATTCGCCAACTTCTTTGACTATAACAATTTCTCCATTCCCTACTTTTAAAGATATATCACCCTTTTCCAGTTCTCTACCTCTCTTTAGCCCATGTAATAAATTACATACGTGGGATCCTGATCCGGTATTCAATACCTAGGACGTAGAGCAAACTGAGAAACAGTTCTCGGTTACGAACACACCCGAAGAAGATGCATCAGCATGCTCCTACTCCGTTCGGGTGGCGTGGGAATCCGTGTATTCCCCTATTCCTTGCTTAGACTTATGGCAATCATAAGAAAGAGCGGAACCAATGTTCCCCAGCTCAGTATAATAAGCGGATTCGGTCAATACATCCATATTATTATCTTGATTAAGGCGTGTCATGGTCGCTACCTGGAGAGAGAGAGAGAGAAGGAAACTCATTAGCGTGCACTCTTTGCAAGATTAGATTGGTTATTATCTTATCTAATCAGGATGGCTCCCACTATTTTTATCAAATCTTCCTTCAAACCATAAAAGGTAAGATTAGCCGGGATTAATTACACCTTACAAGTTCGCTAATCGGTCAGCCAGGTAGGTATTAGTACTTTGAGGGAGTCTCCCCATGCTTTCGTATGGAACTAATTAAATAACCTCGTTTCCGCAGGGGCTTAACCCTGTTAATACCTTTCTTAGACACCTACTGGATCGGCTAATTGTAAAGTGAAAAACTCTCCCAGGAGTAACTCTTACTCGCAGTGGGTATCGGGATCCAACTATCATATAGAACGTATGCAATCTCAATGCAAATTCCAACACTTGAAATTCCCGATATCTGTTTTTACCCCTAACGACCTATGACCTTGACGCAGGCCAACAAACCATAGGCCGCTAGTCAAGTTCAACCCGTTCATTTCGTGATTGAATTAAACCCACCCGTACGACCCTTGATGCAGGCCAAACAGCGTCGTATGACTACCCTAATTCAATCGCATCAAATGCGGCAGATAAGCACTAATCAGCTACCGTACACTATGCCTTGATGCAGGCCAACAAACGCAGTACGAATACTAAATAATACTTATCTGAAATGACGGAGGGCTACGACTGGTTTTGAAGAAAATCTTTAACGTAATGAACTTGATATCGTTGTAGAATCTAGTAATTTGAAAAGGAGTGTTTTTTGTAGCTTTTGCTAGTTTCGCTAAAGAGGCCACTCCCGGTGAAGGGATCTCGGCTCTTTCCTCATCGAATGAGGTGTTGGATATTCATCAAGAAATACCACTATGCAAAACAAGAACTAGAGAAGCTATTAATACAAAACCGAGTGGATTGTAATATTTGCTAGTTTTTCTAAAGAGGTCACTCCCGATGAAGGGATCTCGGCTCTTTCCTCATCGAATGAGGTGCTGGATATTCATCAAGGAATACCACTATGCAAAGTAAGAACTAGAGCTACCTTTTTAAAATTTCGATTCTACAACATTTTTAGGTTTCTTTTCATTAATCTCATTAATGAAGTCCCATCATTTATGTTTCCCTAAATATCATAGAAAAGAAACGAAAATAGAACGTACGCTTATGCCATCCGCATTTGCCACGGGGCCCGGACATGCACCCCTAGGTTACTTAACTAATGACAGAGCGGGGGGCTGGACTAGCGCGGGTGCAAAACATAAGCAACGTTTATTATATATATATATATATATATATAGCATTCGTCTCACGCAGTTATATGATTACATCACAGAACACAGTAGCAGAAGCCAACATATGTTATATTAGATCGTCGTGATTGAATAGCTGGGATTTTTTTGCGTGAAATGCGAGTTTTTCATTTTCATTCATGTAAAAATGTATGCAATATTATTTTATTGGGACACTTCCGGGTTGAGGATGATGTCATTATTGATGTATATCATTTACTTTTCCACATTAGGATAGACCCAAGGTAAGTCTTCGCGACGTTAAAGTGTTCGATCGATTTTTTGAGACCGAAATTTAGCATGTTTCTGTCGATTTTTCAAAAGTTGAAATTTTGGTGATTAAAAATATGCATAAAATCGTGCAGGGTTTATATGGAGCCACAAGAAATTTGAAACCATAACTCCTACAAAGCGCCGCGGAACCGCGGTCCAAACCTAGTTTGGCCGCGGTTCCGCGGCAAGTTTGGGGAGTTTTGGGTTAATTTTTCTTGTGCTGCTCCATTATTAAATTTGGCACTTTCTGGATGTTTTTAGTGATGCTCAAGTTGTTAAGGTGCTAGGGTAGACTTATATGGTATCAGAGCATTTTTACATGAATGAAAATGAAAAACTCTCATCTCACGCAAAAACCCCCGGCTATTCAATCAGCAGAAGTCAACATATGAAATATTGGATATACTAAGAGGTCCGTGTTTTAAATTCAGCCAGTAATGAAAAATACGGATTCCACGGTAGTGATGAATAGCCAAACCCACATCCCTAGACCCCTACGAGAGCGACAAGCAACCCTGCCAATTCTAGAGTTAGGAGACTTGGTCTCGACTCCTCGAGATGGTCTCCCACTGGACTCCAGAACCTGGTTACTTGTGCTCCCCGCCTTGGGTCTATTCTAATGCGGAAAAGTAAATAATATACATTAATGGTGACATCATCCTCAACCCGGAAGTGTCCCAATAAAAGAATATTACATACCTTTTTACATGAATGAAAATAAAATACTCTGATACCATATAAGTCTACCTTAGCACCACCATGAGGTCAAAACCGGCATCAAGCATGCAACTTTAAAAATTTGGGGTGCTAAACTAGACTAACCTAGGATCAAACTAGATAATTAGGGTTACTATGATGATATCAAACTACACTAGCAAAAGGAAAGGAGATTACAACCTTTGTAGACCGTGTCCTTCTCTTCTAAAGATCTGGGTTTTAGTCCTTACGATTCCACTAGGCTCCACTTGAAGAATGAACAAGCTTCTTTCGATGACCTTTATGCCGAAGATGATCCATATGAAGCTCCGCTAATCCAAGCCACCTCTTCACTAAACTCTTTAGTGAAGGAAACAAACTACAATTGAGTGCTAATCAAGTGTAGGATGGTGAAGTAGGAGTTTTGTTTTCTCACTTAGGATCTTAAGCTCTAGGGTTCACAACACATGTGATGGTGTAGAGCTTGAAGCATGAATGAGTAAGAAGAAGGAAAATGGAGAGAGCTAGATAGCATTTTACCAAAATGAGCTCAAGTAAATGGCTAAGACAAAAAACCAACCAAGTTAAGAATGGCTCTACACTTGACCTCACTTATTCAAGCATGGAATTATTTGCAATAATAAATTGCAACCATATTTGAATAGCGAGTCAAGACAAATAAACAAATGATAAAGCCCATGCTTCACACCATACTCTAAATATCTCCCCATTTTCTACCTCATTTTCTATTTTCCAAAAATAGAAAATCCATGCCATGCTTCATATAATATATATATATATATATTATGAAGAATAATTAGTGAGCTAATGATATTAGTTAATTTATAATTATATCAAATATAATATATATATATATCCAATTATTAAATCAACACTTGATTTAATAATCCGGTTATATAACATATAACCGACTAATATCATTTATCTGTATATCACATTATCAAATCAACACTTGATTCAATAATCCGGTTATATCACATATAACCTAACCGATAACAAATAACCGCCAGATTAAAATACGGTATCACATACTAGTATTTAATCAGGCCCTCAGCACATATCAGCATATGTGCCCTACTTCGTTTCGCCTGAACTAGGAAACTTCTGTATGGGACTCTAAAGACTCGTCAATACGCCAGCAGTAGATAATGATCACATCAGTTACCCACAAGCTATCAGCGGTACTAGCTGGATTTAATGGCTACCTAGGTATTGAGCGAATAGAAGATCAACAAGCAAGCTTGTCCAAACTCCCATGAAGCCTACAAGTAACACTTACCGTACGGTCCTGTCTCATCATCTGATATGTCGCATATCGAGTCCGGGGGTGGAATTGTCAGACCCCAATAACTTGATAAGTCATACCGATGTGTGGCCTATAACGGTACGAGAAACTACTGATAACTCTTACCAGTAAATCTCATCAACAGCCCTGGCCAGGAACTTCCTGTTATAGCCAATCGAGCATAGCGCAACATCAACTCCCTATACCGGGAGAGATGAAACCCCTCCTATCGCTCATTGCCTCCATGTGACTCGGGACTGTACCCAAAATCCACCTGTTTGCACGACTTCTTTGAGCCGTGGTAGGGAGGAAATCAAAGCACATTGGGAACCACACAAGACTCTATGACGATCTCGGGTCTACAAACTAACCTGTACCAGTGTCACCAGAGAACTGCTTGTAAGTCTACGGTAGCGCCCCGACCGTCAATCCTAGGACAAACGTGGAACAAAAACTTTTTACGAAACCGGCGCTATCGTAGTCTTTCACCCGGATCGAACCATTAACACAAACTAGCTAACTAAAGAAGGGTTAGAAAAGCTATACCGATCGATCCGTGTCCTTCCGTCTTTAGCCACCATCTCTAGCTCCTCGCGGCATATCTGATCTCCGGTCTCCTCGTCGAAAGGGCACCACGTCAAGAAGTCTTTTTACGGGCTCCCGCTTTAAACCGAAGCAACTCGGACATGAAGTTTGCTAGCCGACATGTCCAAGGTGATGTAGAGAATGTGGGTGATAATTTTGTCTCAAGCATCTATTGATTCTCAACACATGAGAGTGTATGGATGGAGGTTGAAGATAAAGCCATGGTGGAAATGGTGAGCTAGAGGAAGAAGAAGAATAAGAGGCATTTTATATTATTGTGATGAGATAAAAAATGAGAGCAAGCATTATCATCTCAAGAGCAAGCCCAAGGCTATGTAGCTGCCCTCTCTCTCTCCACCTTTCATTTCATCACAACCATCAATCACAAATGTTGACATGGTTCAAAGAATAAGACCATGAGTCATCATCCATGTCCATGTCACATTTAATGCCCTTCATGATGATATCCACTCACAATTTCCATAAGCAAACATTAATCCAAATGTTTGCAATAATAAAAAGATATGGCAACATCTAAATTAAACTCGTGACGGATCACAAGGATACCCCTCACCTGTATATACATACCTGCATCCGCATTCCGACCGAATGCAAATGCGATGAGACGAAAGTAATCCAACAAATCTAATACTAGGATCCGGCTTAAACCAAAGCCCACTAGTATGACCCGTCCGATCATGATCCGTGCACAAGTGTAGGTATATGATCGAACCCTGCCATAATACCATACGGCCTCTACAATGTTTCGCCCGAAACTTGGGAAAACTATCTGTGGGGGACTCTAAATACTCGTCAATACATTGGCTGTGGATTTAACCACTAGCACGTCAGTGGTACTAGCTGTACGTAACAGGCGCCTAGGTATAGACCAAAAGGGAGGCTGATGAGTGAACTCATCCTGACACCCTACTGAGCCTGTCAGTGACAATATCCGTATAGTCCGGTCCGTTCGTCAATGAGTATCGCATGCCGGGCCTAGGGGACTGGTAAACGTCAGACCCCCAAAAGCGGTATAAGTCGTGTCGAAGTGTAGCCCAGAACACCCTGAGATACTACTGGAATTCCTACCAGTAAATCTCCTGCCTTAGCCAAGGACTTCGTGTAATGGCTCTCCTAGACACAGCGCGATCTCACCCCCAATACCGAGAGAGACGAAACCCCTGCCGATCCGCTCACTGCCTCCATGTGGCTTGGGACTGTACCCAACTAAAACCTATTTGCACGACTCCTTTGAGCCGTGGTAGGATAGTAATCAAAGCACAGTGGGAACTCACACGAGACAAATGACGATCTCAGGTCGATAGACTAACCTGTACATATGTCACCAGGGAACTGCTATCTGACATCAGGTATAATACCAACTAGCATGTTCCCGGCGAGTCCTGTCCGGTGTACTCATATCCCAATGAGCACCTGTATACATCTTAGGTGAACCAACTGACACCAATGGCTTGTGAGACCGGCCACCGCCCCTCGTCGGGGTCTCGACTGTATATACTAGTCTACTGGTGGAGTATCGATGCCCAGTCTCGAAACTCCCACGACTAGGGACCACTTTATGGATGTGCTTATAGACTACCCAACTCTCACGTATATGATTGCCATCATACTGCTGGTAGTCAAGTAAGAATCCTAAGGGTTCTATCAATGTGTAATAGTGATCTGTGATATCACCTGAAGCAGGTACACGATGATAAAGATAAACCAGATAGCATACTATCATCTTGAGTAAGACTGTCCTACCGGCATAGGTCCTCCCTCAATCATTGCAATCACTTTCCTGCGTTCCAATAATTGACTTTGAGGGCACTATATCCAATAATCTCCTACTTGCACTCAAGGATAATTATTGCGATGCCGCATACTCACAGCCCGTGTGATACCGAACAGCCAACTCCTCTACTAATCAGTTTCACAAAGCTTGTTTGTAAAATTATTTCTTTCGAGAAATAGCCTCAGTGAGTGGATCCTGATTGGTAGATTTAGTGCTTATGCACTTTTAAAAGATGAATCAAAAATATTTGTTAACCGCAATCAAGAACGGCGTCGCTTGGTAGCTAGCCGGTGAGTACGGGTCGGTCCACAGGGATGTTGTGTATTTCCTAATTTTTTCTAACGAATTAATTCCAAACGGTGTGGATGGATTATCACTAAAAACTAAACTGATTTAATCTAGGACTAGAATCTTGCTAGGGTTAGGTTTAGGTTAAGTTTGGAAATTGAAGATTTCCCCACCGCTTTCAATGCCCTAATTTAGATCTCTTTAGGTGTTATGGTAACAATTTATAAAGGGGATTAGTACCATCGGGAAGAAACGATGTTTCTTCCTCTAGGTTCTTGTCCTTCCTTTCTTAATTCTTACCCTAACCTCCATGAAAAACATACGCAACCGGTCGTTTATACTACGGTATCACCGTTACCTCGTGGGGTAAGGTGCCGTAGGGAACGGTGTGTGTATGTATGCATGGAGTCCTATTAATTATATGTGATGGGCAAGAAAGGGGTGAGCGATTTTCATCTCTCAAGCCTTCCCTATTCCTAACCCTAACAAGTGAGGAATTACTCACTCATTAGGGAATTGATTAATATTTTCTAACTATCTAACTAGGGCAGATAAGAAAAATTATACTAAGGCAGAATGAAAATTAACTAGGGCAATGAAATAAAAAAACCTTACTTTATTTGATGGCTCTCTCCAAACATTTACACCGAATTTAGAATTCTGAATAGATGAAATAAAAAGAGGCATCACCTAAAAAAGGTTTTAGGGTTTCTATTTATAGAACATAGAAACCCTATGATTACAATCGACGCACATCTGCTTTTACAATTTTACCCCTAAGAAGAACCGAGTCAACGCGCCGCCAGTCGTCTCAAAATTTCTGCACTGACACGGGCGACACATGGTCGCGGATCCGCGGCCAAGAGCCAGGTTTGGCCACGGTTCCGCGGCCATATAGGGGCATCTAGGGCTGAGATTTTCAGGGCATGTTCTGGTGGCATTTGGCTCCTTGTTTCTTCACTTGGTTCTTCAAAATGTCTTCTAGTTCTCTTCCAGATTTCCACAGTGAGTCATGTCGTGGACTTTTACCGTTGCTTCGTGTCGAAGTCTTGAATCTTGCGCTGCCTTTGTACTTTGTGAACTTGTTCATTGATCTTCTTTTATTCTCTAATTGAAGGCTTGATCAAGATTCTTCCATTTATCAGTCATAGTATCACTTTTGTAACGTCCTTTCGTCAATTTCACTGCTTTTGTTCCGAGAACCTGTAACCTGCAACTATGTAGCAGACATGGATCAAAATCACCTGTTTATTTGTAAAATGAACAACAATGGGGAATATAATAATGCAAAATTATGATATGAACAAATACCCCCAAACTTATCTTTTGCTCGTCCTCGAGCAAACCTAGTTTTATTCTTGAAAAAGACCCAGCCTCACTTTCGCGGGGTAACGCGATTGCACTGAGCTCGTGCAACAAGCCTTTAAACCTCTAGGTGTCCCTAATAGGAGGAGTGTTGTCTCCTGAGGGTTTTCAGCGGATACTACCCACAAAATCCTATCAATTTGGCATATTGACTTTATTCTCCAATTAGGTTTTCTAACAAGAAATTCTATTATCTTCGACTCAGAAATTATCCACCCATATTTTTCACGCTTCCTTATTATTTAACTTAAGATTATATATGTTCTTGTGAATTTACTTAGCTTTTGGCATCTTTCAAGTTTTCCTTCTAGGGTTCCATCTCAACTTAGGAATTTTTATCATCTCTAGTAAAGATATAAGTCCTGTTTTTCATTTCTATCTCTTATCTAAACCCCAATTACATATCCCTACGTATGTGTATATATCACCCCTACACTTGGAAATTCAAATCAAGCTATTATACTCTTGTCCATCGTCCAAAGTACTTTTCAATTGGTGAATTTTTAGATGAAATTTGCTCACACATTCTTCATGCGACCGTTAATACTTCTTGAGGTAGCAACGACCGATTACAAAATGTATTTGCACATTAAGGCGTAATTCCTAGTCTTGTAATCCCTAAGGCTTTTAGCAGTGACTCCCAAACCAGTTGGTCTAAGGCACTAGGTGATGAAGCACCCTCGCTAAATATTTTTTCTCTCTATTTATGCAGCCTTAAGTAATTACAAAGGCCAGTGTTCATTTTTTTATCTCTTTATTCACACTTGTATTTTTATTTTATTTTCCTTCATACTAAGGACTTTAGACAAGAGCATTTCAAGGTCTCTTCTACTATTCCAAGTTTTAAGGTTCGTGTTTGTGCAATTTGTATGGTATATATTTTTAGAATTTAGAATTAAGCTTAGGGATTATTTTTCAGACATACACTTTAATAAAAATATCAATACTTTTCCCTTATTTTGACTTAGCCCGAGAAGTGAACTCAAAATTTGCCTATTTCTAAGTAAACTACAAAGACATATACTTTCTACCGTTAAATTTTTAAGAAAGGTTATTTTTAGGGTTTTTAATTTACCAAGTCTAAGATCTAGTTGTTCCTAACTAGTTAACCTATTTGGCAAACTCTAGTCAATTAAGGCCAAAATTGAATGTTTTAATTTTTATAATTTTTTTAATTTTTATGGGTTTTAAAATAAATATGCAAATGCAAAAATGTACATATGAATGCGAAGGAAGAAAGCATACCGAGCACACCCCCAAACTTAAACTTGATAGTGTCCTCACTGTCATGCTATACCAAGAGGGTCAAAATGTTGGCACTCCCCTGTTTATTTATTCATAGTTTTTTTAAATAATTTTTATGGGTTTTTTTTAAACAACAAAAAAACAAAAAAACGAAAAATATATACAAAAAGGCCCCCCCCAAACTTAAGTGAAACAGTGTTTCCACTGTTTTAAGCGTTAAATTTCAGAGTTAGGGAGGAGAAAAATCAAACTATACAAGGCCTTATACAGGCCAAAAGTTAGCACCAACCATTCAAAATTTTTATCGTTATAATGGTTGGGTTGGTGGAAGAATGGAGCGTAGAGAAAGGAGTCGAGAAACACACGAGCCGTATGGGAAGAAGGGTGGAATATGGTCTCGGTATATTCGGAGAAGAATGGCGAAAGAGAGTAAGAAGTGTAGTACGAACTTGAGGGTGTAAATCGAGTGAATAAATTAGCGCAAAATGTGATGACCGATGTGTTATAAGCGATTGTGCTAATTTATCAACCCATCGAGAAATGGGGTCAAATCCCTCAAGATTCGCGAGAAAACATGGGTACGTTGAACTTGGTAAACCATCCATTGAAAATGGAAGCGCGACGGATTCTTGCGCGGTCGAAGCGATGGAAAGGACGAAAGGGAGTGATTTAGGGATAGTCTTATTCTCACCTAAGCAAACTGTCTCGAACTCGAAGGATTCCATTAATGGTTCGAAATGACTGTAAGCAACCGAGTCTGATGGTTCAACTAACTCATCTGAAAATTCAAAGGATTCAAACTCGGGCGGTGAGTCTTCAAAATCGTCCGAAAAAGTGAAACACTCGTAATCGTTATCAGCTGTGAGAACTGTGTTAGATTCAAAGAGGAACGCACTAGTGGCGTCAAAACTGCTATGATAGAACAAAATTTTTTCAAGCTCACAGTCCTCCTGCGTGATCTTTTGCGTGGTCGGAACGATTGGAAGGATGAGGGTGGGTGATTTAGGAAGTATAACAGTTAAAGGTTCAGGAGAATGAATTGGAAAATCCGACTCATCAAACAAAAATGGTTCATCCTCAATACTATCTTCAATACTCTCCTCAATACTATCCTCATAATTCTCCTCAAAAATTATCTCATCCATGCAATTATCATCAAAATCAAGATGCATATGAAGTTCGGGAGAAACATTTAATGACTCGGAATGATGAATTGGAGAGAAAATTTCAGTCAAATCTACGGGTTCATCATCTATAATATTCCTGGCGTCAATATCCTCAATCAAGTGAAAATCAAATTTTTTAGACACCTCATCAAAGGCATGGATATTTATCAATTCAGGTTCTAAAATGGAGGTGTAAAGTTCAAAAGGATTGGTGATGGTTTCACTCGAAAGGGACCCTTCACAATCTGGAAAATCAAGAACTACAAAGTTGCACAACTCATTAAATGTTTTATTTTTAACCGGTGAATCATTTGGGACACTTGTTTGAAAACCGGAGTTGTGGGATTCAATTGGGAATGGGTAGGTTTGATTGGGATGTGTGTAGAACTCACTCTCACCACTCAAATTCTCACTCTGTCCAACCGCCTGATCATACATTGGAAAATTTGGAGCTAGTTGGAAACTAGCTACCGGGTCACTAGGTTGCATAAGGGCGGCAATGGACGCATCCAAATTCCTCATCTATCGGTTTGTTGCTGCAATATAAGCTTCCAACGACTGTTCCAGACTAGACATGGGTTGTGAAGGGGTTTCAGTAAAAGATTCAAAGTTGTTTAGATATGTGAAACTCCCAAATGGTTGTGTAGAAGCAATGTCTAGGGGAGGTGCAGAAGTCGGGTAGGACTGGTAGGAATTGAATGGTTGGACAGGAGTAGGATCAACATTTGGATAAAAAGATTAATGGACTTGTTGATCCCAAGAACTGGAAGTGTTGAAAGGAGTGAATGATCGGTTACGAGATTGTTCAATATGTTCAGCGATAGAAATAGGTTTCGGAGTTACAACAGGACTCGAAAAAGGGGTATCAACGTAAGAAGGCTGTGAAGGTTGAAATGGTTGATACAAAGTGGATTGCGGAGTCGAACTGTTTCTCCTAGACGCTTCTATTCGATTCTTCAAAGAAATTTTGGGCATGGAGGGGTCATCCGTAATTCGACCAAAACAATTTGCGTATGAAGCAATGTTTGGATGAGGGTACCAAAATTAAGCAAGAGTTTTGGGAGGTGGGGTACCCATGATGTAAGAAAGAGAAGAAAAAGAATGTGGGTGCAAGTGGGGTGCACGGAATTCTTAGCGACAAGTTGCAAGTTTTTGTAAAAAAAAATTCCTTTTTTTCTTTTTGTGTTTTTTTTATTTTTGTGGAGCTTTTTGCAAAAAAGATTTTCGATAAAAGGCTTAGACACACGTTCAATCAACCACAAATGCACAATCAGGCCTAGATCTAGGGTCACCTAGGTCAGCTAGACAGCTCCTAACTGTTCCAAAGGGCAAGAAATAGGACCTCAAACTGCCTTTTCACCGCCAATTGTGGCCAGGTAAGCACAAGTAGAGAAAGGGGGGATCCGCTCACGAATCACCGTGAGACGGGCCTTTTAAAGTTACCTTTCACTACCTGTCTAGCCTAGGCACCACAAAGTCAGGTTAGGATCAACGGTCGATGCCTACAACTATTCCTTTATCCTATTGAGTGCGAAGTCCTTTGGACCGAGTCTAATCTTTTTTTAATTAATTGATGGTCAATGCAATATGCCTTATGTGATTTCTGGGGTCCTGGGAAGGGTAATGAAATCCCCACCCAATCTGATTGGTGTTCAAGCCCCTTAAAGTCAATTTAAAATATGCAAAGTAGTAAATACAATAATTTGCAAACAATTTTTTAGCGCGGCGCAAAGAATCCTGCACAAGATCAATTATTGGAAGGGGGAGAGATTTTTTTTAGCGCAAAGAATCCTCCAGGCAAATTTACAGAGAAGATATCAGGGGCTGCAGAGGAGATAGGAGACTTATAGTGGGATTTCGGGTTACTGACGTCAGCAACCCGCGGCGGTTCCGCGGCGCGAGGTGCGGTTCAGATCTCCAGATTTCTTCTGTTGTTCTGTTGTGGAAATCCTCTGTTGTTCAGATCTATGGTTTTCTGTTTTGATCTCTGAATATTTCCAGATCTGAATTTGTTCTTCGATCCTGCACAATTCAAACGAAAATACCTTTCAAACAATAAAAAGATGATAAAATTTTTATAATTTTTCAGTTTTTAATGATTTTTATATTTTATATTAACCCGAAATTGCAAAAAGAAAATACTACGCCATCCCCGGCAACGGCGCCATTTGATTGGTAGATTTAGTGCTTATGCGCTTTTTAAAAGATGAATCAAAAATATTTGTTAACCGCAATCAAGAACGGCGTCGCTTGGTTGCTAGCCGGTGAGTATGGGTCGGTCCACAGGGATGTTGTGTATTTCCTAATTTTGTCTAACGAATTAATTCCAAACGGTTTGGATGGATTATCACTAAAAACTAAACTGATTTAATCTAGGACTAGAATCTTCCTAGGGTTAGGTTTAGGTTAAGTTTGGAAATTGAAGATTTTCTCACCGCTTTCAATACCCTAATTTAGATCTCTTTAGGTGTTATGGTAACAATTAATAAAGGGGATTAGTACCATCGGGAAGAAACGATGTTTCTTCCTCCAGGTTCTTGTCCTTCCTTTCTTAATTCTTACCCTAACCTCCATAAAAAATATACGCAACCGGTCGTTTATACTACGGTATCACCGTTACCTCGTGGGGTAAGGTGCCGTAAGGAACGGTGTGTGTATGTATGCATGGAGTCCTATTAATTATATGTGATGGGCAAGAAAGGGGTGAGAGATTTTCATCTCTCAAGCCTTCCCTATTCCTAACCCTAACAAGTGAGGAATTACTCACTCATTAGGGAATTGATTAACATTTTCTAACTAGGGCAGATAAGAAAAATTATACTAAGGCAGAATGAAAATTAACTAGGGCAATGAAATAAAAAAACCTTACTTTATTTGATGGCTCTCTCCAAACATTTACACCGAATTTAGAATTCTGAATAGATGAAATAAAAAGAGGCATCATATAAAAAAGGTTTTAGGGTTTCTATTTATAGAACATAGAAACCCTGTGATTACAATCGACGCACATCTGCTTTTACAATTTTACCCCTAAGAAGAACCGAGTCAACGCGCCGCCAGCCGCCTCAAAATTTCTGCACCGACACGGGCGACACATGGCCGCGGATCCGCGGCCAAGAGCCAGGTTTGGCCGCGGTTCCGCGGCCATGTAGGGGCATCTAGGGCTGATATTTTCAAGGCATGTTCTGGTGGCATTTGGCTCCTTGTTACTTCACTTGGTTCTTCAGAATGTTTTCTAGTTCTCTTCCAGATTTCCACAGTGAGTCATGTCGTGGACTTTTACCGTTGCTTCGTGTCGAAGTCTTGAATCTTGCGCCGCCTTTGTACTTTGTGAACTTGTTCATCGATCTTCGTTTATTCTCTAATTGAAGGCTTGATCAAGATTCTTCCATTTATCGGTCGTAGTATCACTTTTGTAACGTCTTTTCGTCAATTTCACTGTTTTTGTTCCGAGAACCTGTAACCTGCAACTATGTAGCAGACATGGATCAAAAGCGCCTGTTTATTTGTAAAATGAGCAAGAATGGGGAATATAATAATGCAAAATTATGATATGAACAGATCCGCTCTGATGTTTCTTTCTATATCTCTCTTTATCTCAAGTTCGCAGAGAAAGCCATCTCCCGAAATGAGCAATACTTGTCTTAGAATATGTTTGGATATCTGATGAGACCTAGTTCATAAATGAACTCCAAATCCAAACTTCTTAGACTGTATCATCAACTGAACCTAATCAGTATCCTGCGTCATGCCTCCCTCATTATCTACTTTGACCACCTGTCCAAACTACTGCCCCTCTTCTGAGGGAAAACTATAACTCTGATAGTCACTCTGTCATCCAGGTCACCTTGGAAGCCTGGAATGATAACCGTCTCCTGAAAGAGGCTGTTGATATCATATCCCTAGAACATCCACTTATGTTCTAAACCTGCTTCCGAATGTTTCTCCAGGATTGTATTAATATAAACTTATTGCATCTAGTGCAAAAACAACATCTGGTGTGGTGCTTGACATCTCATGATTGACTCAATTGCCTAAGCAAGTGATATTCCAATCATGCACATCCCTCTCCCCTTTAGTCTGTAAGACACCTTTAGAGAGGGTGACTCCATCACCTGCAGGTACACCACCATGCCAGGAGTCGTCCATTCTAAAATACCTTTAGAATACTGTCTAAGTACCCAGATTGGGAAACTACCCAAATCTAGATTTAAAACCATAGATCTAGTAACCAGAATGTCTGATATAATATCCATATCCTATGTGGAGAAACCACTGTGTGACAACCAAAGTATAACCGATCGTAGTATAGGAATTTCACTTCCTACTATGTGTTTGTCATCCATATACCAGGACATCACACCCTACTACCTTCTTAACAGATCCATCACCTATTCTGACGAAGTCAAAGTCCATGACTGTCACATCAAAAATAGATGATCTATCTCCGCTATATCTGCTTTAGTCCATAAATATACATAAGCTACTTGTCCACTATGCTTCCGCTGCTCCCACTGACTACGATAACCCTCTGGCAGAGTCATATACACGTGCACTTCTAAAGCTAGTTTAGAGCGACGCTATACTCATCCTCCTGCCGGGTCTCATAGCCTAGAACAACAGTAGTGTCAAGTTTGGGAAAACAAGAACCTCCCTGTCACCGTCTTTGAGCACACCGAAGTACCTCTCGTGTGCCTGAGGTTACCCACCATATCTGCGGAGTGGCCAATGGAATGTCAAACCTGATTGAATCTTAAGGTTCTTATCAAATTTCCAGTAATAGTTTGTGGTTCTACCATACTCCCACTACTGTTTTTTGAAAAAATCCATTTTTATTAAAACTGTGGCGAGTCAAGAACAATATCACTATTGATCTTCAAGATGGTAGAAAATCAACCCTCGTCATAGCCCGGGTCAGCCCACAAACAGCCATTATAGAAACGTGCCTTGAGTTATCCAGAGTCTGGTTAAAGCATAAGACGGACAACTCCATATACCTTAACATCGTTAAGATATGAGCCATTTTATATCTAATATAGAAACAGAGGCACTGATTTAATTGGAACCAGATTCAAATCATGCAGCTGTCTCCAGTGCATGTCAACTAAATGGAGAGAGGCCGATCAACATTGCTCAATTTAGGAGTGCATCCAAACATGAGTAACCTGAAAGAGAAACAAGTTTCTCAAAACCATTACTATCAACTGAATACCATACACAAGTATCTACATCTTCGATTACCTTGAAGAATCTTGATACTTGCAACACGTGGTTCTCTACTTTACTCTTATACCTATAACTTCTCAAAACTCAGACCTTGTATTTTTACGAAACACTTGTCTAAAACTAGAGAAGTCACAAGTAAACAGAATATGACCAACCCCTCTGTCCAAATGGACACTGGACAACATACAATACTTTGTATAAGTGTCACGACCCAAATTTGGCCCGTAATCGGCACTTAAACTACGTAACATCTAAAGGCGTACGCAACTTAAGAAAGCCGAAACCCAGAAATCTAAACCACCAAAAACTGGATCAACGGAGAAAACATAGTTTTAAACATTCGGAATTTTTCAAGTAAAAATCTTTAAGTTTAGTTTTCGTTCTTAAAAATTTCGGCAGCACCTCCTTTGTAAAAACTAACCCCGAAAACGGGTACAACATAGATAATAATAAAAGCATTCCAAACGGGAGCAAATCACGCCCAACGGCGGAGACAACCACCACAACATATATACGACGCCGAAGCGAAGAAATTTAAAAGAAAACTGCATAAAGAAGTAAAACTTTTCAACAAAACTGGCTCCCACGAGCACGACACCTAAAGTCACCACAAAATAACACCGAATCCTCACAAGTCGTCTCTAAGTCATATACAACATAGTGGTAGATGGAGAATACTAGATCCAACAAAAAATATACAAAGTACAAACAGATAACCGCAACCCACCTAAAGCAAGGCCTCTCAGCCAACCGTAGCGGTATCCGCAAAAGTAGAGATGATAAGATGCCCTGCCGCGACTACTCAGAGGGTATGTCCTGCACAACACTGTGGCACAACGGGGGTGAGTTGCCAACTCGTGAATAGTAAATAACATCATACAGTAATCGCAAGTATGCACGAACAGCGATCTATCTATCAAAAGTAATCCTATAGTATAAGTATGATAAATGAATATGCAACAATCATGTAAAGATGCATCATCAGGATACTACAACTACATGAAATAATGCATATCAACAAAATCCTGAGTGTGGGATGATATAATATAAAATCTCATGCAAAAATCATCAGCATGGAAAAACACAAGTGTCCCTCACTGACACACCAAATCCCAAATCCTCAGGCACCGCATCCTCAGATCGGCCCTCACATCTTGTATGTCTCACGAAAACCTGAGTGTCAAACACCGACACTCGAAACATCATGAAACCCGTGTCTAGCATCGATACGTAAATCCTCATAACTCAGGCGCTGTCACCATGACTGGCCCTGACGATATGTCATACCTCACTCCGGTCGGTATCTCCATGATAACCGCCGAGTCCAAATACAATCACCGGTAGGTAGTGGTCCCACCGTCAGGCTTATCGTCTACACCACGAAATCACCACTCACCCCGGGATACCATACCGGGTCCACCATGTACCCGCAGACGGTGCGTCCCGCTTCTCGAATCGGGTATCACAAGCCAAATCTCAGAACCGAGAAATCACATGGTGGACGCATCAAATATCATATCAAGAGAAACCGGGTTTTCAAACAATACATAGTTTTCTTGAAAATATCCCTTACGGTTCTCAAATCCATAAATCAGATGAAATCCATATCTCAATGCGTAAAATCCATATAAAACTGATATATGCGACATAAAACATCAATATGAGCATATAAAGGGAAAACCGCTCTTTAAATTGAATCTAGCTTTAAAACATATCATGCGGTTCCCAATTCCTTCGAAAATAATTGCAGTATCAGATGAAGTGTACATGTAAGTGTAGCAAGGTTTAAGTATCTACATGTAATCAAGTACGAGGGTGTACATGTCAATATGTATGCATGATGTATAAGTAAATATAGCAAGATATAAGTGAAGTGGAATAAGGTTCACTACCTTAACTATTCCTGCCCAATGCAATATCACGTATGTATGTGTCCACAGTATTTCATATGCACAATAGAATAAGAGTTACTACTCCAATCATTCCTATCCACTACCATATCACATATGTAGGTGTTTGTGCGTGTCATGGCAATTACAGACGGTGTGGGTGTAGCATACAATTTAGTGCTCGTGCAACATGAACCGTCAGTAATGTGTTATATCTAAAGGTACGAGTCAAGTACAACAGATAATGCTATGCAATGACATTCATATGAAAGTAACTAATATGAAAATACATGCAGCTATCATATCATATTCGCCCCAACGCATAACGCCATACGGGCGATTTCCCCGTAGATGTTAAATCTACTCACCGATGGTCTCGAGCTATGAAAATCCGACCACCTGCTTCCTCTTGTCCGCAGCACCCGAAGTCCCTGCTTGCGAACCTAAAATTTCATAAATACAACACATAAGCTAAATATCCTATAATGACGAAAAGATAACGAAACGCGACGAAAACGCCCGGAAAATTACACTGCGCGCTTAGCTCATCTATCGCGCACGATACCGGCCAAAACCCTAATTGGGGTCGCTAAACTGCAAAACACCAATTCTGGACCCCGATCGTCCCGATCGCGCAACACAACACAAAAATTACGAGGAATACACTAGATATAACCTCGCAACTACCAAACGAACCCTACGTCGGAAAAACCCCGAAATCTAGTAAGCAGCCTATCGCAATATATCGCACTAGATTCAAGATAACGCAAATTTAACAATTACATATACCTTAAAATAGCTTAACTAAGCTATCTAAACCAATCCTATATTTTTAACACTCGCTAATTATGTTTTAGCAAAAATCTAGTAAGCAACTTTGCTTAATTAAACAAAATGCTTATTAGCAAATTTTAACACTTTCTACTAGATTAATCTTTTCCAAAACACAATTTAACACTTCAAATAAACACTAATCACTTAATCAAAATTTAACCCTAACATGAATTTCTTAAACCAAATATAATGAATTAATCATGAATTAAAAGCTAAACTAAGCACATAAATAGTTAATTAAATTAGCTAGTTTAAGATTAAAGGAAAAATATAAGGATTAAGATAAGAATTATACCTCCCCAAGAACACAAAATGGAACTTAATCCAACATCTTAGCATCAAAAATCAAGCTTTGTTGAAGATCCATGAAGGATTAGTGAAGGAAAAATGGTTTAATTTTTATATAGGAATTTTTGGATTTATTTTTGGAATTCTTTTTGTGTTTTTGATTGAAAAAGAGTGAGAAATGAGCTTGGAACTTTTGAGGACAGAAATGGGGGGATAAGGCTCGGCCAAGGGGGTGAGAGGGGGGTTTTGTGAATATTTTGTGAAGAAAAAGCAAGGAAAAAGAGTAATAAATGCTAATTAAAGCAATTTGCCACCTTTACACCCTTTTCTTTTTAAAAAGAAACCATTAGTCACCAAAAAAAAATTTAGATATTTAAAAAGAACCTTCTAAAATAATTCTAGCGACAAAAATTAATTTATTCACAGAAGAAAAAATTTTCCGATTTACGTGCACAAAATACCGCTTAAAATAATATTTTATTTGGGAAAAAATTTATTTGAACCAAAATCTCCTAAAAACTACTAAAGTTCGTGCACAAGCTTTATTTTAGCCAAACTAGGTGTCGGTAAGCTTATACGGTCGTTTGATCGAAATCGGGTTAAAACGGGAAAAACCGACAATTTTGCCCTGAAACGGGAAAATTCGCGAAACGATTTCTAAAACGTTACAATAAGTCCGCTGAGTTGAATAACTCAAATCCTGTGCATCGTAGGTTGAAAACTGTACTACGGTTATGGAGAATTACACCGCTGTTGAATGCTCCTTACCTAACCATCAACTGATATAGGTAAATATCATGGACATAATTTCAAAAAGTTATATCTCACTTTATAATAATAAAGGTACAGATATATCAGTTTGAAATTGGTGCATAAAAACGGATATTCAAAACAAAATATTTGCCGTCCGGCAAAAACCCAGGCGATTTCCTCAAATATCACCCATTACAACGAATCCCGATATAATGAGGATGATCACCTAATTCTCAATACCTTACTCCCACTCATCATCTGTAAAACCATACAGATGTGAGAATAAAACCTGGTAAATACATACCCTAGAGTAAGGGCTAATTGGGAAATCGGTTTTCTTTTAACAATACACAGTGAAACTGAAACATGTAAATGTTTTGAAGGGGTATCCGGGTATTCCTAGTAATGCCTCTTCCATTATCAGATTCACAACTATAACCGTATATTTCTTTGCCATCTCTCCAAATCTCTTTATATGTCTTTAGTCATTACCTTCTGTACACCACCTTTAGGCCAAATGGTTTTCTTCCATTCCTACCGTTCGGCACCAGCCTATGGTTTAGAAGAAGACTATCCAATAAGCATAATGGGTGTACTCTCCTAATCCTAGGAGCACTTGCAACGCGAGAGAAGGTAAAGATAAAAGACAACTGAATAAACCTTATTCCTATTTCTCCTGAACTAGAATCCATCCCCTAACTGAAACAAGTTCCTTCGAGTTCGTATATAACCATACGATGGATTATTCAAATAACTGTGGATCTTCGTAGTGATACGGGATGTTCTGGAGAAATACAAAGGAAAAGTAGGAGTGGAATACTTGGTTTGGTCGTGAATAGTAGTCGCAATTTACTTTGCCCTTTTTCTAATCCCTTTATTTGTCTTTACTTATTACCTTCTATACGCCTCACTTAGGCTAATCGGTTTTCTTCATTCCCTACCTTTCGGCACCTGCCTATGGTTTGGATGAAGACTATCCAATTAGAGTAATAGGTGTACCATTCTAATCTAAGGAGCACTCGCAACCTGAGAGAAGGTAAAAAGAAAAAGACAACTGAATAGTCCTATTCATTTTCTTCAGAAACGGAAACCATCCTTGAATCTGGAACAAGTTCCTTCGAGTTCGTATATAACCATATGATGGTTTTATCCAATGGAAGTGGATGTTCATAGTGATATGAAATGTTCCGGAGAAAAAGGGTACAAGTAGGAGTGACAATGAGGTATGCAACTCAGACAATCCAAAAGCCAGTGTTTTAAGAAGGTTCGGTTAATCTTGGTCACTGAGTCATAGTCTAGGGTCGGGCCATGGTCGCTGCCAAAGAGAGAGAGAGAAAAGAAACACTATGCGTGCACTCTAACTTAGATCAGAATGGTTATCACTTTATCTAATCAGGAAACCTCCCACTGTATCCTCAAATTCTCCTCCAAACCTGAAAGAAGAATTAGTCAGGATCACCCGAGGAGTAAACCAACTCATCACTGGGAATCGGGATCCAACTATCATCGCATGCTAACGTGATAGAATCCACTCACGTTATCACACTGTAGAAGGTATGCGCATATCTGGCAAGTTTCCTGTATGTTTGAAACTCCCGATGTGATTTTTACCCCATGCTCTTATGACCATGACTAAGGCCAACAAATTATAAGTCACATGTCAAGTTCTACCCGTCATTGTCCAGGTTAATTTGAACCCACCCGTACAAGCCCTTGACTAGGGCCAACAAGGCTGTACGACTGTCCCAAACCAACGCATCTATCTATGCAGCAGAAAAGTAACAAATAGTTACCATACACTATGCCTTGACTAAGGCCAACAAACATAGCATGAATACTAAGTGCTACCCGTCTGAAATGACGGAGGGCTACGAATGGTTTTTGGCGAAAAACCTTTAACGTAATGAACTTGATATCGTTGAAGGAACCAGATAGCATTTTATAAATATAGTGGCGAAAACCTTTGCTAAAGAGGTCACTCCCGGTGAAGGGATCTCGGCTCTTTCCCCATAGAATGAGGTGCAGGATATTCCAACTGAATACCGCAATGCAAAGCAAAAAGTAATCAACTATAGTGAAGTTATTACCTTGACGCAAACTTCTGCCCAAGGGGTCACTCCCGATGAAGGGATCTCGGCCCTTGCCTCGTCGAATGAGGTGCTGGATATTCCAAACTGAATACCGCTGTGCAAAACAAAAAAGAATATCCTTGTAATAACAGCTTTTTGAAAATTGTTCCAACAACATCAGAATTGGTTTGTTTTCCTTGCATTGATCCGAATCAACGCAGTCCCATCAATTGATCACACCAATAAAGAACGAAAATACGATGTACGTATATGCCATCCGCATTCGCCACTGGGTCCTATCATCACCCGTTAGGTTACTTAACTAACGACAGAGCGGGAACTGAAGTAGCGCGGATGTAAAACATATACAACATCTACTAGTATATATATCAATATATAATAATCGCTTATGGCGTGATAAATGCAACATTACAGAAAAGTAATAAGTATCACAGAACAATACATATAATCTGGGATCCCCGGGGTTCCTTTGAGTCGCAAGTGAAACCCGACGTTCCGCTGGTCGTGTGGATAGCCTGTGCAATGAAATCCTAAACCCCTATGGGTGCGGCAAGTTACCCGCCAAAACCTGAAGCTAGGCATCCCCCTTCAACAAAGTGAATGGACCACCCAGCACTTCACGGAATCTGGTAACTTGAGCACCCCTCCTTGGGTCAACCTATACCCCCTACGAGTGCGGAGAATAGCCCGCCAATTCTAGAGTGAAGCCCCCTCCATCTCAAAGCCATGAGATGCAGGCTCGTTGCCCTCTAGAACCCGGCTATCTGTGCACCCCACCGCGGGGTAATCCTCGTACAGAAAAGAAAATATGTACAACGGGTACATCGACCTCAACCCGGTCGTGCCCCAAAAGAATAATATATAAACATGCAGTGACGAAAGTCCACATGTCGGACGCTCGCCCCCCAATATCAAATGTACAAATATAACCAAACTGTACTAACATTGCATCCAGGCTATCCACTACGACAAATCCACAACATCACAGCACATCACAGAATATCAACGTGAATGCCACGTTCGCAAACCCGTCTAAAAGAGCTATAGCAATTAGACGAGATTTACAGCTCAAATGACATTCACGGTCGCAGATATAATGTAAGCACTGTGAACTAACATATTTAAAATTTCGATCGACAAAATTTCCCGAAGTGGGCCCCAAGTACAAATCCAGCACTCAAAAAAAATCAGGGCCCAAACAAAATATTCAAGAAACCACAGTTCCACATGAAAGACATCCAGAAGAAAAATGGTTCACTGAAGCCCCAAAACGGCGGCGGAACCGCGATAAACCCATGGGTTCTGCGGCGGTTCCGCGACGGTTTTGTGGGATCAGTCTACCAAATTTTTTCTGCAGTCTTAGAAAAGCCTGCTCGATTTTCTGACATACTCAAAATAATTTTTAGACGAAAAAAAATTTCGACAGAAACTTTAAATTTGGAATTGCAGTTTTGGAAATTTGGTTCGGTCGATATTTTAAACATGTTAGAACAAGCTAGTAAAGGTTAATGGCGTGGCTCAGATGCCATATAAGTCTACGGTAGCGCCCCGGCCGTCAATCCTAGGCCAAACGCGGAACAAAAACTTTTTACAAAACCGGCGCTATCGTAGTCTTTCATCCGGATCCAACCATTAACACAAACTAGCTAACTAGAGAAGGGTTAGAAAA
The DNA here is from genome assembly GCA_030015575.1 of Agapanthus africanus. Taxonomy (NCBI): domain Eukaryota; kingdom Viridiplantae; phylum Streptophyta; class Magnoliopsida; order Asparagales; family Amaryllidaceae; genus Agapanthus; species Agapanthus africanus. The sequence goes on along the minus strand of JASDDO010000010.1, from coordinate 28,780,982 downwards.
GCTATACCAATCGATCCGTGTCCTTCGGTCTTTAGCCACCATCTCTAGCTCCTCGCGGAATCTCCGATCTCCGGTCTCCTCATAGGAAGGGCATCACGTCAAGAAGTCTTTTTACGGGCTCCCGCTTCAAACAGAAGCAACTCGGACATGAAGTTTTCTAGCCGAAATGTCCAAGGTGATGTAGAGAATGTGTGTGATAACTTGTCTGAAGCATCCATTGATTCTCAATACATGAGAGTGTATGGATGGAGGTTGAAGATGAAGCCATGGTGGAAATGGTGAGCTAGTGGAAGAAGAAGAAGATGCATTTTCTATTATTGTGATGAGATAAAAAATGAGAGCAAGCATTATCATCTCAAGAGCAAGCCCAAGGCTATATGTCTGCCCTCTCTCTATCCACCTCTCATTTCATCACAACCATCAATCACAAATGTTGACATGGTTCAAAGAATAAGACCATGAGTCATCATCCATGTCCATGTCACATTTAATGCCCTTCATGATGATATCCACTCACAATTTCCACAAGCAAACATTAATCCAAATGTTTGCAATAATAAAAAGATATGGCAACATCGAAAGTAAACTTGTGACGGATCACAAGGATACCCCTTACCTGTATATACATACCTGCATACGTATTCCGACCAAATGCAAATGCGATGAGACGAAAGTAATCCAAAAAATCTAGTACTAGGATCCGGCTTAAACCAAAGCCCACTAGTATGATCCGTCCGATCATGATCCGTGCACAAGTGTATGTATATGATCGAATCCTGCTATAATACCATACGGCCTCTACAACGTTTCGCCTGAAGCTTGGGAAAACTATCTGTGGGGGACTCTAAAGACTCGTCAATACACTGGCTGTGGATTTAACCACTAGCACGTAAGTGGTATTAGCTGTACGTAACGGGCGCCCAGGTATTGACCAAAAGGGAGGCTGATGAGTGAACTCATCCTGACACCCTACTGAGCTTGTCAGTGACAATATCCGCACAGTCTAGTCCGTTCGTCTATGAGTATCGCATGTCGGGCCTAGGGGGCTGGTAAACGTCAGACCCCCAAAAGCGGTACAAGTCATGTCGGAGTGTAGCCCAGAACACCCTGAGATACTACTGGAATACCTACCAGTAAATCTCCTGCCTTGGTGAAGGACTTCGTGTAATGGCTTTACTAGACACAGCGCGATCTCACCCCCAATACCGGGAGAGACGAAACCCCTGCCGATCCGCTCACTGCCTCCATGTGGCTCGGGACTGTACCCAACTAAAACCTGTTTGCACGATTCATTTGAGCCGTGGTAGGTTAGTAATCAAAGCACAGTGGGAACTCACACGATACAAATGACGATCTCAGGTCGATAGACTAACCTGTACACATGTTACCAGGGAACTGCTATCTGACGTCAGGTATAATACTAACTAGCATGTTCCCGGCGAGTCCTGTCCGGTGTACTCATACCCTAATGATCACCTGTATACATCTTAGGTGAACCAACTGACACCAATGGCTTGTGAGACCGGCCACTTCCCCTCGTCGGGGTCTCGACTGTATACACCAGTCTACTGGTGGAGTATCGATGCCCAGTCTCGAAACTCCCACGACTAGGGACCACTTTAAGGATGTACTTAAAGACTACCCAACTCTCACGTATATGATCGCCATCATACTGCTGGTAGTCAAGCAAGAATCCTAATGGCTCTATCAATGTGTAATAGTGATCTGTGATATTACCTGAAGCATGTACACGATGATAAAGATAAACCAGATAGCATACTATCATCTTGAGTAAGACTGTCCTACCGGCATAGGTCCTCCCTCAATCATTGCAATCACGTGCCTGCGATCCAATAATTGACTTTGAGGGCACTATATCCAACACTGCTATCTGACGATAGGTATAGTACCATCTAGGAGTTCTTGGCGAGTCATGTTCGGTGTACCCATTCTCTAATGAGCACCTGTGTACAATCTTTAATGTCAAACACCAATGGATATGAGATCAACCATCGCCCCATACAGGGTTAAGAAACGTACACACTAGTCTACTCTGGAATAACGATACCCTGTCTCGATACTCTCTCGAATAGGAACTGTTAAAGGATGTGCTTGTAGAGTACACAAGTCCCAGTAGTATGATCTGCATCATAGTCCTGGTAGTCAAGCAAACATCCTAAGGACTTTATCAACATGTATCAGAGAGACAGTATAATAATACAGGTGTACATGTTAAGATAAAGAGCAACCAGATAACATACTATCATGTCGAGTAAGAAAGTCCTCTATATATATGTCTAAGCATCCACTATAATATACATCAATGTACAATAATGATCTCTAGGGCATACATATCCCTAACAGATTTAAACTAGGATTACAAAGAGATAAGCTTAAGATTTAAATTAAGGATTAATTTAAATCTTAGCGGTCGACTCGTACTCGATCTAGGCTTCAAATCCTGGGCCAAATCATGGCTAATTAAAATCAATATCAACAATTTCCACCTTGATTTAAATTCACCACAATCTCGACACTTTCTTGGAAAACTTGGACTCTTGTGCTTGTATCGTGATTGTAGAGTGTTTTTTCGTCACCCTATTGAGATAGGATGCGCTCGCTTGTCAGGCGTGTATAGACCCCCCTGTTGAAAGTAAGCAGGGGTTTATTAATTGTGGGGAATCCAATACTCGGCAGCCGCAGACAAAGCCGTCATTAATTACACCTCACTTTGAGGCGAGGGAATCTCCGATTAACGGGTCGTACAGGTCACGCGAACTCAGTGTGCAATATGCGCGTGTTGTGTTTTGAAAATAATTTTGAAGGTGCTTCAGGCATATCAGGGGTTTCGTAGAGTTTATGGGAATCCTGTTACCAGGATAGTGGGCAAGGGGTCAAGGGGGCTAGCTGCCCCCTTGCAGGATGCGGGGCAGTGCCCTGCTAGAAATTTTTTTTGAAGGGGAGAAGTGTTTTGAGTGTGTCGGGAACTTTCCGTATGGAGAAAGAGAGAGGAGGAGAAATTTAGTTGCATCCCGAGCTCGGGAGGCCACCCGAGATGGTGGGACCCTTTTTGGTAGGGTCCTGAGGCAAAGACCCCATAAAGGGGGTGTCCTGACAGCGGGATCCCTATTTTGGGGGTCCCGACAGCGGGACCCCTTGAGGGGGGTCCTGAGGGCATGAACCCCCTCTTTGGGGAGGGGGGTTCCGACGGTAGGGCCCCTCAATAGGGGGCTCGAAAGAGGGAAATCCCCTTTTTGAAGAGTGAGAACCCCTTTTGGGAGGGGTTCCGAAGATAGAAAATCACTATTTAGGGGTTTTCGAAAGCGATTACTTCCTTTTGGTGAGGTTTCGGGGCTGAACGCGGGGATCCCGTGTTCGAAGATTAAGGGAGGAACATGGACGGATCCATATTCCCATGGATCTCGTAAGAGATCCGGGGTCATGCGATGAAAGCCAAAGGCTTTCATTGAATTTACATGTTCGAAAATGCTTGCTCGGGGTGAAAGCCCATCCCGAGAGTCCTTCTTCCTTGTTCTTCAAGCTTGATGAAGAAAGGTTTCACTTTTACTTGTTTTTTAATCTTGGATATTGGGTTCTTGAGATTTAGTTTTTCAAAAGAGATGGGTCCTCTTTTGATGGGTTGTATTGAGAAAGGGAGATGAAGGAGACGAGAGAGACCCAAAAGGAACCCTCTTTCCTTTTGGAGCTCTCTTTCTTCTTTCCGAAGTAAAAGAAGATGAGAAAGAAGAAGACTTGCCTCTTTTGGTGGAGGCTCAAAACCATAGAAAAATTGCTGTTGATTTTCTCATATGTTTGTCTTATATAGACCTACTACTTTACACGCAACCTTTTGGGTATTACAAATTTGGATTTTTACCTTTCCCATACCCCATGTGCACATCTTTTTGCACATGAGCCATAGGATTCAAGACAATTGGCTTTTTGCCTATTCGTTTTACATTAACTTCCTACTTATTACATATTACATCTATCTATTAAATTTTTATTTCTTTTCTTAGCATGGGGCCGGCTCCCATGCTTGAGCTTGGACCCGGCTTAGGCCCACCTGACTTGAGTTCGGGCTCAGGCCCGCTTGACTTGGGTTGGGTCCGCCTTCGGGTTGACTTTGTCTTTTGAGTTTGGTTGAAGGGATGTAATTTTTGACCGCTACAAAGTGCCCCCATCAATAAATTCACACCACATATATGGGTCGTGTGCATGAGATTGATAGATCTTCTTTCATGGAGAGCTCAACTTGGTTCTCTTTTAGTGACGTGGAAGTCGATATCCCAAGGCGAAGCATGATTCCGATGCAAGAGCAGAGTTTCCGTGGCAGAGAATGGGCATATATTTCGATGCGGAGCTTGATTCCGGCATGGGTGCAGGTATTCCGAGACGAAGCTTGATTCCTGCGTGGGTGCAGGTATTCCGAGGCGGAGCTTGATTCTGGCACATAGAGGTATTTCGAGGCGGAGCTTGATTTCGGCACTGGGGCAGGTATTTCGAGGCAGAGCTTGATTCCGACACGGGGAGGTATTCCGAGGCGGACCTTGCTTCCGGCATGGGGGCAGGTATTTTGAGGCAGAGCTTGATTCCGGTGCCGGGAGGTATTCCAAGGCGGAGCTTGATTCCGGCACTAGGGGAAGGTATTCCGAGGCGGAACTTGATTCCGGCACAGGGGCAGGTATTCCGATGCAGAACTTGATTCCAGCACGAGGAGGTATTCCGGCGGAGCTTGATTCCGGCACGGGGGCAGGTATTCCGAGGTAGAGCTTGATTCCGGCGTGGGGAGATATTCTGAGGTGGAGCTTGATTCTGGTGCGGGGGTAGGTATTCCGAGGCGGAGCTTGATTCCGGCGCATGGTGGTATTTCGAGGTGGAGCTTGATCCCGGTGCGGGGGCAAGTATTTCGAGGTGGAGCTTGATCCCGGTGCGGGGGCAGGTATTTCGAGGTGGAGCTTGATTTCGGCACGGGGAGGTTGATGGTTGTTAGTTGATTTGGCTGATCTAATTTGATTTAATTTGCTTATTTTGATTTGGTTAGCTATAGTCTCGTCCGGAGGACTTGTGGGCTTGAAATTTAGGTTTTTGGTCGGCATCAGCACCGCTAACATTAAAGTATAGTGCCAGGAGCGACCCATCATTTGCCTTTGGAGGGATTGAGGTTTGGATTATCGGTCGGCATCAGCACCGCTAAGATCGAACCATGGTGCCAGGAGCTATTCAACATTTTCCTTTGGAGGATTTTATTTGTTCTCAGTTTAATGACTTAGGGGTTATCTGTTCCCAGTTTAACGATTTAGGGGTCATCTGAGTTTGATTTCCATATTTGGCAGTCTTGGCGCATTTTTTCAGGGATGTTTGAGATTAGCTTGTCTGCGATCCGAACCATTTATACACAATATTTTTTGAGATATCGGCCATTGATGGGTGGCTAATAAAGTTCCTAGCGCCCTTGCTGCTAATCCGCGGCCTTTGCAGAATGAAAAACTTTAAATTTTAAAATTGGCCCTAAAAACTTAAACCCTAGAATTTTAACGAAAACCTAAACTAGTTAACTACAAAAGAAGTTCTAACTACTCGGTTAGAGTTACAATCTTTGTAGACGTGTCATTCGTCTTCAAATTCACTTCCTTAGCTCTTCAGAACTCCGGGATCGAGCTTGTAAGGCGGTCCTCATTTGCTAAAGATGATCCACCTGAGGGAAATGGTTCAAGGCTCTAGCTTCACACCCAAAAACAAGTGAAGCAATTAAAAACCTTAGGTTGATAATCTAAGGTGCTTAGGTATGTAGTGATTGTTCTAGTATTTTTCTATCTCTATTTTCTTTTGATTCTTAACACATGAGAGGTTAAGGAAAAGAAAAAAGGAAGAAGAAAGAGGAGGAGCTCAAGTGAGGAGAGAGAAAGAAAATGGTGAGAATGAATTATCAAGTGAGAGAAAAATGGCTAGCATGGTTTTGTTAAATCATTTTCAAATAGAAAAATAGCAACCATGCTTGAATAGTCGAAGTAAATGAAATAAATAAATAATAAAGCCATTCCTCTTACCATTCCTCCATGCCACCTCATCCCTCCACCTCATTTTCATTTTCCAATAAATGGAAAATCCTAAAATGAGGTATCCTCCTTCTAAAATGTATGATGTATAAATACAAAATACATTCTGCCGTATATACATACCCGTATCCGTATAAAAATACGAATACCCAAGAGATTTGAAAAATACAATGAACATAATACTAGAATATACATATCGATATATATATATGTAAATTATTAAATCAATACTTGATTTAATAATCCGGTTTAATTCTAAGTCGGATAGTATTATCAACCGTGCAATCAAAAGTCTGTGTAGCTAGTACACTCATTTAATTGGAACCTTGCACGTATCAAAATACAGCCACTACATCATTTTGCCTGAACCGGGAAAACACTCTGTGTGGGGCTCTAAAGACTCGGCAGTACGCTGGCAATGAGTTCCTGGAAAAATTCATAACCACAACCATGTCAGCGGCACTAACTGTACGTAACGGCTACCCAGGTATCTGCCGAAAAGGAAGGCCGGCGAGCAAACTCATCCAAACCCCTGCCGAGCTTATTTGTGACAATCCCTGTACAGTCCGGTCTCTTCATCTAAAAGTATCGCATACCGGGTCTAGGGTGTGGTATACGTCAGACCCTGATTGTTAGTGTATATGCCCTAGAGGCCATTACTGTATCATACTAGCATGTATATTACTTGATGGAAGCTTGGGATATTCACCTTGTATTGACATTCTTGCTCAAAATGGTAGTATGCTACTTGGTTTGTTTCTGCTTTAATGTGTGCATGTGTTTCTTTTAGCATATCGCCTTTACACATTAGTGGAGCCCTTAGGATCTTTGCTTGATTACCAGCGTTGTGATGGCAGTCACACTCGTGGGGGCTGGGTAATCTATAAGCACATCCTTATGCAGGTCACTAGTCGCAGGGCTATCGAGACAGGGCATCGACACTCCGGAGTAGACTAGCGTATGCGCTTCTTATCCCAGCTTGGGAGACGGTCTGTCCCACAGCCGTCAGTATGTCGTACTTGAGATAGTATGCGGGCGCTCGTTAGGTTACGAGTACACTGGACAGGACTCGTTGGGAACTGTTGGTTGGTACTATACCTATCGTCAGTTATCAGTTCCCAGGTGACATGAGTACAGCTTAGTCCGTTGACTTGATACTGTCACTTCGCCTCGAGTGTGTTCCCACTGTACTTTGATTACTACCCTACCACGGCTCAAAGGAGTCGTGCAAACAGGTAGTTTTTGGGTGCAGTCCCGAAGCACTTGGAGGCAGTGACGGTTAGACGTGATTCATCTTTCCCGGTATTGGGGGTTGATATCGCGCTGTGTCTAGGAGAGCCATTACACAAAGCCCCTGGCCAGGGCAAGCGAGATAGACTGGTAGGTTTCCAGTGTTATCTCAGGTGCTCTGGGCTACACTCCGACACGACTTGTACCGCTAGTAGGGGACTGACGTTTACCGCCCCCTAGGCCCGCCATGCGATGTTCTCAGACGAACAGACCGGACTGTATGGAGATTGTCACATTCAGGCTCAGTAGGAGTTCAGATGGGTTTACCTCGTCAGTCTTCTTATCGGCATCTACCTGAGGACCGTTACGTACAGCTAGTGTCGCTTGCGGTCTGTGGTTAAACCCACTGCCAGCGTAGTGTCGAGTCTTTAGAGTCCCACACAGAGGGTTATTCACCTTTGGGCAAAACAGAGTAGAGGTCGCATGGTTTTGCGACAGGGTTCGTTCACATCCGCGCACTTGTGCACGTTTGGCGTCCGGACAGACATTACTAGCGGGCTCTGGTTTGAGGCAGATCATAGTATATGTTTTGGGGTTAGATTTATCTCAAAGTATTCATGTTCCTCGGAACACGAATGCGGGTGTGTATGCACAGTTGGTTGAGGCGGAGGAAGAGGTTTTTCATTAGGGTTTTGGAACGGGTGCGTATGCACAGTTGACAGTCGTCTTTTTTCAAACCCTAATGAATTTGTGATATATCAATTAATAATATTAATTAAATGAAATTGTGTCATGGATGGTTTTGTTGACTTGTTGACCAAGGTTGACTAGTTGACCATGGTTGAAACTTTGACCATCATCATTTCTTTTCTAGATGCTCTTTGATATTTGCAAAATCATTTAATGTGAAATGATAATGGTCTTATCAAACCAACCATCACCTTTTTCATTTTGGATTAATATTATTAATTTGATAATTCACATATATTGTTATGGTTGTAAAAACTATTCTTATTCTATCATAACCATTCTCTCTCCTCTTTTCATCTTCCTCCTCCTCTAGTTCAAGGAGAATCATTCTCATGAGTTGAGAAACCTCTCCTTGGAGATAAAACACCCTAAGTCACTCTCTACTCTTCCTAAGGTTGAAGGTCTAGCAAGCCGGAGACTTTAGTTTTCTTAAAGTTCGAGAAAGGAGCTCAAGGAAGAAACCCTCAGGTGGATCCATCTTCGACAAGAGAAGGCAACGAGGAAAGCATCATCCGACCACTACATAGTGTCTAAGAAGAAGGAGTTCAAGTTGAGGTATAACCCCTAACCGAGTAGATAACTCTCTTGTTAGTTGCTAGTGTGTAGTTTAGCCAAGATCCGGTTTAGTAGTCCATGTTACCTAAACCCTAAAAATCGTTTTTTACCATTTCCGCAAGCCCGAAAGAACCGGGAGAGGTAACGTGGACTTACAGTGGTATCAGAGCCTAACTAAACACACCCTAGCATGTTAGCAAAGTATCTCGAATTTCGACCGGACAAAAAACCGCGAAACACCCCGGAAAATCCTAGTTTCTGCCGATTTTTATTTCTGCTCCAAAAATAATAAATCATGTTTTAAAAATCGGCTCAGGCTTTTTAATGAACAGGAAAGAAAAACGATCCAGCGAACCGACCGACTCCCCGCGGTTCCGCGGCCGAGTTGACTCGGCCGTGGATCGTTTCTCCTGCAGTTTGTCTCTGGTGGTATTTTGTGATTTTTGATATGGTTTGTTTCTGCCCAGATTTTCCAGAGAACAAGTTTGTTTTTGGGGTGGTTACAAATCCGTATTTTGGTCAATTTTCTGTAAACTTTGGCTAATGGGTTGTATCTGTAATGTTATATATGTATTGAACGTCTGCTAATCGCTATACGTCGATTAGCGGGGGTTATACATATCTGTGATCTGTAATGTTGATGGTATGTGTATATGAATTCATTGGATTGTCGCGGATGAATAGCCGGAGGGAATTATGAGATGAGAGTTTTGTTGATCTTTCAATTCTTGTAATATGTAAATTGATGTAATATTATTTGTATGGCCGCACAACCGGGTCGGGGTTGTAGCCGTCATTGTATAATTTCTTTTTACTGTTTTTGCTCCTAGGATAGACCCAAGGCGGGGTGCACAAACTACCGGGTACCTCGAAGTGCCGAGTGGCCTACTCACTTCGTTGAGGGAGGTTGCTTCACTTCGGATACTTGGCGGGTAGTTTGCCGCACCCGTAGGGGTCTAGGGTGGGGTTTGGCTATTCATCGCGACCGTGTAATCCGCTCTTCGTTACAGGCTCGTACGAATTGCGGATTCCTAGTATATCTAATGTATTCATCTGTGATCTAGAATGGCTATCATTGCATGTGACGAATGTTTATATATATCTATATGATATCTATTTAGGCATTGCTTATGTTTTGCATCCGCGCTAGTCCATCCCCCGCTCTATCGTTAGTTAAGTAACCTAACGGGTGATGACGGGACCCCGTGGCGAATGCGGATGGCATAAGCGTACGTCATATTTTCGTTGTTTTCTGCAATGGTAGGATTAAATGATGGGACGCATTGGAATTAATGCAACAAAAAATAAACCATGTAAAAGTCGTTGGAACACTTTGAAAACCACTCGGTTCTTTTCAAAAACAAACTTTTAAATGCGGAGCTTGAACCACTCCTTTTGAAATCTATCTCATTCCTTCGACTATATCAAGTTCACTACGTTCACGGTTTCGCCAAAACCATTCGTAGCCCTCCGTCGTTTCACATGAATGGTCAATAAGTATTCAAGCTATGTATGTTGGCCAAAGTCAAGGCATAGTGATTGGTAGCTATTGGGTATTCATGTGCAGCATAGATAGATGTGTTGGTTTGGGGCAGTCGTTCTTCCATTTTGGCCAAAGTCAAGGGTATGTGCGGGTGGGCTCAAATTAACCTGGAGAATGACGGGTAGAACTTGACATGTGACTTATGATATTTTGTCCAAAGTCAAGGTCATAAGAGCATGGGGCAAAAATCCACATCGGGAGTTTCAAAAGAACTGAAACTTGCTAGCGCTGCATACCATTTGGAGTGTGATGATTCTGGTAGGATTCTTTCAGTTTTGTCACGCGATGATATTTGGATCCCGATCCTACTGTGAGTATATGCTACTCCTCCGGAACTTTCTCACTTAACGATCAATCCTATAAACCAAGTAGGTGTCTAGAAAGGTGTTAGCGGGGCTACGCCCCCAGAGAAAAGAGGTTACTTAATTAAGGAACTTCGCGAAAGCGTTGGAAAACCTCCCTCGAAGTACCGACACTAGCTTGGCTGAACGGTTTGAGGAGGGATTCGAGAGACAGTGGGAGCCATCCTGTTTAGACAAATTAAAAACCACTCTAAAATTGCAAGAGCATCATGCTAAAGTGTTTCTTCTCTCTCTCCTAATTGCAGCGACCAAACATCATGACTGGACTTAAGTTACTTCTAGATAAAAACATACTGACAGGGCCAAACTATAAAGATTGGCTCAGGAATGTCAAAATGGCAATCACTTATGACAAGTTGGGGTATCTTCTTACCACCAAAGCTCCCCCTGTCCCAGGTCCCAAAACCAGCGTCGCGGATAGGGAAATTCGTAAGACCTGGGATATCGACCGCGCGAAGGCCAAGTGCCTCGTGCTTGCCTCTATGGACAACGAACATCAGAGGATGCACGAGAATATGTACCTCGAATCCATATTTCTTCATACAAAAGAACTGTATGGAGAGCAATCTAGTATCGCCAGATACGAAGTGTCGAAGAAGTTGCTTTCGGCAAGATTGGCCGTCGGATCATCGGTAGCGGAACACGTGCTTAAGATGATTGGCTACATAGAGGAGCTCGCGGACCTTGGGACCACACTGGAGAATGAGCTCTATACGGACTTGATTCTTCAGTCCCTTCCTCCACTTACGCCCAGTTCATCCTGAATTTCAACTTGCAAGAAAAAGAAGTTGAACTTTCAGAGCTCCTTAACTTGCTGAGGAGTGCAGAGGGCACCCTACAGAAAGGTAGGGAAACATCCACTCTGTTTGTAGGAGGATCTTCCTCTTCTAGGTCCAAGGCGAAAGCCAATGGAAAGAAGAAGAAAACCCCTGCCAAACCAAGGGGCGGTGTTAGTAAGGTGGATACGAAGGGAAAGGCAAAAGCAACAAAGGTAGCGGGGAAGCTTGTGGATAAGGAAGAATACTTTTACTGTCACAAGAGTGGACACTGGAAGAAAGATTGCAGGGCTTGGAAAGCCAGAACACAGGATCTGAAGCAGGTTGCGGCTTCAGCTTCAGGTGTGTATGTTATTGAAAACTGTCTATCAATAAACTCTACGTCCTGGGTATTGGATACCGGATCAGGATCTCATATCTGTAATTCTTTGCAGGCGTTGAGAAAGCGTAGGTTTTTGAAAGCAGGTGACATGACCCTCAAAGTTGCAAACGGAGCTAGCATGGATGCTGAGGCCGTGGGGGACTATCACCTGGGAATGTCAGATGGACATGTTTTGGTTTTACGTAATTGCTTTTTTGTACCCAATGCAACTTGTAATATCATTTCTGTATCTTTAGTTTCTAAAGAAGGTTATGAATTTGCGTTTGTAAGTAATGTTGTAAACATTCACCTTAATCAAGTTCTGATTGGGTCAGGTACATTGAGCAATGGTATATACGTATTAAACCAACCACAGATTTTCAATGTCTAGAATACACACAAAAGAAAGTCTCCGGAAATAAATCAGACTTTCTTATGGCATTGTAGACTGGGTCACATCAATGAGAGAGGGTTGACGAAGTTACATACAAAAGGATATTTGGATCCGTTTAAATATCAATCATATGCAACTTGTCAATCCTGTCTCAAAGGAAAGATGACAAAGACTCCGTTCACTGGACACGGAGTGAGAGCGAGCGAGCTCTTGGGACTCGTACACAACGACGTGTGCGGTCCAATGTCTACACATGCACGAAGCGGTTATTCTTACTTCATTACTTTTACGGATGACTTTTCAAGGTACGGTTATGTCTTCTTAATGAAACATAAATCCGAAGCCTTTGGAAAATTCCAGAAATATAAGAATGAAGTAGAAAAACAAACAGGCAAAAGTATCAAAACACTGAGATCTGATCGAGGTGGTGAATAATTAAGTGCCGAGTTCCTGGATTACTTAAAAGAGAATGGAATTCTCTCTCAGCTTACTCCTCCATACACTCCGCAACATAACGGTGTATCGGAGAGACGGAACCGAACCCTATTGGATATGGTACGGTCCATGATGAGTATCGCTGAGTTACCGCGATCATTCTGGGGATATGCACTAGAATCAGTTGCATACCTTTTGAACCGAGTTCCGACTAAGACTGTGCCTACTACACCATATCAGAGGTGTAGGAAGAGACCCTATCTTAATCACATTAAGACACGGGGATGTCCAGCTTTTGTCAAAAAGCAGCATGCGGACAAGCTCGAGGCACGCTCAGTATAGTGCAAGTTTGTGTGATATCTAAAGAACTCCAAGGGATATTTATTCTATTGCGGAGAGGAACAAAAGGTTCTTGTTTCTCGGCATGCCCACTTCTTGGAAACTCAGTTTTTGGAGAATCAGATAAGTTGGAGCGCAATAGAACTGGAAGAAATTCCAGAACCACGAGCTATTACTGAAAGCTTAGTAGAACCAGAGGGTTCGAAAGATCAGGACATTCCTACACCGCTCCGCAGAAGTAGTAGGCAGTCTTATCCGCCCGAGAGATACTACGGTTTTCTCATAGACGGGGATAGAGAGGATTGCATTATTGATAGTGATGAGCCGACTAGCTTCCAGCAAGCCATTCAGAGCGTTGACTCGGTAAAATGGCTGGATGCAATGTAGACCGAAATGGAGTCCATGTACACCAACAAAGTATGGACGTTTGACATTGCTCCAGATAGGGTAAAACCCTTAGGATTTAAGTGGATCTTCAAAAGGAAGATTGGTGTAGATGGACAGGTTGAGACCTATAAAGCTAGACTTGTTGCAAAGGGTTTCTGTCAAAGACCTAGCTTGGACTATGACGAAACCTTTTCTCCAGTGGCTATGCTGAAATCCATTCAGATCCTTCTTGCCATTGCTTCCTTCCACGATTATGAGATCTGGCAAATGGACGTAAAGACCGCTTTTCTAAATGAAAATTTAGAGGAGTGTGTCTATATGGACCGGCCAGAGGGTTTCATTCAGAGTGGGAGCAGCGGAAAGGTGTGCAAGTTGCTTAAGTCCATCTATGGACTAAAGCAGGCATCGCGGAGTTGGAACATCTGTTTTGATGAGACGGTCAAAGATTTTGGCTTTATCAAAAATCCAGATGAACCATGCATCTATAGTAGATTTGTAGCAAGAACTGTAGTATTTCTCGTTTTATACGTGGATGCCATTCTCTTGATAGGAAATGACATTCCTATGCTACAATCTGTCAAAGGGTTCTTGTCACACAGGTTCTCCATGAAAGACCTGGGTGATGCCTCATACATTCTGGGGATCTGGACCTATCGTGACAGATCCAAGAGGATATTAGGATTCTCACAGTCCAGGTACATTGACACCATACTGAAAAGATTCAGTATGGAAGATTCCAAGCACGGTAATCTACCGGCTTGTCACGGGATCACCCTTTCCAAAAAGATGTCTCCCAAGACTGATTTGGAAAGGGATCGCATGTCTATTATACCCTACGCTTCTGCGGTAGGCTCTATAATGTATGTGATGTTGTGTACCAGACCAGATGTAGCTTATGCACTGAGTGTGGTAAGCCGGTATCAGTCAAACCCTGGGGAGAAACATTGGATAGCGGTAAAGAACATTCTCAGGTACCTGAGAAGGACTAAGGAGATGTTCTTGGTGTATGGCGGAAAAGACCTCCAGATCGAGGCCTTTGCTGACTCCAGCTTCCAGAGTGACAAGGATGATTCCAAGTCCATGTCGGGTTATGTCTTTACCCTCTATGGAGGGGCGGTGTGTTGGAAGAGTTCCAAACAGGAAACCGTTGCTGACTCGACGATGGAAGCGGAATATATCGCTGCTGTAGATGCCACAAAGGAAGCTGTCTGGATGAAGAAGTTCCTCACGGAGCTTCAGGTGGTTCCTACCATTGTTGATCCAATACCGCTGTATTGTGACAACAACGGAGCTATAGCTTTAGCGAAGGAACCCAGGTCCCATCAGAAGTCCAGGCACATCTTGAGGCGGTATCACCTGATCAGGGAGATCGTGGGTCGCTAGGAGATCGAGGTTCGGAGAGTAGATACGGAAGATAACATTGTTGATCCATTCATCAAGGCCTTACCCCAGACTCAGTTCGAGCGGCTGATCGAGATGATATGTCTTCGATATGCCAGTACATGGCCTTAGTGCAAGTGGGAGATTGTTAGTGTATATGCCCTAGAGGCCATTACTGTATCATACTAGCATGTATATTACTTGATGGAAGCTTGGGATATTCACCTTGTATTGACATTCTTGCTCAAAATGGTAGTATGCTACTTGGTTTGTTTCTGCTTTAATGTGTGAATGTGTTTCTTTTAGCATATCGCCTTTACACATTAGTGGAGCCCTTAGGATCTTTGCTTGATTACCAGCGTTGTGATGGCAGTCACACTCGTGGGGGCTGGGTAATCTATAAGCACATCCTTATGCATGTCCCTAGTCGCAGGGCTATCGAGATAGGGCATCGATACTCCGGAGTAGACTAGCGTATGAGCTTCTTATCCCAGCTTGGGAGATGGTCTGTCCCACAGCCGTCAGTACGTCGTACTTGAGATAGTATGCGGGCGCTCGTTAGGTTACGAGTACACTGGACAGGACTCGTTGGGAACTGTTGGTTGGTACTATACCTATCGTCAGTTATCAGTTCCCAGGTGACATGAGTACATCTTAGTCCGTTGACTTGATACTGTCACTTCGCCTCGAGTGTGTTCCCACTGTACTTTGATTACTACCCTACCACGGCTCAAAGGAGTCGTGCAAACAGGTAGTTTTTGGGTGCAGTCCCGAAGCATTTGGAGGCAGTGACGGTTAGACAGGATTCTTCTCTTCCGGTATTGGGGGTTGATATCGCGCTGTGTCTAGGAGAGCCATTACACAAAGTCCCTGGCCAGGGCAAGCGAGATAGACTTGTAGGTTTCCAGTGTTATCTCAGGTGTTCTGGGCTACACTCCGACACGACTTGTACCGCTAGTAGGGGACTGACGTTTACTGCCCCTAGGCCCGCCATGCGATGTTCTCAGACGAACATACCAGACTGTATGGAGATTGTCACATTCAGGCTCAGTAGGAGTTCAGATGGGTTTACCTCGTCAGTCTTCTTATCGGCATCTACTTGGGGACCGTTACGTACAGCTAGTGCCGCTTGCGGTCTGTGGTTAAACCCACTGCCAGCGTAGTGTCGAGTCTTTAGAGTCCCACACAGAGGGTTATTCTCCTTTGGGCAAAACAGAGTAGAGGTCACATAGTTTTGCGACAGGGTTCGTTCACATCCGCGCACTTGTGCACGTTTGGCGTCCGGACAGACATTACTAGCGGGCTCTGGTTTGAGGCAGATCCTAGTATATGTTTTAGGGTTAGTTTTATCTCAAAGTATTCATGTTCCTCGGAACACGAATGCGGGTGTGTATGCACAGTTTATTGAGGCGGAGGAAGAGGTTTTTCATTAGGGTTTTGGAACGGGTGCGTATGCACAGTTGACAGTGGTCTTTTTCCAAACCCTAATGAATTTGTGATATATAAATTAATAATATTAATTAAATAAAATTGTGTCATGGTTGGGTTTGTTGACTTGTTGACCAAGGTTGACCATCATTTCTTTTCTAGATGCTCTTTGATCTTTGCAAAATCATTTAATGTGAAATGATAATGGTCTTATCAAACCAACCATCACCTTTTTCATTTTGGATTAATATTATTAATTTGATAATTCACATATATTGTTATGGTTGTATAAACTATTCTTATTCTATCATAACCATTCTCTCTCCTCTCTTCATCTTCCTCCTCCTCTAGTTCAAGGAGAATCATTCTCATGAGTTGAGAAACCTCTCCTTGGAGATAAAACACCCTAAGTCACTCTCTACTCTTCTTAAGGTTGAAGGTCTAGCAAGCCGGAGACTTTAGTTTTCTCAAAGTTCGAGAAAGGAGCTCAAGGAAGAAACCCTCAGGTGGATCCATCTTCGACAAGAGAAGGCAACAAGGAAAGCATCATCTGACCACTAAAGAGAGTCTAAGAAGAAGGAGTTCAAGTTGAGGTATAACCCCTAACCAAGTAGATAACTCTCTTGTTTGTTGCTAGTGTGTAGTTTAGCCAAGATCCGCTTTAGTAGTCCATGTTACCTAAACCCTAAAAATCATTTTTTACCATTTCCTATGAAGAGTATGTCATCCACGTACAATACGAGGAAGAAATCCTTACTCTCTACAACTTTCTTATATATACAAAGTTCATCTACGTTTTTGATGAAGTCAAACTCTTTGACTGCCACATCTAAATAGATGTTCCAGCTCCGCGATGCCTGGTTTAATCCGTAGATTGATTTAAGCAGCTTGCACACCTTTCCGCTGCTCCCACTATCTACGAAGCCCTCTGGCTGTGTCATGTACACGCTCTCTTCTAAATCACCATTTAGAACAGCAGTCTTGACGTCCATCTGCCAGATTTCGTAGTCATGGTATGCAGTAATGTCAAGTAGGATCCTGATGGACTTAAGCTTAGCCACAGTAGAAAATGTTTCATTATAGTTGACACATGGTCGTTGACGAAAACCTTTTTCTACAAGTCTAGCTTTGAAAGTCTCAACTTTTCCAATTACACAAAATTTCTTCTTGAAGATTCACTTGCTCCCGATGGGTTTTACCCCTTCAGGAGCAACTTCCAAATTCCATACTTTGTTGGTGGCCATCTCAGACCGCATAGCATCCAGCCATTTCACAGAGTCCCCACTTGTAATGGCCTGCTCGAAACTAGTTGGGTCATCATCTTCCATGATGCAATCCCTGCTTCTACCATCTATAAGAGAACCGTAGTATTTCTTAGGTGGATGAGAAACCCTACTAGATCTGCGGAGTGGCTGAGGTTCATCGAGGACTACTGAATCCTCCGGTTCTACCAAATCATCAGTTATAGTTTGTGTAGACGGAACTTCATCCATCTCTACCTTATTGCCACTAATTTCTTTTTCAAGAAATTTCTTTTCTAAAAAGGTGGCATATTGAGAAACAAACACTTTTTGTTCCTCAGTGTGGTAGAAGATATATCCATATAAATTGTTTGGATATCCCACAAATTTTCACAAAACAGACCTTGCCTCGAGCTTGTCTGGATTTTGCTTTTTAACATAGGTCGGACAACCCCATATCTTAACTCGTTTAAGAGATGGTCTCTTCCCATACAATATCTCATATGGAGTGGTGGGCACGGATTTGGTCGAAACCCTATTCAATAAGTATGCAGCTGTCTCAAGTGCATATCCCAAAAAGAAATAGGTAATTCAGCAATACTCATCATAGAGCGCACCATATCTAATAGGGTGCGATTCCTCCGCTTCGATACTCCGTTGTGCTGTGGTGTATATGGAGGAGTAAGTTGAGAGAGAATCCCATTCTCTTTTAAATAGTCACGGAATTTCGTGCTCAAGTATTCTCCTCCCCGATCAGATCGAAGGATTTTAATACTTTTAACCGTTTGGTTCTCTACTTTGCACTTATATTTCTTGAATTTCTCAAAAGCTTCAGATTTGTGTTTCAACAGGAACACATGTCCGAATCTTGAGAGATCATCGATGAACGTAATAAAGTACGAGGAACCATTCTTAGCATGTATAGACACGGGACCGCATACATCCGTATGTATCAGTCCCGAGAGTTCACTAGCTCTTTTTCTGTGTCTAGTAAACGGAGTTTTGGTCATCTTGCCTTTGAGACATGACTGGAAGGTTTCATAAGATATAAATTCGAACCGATTCAAATATCCATTTTTATGTAACTTAGCTAGTCGTGTCACATTGATATGACCTAGTTTACAGTGCCACAAGAAGGCTTCGTTCATTTCTGAACTTTTTCTCTTGTGTGTGTTCTGTATACTTAGAACTGCATTCTGATTTAGAACGTATATACCGTTACATAACGTTCCAAACCCAATCAACACTTGATTTACGAAAATGTTCATAACATTTTCCTCCAATACAAAATTATATCCTTCTTTATGTAATAAAGAGACTGATATAATATTGCACATCATGTTCGGTATATAATAACAGTCGTTCAGAATCAATGTATTAACACATTGTAATACAAGGTGATATTCGCCAACTGCTTTGGCAGCAACAGTTGCTCCATTCCCTACCACGAGAGACTTCTCACATTTTCCCAGTTCTCTATATCTTCATAATCCTTGTAACATATTACAAATGTGAGATTCTGATCCGGTATCTAATACCCAGGACGTAGAGAAAGATGAGAAACAGTTCTCGGTTACGGACACACTTGAAGAAGATGCATCAGCATGCTCTTTTATCGATCGGGCTATGAGGGAATCCTGATATTCCCCTATTCCTTTATCAGACTTATGACAATCAAAAGAAAAAGCGGAACCAACGTTCCCCAGCTCAGTATAATAAGCGGGTTCGGTCAATACATCCAAATTATTATCTTGATTAAGGCGTGTCATGGTCGCTACCTTGAGAGAGAGAGAGAGAGAGAGAGAAGAAAACACTTTAGCGTGCGCTCTTGCAAGATTAGATTGGTTATTATCTTATCTAATCAATATGGCTCCCACTGTTTTTATCAAATCTTCCTTCAAACCCTAAAAGGTAAAATTAGCAGGGATTAATTACACCTTACAAGTTCGCCAATTGATCAGCCAGGCAGGTATTGGTACTTCGAGGGAGTCTTCCCATGCTTTCGCATGGAACTAATTAAATAACCTCATTTCCGCAAGGGCATTACCCCATTAACACCTTTCTTAGGCACCTACTGGATCAGCTAATTGTAATGTGCAAAACTCTCCCAGGAGTAACACTTACTCGCAGTGGGTATTGGGATCCAACTATCATATAGAAGGTATGCAATCTCATTGCAAATTTCAACACTTGAAATCCCCTATATCTGTTTTTACTTCTAGCCAATTATGACCTTAACTATGGTCAACAAATCATAAGCGCTAGTCAAGTTCTACCCGTAATTTTGTGATTGATTTAGACCCATCCGCATGACCCTTAACCATGGTCAACAAAGTCATACGGATGTCCTAATCGATCACATCATATGCTTTATAGGAAGACATCACTTAGCTACCGTACAATACGCCTTAACTATAGTCAACAAACGTAGCACGAATACTAAGTACTCCACTTCCTAAAAAGGCGGAGGGTTACGAATGGTTTTGTAGAAAACCATTAACGTACTGAACTTGATATCGTTGTAGAATCGAGTGATTTGAAAAGGAGTGGTTTAAGCTTCGTTTTTAAAATCAAGTAGTTTTCAAAATAAACCGAGTGGGTTGTAGTATTTGCTAGCTCTTGCTAATGAGGTCACTCTCGGTGAAAGGATCTAGGCTCTTTCCTCATCGAATGAGGTGCTGGATATTCATAAAAAGGAATACCGCTATGCAAAGCAAAAACTAGAGCTACCTTTTTGAAAAATTTGATTCTACAACATCTATAGGTTTCTTTTCTTTTCATTAATCTCATTAATGAAGTCCCATCATTTATGTTTCCTAAACATCACAAAAGAAATGAAAATAGAACGTACGCTTATGCCATCCGCATTCGCCAGGGGCCCCGTCATGCACGTTAGGTTACTTAACTAACGGCAGAGCGGGGGCTGGACTAGCGCGGGTGCAAAACATAAGCAACTTTTATTATATATATATATATATATATCATTCGTCTCAGACAGTTATATGATCACATCACAGAACTCAGGCAGTAGAAACGAACATTTGAAATATAGGATATACTAGGAGGTCCGTGTTTAAAATTAAGCCAGTAATGAAAAATACGGATTCAACGGTCGTGATGAATAGCCAAAACCACATCCCTAGACCCCTATGAGAGCGGAAAGTGACCCTGCCAATTCTAGAGTTAGGAGACCCGGTCTCGACTCCTCGAGATGGTCTCCCACTAAACTCTAGATCTCGGTTACTTGTGCTCCCCACCTTGGGACACTTCCGAGTGGATACTTTTGGCAACGGGGTTCTTCATTAGTCACTTGGTCGGGGCTATAGGGCATGGCTATCTAGTAGTGTTACACGGCGAGTGTTCGCGTTCAATACGAAATTGCGACGGAATTTTGATCCGAATCGAAACTCCATGGCAATCGATCAAAAGAGACTAAATTGCTAGATTTATAAAACACTAATTAGTCTTCACAAAACTAATTATTGTGGATTCTAAATATTGTATCACATATCAATATAATTTAGACGACGTTAAACATTTCGATCGATTCATCAAACACCCACAAATCACAGAGACTTCAACAACTTGAGCCTCAGAAAAACTTCCCAGAAAACCCAGAATAACAAAATGGAGTAGCAAAAGAAAAATCAACCAAGAACTCTTCAATATTGTGGTGGAATCGCGGCTAAACTAGGGTTTAGGCCGCGGTTCCGCGGCTCATTAATGGATTTTTGGACTCGAATTTCTTGGGGCTCCATCATTTAACTTGCATGATTTTCTGAATAATTTTAATCTGGAAAATATCATATTTTGAAAATTTTTACAGAAACTTGGAATTTGTGGGGTTTCG
The DNA here is from genome assembly GCA_030015575.1 of Agapanthus africanus. Lineage (NCBI taxonomy): Eukaryota > Viridiplantae > Streptophyta > Magnoliopsida > Asparagales > Amaryllidaceae > Agapanthus > Agapanthus africanus. The sequence continues at coordinate 28,759,892 of JASDDO010000010.1, read as the reverse complement.
AAACTCGATCGAACACTTTAACTTCGTTTAAACATAGCCTAATGCTCTAGCTTGGCTCTGATACCATGAAAGTATGTCTTAGCACTACCACTAGGTTTAGACAAGTATCGAGTATGCAATTTTAAAAGAATCCAGTGTGCTAAAGCATGCTAACGTAGAATCGAACTAGAGAGTTAGGGTTTGTAAGCTAGTAAAGACATTCTATACTAAGTGAAAAGGGAATTCAACCTTTGTAGACCGGTCCTTCATTTCTAAAGCTTCAAGTAGTAGTCCCTAGAATTCTTCTTAGGCTCCACTTGGCGAAAAGAACAAGCTTGCTTAGGCGTCTTCGAGGCCGAAGATGATCCACCTTGAAGAATCTTTAGCTCAAGCTACCTCTTCAGTAATTAAGGAATTGGTGAAGCAAACAACCTACACTAATGGGTTATATGAGAGTAGGTTGATGAAGTAGGAATTTTGCTCACTTTAGAATTTCTTTTCTCTTTTCACTCAAAGAAAATCAAGAGAGGAAGAAGATCAAGAACCAAGGTGAAGAAATATCTCAAAGATATTTATAGAGAGTTAACCATGGCTAAGGATAAAGGTTAGGTTTAAAAATGTCTAAAGTAAAACAAAAATTAGTGGAATGAGTCATGACTTCTACATGCTTCCACAAGTATCTTAAGCCATGCTCATTTCTACTTCATTTTTGTTTTACTTTAAAAATAAATCCTCAATATTCCTAAGCCATAGTGTGAGTCACATACACCCATGTTCTATGTATCATCTAGCTTGACACAATAGTAATTTATATATAAATAAACACACACACACACATATATATATATATCATTATATATAAGCAAGAGAAGAAAATCATTAGTGAGCTAATATTAGTTAATATATCAAATATATATATATATATATATATATATCAAATTATTAAATCAACACTTGATTTAATAATCCAGCTATATCATATATATAACCGACTAATATCATTTATATGTATAACAATTTATTAAATCAACACTTGATTCAATAACCCGGTTATATCACATATAACCGACCGATATAATATATCACGAGATTAGAATACGGTATCACATACTCGTATTTAATCAAGGTCCCGCACATATCACATATGTGCCCTACTTCATTTCGCTTGAGCTAGGAAACCTCTGTGTGGGACTCTAAATACTCATCAATACGTCAGTAGTTGGTAATGATCACATCAGTCACCCACAAGCCATCAGTGGTACTAGATGGAAGTAACGTTTATCCAGGTATTGAGCGAATAGAAGATCAACAAGCAAGCTTGTCCAAACTCCCGCAAAGCCTATAAGCAACACTTACCGTATAGTCCGGTCTCTTTGTCTGATATGTCGTATATCAAGTCTAGGGGTAGAATCGTCAGACCCCAGTAACTTGATAAGTTATGCCGATGTGTGTTCTATAGACTTTTAAGAAACTAATGATAACTCTTACCAGTAAATCTCATCAGCTCTGGCCAGGGACTTACTGTTATAGCCAATCGAGCATAGCACAACATCAACTCCCTATACCGGGAGAGACGAAACCCCTCCTATCGCTCATTATCTCCATGTGACTCGGGACTGTACCCAAAATCCACCTGTTTGCACGACTCCTTTGAGCCTTGGTAGGGAGGAAATCAAAGCACAGTAGGAACCACACAAGACTCTATGACGATCTCGGGTCAACAGACTAACCTGTACCAGTGTTACCAGAGAACTGCTTTATAGGTATGGTACCTTCTAGGAGTTCTCGGTGAGTCCTGTTCGGTGTACCCATTCTGTAATGAGCACCTGTGTACAATCTATGATGTCAAACACCATTAGTTATGGGATCAACCATCGCCCCATATATGGTCAAGAAACGTACACACTAGTCTACTCTGGAATATTGATGCCCTGTCTCGATACTCTCTCGACTAGGAACTATTAAAGGATATACTTGTGGACTACTCTGGTCCCACTAGTATGATCTGCATCATAGTCCTGGTAGTCAAGTACATATCCTAAGGGCTTTATCAACATGTATCAGAGAGACAATATAATAATACAAGTGTACATGTTAAGATAAAGTGCAACCAGATAGCATACTATCATGTCGAGAAAGAAAGTCCTCTATATATATGTCCAAGTATCCACTATAATATATAATCATGTACAATAATGGCCTCTATGGCGTACATATAACTAACAGTAGTAATCTAAGTACATTGAGTACATTGGGAACTTACACGAGACAAATGAAGATCTTAGGTTTAAATACTAACCTGTACTCATGTCACCTGAGAACTGCTATCTGACGATAGGTATAATATCATCTAGAAGTTCTCGGCTTGTCCGTCCAGTGTACTCACCCTTAATGAGCACCTGCATACGATCTTAGGTGCCACACACTAATGGCTGTAGGACCAACCATCGACACTCGTCGGGGTCTAGAAATGTATACACCAGTCTACTCCGGAATATCGATGCTCAGTCTCGATACTTCCACGACCAAGGACTTTTAAGGATGTGCTTATAGACTACCAAGCCTCCACATGTATGATCGCCATCATAATGCTGGTAGTCAGGCAATAATCCTATGGGCTTTATCAACATGTATTAGTGATACGTAATAACAAGTAAAATATATAGACATATTAAGATAAAGACAAACCAAATAACATACTATCATATCGAGCAAGATTGTCTTGTACATACATATGTCCAAGCATCCAATATATATACAATAATGGCCTCTAGGGCATACATATCCAACAATCTCCCACTTGCACTAAAGCCAGTTATTGGCGTATCGAGTACGCAACGTCTGTTCTAGGGCCAGTTGTCGGCTTATCGGATACCCAATATCTCAAAAATTCACTCGAACTATACTTGAGGGAGGGCCTTTGTGAATGGATCCGCCGTATTTTCTTTTATATCCACTTTCCAAACCTCGATCTCCCTGATCAGGTGATACCGTCTCAAGATGTGTCTGGATCTCTGATAGGACCGTGGTTTCTTCGCTAAGGCCATAGCCCCATTGTTATCGCAATATAAAGGTATTGGATTAACAATGGATGAAACCACCTCAAGTTCAGTAATGAACTTCTTCATCTAGACTGTTTCTTTTGCGGCATCGTTGGCAGCAATATATTCAGCCTACATCGTCAAGTATTCTACGGTGTCCTGTTTAGAGCTCTTCCAACAGACCGCCTTATGTTGAGGGTAAACACATAACCCGAGTGACTTGCTATCATCCTTATCATTTTAGAATCTTGAGTCGGTAAAAGAATTCATCTTGAGGTTTCCATTACCGTACACCAAGAATATCTCCTTAATCCTTCTCAGGTACTTGAGAATGTTCTTCACAGCTATCTAGTGCGTCTCCCCTGGGTTTGACTGATATAGGCTTTACCACACTAAGTGCGTAAGCTACATCTGGTCTGGTACATAATATCACATACATTATAGATCCTACCGTCGAAGTGTATAGTATAATGCTCATGAAATCCCTCTCCTCATCAGTCTTGGGAGATATCTCTTTTGAAAGGGTGATTCTGTGCAAAGCGGGTATATTATCACGCTTGGAATCTTCCATACTAAAGCTATTTAGTATGGTGTTTATGTACATGGACCGTGATAGTCCTAAAAATATCTTGGATCTATCTCTGTAGATCTTAATCTCCAAAATATAGGAGGCATCACCCAGATCTTTCATGGAGAACTTTTGTGATAAGAATAGCTTGACTGATTGTAGCATAGTAATATCATTTCCTATTAGGAGAATGTCATTAACGTATAAAACGAGAAATGCGACAGCTCCCCTTACAATCTTCTTATATATATAAGGTTCATCCTCGTTCTTGATGAAGTCAAATTCCTTGACTGTCTTATCAAAACAGATGTTCCAACTCCGCGATACCTATTTTAATCCATAAATAGATTTAAGCAACTTTCACACCTTACCGCTGCTCCTACTGTCTATGAATCCCTCCGACTGATCCATATAAATGCACTCTTCTAAACTTCCATTTAGAAAAGCGGTTTTTACGTCCATCTTCCAGATGTCATAGTCATGGAAGGCAGCAATGGCAAGTAGGATTCGAATGGATTTGAGCAAGCCACTGAAGAAAAGATTTCGTCATAGTCCACACCGGGTTTTTGAAGAAAACCTTTTGCAACAAGTCTAGCTTTATAGGTTTCTACCTGTCCATCTACCCCAATTTTCTTCTTGAAAATCCACTTGTATCCAACGGGTTTTACCCCTAGAGGAGAAATATCCAAAGTCCAAATTTTGTTGGTGTACATGGACTCCATTTCAGATTACATAGCATCCAGCCATTTTACATAGTCCCTACAAGAAATGGCCTGCTCGAAACTAGTAGGATCATTTTCTTCTAAGATGCAACCCTCCCAATCCCCGTCTATGAGAAAACCGTAGTATTTCTCAGGCGGATGAGAAATCCTACAAGATCTGTGGAGTGGATGGGCTTCATATGGGATTATTGAATCTTGAGGTTCCACCAAATCTTTAGTTATAGTTTGTTGTTCCGAAATTTCTTCCAGTTCTACAGTGCTCTCACTAATTTCTTTTATAAGAAATTGCCATTCTGAAATGGTGGTGTAACGAGCAACAAACACCTTATGTTTCTCGGTGTAGTAGAACAAATATCCCTGTGAATGCTTGGGGTATCCCACAAACGTGCATAATACCGATCGTGCATCGAGCTTATCTGGGTTTTGCTTTTTAACAAAAGCAGGATAGCCACATATCTTAATATACTTAAGATGTGGTCTCTTCCCACTCCATATATCATATGGAGTGGTAGGCACAGATTTGGTCGGAACCCTATTCAATAGATATGTTATTGTCTCAAATGCATATCCCTAGAAAGAAAGAGGTAACTCGACATTACTCATCATGGAGCGAACCATATCTAATATGGTACGATTCCTCCGCTTTGATACATCGTTGTGCTATGGTGTATACGGAGAAGTAAGCTGAGAGAGAATACCATTCTCTTTTAGAAAGTTAAGGAATTCCGTACTCAAGTACTCCCCTCCTCGATCAGATTGAAAGATCTTGATACTTTTTTTCAGTCTGGTTCTCTACTTCGCTCTTATATTCCTTGAATTTATCAAAAGTTTCGAATTTAAGTTTCAACAGAAATGCATATCCGAACCTAGAGAGATCATTAGTGAATGTAATAAAGTACAAGAACCCACCCGTTGTATGTGTAGACATTAGACCACATACATCACTGTGTATGATTCTCAAGAGCACTGTAGCTCTTTCTCCGTGTCCCGTGAAAGTGCTTTGGTCATTTTTCCTTTGAGACAAGACCGACAAGTTTCATAAGATATAAATTCGAATGAATTCAAATATTCATCTTTATGTAACTTGTTCCTGCCAAATTTTTTTGGCTCAGAGCTTGATGTTCACTTATAAAAATAAAGGGAAACCCCTACGTGTTAAACACGTGCACCCATATGCAAAACATGTAAGTATCGCCTCATATAGGATTAAATCCTTGTGCGCCTCACGCGTTTCCCACATGAGAGCCAGCCTCTGTTAGGATTAAATCCTATAGTGGCACCTCACGTGGAACACACGTGAACGCCGGCGTGCAAAGCATGTGAATGACTATTTATAAAAGAATTAGATTCTTTGGCGGCGCCCACATGAATAACACATGAGCGTCAACGCCTAAATTAAAGCGGATAGAATTAAATTCTACATGGGAAATATTTCCCTAAAAATTGGGATATTCTCTGTTAAACAGAGCCGTTGGATCAAACACCCAATGGTGATAATAAAATAATAAAATGATAGAATTAAATTCTATTAGGGAGAAAATATCCCCGTGATCTTTCAAAATAAGGAAAATATTCTCTGTTGGATCAAAGATCCAATTTTAGAATTAAATTCTATATGGGAAATATTTTCTAGATCTCTTTCTAATATAGAAAGATTCTTTCTGTTAAACAGAGGACCCTTGGATTAAATATCCAACGGTGGTTATAAAATCACCAATTAAACCATTTGATAGAATTAAATTCTATAAAATTCTATGTTGCGAAAATATCTTCCTAATCTTTAAACTAACAAGATATTCTATGTTAGGAAAATATCTTCCTAATCTTATTAAACTAACAAGATATCCATATTCCCGCAAAAATTTTCGGCCAAGAGCTACTTGTTCCCTTATAAAAAGGGGGGAGAGTCCTCAAAATTTGGCCTCACTGATAAAACACGTGAGCGCTCATATGCAAAGCGTATGAGTGCTGAATAAAACAATCAAGGGCCAAACAGGCCTCACGTGTAAAACACGTGAGCGCTCATATGCAAAGCATATAAGCGCCGAACATAAATCACCAATGGCCAAACAGGACTCACGTGTAAAACACGTGAGCGCTCATATGCAAAACATATGAGCGCTGAACATAAACAGGCTAAAACCCACATCAGGGGTCACGTGTTAAACACATGAGTTCTCTTGCCTCTCACATGCAAAGCATTTGAGCACCCCAATTTAAAATGTTCCTATCAAATTCTAGAATTAAATTCTATTTGGGAAATATTTTCTTGATCTTCCTTAAACTAGAAAGATTTTCTCTGTTAAACAGAGGACCCTTGGATCAAAGATCCAGCGGTGATCATTTGATAGAATAAAAATCTATCATAGGAAAATATTTTCCTAATTTTATAACAAGAATAAAATTCTATGTTAACAAGATATCCATATGAAGAAAATATATTTCTGATCTTGTTAAACTAAAATGATTTGATAGAATAAAATTCTAATCTAGTTAAAACTAACAAAATATTCATAATCTTGTTAAACAAATAAGAAATCCTCTCTGTTAAACAGAAAGCCTTTGTATTAAAAATGCAACGGTGAATAAAATTCACCAATTGATCTAAAAGATCATGGAATCAATCATGATCTCTCAATGAGGGATTTTCTTAACAAATTGATTCCTTTTCTTCTCATATAAATAGGAGAAAGGAGAGGAGGAAACAGACACACAGAGGGAGAGGGGGAGAAAAATAGAGAGAGAATTTAAATCTCTTAAGAAGAGGAACCCCTCCTAAAAGCTCCGAAAAAAAGAGAATTTAATTCTCAAACCAAGAGTTTAACTCTTCTCAAAGAATTTAGTTCTTCCTCTAGTTAAGATCTGCGGAAGCAAATCTCCCCACAAGTTGAGAATTTAATTCTCATCGGGGAGATTCTGTCATACAGATTCAAAACTTAGGAGAAAGAACTGAATCCAAAAGAATTTAACTCATACAAAATGTATGGGAATTTAATTCCTCTGAAACTAGGGTTTAACCCTTTTAAAAGAATTTAATCCCTGCAAAGAACAAAAGGAGGACTTGATTCCTCGGAACAATAGAAGAACAGCATGATGATTCATTAGCATTCAAATGCTACGTAACAGATCACGTGTTCCCACGTGAGCACCTTTAAGGAACAAAAAAGGAAAGACTAAGATCTAACCACGTAACCCCACGTGACCCCTGAGAAGTGCTCAACACATATAAAAGAGAAAAGGGAATAAAACCCATTTTTTGGGGACGCTTCACGTGATCCCACGTAACCCCTTAACAGTGCTTAGCACTTGTAAAAGAATAAGAGAATAAAAGAGGCTGTGTCCAACTCTAAGTACCTCACGTGCCACCCGTGAGCGCCCCAACTTTCAGTATTTAACACTGATATGGCGCCTCACGTGCCATACGTGAGCATCTCAGATCTCAGTGTTTAACACTGCCTTAGAATATCACGTGGATGCACGTGGGCACTGAGCATACACTAGTGTTTAACACTATAAGAGGCCAACTTCAAACCCAGATTGGCTAAGTCTTTCCTGAGATTAAATCTCTAAATAAACCGAGCCTCCATGCTCATGACTGATGACTCCTCAATATGAAATCTGGTTCAAGGGTACATCTCTCCACACCTCTGATACATGTCGTTGTAATTACTCAACGTCTTCAGAGAGGTGGTGGGTCCCAACAACCAACAAGCTATGGACCGTAATGTCCTTAAACTAACTATGGACCCTAATGTCCCTAAACTAAATATGGACCGCAATGTCCCTAAACTAAACTCTAAGGACTATGATGTCCTTAAACCCAATAGACCGTAATGTCCTTAAACTAATGACGGACCGCAACTTTCCTAAACTAAACTCTACGGACAATGATGTCCTTAAACCCAATGGACCGTAACGCTCATAAACTAAACTCTATGGACTGTGACGTCTTTAAGCCCAATGGACCGCAACGTCCCTAAACTAAACCGATAGAGTCCAAATACTCTTTCGTTGGATCTAAATGATCCTAAAATCCTGTTGAGTAGATCTTAGTCTAAAATTAGACTAACGTACCTTCAACAAACATTTAAGTTGATCTTAATCTCAAATGAGATTAACGAGCCTTAAATCAAACCAAACTCAAATCTAAGAAAATACGGATTTGGACTAATTCCCGCCCTACGGGCGACAACACAAATTAGTCTCCGTATACAATTCACGGGCAACCAAAAATAAAACAAACACACACGACATGAAGTGAACATCTGGAATAGGAGAAAGTGGTTATCGCTATGCGGTAATGTAATTAACTGCACGGGCTTGCGCCTGCAGGGAAGAGCATCCCCACAATCAAAAACCCCTCGCAAACGAGAGGGAATCTGACGAAGTCTGCTACAATGGCCGCATCCGTCCAAACCTCCGATACACGGTACCGTAAATCAACTTGGCATCTTCGGAGAGGTGGACGGATAAACCCAAATAGCATCTACCCCTAAAATTCAGGCCAGACGTCCTAACGTCCCGGTCGCGTCTTTCGGCGGTAAACAGATTCTGGCATGCCCAGTGGGACCTTTTCCTATTTCCACTCCATATTTCGTGTGTCGTGTTTTTCCGCGATCAAATAATCGCGGTATATATGTTTGTGGTTGCCCTTAGGTGATGGTATACTGAAGCCGGGGTTGCGTCTTTTTCGAGAATAGCATTTGCTTTCACTCACTGCAACTCAGGCTCTGGCACATCTGGCGGAGTCAAGTATGGGTCACTTGCAGCCTCAAATCTCTGCAATTTGTCTCCTCAAGAAATCAACGGGGTTCTCTTTGGGTCGATGCTCCCACCTCCTACCCTCGGTGCCTCAACGCCGATGGAGGAAACCCAGAGGATGTCTGTCTTCTACAGGCTGGTTCCCCAAGCTCCAGCTTTGCCGACGGAATCAGTTCTCAAACAACTGGCACATGCCAAGGACCAAGGTTGACGCAGGGAGCAGAATATTCAAGCTCTCAAAGGAAATAGGGGGCAGGTTCGGAAAAATCCTGAAGGTAATCAAATCCCGACCGTAAGAATCGGTCGATGTCTATATCGGCATCATACAAAATGAGCTGGGGGCAGTCCTCCGTATGGTCCGGTTTCAACCCCAATGGTGAATGTTGTTGTTCCAACTGGGAACAGCTTCAAACTGTTATGAAGGGTCAGACAAAATTCTCCTACCGCAATATTGAAAAAATCTCCGCATCCCATAGAGATCCCACGAGAGCATAAATCAATTGGCTCCCTAAAACAACTTTCCTTATATATGGTGTGGGAGCAGGTGAAGGTCTCTGTCGTCAACCGTGGCTCTTCCCCTAGACGTCAGCCAAATTCTGACAAATCCCTTTTCAAATACAAGGGGACTCATCCCAAGACGAATCCTGATACTGCGGTTCCTCCCAAAAACCAAAGTGGCTTTTTACAAAAAAGAGAGGCCCAATAAATCTCAAGTGCCTGAAGCAAACTCCAAAGGCCAAAACTCCAAGCACCCCAGGCCTGGGGGCATAGTAGTTCACATAGTCTATGCGGTGAATTCCAAAGACGAAGTTCAAGCTTCTACTAGTTACAGACCTCAAACTCGGTCCCTAACAAAAGTTCAACCGCAACGTGAAAAGCTGCAGGAGATGCTCGCTCAAGCGGATGCAAATGCTAATCCATCGCCTAAGGAAAATCCCGAGGACGCACCCGAAGAAAGAATAGAGAAGGAGTCGGATATTGATTTCCTAAAGCGCGCTCTGAAAAAGGGAGATGCAGAAGCGGCAGAAATGTCTACTCAAATGAACCAGATGGCCCTTCTGATTCAGAATATGGCTGGAATGATGGTTCAATCGGAACCACTGGCAGATGAACCACCGGTAGTCGGTCTTAAAGATATGGATGACATTTCAAATTCTCTGCAAATCTCATCAACGGCTGAGGAGGAAATGATTCCAAAAGCAAAGCTGAACGAATATGTCGCTCAGCAAATCAAAGCTCACTACGCCATTGAAGCCTCGAATAGATCGATCAAGACTGGTCGACCGTATCAGACGTGGTATGATAAAATACAGTACCCGCCAGAGTACACACTTCCAACGTTCTATATGTACAAAGGAACTGGGAATCCCTTCCAGCACATTGCGCGATTTAAATCCATGTGCAGCAATTCTGGAGAGAATGATATACTCCTCCTCTGACAGTTCGTCAGCTGTCTGGCGGGCATTGCCTTCAAATTGTATACGGAACTCCCAAATGATTTGGTGAAGAGCTTCGACGAAATGGATATTTTCTTCTGTCAGGGATTCTCTAATGAGAACGAACGTACTACTGTGACGACGCTTGTCAATGAAAGGGTTAGACTGAATGAAACTTGGGTTCAATATGTTACCCGATGGCGAAATCTCTGGTCAAAATGCGAGCAACGTATCGAAGAAGCTGCAGCTAAGAGAATGTACATAGCCACCCTTGACCCAAATTCAAAAAATATTCCTATTTACGGCCCTTTTCAAGCTGACAACCTTCCAAGAACTCATGGATAAAATGGTTCGATTGGATCAAATGGGTCAAAACTCTCACATCCGACGGTGATGAGTGAAAGGCGGAGGCAAGATGGCGTTCGTCACCTACGCTCAACAAAAATAAGCGGCTCTGAAGCAACCTGTCGCCAAAATAGCGACAGCGTGGGTACTCGTTCCCCCCGAGATATACACAGGGGGCATATTCCTCACCGGCGGAAGAATCTGTATAGAATGGTCCTTTCTTCTCAAAAGGTAGGAAGGATATTAAGGGGCCTACAAACAAGTCCTACAACCTAGTGGAATGCCCCGCTAAAAAAAACGGTATATCCACAAGAGAAATGGGCCCAGATGAAAACCCGAAAGGGCGCCGTGAGTAAAAACAGCAGGATTACCGACGAGTTTGTGAAAACCCGGAATGGTGCGATCTCGTTATAAAAAAAAGGTATGTCCACAAGAAAAACGGGCACGGATGAAAACCCGAAAGGGCTCCGTGAGTAAAAACAGCAGGGCTACCGGCGAGTTTGTGAAAAACCGAAAGGGCACAGACTCGTAAAAAAAATATTCCTATGCACTTGCAGGGTCCTCTCGACCTTGTAAGGAGAAAATACCTACGTGAGATCCTTACAACTCACAATGGGGAAAAACACTAAGGAATCCTCACGATCCCTAAGGAGAAATTACACTTATGAGATCCTCACAACTCGTAAGAAGAATCCCCTTATGAGACCCTCACGGCTCATAGGATTCAAAAGCCTTAAGCTACAGGGATCTGAACCTGTTCTTAAGGCATTACATTCCCCAGTTTGCCCTACAAACGGTTCAATATCGACCCTTGTATACAATCCACGGACACAGATAAACGTCTCCCCCACCAAGTTCCACCAATGGAGTGAAATTTCCCTATTTGGTGAATGGCACTTGTAAGTCCTCTCGACTTATAAGGAGAAAAGACTCTTGTAAGATCCTTACGACTTATAAGAGAACACACATTTAAGAATCTTCACGATTCCTAAGGAGAAAACATACCTACGAGATCCTCACGACTCACAGAGAGAGACACCTTTATGAGACCCTTACGGCTCATGAAGTCAAAAGCCTTAGTCGACAGGATCCTAACCCTGTTTGCTAAGCAACCTTTGTTCGAATCGACAAAAGCAAATGATGATTCACTCCTGGAAATATCCCAGTTGTAGCGATGCTGATGTCTAAATCGGTATCAAATTCCAAGTCCTTTCACGGCAAATGATGATTTACTCATGGCAATATTCCATTCGCAGCGATGCTGATGCTAAGATTAGTATCAAACCTCGGGTTCTATACTCACAATAAAAAAACAGCGAGAAAAATGCATATGAAACAGCCGAAATGATTGGCCAACTCCCAATAAAAATCAGCGAGTAAAATATATGCATGTAAAAACAGCCGAAATGTTTGGGCAACTCACAATAAAAAGCAGCGAGTAAAGAAAAAGAAAAACAGCCGAAATGATTGGGCACCGCGAAAAATAGCCGAAATGATTGGGCACCACGAAAAATAGCCGAAATGACTGGGCAAGCGCGACTTTCGCGATAGAAAAAGCTGAAATGATAGAGCATCGCGGAAAGAAAAACGAAAAAAAGAAGATGAAACCTTTGCCCGACAGGCGAGTCTATAATGACCCCTGTATACAATCCATGGGCATAAACAAAAGTGAACCACATTTCCTAATAGACTCTGTCAAAGGGAGAGTCAGATCTCGATGACGACATCCGCATCCTAGAAGATCGACACGCCGTTCCTTCTCGACACCGCAGAAAGCGGAGCAAGTCAACCCCGACACCGCAGAAAGCGGAGCAAGTCAACCCATGACCTCATCGTCGGAGCAATGCTTCGACTCGGAAACAAGTCGTCCAATGACCTCCCCGCCGGATCAATGCTCCATCTCAGAAACAAGTCAGCCAATGACCTCCCCAGCGGATCAATGCTCTGTCTCGGAAACAAGTCAGCCAATGACCTCCCCGCCGGATCAATACTCCATCTCGGAAATAAGTCAGCCAATGACCTCCCCGCCGGAACAACGCTCCATCTCGGAAACAAGTCAGCCAATGACCTCCCCGCCGGAACAACGCTTTGTCTCGGAAACAAGTCAGCTAATGACCTCCCTGCCAGAACAACGCTCCGTCTCGGAAACAAGTCAGCCAATGACCTCCCCGCCGGAACAATGCTCCGTCTCGGAAATAAGTCAGCTAATGACCTCCCCGTCGGATCAATGCTCAGTCTCGAACACAAGTCACCAAATGACCTCCCCGCCGGAACAACACTCCGACCCGGAAACAAGTTAGCCAATGACCTCCCCGCCGGATCAATGCTCCGTCTCGGAAACCAGTCAGCCAATGACCTCCCCACCAGATCAATGCTCAGTCTCGAAAACAAGTAATACAATGACCTCCCCGCCGGAACAACGCTCCGTCTCGGAAACAAGTCAGCCAATGACCTCCCCGCCGGAACAACGCTCCGTCTCGGAAACAAGTCAGCCAATGACTTCCCCGCCGAAAAAACCTCTAGATTCGGGGAAATCAGTGTCCTTGGCGAGAACCTCTCGATTCGTTTCGACCCATAAGGAAATCAGTGTCTTTGCAGGAATCTCTCGATTCGTCTCAACCCCAGGGAAATCAGTGTCATTGGCAAAATCTCTCGATTCAGGGAAATCAGTATCCTTGGCGAGAACCTCTCGATTCGTTTCGACCCACAGGGAAATCAGTATCTTTACAGGAATCTCTCGATTCGTTTCGACCTTAGGGAAATTTGTATCCTTGGCGAAAACCTCTCGATTCAAGGAAATCAGTGTCCTTGGAGAGAATTTCTCGATTCGTTTCGACCCGTAAGGAAATCAGTGTCTTTGCAGGAATCTCTCGATTCGTCTCAACCCCCAGGGAAATCAGTGTCCTTGGCCAAAACCTCTCGATTCAGGAAAATCAGTGTCCTTGGCGAGAATCTCTCGATTCGTTTCGACCTCAGGGAAATCAGTGTCCTTAGCAAAATCTCTCGATTTAGGGAAATTAGTGTTCTTGGCGAGAACCTCTCGATTCGTTTCGACCCGCAAGAAAATCAGTGTCTTTGCAGGAATCTCTCGATTCGTTTCGACCTCAAGGAAATCAGCGTCCTTGGAAAAATCTCCCGATTCAGGGAAATCAATGTCCTTGGCGAGAACCTCTCGATTCGTTTCGACCCGCAAGGAAATCAGTGTCTTTGCATGATTCTCTCGATTCGTTTCGACCTCAGGGAAATCAGCGTCCTTGGAAAAAACCTCTCGATTCAGGAAAATCAGTGTCCTTGGCGAGAATCTCTCGATTCGTTTCGACCCGCAAGGAAATCAGTGTCTTTGCAGGAATCTCTCGATTCGTCTCGACCCCCAGGGAAATCAGTGTCCTTGGCCAAAACCTTTTGATTCAGGGAAATCAGTGTCCTTGGCGAGAATCTCTCGATTCGTTTCGACCCACAAGGAAATCAGTGTCTTTGCAGGAATCTCTCGATTCATCTCGACCTGCAGGGAAATTAATGTCCCCAAGCATGAAGAGAAAATTCTCTTATGAGATCCTTACGACTCTCAAGAGAAAACGCACTTAGGAATCCTCACGACTCCTAAGGGGAAAATACACCTACGGGATCCTCTCGACTTGTAGGGAGAAAAGCCTTTATGAGACTCTCATGACTCATAAAGTTGAAAAGTCTTAGATGTCAGATCCTAACCCTGTCTCTTAAGCCATCACTGCCCTGCAAGGTGGTCAAGATGGACTATCCATGGGTCACACTCTCCGAAGTCAAACATCGACAAGGATGGAAACAACCACTTACAAGTCCTCTCGACATATAAGCGGGAAAAATTCTCTTATGAGATCCTTACGAATCTCAAAAGAAAACACACTTAGGAATCCTCATGACTCCTAAGGTGAAAATATACCTACGGGATCCTCTCGACTCGTAGGGAGAAAATCCTTTATGAGACCCTCACGGCTCGTAAAGTTGAAAAGTCTTAGGTGGCAGATCCTAACCCTGTCTTCTAAGCCATCACTGCCCTGCAAAGAGGTCAAGATGGACTATCTATAGGCCACACTCTCCGAAGTCGAACATCGACAAGGAGGGAAACAACCACTTACAAGTCTTTTGGACTTGAAAGTGGGAAAAAGTCTCTTGTGAGATCCTTACGACTCTTGAGAGAAAACACACTTAGGAGTCCTCACGACTCCTAAGGAGAAAATATACCTACGAGATCCTCTCGACTCGTAGGGAGAAAAGTCTTTTATGAGACCATCACGGCTCATAAAATTGAAAAGTCTTAGGCGGCAGATTTGAACCTGTTACCTAAGCCATCGCTTCTCGATTCGTTTTGACTCGTAAGAAAATTAGTGTCCTTGCGAGAACTTCTCGATTCGTCTCGACTCGTAAGAAAATTAGTGTCCTTGCGAGAACTTCTCGATTCGTCTCGACTCGTGAGGAAATTAGTGTCCTTACAAGAACTTCTAGATTCGTTTCGACTCGTAGGGAAAATAATGTCCTTGCGAGAACTTCTCGATCCGTCTCGACTCGTAAGGAAAATAATGTCCTTACGAGAACTTCTCGACTCGTAGGGAAAATAATGTCCTTGCGAGAACTTTTCGACTCGTCTCGACTTGTAGGGAAAATGACGTTCCTGTGAGAACTTCTCGATTCATCTCGACTCGTTGGGAAAATAATGTCCCTATGAGAACTTCTCGATTCGTCTCGATTCGTAGGGAAAATAATGTCCCTGCGAGAACTTCTCGACTCGTCTCGATTCACGGCTCATAAAATTGGAAAGTCTTAGGCTATAAGGACCCTAAACTTGTCTCCTAAGCCCTCAATTCTATTGCCATGCATAAATCAGCACTACTTCACCCACGTACATGCTTACATGGGAAAAGTAGTGGGGGGCATTTGTTCCCGCCAAAATTTTCGGCCAAGAGCTACTTATTCCCTTATAAAATGGGGGGGAGAGTCCTCAAAATTTGGCCTTACGTGTAAAACACGTGAGCGCTCATATGCAAAGCGTATGAGCGCTGAATAAAACAATCAAGGGCCAAACAGGCCTCACGTGTAAAATACGTGAGCTCTCATATGCAAAGCATATAAGCGCTGAACATAAATCACCAATGGCCAAACAGGCCTCACGTGTAAAACACGTGAGCACTCATATGCAAAGCATATAAGCGCTGAACATAAATCACCAATGGCCAAACAGGCCTCACGTGTAAAATACGTGAGCGCTCATATGCAAAGCATATGAGCGCTTAACATAAACAGGCTAAAACCCACAGCAGGGGTCACGTGTTAAACACATGAGTTCTCTTGTCTCTCATATGCAAAGCATGTGAGCACCCCAATTTAAAATGTTCCTATCAAATTCTAGAATTAAATTCTATTTGAGAAATATTTTCTTGATCTTCCTTAAACTAGAAAGATCTTCTCTGTTAAACAGAGGACCCTTGGATCAAAGATCCAGCGGTGATCATACGATAGAATAAAAATCTATCATAGGAAAATAATTTCCTAATCTTATAACAAGAATAAAATTCAATGTTAACAAGATATCCATATTAAGAAAATATATTTCTGATCTTGTTAAACTAAAATGATTTGATAGAATAAAATTCTAATCTTGTTTAAACTAACAAAATATTCATAATCTTGTTAAACAAATAAGAAATCCTCTCTGTTAAACAGAAAGCCTTTGGATTAAAAATCTAACGGTGAATAAAATTCACCAATTGATCTAAAAGATCATGGAATCAATCATGATCTTTCAATGAGGGATTTTCTTAACAAATTGATTCTTTTTCTTCTCATATAAATAGGAGTAAGGAGAGGAGGAAATAGACACACAGAGGGAGAGGGGGAGAAAAATAGAGAGAGAATTTAATTCTCTAAAAAAGAGGAACCCCTCCCAAAAGCTCCCACAAAAAGAGAATTTAATTCTCAAACCAAGAGTTTAACTCTTCTCAAAGAACTTAGTTCTTCCTTTGGTTAAGATCTGCAGAAGCAGATCTCCCCACAAGTTGAGAATTTAATTCTCATCGGGGAGATTCTGTCATGCAGATTCAAAACTTAGGGGAAAGAACTGAATCCAAAAGAGTTTAACTCTTACAAAACGTATGGGAATTTAATTCTTTTGAAACTAGGGGTTAACCCTTTAAAAAGAATTTAATCTCTGCAAAGAACAAAAGGAGAACTTGATTTCTTGGAACCATAGAAGAACAACCTGATGATTCATTAGCATTCAAACGCTACGTAACAGATCACGTGTTCCCACGTGAGCACCTTTAAGGAACCAAAAAGGAAAGACTAAGATCTAGCCACGTGACCCCACATGACCCTTGAGAAGTGCTCAACACTTATAAAAGAGAAATAAGAATAAACCCTATTTTTTTTGGGACGCCTCACGTGATCCCACGTGACCCCTTAACAGTGCTTAGCACTTGTAAAAGAATAAGAGAATAAAAGTGGCAGTGCCCAACTCTAAGCGCCTCACGTGCCACACGTGAGCGCCCCAACTTTCAGTGTTTAACACTGCTATGGCGCCTCACGTGCCACACGTGAGCATATCAGATCTTAGTGTTTAACACTGCCTTAGAATTTCACGTGGAAGCACGTGGGCACTGAGCATACACTAGTGTTTAACACTATAAGAGGCCAACTTCAACCCCAGATTGGCCAAGTCTTTTCTGAGATTAAATCTCTAAATAAACCGAGCCTCCATGCTCATGACTGATGACTCCACAATATGAAATCTGGTTCAAGGGTACATCTCTCCACACCTTTGATACATGTCGTTGTAATTATTCAACGTCTTCAGAGAGCTGGTAGGTCCCAACAACCAATAAGCTGTGGACCGTAATGTCCTTAAACTAACTATGGACCGTAATGTTCTTAAACTAACTATGGACCGCAATGTCCCTAAACTAAACTCTAAGGACTATGATGTCCTTAAACCCAATGGACCGTAATGTCCTTAAACTAATTACGGACCGCAACGTCCTTAAACTAAACTCTACGGACTATGATGTCCTTAAACCCAATGGACCGCAACGTCCCTAAACTAAACTCTATGGACTATGACGTCCTTATACCCAATGGACCACAACGTCCTTAAACTAAACCGATAGAGCCCAAATGATCTTTCATTGGATCTAAATGATCCCTAAATCCTGTTGAATAGATCTTAGTCTAAAATTAGACTAACGTATCCTCAACAAACATTTAAGTTGATCTTAATCTCAAATGAGATTAACGAGCTTTAAATCAAACCAAACCGAAATCTAAGAAAATACGGATTTGGACTAATCCCCGCCCTACGGGCGACAGCATAAATTAGTCTCCATATACAATCCACGGGCAACCAAAAATAAAACAAACACACACGACATGAAGTGAACATCTGGAGCAGGATAAAGTGGTTATCGCTACGCGGTAACGTAACTAAGTACAGGGGCTTGCGCCTGCAGGGAAGAGTGTCCTCATAATAAAAAACCCCTCGCAAACGAGGGGGAATCTGACGAAGTCTGCTACAACGGCAGCATCCGTCCAAACCTCCGATACACGGTGCCATAAATCAACTTAGTATCTTCGGAAAGGTGGACGGATAAACCCAAATAGCTTCTGCCCCCAAAATTCAGGCCAGACGTCCTAACGTCTCGGTCGCGTCTTTCGGCGGTAAACAATCCATATGATAGAATTAAATTCGATGTGATAGAATAAAATTCTATGTTAGGAAAATATCTTCCTCAACTTGTTAAACTAACAAGATATTCATATGATAGAATAAAATTCTAATCTTATTAAACTAACAAGATATTCATATGATAGAATAAAATTCTAATCTTATTAAACTAACAAGATATTCATATGATAGAATAAAATTCTAATCTTATTAAACTAACAAGATATTCTTATGATAGAATAAAATTCTATCTTAGGAAAATATTTCCTAATCTTGTTAAATAAATAATAAATCTTCTTTGTTAAATAGAGAGCCTTTGGATTAAAAATCCAACGGTGAATAAAATTCTCCACTTGATCTAAAAGATCAATTTGATTGATCATGATCTCTCAACGAGAGATTTTCTCAACAAATTGATTCTTTCTCTCTCCTATAAATAGGAGCAAAAAGATAAAAAGGGAAGAGGAGGAGGACTCGATAAAAAAAAGAGAAGAGACCAATCCATAAGCTTCTTAAAATACAGAAGGCTCTAAAAAAATAGAGAATTTAATTCTCAATAAAAGAAGAAGATCTTCATCCTTTTAAACCCTAGATAAAAAAAGCAGAGATCAAAATATCTCTTTTACCTATCATACCATATTTAAGGGTTTAACCCTTTAAAAGAACTTAGTTCTTTCTCTGAATCTGAGATCCACAAGACAAGTCTTCCACAAGTTGAGAATTTAATTCTCATCGGGAAGATCTTGTTCTTGAGAATCAAAAAATTAGGGAAGAACAAAAATGAAAAGAAAGAAGATGGAGTCCATAATACTCCAGGAACTTAGTTCCTTCAAATCAAGAACTTAGTTCTTAAAAAGCTGATCCAAGATCCTCAAAACAATGATCTTGATGATCGTTAATGGTCAAAATACCATTAACAGAGGTTTAACCTCTTTGAAAACATGAATAGTAAAATATAGATAAAAGAACATGGAAAATATAGAGTCCATAATATTCCAGGAACTTAGTTCCTTCAAATAAAGAACTTAGTTCTTAAAGAATATGATCCCAGATCCTCAAAATAGTGATCTTGGTGATCCTTAATGGTCAAAATACCATTAACAGAGATTTAAGTTCTCTAAAAATATAAACAGAGATTACAACGCCAAAAGAACTCAGCTCCTCATGTGAAAAGCACGTGAGCACTCAAGGCCAAGTTACATAGCGCCTCACGTGAGACACAGGTGAGTGCTCGAAAAAGTTAATGCTTAACACTATTGGAGCGCCTCACTTGAAACACACCCGAGCGCTGGAAAAAGTTAGTGCTTAGCACTATTGGAGCGCCTCACGTGAAACACATGTGAGTGATATATGCAACTAAGTGCTTAGCACTGCTGGGTTTTACAGAAACCCAATTTTAACCCAAATTGGCTAAGTATATGTTTATGATATCCAAACTAATCTAAGTCCCATACATGACTAACAATCTTCATCTCATACTAAGTTAATCTTAGTCTCAAATAAGGCTAAAGATTCTTAGATGATCCACCATAATCTTTTCCCTCATATACGGGATTTGGTTTAATGGTATATCTCTCCACACCTCTGATATATGTCGTTGTAATTCCTCAACGTTTTCAGAGAGGTGGCGGGTCCCAACAACCAACAACTCCTTTATCGTCCTAAATTGATATAAAATTTCATCAAGACAGGAAATGATACATCCCACATTGATACACTTCTAAATTGACGTGCACATCTCAAATCAGACCGCACCCAAAATTTGGTGCATTCCATGTCACCATCGTTCACTCCGCTACGTAATAAATACACGTGCGTGCAAGAGGAATAATGGGCCGAAATGTCCTTAAACTAACATCCGTCCCCAAAATGGGAATGTTGGACCAAAATGTCCTTAAGCTAATATTTGCCACAAACACGGCGATAATGGGCCATGATGTCCTAAAAATAAAATAGTTGAGCCAATATGCTCATTTGTTTCTAAGTTGATCTTAGTCTTAAATATGACTAACGATCATTATATCAAATCCAAATATCCCATGAACTGAGAGATATCATTTATATGAGATCTGCGTCCTAAGTTCATTCCCGTTGGCAAACCAAGCTACCAACGTGGACACTGTCAAGCAAATCCATGACCCAAACCTAAATCTAAAATATACGGATTTGGATTAATCCGTGCCCTACGGGCGACGACAAAAACTAGTCTTCGTATACAATCCATATGCAATCCAAAATAAACAAACACAACACGACACGAAGTGAACTACTGGAGCAGGAGAAAGTGGTTATCGCAACGCGATAACATAATTAACTACAGGGGCTTGCGCTTGCAGGGAAGAGCATTCCCACAATCAAAACCGTCTCATAAATGAGGGGGAATCTGATAAAATTTGCTACAACGGTCGCATCTGTCCAAACCTCCGATATATTGTGCCATAAATCAACTTGGTATCTTTCGAGAGGTGGGTGGATAAGTCTAAATAGCATCTGCCGCAAATTCAGGCTAGATGTCCTAACGTCTCAGTCTGGTTTTTCGGCGGTGAACAGATTCTGGCACGCCCGGTGGGACCTCTTCCTTTTTCCACTCCACATTTCGTTTGTCGTGTTTTTCCGCGATCAAATAATCACGGTATGCATGTTTGTAGTTGCCCTTGAGTGATGAGATACTGAAGCGGTGTTTTGTCTCTTTCGAGAATGGCGTTTGCTTCCACTCACGGAAACTCAGGCTCTATCACATCTGGCGGAGTCAAGTATGGGTCACTTGCAGTATCAAATTTCTTCATTCCGGTTCTTCAAGAAATCAATGGACTATCTCCTACCCTCGGTGCCTCAACACCGAAGGAGGAAGCCCATAAAACGTTTTTCTTCCACAGGCTGGCTCCTCAAACTGTCGCTTTGCCGACGGAATCGGTCTCCAAAAAACTGGTACCTTCCAAAGACCAAGGTCGATGTAGGGGGCAGAATATTCAAGCTCTCAAAAAAAATAGGGGGAAGGCTCAAAAAAATCCTGAGGTCGATCGACGTTGATATCGGCGTCATACAAGACAAGCTGGGGGAAGTTCTCTGTTCGTGTTGACTCCACTCGCTCCAACTCTAATGGCGAATGCTGCTGTTCCAACCGGGAACAGTTTCGAACTGCTGCAAAGGGTTAGACAAAATTCTCCCATCACAATATTGAAGAAATCTCCGCAGCCCATTGAGATCCATGGAGAGCAGAAGCCAGTTCTCTTTCTGATAAAACTTTCCTCATTTATATATAAGGTGTGGAAGTAAGCGAGGAACTCTGTCATCGTCCGCGGCTCTTCCCTTAAACGCCAGCCAAACTGTGATAACTCCCTTTCCAAATACAAGGAGACTCATCCTAAGGCGGGTCCTGATACGATGGCTCTTCCCAAAGCAGCTTCTCATAAAAAAGAGAGGCCAGATAAAGCTCGAGTGCCTGAGGCAAACTCCAAAGGCCAAAACTCCAAACACCCCAAGCCTGGGGGCATGGTAGTTCACACAGTCTACATGGTGAACTCCAAAGACGGAATTCGTGCTTCCACTAGTCTCGGATCACATACCCGGTATCTGATAAATGCTCAACTGCAACGCGAAAAGCTGCAAGAGAAGCTTGCTCAGGCGGCAGCACTCGCTAATCCATCGCATGAAGAAAATCCCGAGGACGCACCTAAAGAAAGAGTAGGGAAGGAGTCGGATATTGATTTCCTAAAGCGCGCTTGCAACGCCCCATGCCCTAGTATAGATAGTATTGTCCGCTCTGGCCGAAACAACACGGTTTTTCCCTTTAGAGCGAACCAGACCCGACCAGGGGCCACTTCCCAGGAGGTCACCATCCCAAGACTTCCCTGGCCCGAGCACGCTTAACTACGGAGTTCTCAAGCTCCTTTAGTTCTGGTTCACTTAGCCCGCACATATTGAATAGGTGGCCCCCGCCCTCTTGGAATGACAATTGGCGTGGCACTTTGTTCATTGTGGCACTTTGCTCCGTGAACAAGACCTACCTTTGAACAATGGTTCGTCCTCGAACCACAGACCTACTACTGAGGGACCTGCATGGGCTACCATAAATGTAATGTCTCATGCCCCAGTACAGATGGTATTGTCCGCTCTGGCCGAAACCGCACGGTTTTTCCTTTTAGAGCGAACCAGACCCGACCAGGGGCCACTTCCCAGGAGGTCACCCATCCTAAGACTTCCCTGGCCCGATCACGCTTAACTACGGAGTTCTCAAGCTTCTGTAGTTCCGGTTCACTTAAAAGGCGCCTCTATAATTGAGGGTGGTATCATTATATTTATAATGCAGTCCGGTTCTCTTTCGGAATGTGTTCCGAAGATTCCCCATTGTTCTACAGTGGGTCCAACGGACTCTAGAGGTGGCCCCCACTTATTGAATAGGTGGCCCCGCCCTCTTGGTATGACAATTGGCATGGCACCCGAGCACGCTTAACTACGGAGTTCTCAAGCTCCTGTAGTTCCGGTTCACTTAAAAGGCGCCTCTATAATTGAGAGTGGTATCATTATATTTATAATGCAGTCCGGTTCTCTTTCGGAATGTGTTCCGAAGATTCCCCATTGTTCTATAGTGGGTCCCACGGACTCTAGAGGTGGCCCCTACATATTGAATAGGTGGCCCCCGTCCTCTTGGTATGACATTTGGCGTGGCACTTTGTTCTTTGTGGCACTTTGCTCCGTGAACAAGAACCGGGTCCCGACATTCTCCCACCTTTGAACAATGGTTCGTGCTCGAACCACAGACCTACTACTGAGGGACCTGCATGGGCTACCATAAATGTAACGCCCCACGCCCCAGTACAGATGGTATTGTCCGCTCTAGCCGAAACCGCACGGTTTTTCCCTTTAGAGCGAACCGGACCCGACCACGGGCCACTTCCCAGGAGGTCACCCATCCCAAGACTTCCCTGGCCCGAGCACGCTTAACTACGGAGTTCTCAAGCTCCTGTAGTTCCGGTTCACTTAAAAGGTGCCTCTGTAATTGAGGGTGGTATCATTATATTTATAATGCAGGACGGTTCTCTTTCGGAATGTGTTCCGAAGATTCCCCATTGTTCTACAGTGGGTCCCACGGACTCTAGAGGTGGCCTCCACATATTGAATAGGTGGCCCCCGCCCTCTTGGTATGACAATTGGCGTGACACTTTATTCTGTGTGGCACTTTGCTCCATGAACGAGAACCGGGTCCCGACATTATTTTCATGTGAAGTGATTCTTTTGATTTAGATAAATGTAACGCCCTACGCCCCAGTACAGATTGTATTGTCCGCTCTGGCCGAAACCGCACGGTTTTTCCCTTTAGAGCAAACCGGACTCGACCGGGGGACAATTCCTAGGAGGTCACCCATCCCAAGACTTCCCTGGCCCGAGCACGCTTAACTACGGAGTTCTCATGCTCCTGTAGTTCCGGTTCACTTAAAAGGCGCCTCTGAAATTGAGGGTGGTATCATTATATTTATAATGCAGTCCGGTCCTCTTTCGGAATGTGTTCCGAAGATTCCCCATTGTTCTACAGTGGGTCCCACGGACTCTAGAGGTGCCCCCCACAGATTCAAAAGGTGCCCCCCGCCGTCTTGGTATGACAATTGGCGTGGCACTTTGTTCTGTGTGGCACTTTGTTCTGTGTGGCACTTTTCTCCGTGAACAAGAACCGGGTCCTGACAGCGCTATCAAAAAGAGAAATGAAGAAGCGGTAGAGATTCCCGTTAAAATGAACCATATGGCCCGTCTGATTCAGAAGATGGCTGGAATGATGGTCCATTCCGAACCACTGGCAGATGAACCACCAGTAGTCGCTTTCAAAGATAAGGGTGACATTTCAAATCCTCTACAACCCTCATCAACGGTTGATGAGAAAATGATTCCAAAAGAAAATGTAAGTCGATGTAGTACACCCCAGTACTTATGGGGAGGCGGAATTTACAAAAACTATCAAGTTTAAACAACGAACATCGACTAACCGCTAGAATCGAAGCTAAACCCTAAAAACCGTATTCTATGAGTTTCTTTACATAAGTGATTAGGGATTATACCTAATGAACCGGTCCTTCTTCTTTATGTCCTCCTCGGTTCTCCTCGGCCTTCTCTAGGTAGTAGACGATCCACCCGAGAGCGAAACTCCAAGCTAAACCTCTAACTTGAGGTAACTAATCAACTTTGATTGCTAATCAAAGATGATAGGATGATAAAGAGTGAAGGTTATGGATTGTTTAGTCTAACTAAACCTTTGATCTCAACACATGAGGATTAAGGTTAGTATCTTGAAGATGAGAGCTTGAGGAGAGAGAATGTGTGTTATGATAATGAGAGAAGAGAGAGAGTGTATCATAATATTATGAAGCATTCTTATTTTCATAAAATCAATAAAGGAAATGAATAAGCATGCTTCACAAAATATCTTGTGATGATTCATTAACATGAGTCATTAAGCAATAAATGTGCATTAATGAAGTGAATGAATCACCACTATGACTCACTCTCTTTCCAAAACAAACCTCCTTAGTCACATCTTCTAGAAGCTTCTCGAGTAATTACGAGAACGCCCCTCCGATCCGTAAAAATACGGAAAAACTTTAGACTGTAAAAATCCAATAACCGGATACCAGTAACTGGCTTAAACCAAAGCCGACTGGTAAAATCTGTCCGAAAGTCGTACGCGCGTAAACGCACGTATGCGTCCGAACCCTTTGTCGCAAAACCATGCAACCTCTATATCGTTTCGCCTGGAGTAGGAAACTCTCTGTGTGGGACTCTAGAGACTCGACTACTACGCTGGCAGTGGGTTTAACCACAGACCGCAAGCGGCACTAGCTGTACGTAACGGTCCCCAGGTAGTTGTCGATAAGAAGGCCGATGAGTAAACCCATCCGAACTCCTACTGAGTCTGATGTGACAATCTCCATACAGTCCGGTCCGTTCGTCCAAGACTATCGCATATCGGGCCTAGGGGGGCGGCAAGCGTCAGTCCCCTAATAGCGGTATAAGTCGTGTCGGAGTGAAGCCCATTACACCCTGAGAAACTGCTGGAACCTACCAGCAAATCTCGCTTGCCCTGGCCAGGGACTTTGCGTAATGGCTCTCTGACACAGCACGATATCTACTCCCAATACCGGGAGGGACGAATCCTGTCTAACCGCCACTGCCTCCAAGTGCTCGGGACTGCACCCAACTGCTACCTGTTTGCACGACTCCTTTGAGCCGTGGTAGGGTAGCAATCTAAGAACAGTGGGACACACTCGAGGCGAAGTAGCAGTGTCAAGTCTGCGGACTACGCTGTACTCATGTCACCTGGGAACTGTTCACTGACGACTGGTATCAAACCAACCAACAGTTCCCTGTGAGTCCTGTCCGGTGTACCCGTAACCTAACGAGCACCTGTATACTATCTCCAGTACGACGTACTGACGGCTGTGGGACAGACCATCTCCCCAACTGGGATGAGAAGCGTACACACTAGTCTACTCCGGAGTATCGATGCTCTGTCTCGATAATCCAACGACCAGGGACCTGAATAAGGATGTGCTTGTAGACTACCCAGCCCCCACTAGTGTGACTGCCATCACAACGCTGGTAGCCAAGCAAGATCCTAAGAGCTCTATCAATACGTACACTCACATATTAAGATAGAAGAACCAAGTAGCATACTACCATGTTTAGCAAGACTGTTATATACATGTGAATATCCTAAGCTTCCATTAAGTAATATACAAGCTAGTATGATACAGTAATGGCCTTCTAGGGCATAAACACTAACAATCTCCCACTTGCACTAGGGCCATGTACTGGCATATCGCAGACCAATGATCTCGAGTAGCCTCTCGAACTGAATCTGAGGAAGGGCCTTTGTGAATGGATCAGCAATGTTCTCTTCTGAAGCAACTCTCCGAACCTCGATCTCCTGACGATCAATGATCTCCCTGATCAGGTGATACCGCCTCAAGATGTGTCTGGACTTCTGATGGGACCTTGGTTCCTTCGCTAAAGCTATAGCTCCGTTGTTGTCGCAATACAGAGGTATTGGATCAACTATGGTAGGAACCACCTGAAGTTCTGTTAGGAACTTCTTCATCCAGACTGCTTCTTTTGCGGCATCGCAAGCAGCTATATACTCCGCTTCCATCGTCGAGTCAGCAACGGTGTCCTGCTTGGAGCTCTTCCAGCACACCGCCCCTCCATTGAGGGTAAAGACATAACCCGACATGGACTTGGAATCGTCCTTATCACTCTGGAAGCCTGAATCAGCAAAGGCCTCCAACCTGAGGTCTTTTCCGCCGTAAACCAAGAACATCTCCTTAGTCCTCCTCAGGTACTTGAGAATGTTCTTTACTGCTATCCAGTGTTTCTCCCCTGGGTCTGACTGATACCGGCTTACCACGCTCAGTGCGTAAGCTACATCTGGTCTGGTACACAACATCGCATACATTATAGAGCCTACCGCAGAAGCGTAGGGTATAATAGACATGCGTTCCCTTTCCAAATCAGTCTTGGGAGACATCTCTTTGGAGAGGGTGATTCCGTGACAAGCCGGTAGATTACCGCGCTTAGAATCTTCCATACTGAATCTTTTCAGTACAGTGTCGATATACCTGGACTGCGAAAGTCCCAACATCCTCTTGGATCTATCACGATAGATCCGGATCCCCAGAATGTAAGAGGCATCACCCAGGTCTTTCATGGAGAACCTGTGTGACAAGAATCTTTTGACAGATTGTAGCATAGGAATGTCATTTCCTATCAATAGAATGTCATCCACGTACAAGACGAGGAATACGACACTTCTGGCCACAACTTTACTATATATGCACGGTTCATCTGGATTTTTGATAAAGTCATATTCTTTGACTGTCTCATCAAAACAGATGTTCCAACTCCGCGATGCCTGCTTTAGTCCATAAATAGACTTAAGCAGCTTGCACACTTTCCCGCTGCTCCCACTCTGATTGAAACCCTCTGGCTGATCCATATAGACGCTCTCTTCTAAATTTACATTCAGAAAAGCCGTCTTTACGTCCATCTGCCAGATTTCATAATCATGGAAGGCAGCAATAGCAAGAAGGACCCGAATGGATTTGAGCATAGCCACTGGAGAAAAAGTTTCGTCATAGTCCAAACCAGGTCTTTGACGAAAACCCTTTGCAACAAGTCTAGCCTTATAGGTTTCCACCTGTCCATCTACACCAATCTTTTTCTTGAAGATCCATTTGCATCCTATGGGTTTTACCCTATCTGGAGCAAAGTCCAAAGTCCATACTTTGTTGGTGTACATGGACTCCATTTCGGTCCGCATTGCATCTAGCCATCGTACCGAGTCGCCGCTCTGGATGGCCTGTCTGAAGTCAGTAGGTTCATCATCATCTATGATGCAATCCTCTCTATCCCCATCTATGAGAAAACCGTAGTATCTCTCAGGCGGACGAGACGGCCTACTACTCCTGCGGAGGGGTGCGGGAATGTTCTGTTCTTCTTGAACCTCTGGTTCTACCAAAATTTCAGTAGCAGCTTGTGGTTCTGGAATTTCTTCCAGTTCTATTTCGCTCCCATTTGTATCCTTTTCTAAAACTTGTTGTTCTAAAAAATGGGCATTACGAGAAACAAAAACCTTTTGTTCCTCTGCGTAATAGAAGCAATATCCCTTGGAGTTCTTTGGATATCCTACAAGCTTACATAGTACTGATCGTGCCTCGAGCTTGTCCACATGCTGCTTTTTTACAAAAGCTGGACATCCCCAAATCCTTACATACTGAAGATAGGGTTTCTTCCCACTCCACATCTGATATGGTGTGGTAGGCACAGTTTTGGTTGGAACTCTGTTCAAAATATATGCCGCTGATTCTAGCGCATATCCCCAGAAAGATCGCGGTAACTCAGTATTACTCATCATGGATCGTACCATATCCAATAGGGTTCGATTCCGTCTCTCCGATACACCGTTGTGCTGTGGAGTGTATGGAGGAGTAAGCTGAGAGAGAATTCCTTTCTCTTTTAGGTAACCTAGGAACTCGGCACTTAAGTATTCTCCACCTCGATCAGATCTTAGTGTCTTAATACTTTTGCCTGTTTGGTTTTCCGCTTCACTCTTGAATTCCAGGAATTTCTCAAAGGCCTCTGATTTATGCTTCATTAAGAAAACATACCCATACCTAGAGAAATCATCTGTAAAAGTAATGAAGTAGGAATAACCACCTCTCGCATGTGTAGACATTGGACCACATACATCACTGTGTATGAGTCCTAAGAGCTCGCTCGCTCTTACCCCTTGTCCAGTAAATGGAGTCTTTGTCATCTTTCCTTTGAGACAAGATTGACAAGTGTCATAAGTTTGATATTCGAACGTGTCCAAATATCCTTCTCTATGCAACTTAGTCAACCTTCTCTCATTGATGTGACCCAGTCTACAATGCCATAAGAAAGCTTTATTTAAATCTGGAGACTTTCTTTTTAGTGTGTTCTGGACATTGAAAATTTGGAGTTGGTTTAACACATATATGCCGTTATTTAGAGTACCGGACCCAATCAAACCATGATTAAGGTGGATGTTGACAACATCTCTTACAAACGTGAAATCATAACCTTTATTTGATAACAAGGAAACTGATATGATATTACACGTTAAGCTGGGTACAAAATAACAGTTATGTAAAACCAAAATGTGTCCACTCGTCAATCCTAGGTGATAATCCCCGACGGACGCAGCTCCCACGCTAGCTCCGTTAGCAACCCTGAGGATCATATCACCTTCCTTCAGCACTCTACGGTTTCTCAGTGCCTGCAATGAATTGCAAATATGAGATCCTGACCCGGTATCCAATACCCAGGAAGTAGAGTTGATTGACAGACAATTCTCAATTACAAACACACCTGAAGTCGAAGCCACAGCTTGCTTCGGTTCCTGGTTCTTGGCGTTCCACGCCTTGCAATCCTTCTTCCAGTGCCCTTTCCTGTGACAATGGAAGCACTCATCCAGGCCAACTACCGGTGCTGCAATCTTTTTCTTTCCCTTCTTTCCCACCTTACTAACACCTCCTCTAGGTCTGGGTGCGGCCTTCTTCTTCCTTCCTTTGGCCCTAGCCTTGGACCCGGAAGAAGATGAACCGCCAACAAACATAGCGGGTGTTTCCCTTGCCTTCTACAAGGTGCCCTCTGCACTCCTTAACATGTTCAGGAGTTCCGCAAGTTCAACTTCTTTTCCTTGAAGATTGAAGTTGAGGATAAACTGGGCGTAGGTGGGAGGAAGGGACTGGAGAACAAGGTCTGTATAGAGCTCATTATCCAAAGTCGTTCCAAGGTCCGCGAGCTCTTCAATATAGCCGATCATCTGTAGGACATGTTCACCTACCGATGACCCGACAGCCAACCTCGCTCGAAATAGTTTCTTAGAGGTCTCGTATCTTGCTATACGAGATTGCTCTCCATAAAG
Organism: Agapanthus africanus; assembly: GCA_030015575.1. Taxonomy (NCBI): domain Eukaryota; kingdom Viridiplantae; phylum Streptophyta; class Magnoliopsida; order Asparagales; family Amaryllidaceae; genus Agapanthus; species Agapanthus africanus. Next base: position 28,729,916 of record JASDDO010000010.1, on the reverse strand, counting down.
TTCCTTTGTATGGAGAAATATGCCATCAAGGGACATATCCTCGTGCCTCCTCTGATGTTCATTGTTCATCGAGGCAAGCACGATGCACTTGGCTCTCGCGCAATCTAAATCCCAGGTTTTACGGATTTCCTTATCCGCATTGCTGGATTTGGGACCAAGGGCAGCAGGTGCTGTAGCGGTGAGGACGTACCCCAGTTTGTCATAGGTCAAAGCCATCTTGACATTCCGCAGCCAATCTTTATAGTTTGGCCCCGTCAGTATATTTTTCTCTAAAAGTAACTTAAGTCCAGTCATTTTCAGGGTCGCTGCAATTAGGAGAGAGAGAAGAAAACTCTTTAGCATGATGCTCTTGCAAGTTTAGAGTGGTTTTTAGTTTATCTAAACTGGATGGCTCCCACTGTTTCTCGAATCCTTCCTCAAACCATAAAAGAAGAATTAGCCAAGACTATTCTCACCGTACAATTCTTGCTTAACCGTTCAGCCAGGCCGGTGTCGATACTTCGAGGGAGGTTTTCCAACGCTTTCGCGAAGTTCCTTAATTAAATAACCTCTTTTCTCTGGGGGCGTAACCCCGCTGACACTTTTCTGGACACCTACTAGGTTTATAGCATTGATCGTTAAGCGACGAATATCCTGATAAGTAGCATATACTCACAGTAGGATCGGGATCCAAATATCATCGTCTGATAATGCTGTAGGAATGCTACCAACATTCATCAAACTCAAAATGGTATGCACCTCTTTGCAAATTTCAGTTTCTTTAGAAATTCCCGATATAAGTTTTTACCCCATGCTCTTATGACCTTGGCGTTGGTCAAAATGTCATAAGTCACATGTCAAGTTCTACCCATCATTATCTTGTTAATTTGAACCCATCCGTATATATCCCTGACGTTGGCCAAATGATAATACGACTGTCCCAAACCAACTCATCTATCTATGCAACAAATGAATATCCAGCAGCTACCAAACACTATGCCATGACGTTGGCCAAAACTGCATAGCTTGAATACTACTGAATACCCAAATGAAATGACGGAGGGCTACGACTGGTTTTGGCGAAACCATAAACGTAGTGAACTTGATATAACCGAAGGAACCTGATAGCTTTTAAAAGGAGTGGTTAAAGCTCCGCATTTAAAAATATCTGTTTTAAAAATAACCGAGTGGTTTCATTTAAATTGTTCCAACGATTTAAACTTTGGTTTGTTTTACTTTGCATTATAGATAATGCGTCCCATCATTAACCTATCATTGCAGAAAACAACGAAAATATAACGTCCTCTTATGCCATCCGCATTCGCCACGGGGTCCCGTCATCACCCGTTAGGTTACTTAACTAACGACAGAGCGGGGGCTGGGCTAGCGCGGGTGTAAAACATAAGTGACGTCTAAATAGCTATAATAAATATAGATATTTTACATTCGTCTGACGCAATGATATTCATTCCAGAACACAGATAAACAATATTGGATTTGCAAGCAATCTGTATTTCTTTTGAGCCTGCAAGAAAAGACAGATTACACAGTTGTGATGAATAGCCGTTTACCCCACCCTCGACCCCTACGGGTACGGCAAACTACCCACCCGGCAGTCTGTGTACCCCACCTTGGGTCAGTCCTAGGAGCAAAAACAGTAAAATGAAATAATACAACGGTGGCTACAACCGCAACCTGGAAGTGCCCCGCGAAAATAATATTACAACAAATTACATTTACAACAAATGAATAAATCAATAAACCATTGTTAACCCCGGCTATACACCACAACAGTCCAATACAGTTTATATGCACAAACAGATATAACCATTTCAGAAATGTGCAACCCCCTGCCAACCGACATACTAGCAGTTGGGGGAGGTTTACGAACACATCAAACAATCACAGATATAATCCAATACGCAAATACTGTATTTTTCGATCGAATAAACAACTTCAAAATTGCTCCAAAATCTGCTCTGTTAAACAGTAACCTGAGCAATAATTAAATATTCCAGAAAACCCCAAATATCACAGGGGACCCACCCAAAAAAATTGAGCCCATGACTCGGCAACTCGGCCGCGGAAGCGCGGCGGATCGGTGCGATCCGCCGCGCTTCCGCGGCGCTTTTGTCGAGTCATTGGCTCAAATTTCTTGGGTGTTCTCCTGTACTCATGTCAAGCTCTCTGAACACACCAAAAAAATTTTAGGACTTCATTTTCACTTCGACAGAAACTTAACAGAACTAGGGTTTTCCGGGTTCGTTTTTTCGTTCGAAATTCGTACAAATTTGCGATTAAGTTATTTAGTGTTTAGCGAGGCTCTGATACCACTGTAAGTCGATGTAGTACACCCCAGTACTTATGGGGAGGCGGAATTTACAAAAACTATCAAGTTTAAACAACGAACATCGACTAACCGCTAGAATCGAAGCTAAACCCTAAAAACCGTATTCTATGAGTTTCTTTACATAAGTGATTAGGGATTATACCTAATGAACCGGTCCTTCTTCTTTATGTCCTCCTCGGTTCTCCTCGGCCTTCTCTAGGTAGTAGACGATCCACCCGAGAGCGAAACTCCAAGCTAAACCTCTAACTTGAGGTAACTAATCAACTTTGATTGCTAATCAAAGATGATAGGATGATAAAGAGTGAAGGTTATGGATTGTTTAGTCTAACTAAACCTTTGATCTCAACACATGAGGATTAAGGTTAGTATCTTGAAGATGAGAGCTTGAGGAGAGAGAATGTGTGTTATGATAATGAGAGAAGAGAGAGAGTGTATCATAATATTATGAAGCATTCTTATTTTCATAAAATCAATAAAGGAAATGAATAAGCATGCTTCACAAAATATCTTGTGATGATTCATTAACATGAGTCATTAAGCAATAAATGTGCATTAATGAAGTGAATGAATCACCACTATGACTCACTCTCTTTCCAAAACAAACCTCCTTAGTCACATCTTCTAGAAGCTTCTCGAGTAATTACGAGAACGCCCCTCCGATCCGTAAAAATACGGAAAAACTTTAGACTGTAAAAATCCAATAACCGGATACCAGTAACTGGCTTAAACCAAAGCCGACTGGTAAAATCTGTCCGAAAGTCGTACGCGCGTAAACGCACGTATGCGTCCGAACCCTTTGTCGCAAAACCATGCAACCTCTATATCGTTTCGCCTGGAGTAGGAAACTCTCTGTGTGGGACTCTAGAGACTCGACTACTACGCTGGCAGTGGGTTTAACCACAGACCGCAAGCGGCACTAGCTGTACGTAACGGTCCCCAGGTAGTTGTCGATAAGAAGGCCGATGAGTAAACCCATCCGAACTCCTACTGAGTCTGATGTGACAATCTCCATACAGTCCGGTCCGTTCGTCCAAGACTATCGCATATCGGGCCTAGGGGGGCGGCAAGCGTCAGTCCCCTAATAGCGGTATAAGTCGTGTCGGAGTGAAGCCCATTACACCCTGAGAAACTGCTGGAACCTACCAGCAAATCTCGCTTGCCCTGGCCAGGGACTTTGCGTAATGGCTCTCTGACACAGCACGATATCTACTCCCAATACCGGGAGGGACGAATCCTGTCTAACCGCCACTGCCTCCAAGTGCTCGGGACTGCACCCAACTGCTACCTGTTTGCACGACTCCTTTGAGCCGTGGTAGGGTAGCAATCTAAGAACAGTGGGACACACTCGAGGCGAAGTAGCAGTGTCAAGTCTGCGGACTACGCTGTACTCATGTCACCTGGGAACTGTTCACTGACGACTGGTATCAAACCAACCAACAGTTCCCTGTGAGTCCTGTCCGGTGTACCCGTAACCTAACGAGCACCTGTATACTATCTCCAGTACGACGTACTGACGGCTGTGGGACAGACCATCTCCCCAACTGGGATGAGAAGCGTACACACTAGTCTACTCCGGAGTATCGATGCTCTGTCTCGATAATCCAACGACCAGGGACCTGAATAAGGATGTGCTTGTAGACTACCCAGCCCCCACTAGTGTGACTGCCATCACAACGCTGGTAGCCAAGCAAGATCCTAAGAGCTCTATCAATACGTACACTCACATATTAAGATAGAAGAACCAAGTAGCATACTACCATGTTTAGCAAGACTGTTATATACATGTGAATATCCCAAGCTTCCATTAAGTAATATACAAGCTAGTATGATACAGTAATGGCCTTCTAGGGCATAAACACTAACAGAAAAGGTGGGCGCATATATCACTCAGCAAATCAAAGATCGCTACGCCCGTGAAGCTGCAAATAGATCAATTAAGACTAGTCGACCGTATCCGGCGCGCTATGATCAAATACAATACCCGCCAGAATACATATTTCCTGCGTTCCATATGTACAAAGGAACCGAGAATCCTCACCAGCACATCGCGCGATTTAAATCCATGTGCGGCAACACTGGAGGAAATGATATACTGCTCCTCCGACAGTTCGTCAGCAGTCTGGCATGCATCGCCTTCGAATGGTATTCAGAACTCCCAAATGATTCCGTGATGACCTTCGACGAGATAGATAACCTTTTCTGTCGGAGATTCTCTAGTATAAATAAACACCCTATTATGGCGGTGTTGGTCGACGAAAGGGTTGGACCGAATGAGACCTAGGTTCAATATGTTACCAGATGGCGAAATATCTGGTCAAAATGCGAGCGATGCATCGACGAAACAACAGCCGTGGGAATGTTTATAACCACCCTTGACCCAAATTCAAAGGTGTTCCTATATATGTCCCTCTTCAAGCCGACGAACTTCCAAGTGCTCATGGATAAAATGGCTTGATTGGACCTGATAGGTCAAGATGCTTCCTATTCCGATGAAAATATATGAAAAGCAAAGGAAAGGTGGCGTTTGTTGCCAACGCTAAAAAAATGAGCTGCACTGAAGCAACCTGTCGCCAAAATTGCGACGGCGTGGGTACTCGCTCCCCCCCGAAATATAGACAGAGGGCAAATTTCTCACTGGCGGAAGAATCTCTATGTGAGATGGTCCTTTCTTCAAAGAACAGAAATAATATCAAGGGACCTACAAGCGGGTCCTGCAATTGAGTGGAATAGCCTACTTGAACCAAAACCATGGAAGGGTGTGGAATCCATGTCCCCCTCCGAATAAGATGATGAGGGGAAAAGCCCCCAAGTCAAGTTCATTCTTCTAAGGAAGAAGAAAACTCAGCAGAAAGTGTGACGTGATATCTCATTCCTTCGTATGTGAAGATACTTTGTCAACGTCAGAAAGCGATATTGATGAACAGGGTGCAGGTGCCGAGTAAAATGCCCGGTATTTCCCGCAAAAACAACCCGATTGCTGTGATAATAAAAAAAGCAGTCCAAGAGGGTGAAAATAGCTTGAAGTGTGATATGTCTATACAAACAAAGGACAGGCAGCAATGCCTCAGCAAACAAGTGTTGGAAGGAATGAGTTATACAACTCCCCAACCAAATGATAAATAATGGACCAAAATGGCGATAATGGATCGAAACGTCCCTAAACTTGTGCGTTGCCTCAAAAACGGCGATACTAGACCGAGATGTTCCTAAACTAGACATTCGCCTTAAACACGGTGATAATGGACCGAAATGTGCCTAAACTAGAGCGTTCCCTAAAAAACGGCGATACTGGACCGAAACGTCTCTAAACTAGTGTGTTGCCTCAAACACGGCGATAATGGACCAAGACGTCCCTAAACCAGTGCGTGCGTCGTCTCAAACACGACGATAATGGACTTTACACGTCCCTAAACTAGTGCGTCGTCCCAAATACGGCGATATGCTCTCTTGAGATCTATATTGCAATCGAAGTTCTAATGACGAAAGTTACAACTCAAGTCCCACTGGCTACATAGCTACTTCAGCGATGAAGCCACCCCCAAGTCCCGTCGGCAAACACATGGGTCACCTGCGACGAAGCTACTTTCAAGAGTTTCACCGTTCGCAAAAAAAAAGTACGTCTATAAGTGAAATGGGCACGGATGAAAACCCAAAAGGGCGTCGTGAGTAAAAACAGCAGGGTTATTGGCGAGTTTGTGAAAACCCGGAAGGGCGCGAACTCATTTTTCAAAAAAAATGCGGTACGTCCACAAGCGAAATGGGCACAGACGAAAACTCGAAAGGGCGCCGTGAGTAAAACAGCACGAGTACCGGCGAGCTTGTGAAAACCCAAAAGGGCGCAAACTCGTAAAAAAATAAAAAATAAAAGAATAAAATACGTTTGTAGGGTCCTTTCGAACTTGTGGGGAGAAAATACCCGCGTGAGATCTTTACGGCTACAAATGAGCAATACACTTAGAAATCCATATGATTTCTAAGGAGAAAATACACTTACGACATCCTCATGACTCGTAAGGAGAATTCCCCCCTATAAGACCCTCACGGTACATAGAATTCAAAAGCCTTAAGTTGCAGGGATCCAAACCTGTTCTTAAGACGTCATATTACCCAAGTTGCTCTACAGGTAGTTCGATATCGACTCTTGTATACAATCCACGGGCACGAACAAAATATGCTCCAACCGAGTTCCACCAATGACGAGAAATATCCCCGTATGGTGAGCGACACTTATAAGTCCTCTCGACTTATAAGGAGAAAACACTCTTGTAAGATCCTTACGACTTATAAGAGAAAGTGTCGCTTAGGAATCCCCATGATTCCTAAAGAGAAAACACACCTATGAGATCCTTACGACTCATAGGGCGAAATACCTTTATGAGACCCTTACGGCTCATAAAGTCAAAAAACCTTAGTCGACAGAATCCTAACCTTGTTTTCTAAGCCACCTTTGTTCAATCGATAAGGGAAAATGATGATTCTCTCATGGCAATATCCTTGTTGTAGCGATGCTGATGCCTAAACAGGCATCAAACTTCAAGTCCTCTGACGGCAAATGATGATTCGCTCCTGGAAATATTCCAGTTGCAGCGATACTGATGCCAAGATTGGTATCAGATCTCACGTTCCCGACTCATAATAAAACTCAGCGTGTCGCAAAAAAATGCATATGAAATAGCTGAAACGATAGGGCAATTTGCAACAAAAATCAGCGAGCAAAAAATATGCAAATGAAACAGCTGAAATGATGAGGCAACTCGCAACAAAAATCTGCGAGCAAAAAAATATTCGTATGAAACAATCGAAATGTTTGGGCAACTCCCAATAAAAAAATAGAGAGTAAAAAGAAAAAAATGAAATAGCCGAAATGATTTGGCACCACGAATAAAATAGCCGAAATGATTGGGCAATCACGACTTTCGCGATATAAGAAACTGAAAAGATAGAGTATCGCGGAAATAAAAATAAAATAAAATAAAAATTTTCTTCCCTGCAGGTAGGTCCACACCGACCCCTGTATACAATCCATGGGCTTAAACAAAATAAAGGGAACCATATCTTCCCACCAGGCTCCGTCAAAAGGAGAGCCCAGTCTTGACGGTACATCTACAACCTAAGGACTATCCCGACGTTCTTCTTATTCTGACAGGATGCAGATGCAACGTCAACAAAGCCCCAAGGAGCCAAAACAAAAGTGGAGCAATGACAAAATCCTAGCTCTGCTTTTGATGGAAACATCTACACCCTAGAGATCATCTCGACATATTTCTCATGCCAGCAGGATGCAGACACAATGTCAACAAGGGCCTAAGGGTCAAATGAAATTGGAGTGACGACTAAATCCTATCTCCTGATCTCAATGGAAACATCTGCAAAAGAAAACGCACTTTGGAGTCCTCATGACTTCTAAGGAGAAAATACACCTACAAGATCCTCTCGACTCGTAGGAAGAAACGTTTTTATGAGATCCTCATGGCTCATAAAGTTGAAAAGGTTTAGGTGACAGATCTAAACCTGATTACTAAGCCACCGTTGCCGTACAAGAAAGTCCAAACTGACTCTTGTATACTATCCACGGGCCACATTCGCCAAAGTTACATGCAAATGAAATGAAGAAGCTATTTACAGGTCCTCACGACTCATAAGGAAAAAATACCCGAGTAAGATCTTTACGACTCACAGAGGTGATGAACACTTAGAAATCCTCACGATTTCTAAGGAGAATATGCATCTATGAGATCCTCAAGACCCATAGAGAGAAAAACCTTCTTGAGACCCTTACGGCTCATGAAGATGAAAAAGTCTTAGGCGTCAGGGATCCTAAACTTGTCTTCTAAGCCATCAATTCTATGGCAATGCATTATTTTGCACTACTTAACCCACGTACATACCTACATAGGCAAAGTAGTGGGGGGGGGGGCATTTGTTCCCGCAAATTTTTTTTTGCTCAGAGCTTGTTGTTCACTTATAAAAATAAAAGGAAACCCCCATGTGTTAAACACGAGCACCCACATGAAAAATATGTATGTATCTCCTCAGATAGGATTAAATCCTTGAGCGCCTCACGCGTTTCCCATGTGAGTTTCAGCGCCAGCCTCTGTTAGGATTAAATCTTATAGTGGCGCCTCACGTGGAACAGACGTGAGCGCTGACATGCAAAGCATGCGAGTGATTATTTACAAAAGAATTATATTCTTAGGTGGTGCCTACGTGAATAACAATGAGCGCCAGCGCCCAAATTAAAGGGGGTAGAATTAAATTCTACATGGCCAATATTTCCCTAAAAACGTGGATATTCTCTGTTAAATAGAGTCGTTGGATCAAAGACCCAATAGTGATAATAAAATCATCAAATGATAGAATTAAATTCTATTAGGAAGAAAATATCCCCCTGATCTTTCTAAATAAGGATGATATTCTCTGTTGGATAAAAAATCCAATGTTAGAATTAAATTCTATGTGGGAAATATTTCCTAGATCTCTTTGTAATATAGAAAGATCCTCTCTGTTAAACAGAGGACCCTTGGATTAAATATCCAACGGTGGTTATAAAATCACCGATTAAACCATCTGATAGAATTAAATTCTATAAAATTCTATGTTAGGAAAATATCTTTCTAATCTTGTTAAACTAATAAGATATTCTATGTTAGGAAAATATCTTCCTAATCTTGTTAAACTAACAAGATATCCATATGATAGAATTAAATTCTATGTGATAGAATAAAATTCTATGTTAGGAAAATATCTTCCTGATCTTGTTAAACTAAAAAGATATTCATATGATAAAATAAAATTCTAATCTTATTAAACTAACAAGATATTCATATGATAGAATAAAATTCTATTTTAGGAAAATATTTCCTAATCTTATTAAATAAACAAGAAATCTTCTCTGTTAAAAAAAGAGCCTTTGGATTAAAAATCCAACGGTGAATAAAATTCATCGATTGATCTAAAAGATCAATTTGGTTGATCATGATCTCTCAATGAGAGATTTTCTTAACAAATTGATTCTTTTCTTTCTCCTATAAATAGGAGCAAAAAGATGAAAAGGGAAGAGGGGGACTCGATAAAAAAAAGAAGAGAAGAGACCATCCCATAAGCTTCTCAAAACACAAAAGGCCATAAAAAATGGAGAATTTAATTCTCAATAAAAGAAAAAGATCTTCATCCTCTCAAACCCTAGGTAAAGAAAAAAGCAGAGATCAAAATATCTCCTTTAGTTATTATACCATATCTAAGGGTTTAACAAATTTAAAAGAACTTAGTTTTTTCTCTGGATCTGAGATACATAAGAAAAGTCTCCCACAAGTTGAGAATTTAATTCTCATCGGGAAGATCTTGTTCTTGAGAATCAAACATTCAGGGAAGAGCAAAATTGAAAAGAAAGAAGATGGAGTCCATAATACTCCATGAACTTAGTTCCTTCAAATCAAGAATTTAGTTCTTTAAAAATCCGATCCAAGATCCTCAAAATAATGATCTTGGTGATCGTTAATATAGGGTTAGCATAGCACCTTAGCAAGGTTTTTGCAAGCATCAAACATGCTACTTTAAAATTTTTGGGGTGCTAAACAAACCCTAACCAAGATCTTAACTAGAGACTTAGGGTAAACATAGCAAGTAAACAACTTTACTTCTAAGAGTTAGGGATTACAACCTTTGTAGTCCGTTCCTTCACTTCTAAAGCTCCGTGTTGAGGTCCCTTCGCTGCGATCTTCGAGTACCCGGACTCAAGAGAGGTTCCATGAAGAGAAAAATGCAAGCTTGCTTCCAATCATCAACAACAAAGATGATCTACCTGGACGAAACTCAAGCCCAAGCTCTTGCTTTACTAATCGAGTATTAGCAAAGCAAACACCCTAATCTAAGTGGCTAGAATAGATGAGGATGATGAAGTAGGAATTTAGCTCTCATTTGTTTTCAATTTCTCACTCAAAGGAAGAAGAAAAAGAAATTACTTTGTGATGAATAATGAATTATTGTCCTATGGTTACAATTGCAAACCATGGTTAATAATGAAGACTTAACCCATGTAGAGAGTTAACTAGGGTAAAGGGTTTGGGTTGTGTTAATAAAATATCTACACAAAAATATCTTTGCTTGAAACAAAAAATAAAGCTTCTAAAAGCTTCATGAAAAAGCTAACCCAAATCAAACCCTAACTATGTTTAATCTCCACAAAACCTGTTGCATTTGTAATCATAAATTGTTACAATATTATATATCACATATATAATATACTTTGTAACAAAATAAAATAATACAATTAACATATATCACATATATATCAATGTATTAATCCAAGTGAGAAAAAGAATTTTTAAGTGAGTTTATATTAGTTAATGTAATTTAATATATCAAATATATAATTATACATTAAATTATCGAATCAACACTTGATCCGATAATCCGGCTATTTCACAAATAACCGACTAATATAATCTATATCAGTTCATCGAATCAACACGTGATCCGATGACCCGGCTATATCATATATACCCGGCTATATCAAATAACCCACTTGCACTAGGGCCATCTGTTGTAGTATCTCATACCCAACAATAAGCTGTGGTTGAAGAATCTCATACTCAACCATCCCATAAAAGTCTCTACTGGGAAATAGGCCTTTGTGAGTGGATCCGCGCTATTGTCCTCTGTGTCTACTCTCCTAACCTCGATCTTCCTGGAGATCATCCATCTCCATGATCAGGCGATATTGCCTAAGAATATGTCTGGATCTCTGATGGGACGGGGGTTCCTAGGCCTAAGCCACAACTCTATTGTCACACAATGGTTGGAACTAAGTTCATCTCATGAACTATTATATATATCCAGACCGCCTCTTTGGTAGCATCCTTGGTAGTGATTTATCTTACCTTTATCGTCTAGTATGTCACGGTATCTAGCTTGGAACTCTTCCAACATACCGTCCCTCCACTGAGGGTAAAAACAATGCCTGTGACTGACATTCAGTCGACCTTACCACCTTGGAACCATTCCAGTGATTCTTCCCAGGATCGATTGATACCATCTCACTACAACTAGTGAGAATCCTAATATCCAATTATATCTGTCTCATAGATCCAAAACCTAGGATTTAGGAGGTATCACTTTGATCCTTATGGAGAATCCTTGTGATAAAAGGAGATTGACCGAGCGTAGCATAGGAAACACCTTCCCTATCAAGAGTATGTCATCCACGTACAATACGAGGATCACCACCATACTCTCTACTACCTTTTCTGTATATACAAGGTTCATCTACCATTTTAATGAAGTCAAACTCTTTGACTACCACATCAAAACAGACGTTCCAACTCCGCGATGCCTGCTTTATCCCATAAAGCAACTTGCACACGTTTCCGCTGCTCCCACTGTCTACGAAGCCCTCTGGCTGTGTACTTATAGACGCTCTCTTCCAAATCATTATTTAGAAAAGCAGTCATGACACCCAACCGCCAGATATCGTAGTCATGGTATGTAGCAATGGCAAGTAGGATCTGGATGGACTTAAGCATAGCTTTGAAAGTCTCAACTTTTCCATGTACACCAAGTAATCTTCTCAAGATATACTTGCTCCTGATGGGGATTTAACCCTTCAAATAAAGCAGCCAAAGTCCATACTTTGTTGGTGTATAAGGATTCCATCTCAGATCGCATTAGCATCCAGCCATTCTTACAGAGTCCCCACTCTTGACGGCCTGCTCGAAACTAGTTAGGTCATCATCTCATGATGCAATCCTCGCTCCCACTGTCATAGAGAAGATCGAATTATCTCTCAGGTGGGTGAGGAACCCTACTAGATCGGCGGAGAGGCTGAGTTTCGTTGGAAACTATTGAACCTTTGGTTCTACTAAATCGTCATCTGCAGTTTCTGGAACTTTTTCAAGTTCTACCTCATGACCACCAATTTCTTCACAAGAAATTCCCTTTCACAAATGTGGCATGCTGAGAAACAAAACATCTTTTGTTCCTCGATGTAGTAGAAGATATTCCCTTGCGAATGCTTGGGATATCCAACAAACATCCACAAAAGTGACCTTGCCTCGAGCTTGTCCGGATTTTGCTTTAATGTATAGGCTGGACAACCCCAAATCTTAACATACTTAAGATATGGGCTCTTCCCATTCCATATCGCATATGAAGTGGTAGGCATCTGATTTGATTGGAACCCTATTCAATAGGTATGCAACTTCTCAAGTGCATAACTCCCAAAAGAAAATAGAAAACTCAGTAGTACTCATCATAGAGCGCACCATATCAAATAGGGTGTGATTGCTCCGCCCCGATACACCGACGTGCTATGGTGTATACGGAGGAGTAATGCTGAGAGAGAATTTCATTCTCTTTTAGAATAGTCCAGGAATCCCGTGCTGAAGTATTCTCCTCCCTGATCACTTCAATGGACATAATACTTATACCCGTTTTGGTTCTCTACTTCTAACTCATATTCATTGAATTTCTCAAAAGGTTCAGACTTGTGTTTCAACAGGAACATATGTCCGAACCTTGAGAGATAATCAGTGAATGTAATGAATTATAAAGAACCGGTCCTGGCATGTGTAGACAGGGGACCTTGCATACATCAGCATGTATCAATCCCAAGAGTTCAGTAACTCTTTCTCTGTTTCCAATAAACAGAGCTATGGGCACCTTATCTTTGTGACATGACCGGCATGTTTCACAAGATGTAAATTCAAACTAATTTAAATATGCATCTTTATGTAACTTTAGCTAGTCGGGTCGCATTGATATGACCTAGTCTACAATGCCTCAAGAAGGATTCGTTCATTTCTAAACTCTTCCCCTTGTGTGTGTTCTGTTCGTTAAGAACCGTGGTTTGATTTAGAACGTTTATACTTTTAGATAACGTGTCTGAACTGATCAACTCTTGATATAGGAAATGTTCAAAACATTATCCAACAATACAAAATTATATCCTTCTTTACTAATGAAGAGACTGATATGATGTTGTATATCAGGTTTGGTATCTAATAACATTCGTTCAGATTTAATGTATTCTGGTAATACAGGGTGATAACTGCCAACATACTTGGCTGCAACACTTACACCATTTCCAAGTCTTGAAACTTATCACACGTTCTTAGTTCTCTACCTATCTGTAGCCCATGTAACATATTACATATGTGGGATCCTGATCCGGTATCTCATACCCAGGACGTAAAGGATACTGAGAAACAGTTCTTTGCAATGAACACACCCGAAGAAGATGCACCATCATGTACTTTCTTCGTTTGGGCGGCACGGGAATTCTGGTAATTCTCTATTTCCTGCTCTGTCTTATAACAATTATAAGTTGGAGCGGGACCAACATTCCCCAGCGCAGTATAACAAGCGGGTTCGGTCAATACATCCGTATTATTATCTTGATTAAGGCGTGACATGGTCGCTATCTGGAGAGAGAGAGAGAAGAAAATGTAAGTCCATGATGCACACCCTACGGGTTGCGGAGAGGCGGAATACTTTAAAAACGGTTTTCTCACATTAAAAGAAACTAGTTTTGCTTTGCATCATGAACTTTTTTCCACTTTAGGATCTTTATTAAGCCTTATCTAACAAAACAAAACTAAGAGAGTGCTAACTACTGGGTCAAGAAGTTATACCCTCGTGTCTTCAAGTTGCTCCTTGCTCCTTGGTTCAAGCTCCTTGTTCTTGATCTACTTTCTTTGGCTTCTTCTAGTGTTTGGAAGAGTTCGGTTGCCGGTCTCCTTTGCGTCAAAGATGGATCCACCCGAGGTGCCTACGATCAAGCTCCAACCTCCATGAGATAACTTAGTGCTCAAACTTTCTAAGTGAGAAGACTAAGTAGATGTAGAGTGAGTGTAATAGATTAATTGATCTCAAAACTCATTGATTTGCAGCACATGCAAGTGTATGAGTTTCATGAAGAAGAAGAGAAGAAAAACCTAGGAGAGAGAAAGCATTTGTGAGAATGAATGAAAAATGAGTTATATGAATGGCTATGTATTTTTCACAATAATTCAACCATGGAATTCTTTAATCAAATAAAATGCAACCTTACTTGAATAGTAATTCCAAAGTGAATAAAAAATTCATAGCCATGCTTTCAACCCATGCTTCATAACTCTCCTAATTCCACCTCATTAATTCTTTAATGAAAAAGAATAAAACAATAATGAGGTGTCTCCTTCTAGAAGGTCAACCTTGTGAATTTACAAGAATGCCCTGTTCTGTATTTTCATACCCGTATCCGTATTCCGAAAAATACGGATACACCGAGATCAGTATAATCCAATACTACAATACTAGTATCCGACTTAAACGAAATCCTACCAGTATTATCCGTCCGATCGTCATTCGAGTAGCCAGTACACGAATGTGATAGAAACCCTGCCGTAAAACCATACGACATCTACATCGTCTCGCCTGATCCAGGGAAACCCACTGTGTGGGACTCTAAAGACTCGACAGTACGCTGGCAGTGGGTTTAACCACAAGTCCGTCAGTGGCACTAGCTGTACGTAACGGCAACCCAGGTACGTGTCGAAAAGGAGGCCGACGAGCGAACTCGTCCGTAACCCCTACCGAGCCTGTCCGTGACAATATCCGCGCAGTCCGGTCTATTCGTCTGAGAGTATCGCATGTATGGTCTAGGGAGGTGGTAAACGTCAGACCCCTAACAACCGTACAAGTCGTGCCGGTGTGGCTCAAGACCATCCGAGGATCTACTGATCAGTCCACCAGTAATTCTCAATCAGCCCTGGCCAGGGACTTATAGTAATGACCAACCGATCACAGTGCT
This sequence comes from Agapanthus africanus, assembly GCA_030015575.1. Taxonomy (NCBI): domain Eukaryota; kingdom Viridiplantae; phylum Streptophyta; class Magnoliopsida; order Asparagales; family Amaryllidaceae; genus Agapanthus; species Agapanthus africanus. The sequence goes on along the minus strand of JASDDO010000010.1, from coordinate 28,714,800 downwards.
ATATCGACTCCCTATACCGGGAGAGACGAATCCCTAACAGTCTCTCACTGCCTCCATGTGGCTCGGGACTATACCCAACTAAAACCTATTTGCATGACTCGTTTGAGCCGTGGTAGGATAGTAATCAAAGCACAGTGGGAACTCACACGAGACAAATGACGACCTTAAGTCAACAGACTATCTGCACACATGTCACCTGAGAACTGCTATCTGACGTTAGGTATAATACCATCCATTCAGTTCTCGGCGAGTCCTGTCCTGTGTACTCACACTTAGTGAGTATCTGTATACAATTTTAGGTGCACATCACCAATGGCTGCGGGACCAATCCATCGCCCCTCGTCAGGGTTTAGATATGTATACACTAGTCTACTCTGGAGCATCGATGCCCAGTCTCGATACTCCTACGACCAGGGACATTCAAGGATGTGCCTATTGACTATCCAGCTCCCACAAGTATGACTGCCATCACAACACCGGTTGTCAGGCAAACACCCTATGGGCTTTATCAACATGTATATAAATACAAAGTAAAATATATCACACGTTAAGATAAAGACAAACCAAATAGCGTACTATCATATCAAGCAAGATTGTCATGTACATACATATCCCTAGCATCCTATACAATGAAGGCCTCTAGGGCATATATATCCAACAATCTCCCACTTGCAATAAGGCCTATAATTGGCGCAATGAGTACCCACTGTCTGCACTAGATCCAGTTGCTGGCGTATCTCATGCCCAACATCTCAAACATCCTCTCGAACTGGACTTGAGGGATGGCCTTGGTGAATGGATCTGCCGTGTTGTCTTTTGTGTCCACTCTCCGCACCTTGATCTCCCGACGATCCACAATCTCCCTGATCTGGTGATACCGCCTCAAGATATGCCTAGATTTCTGATGGGACCTTGGTTCCTTCGCTAATGCCATAGCCCCATTGTTATCACAATACAAAGGTATTGGATTGGCAATGGACGGAACCACCTGAAGTTCAGAAATGAACTTCTTCATCCAGACAGCTTCTTTCGCGGCATCGTTAGCAGCTATATACTCAGCCTCCATAGTTGAGTCTGCGACGGTATCCTGTTTGGAACTCCTCCAACATACCGCCCCTCCATTGAGGGTAAACACAAAACCCGAAACGGATTTAGAGTTATCTTTGTCACTTTGGAAGCTGGAGTCGGTAAAAGCCTCGACTTGGAGGTCCCCATTACCGTAAACCAAGAACATCTCCTTAGTCCTTCTCAGGTACTTGAGAATGTTCTTTACCGCTATCCAATGCTTCTCACCTAGGTCAGACTGATACCTTCTTACCACACTAAGTGCATAAGCAACATCTGGTCTTGTACATAACATCCATACATTATGGATCCTACTGCCGAAGCGTAGGGTATAATGCCCATGCGAGCCCTCTCTTCATCGGTCTTTGGAGACATCTCTTTAGAGAGGGTGATCCCATGACAAGCGGGTAAATTACCGCGCTTGGAATCTTCCATACTAAATCTCTTTAGTATAGTGTCAATATACCCGGACTGTGAAAGTCCCAACATCCTTTTGGATCTATCACGATAAATCTTAATGCCCAGAATGTAGGATGCATCTCCCAAATCTTTCATGGAGAATTTCTGTGACAGGAAGAGCTTTACTGATTGTAGCATAGGGACATCATTCCCTATCAGTAGTATGTCGTCGACGTACAAAACGAGGAAGACTACTGCTCCTTCTACAATCTTCCTATAAATGCATGGTTCATCTACATTTTTGATAAAGTCAAATTCTTTGACCGTCTTATCAAAGCAGATGTTCCAACTCCGCGATGCTTGCTTTAATCCATAAATGGATTTAAGCAACTTGCACACTTTTTCGCTGCTCCCACTGTCTAAGAAACCTTCTGGTTGATCCATGTAAACACTCTCTTCTAAATATCCATTTAGAAAAGCTGTTTTTACGTCCATCTGCCAGATTTCATAGTCATGGAAGGCAGCAATGGCAAGCAGGATCCGAATGGATTTAAGCATAGCTACTGGTGAAAAGGTTTCATCATAGTCCAATCCTGGTCTTTGACGAAAACCTTTTGCAACGAGTCTAACTTTGTAGGTTTCCACTTTTCCAAATGCACCAATCTTCTTTTTGAAGATCCATTTGCATCCAACTGGTTTCACCCCAGGAGGAGCAACTTCTAAAGTCCATACTTTATTGGTGTACATGGATTCCATTTCGGATCTCATAGCATCCAGCCACTTCACCGAGTCTTTACTCGTGATAGCCTGCTGAAAATTAGTAGGCTCATCGTTATCGATGATGCAATCCTCTCGATCCCCTTCTACAAGAAACCCATAGTATCTTTCAGGAGGACGAGAAAGACTACTAGATCTGCAGAGTGGCATTGGTTCGTCGGGCTCCATTGAAATCTGAGGTTCTACTAAATCATCGGCAGTAGTTTGAGGTTCTGGAATTTCTTCCAGCTCTACCGCGCTCCCACTAATTTCTTTTGCAAGAAATTCGCTCTCTAAGAAGACAATGTGGCGAGCGACAAACACCTTTTGTTCTTCAGTGTGGTACACCAGATATCCCCTTGAATGCTTGGGGTATCCTACAAACTTGCATAAAACCAATCGTGCCTCGAGCTTGTCCGGATTATGCTTTTTAACATATGCCGGACACCCCCATATCTTGATATACTTGAGACATGGTCTCTTCCCGCTCCACAATTCATATGGAGTTGTTGGCACAGACTTAGTCGGAACTCTATTCAATAGGTATGCTGCTGATTGTAGCGCAAAATCCCAGAAGAAAAGTGGTAACTCAGCACTACTCATCATTGAACGCACCATGTTCAGTAGCGTGCGATTCCTCCTTTCTGATACACCATTATGCTGAGGTGTATAAGGCGGAGTAAGCTGAGAGAGAATTCCATTCTCTATTAAGCATTCAAGGAAACTGGTACTTAAGTATTCTCCACCTCGATCAGATCGAAGTGTCTTGATTCTTTTACCAGTCTGTTTCTCCACTTCATTTTTATACTCCTTAAACTTCTCAAAGGCCTCGGATTTATGCTTCATTATGAACACATGTCCATACCTAGAGAAGTCATCAGTAAAAGTGATGAAGTAGGAGTGACCACTTCGTGCATGTGTAGACATTGGACCACATACATCACTGTGTACAAGTCCCAAGAGTTCCGTGGCTCTTTCTCCGTGTCCGGTGAATGGAGATTTGGTCATTTTTCCTTTGATACATGATTGACAAGTTGCATATGATGAATATTCAAACGGATCTAAATATCCATCTTTATGTAACTTAGTCAACCTTGTTTCGTTTATATGACCAAGTCTATAATACCATAGGAAGGCTTGATTTGAATCTGGAGCCTTTCTTTTAAGCGTGTTTTGAATATTGAAAACTTGAGGTTGATTAAGTATGTATATGCCGTTTTCCAGTGTGCCAAACCCAATCATTTCTTGATTTAGGAGAATGTTCATGACATTTCTTTCAAGCGCAAAATTATATCCTTCATTAGATAACAAAGATACTGATATAATATTACACAGCATACTGGGAATACAAAAACAGCTGTACAACACCAAAATGTGCCCACTAGTCAACCCCAGGTGATATTCCCCTATTGCAATAGCATCTATGTGCATTCCATTGCCTATCCAGAGAGTCATATCACCTGTCTTCAGTGCTCTACGGTTTCTCAGAGCCCGCAAAGAATTACAGATGTGAGAACCAGAACCGGTATCAAGTACCCATGATGTAGAGTTTACTGAAAGACAATTTTCGATTACAAACACACCTGAAGCAGTAGCAGCAGCTTGCTTCGTGTCCTTGGCTTTGAAGGCCATGCAATCCTTCTTCCAGTGCCCTTGCTTGTGACAATAGTAGCATTCGTTCTTATCTGCCTTCACCCTTCCTGCCTTGTTCGTTCCCTGCACCTTCTTGACCCCGCCTTTCGGTTTGGTGGCTTTCATCTTCTTCTTCCCTTTAGCTTTCGCTTTAGATTTAGAAGAGGGTGATTGGACAACATACAGAACGGGGGTCTTCTCCTTTTTCAAGAAGGTCTCTGCTACCCTCAACATGTTGAGGAGCTTTGGAAGATCAGCTTCCATTTCGTGCATGTTGAAGTTCAGCACGAACTGAGAGAAGGTGTGGGGAAGGGACTGCAAAATCAAGTCGATGTACAAATCATTCTCTAGTACGCATCCCAGGTTTGCGAGTTCCTCAATGAGGCTGATCATTTTCAGGACGTGCTCTCCTACAGGTGATCCTGGAGCTAACCTCATCTGGAAGAGTTTCCTTGAGGTCTCGTACCTCGCGATACGGGAGTGCTCCTCATACAATTCCTTGCAATGGAGAAAGATGGATATAATATCCATACCCTCGTGCTGTTTCTGGAGTTCATTGTTCATGGACGCCAGCACGATACACTTAGCTCTCTCACAGTCTAGATCCCAGGTTTTGCGAACCTCCTTGTCCGCAACTGAGGAATCTGGTCCTGGGATAGGGGGAGGAATAGCGGTGGTAACATATGCCACTTTGTGTGCAATGTTGACGTTCCTTAGCCAATCTTTATAGTATGGCCCGGTCAGTGTATTTTTTTCAAGTAATAGTTTTAGTCCTGTCATGGTAGCTGCCAGAGAGAGAGAAAAGAAACACTCAACATATGCTCTTGCAAGTTTAGATTGGTTTATTAGTTTATCTAAACAGGATGGCTCCCACTGTTTCCTCAAATCCTTCTTCAAACCCTAAAAGAAGAATTAGTCAGGATTTAATCACACATCACAATACTTGCTTAACCTTTCAACCTGGCCAGTGTTGGTACTTCGAGGGAGGTTTTCCAACGCTTTCGCGAAGTTCCTTAATTAAATAACCTCTTTTCCCTGGAGGCGTAGCCCCACTAACACCTTTTCAGACACCTACTTGGTTTATAGCATTGATTGTTATGTGAGAAAATTTTCCGAGAGTAATCCTACTCATCAGTGGGATCGGGATCCAACTATCATTGCATGATGCCCTAGATGGAAGCCACTCTAGTCACCACACTCCAGAAGGTATGCTAAATCTGCAAGTTTCCTTTATGTTTGAAACTCCCGATGTGATTTTTACCCCAAGCTCTTATGACCATGACGTAGCCCAACAAGGCTGTACGACTGTCCTAAACTAATGCATCTATCTATGCAACAAATAAGCAACATATTGCTACCATACACTATGCCTTGACGTAGGCCAACAAACATAGCATGAATACGATGTGCTGTTTATTTGAAACGACGGAGGGTTACGGCTGGTTTTTGGCAAAAACCGTTAACGTAGTGAACTTGATATGATCGAAGGAACCAAGATAGCTTTTTTAAAAAGGAGTGGTTTAAGCTCCGCATTTAAAATTTTGCTTTTTGAAGAAAACCGAGTGGTTTTGAAATTGTTCCAACGATTTAGTTTAGGTTTATTTTCTTTGCATTAATGAATTAATGTTGTCCCATCATTTAATCCTACCATTGCAGAAAACAACGAAAATACAACGTACGCTTATGCCACCCGCATTCGCCACTGGGTCCTGTCATCACCCGTTAGGTTACTTAACTAACGACAGAGCGGGGGCTGGACTAGCGCGTGTGTAAAACATAAGCAATGCCTAATAAATATCATATATAAATATATCCAATCGTCGCACGCAATAATAAGCATTCCAGATCATAGATGAAGATATTGGATATTCTAGGAATACCGCACTTCGTTTAAGCCCAAAACGAAGGACGGTTCCACGGTCGTGATGAATAGCCAAAACCACACCCGAGACCCCTACGGGTGCGGCAAACTACCCGCCAAGTACCAGAAGTGAAGCAGTCTCCCTCAACAACATGAGTAGGCCACTAAGCACTTCAAAATACCCGGTAGTTTGTGCACCCCTCCTTGGGTCTATCCTAGGAGCAAAAACAGTAAAAAGAAATAATACAACGGTGGCTACAACCTCATCCCGGATGTGCCCCGCAAAAATAATATTACATCAATTTCAAAAATTACATTGAATGAAAGAAAAGAAAACACTCGTCTCACATCCCCCGGCTATTCATCATCGACAATCCAATAACATTCATATACACAAACCAACCATTACAAATATGTGCAACCCCCACTAATCGTCGTATAGCGATTAGCGGACGTTTCAAAACACATAAATCATTACAGAAGAACCGATTAGCTAAAGCAATTAGAATCTTGATCGAATAAGCAATTTTGAATCTATCCTCAGGTCAACACAGTACACAAAATATCTGGGCAGAATCAAAATATCCCAAAAATCACAAATCCAAAAACTAAGAATAACAGAAGAAATTTGGGCTGAATCTGAGTCAACTCGGCGGCGGATCCACGGCCGAACGCTTGGTTCGGCCGCGGATCCGCGGTGGGTTGATCGATTCAGGGGCCCAAATTTCATCAGTATTCTTAGAAAACCCTGCCTGTATTTTTAAGCCTTCTGAAAAAATTTTAAGACCAGATTTCAAAATCGACAAAAACTGATATTTTCGGATGTGATTTTCGGGTTTTTCCGGCGATCGAATTTCCAACACTTTGCTAACAAGTTAGATATGGCTCTGATACCAGTGTAAGTCCATGATGCACACCCCACGGGTTGCGGGGAGGCGGAATACTTTAAAAACGGTTTTCTCACATTAAAAGAAACTAGTTTTGCTTTGCATCATGAACTTTTTTCCACTTTAGGATCTTTATTAAGCCTTATCTAACAAAACTAAACTAAGAGAGTGCTAACTACTAGGTCAAGAAGTTATACCCTCGTGTCTAGTCCTTCGGGTCTTCAAGTTGCTCCTTGCTCCTTGGTTCAAGCCCCTTGTTCTTGATCTCTTTTCTTTGGCTTCTTCTAGGGTTTGGAAGAGTACGGTTGCCGGTCTCCTTTGCGTCAAAGATGGATCCACCCGAGGTGCCTACGATCAAGCTCCAACCTCCATGAGATAACTTAGTGATCAAACTTGCTAAGTGAGAAGACTAAGTAGATGTAGAGTGAGTGTAATAGATTAATTGATCTCAAAACTCATTGATTTGCAACACATGCAAGTGTATGAGTTTCATGAAGAAGAAGAGAAGAAAAACCGAGGAGAGAGAAAGAATTTGTGAGAATGAATGAAAAATGAGTTATGAGAATGGCTATGTATTTTTCACAATAATTTAACCATGGAATTCTTTAATCAAATAAAATGCAACCTTACTTGAATAATAATTCAAAAGTGAATAAAAAATTCATAGCCATGCTTTCAACCCATGCTTCATAACTCTCCTAATTCCACCTCATTAATTCTTTAATGAAAAAGAATAAAACAATAATGAGGTGTCTCCTTCTAGAAGGTCAACCTTGTGAATTTACAAGAATGCCCTTTTCCGTATTTTCATACCCGTATCCATATTCCGAAAAATACGGATACACTGAGATCAGTATAATCCAATACTACAATACTAGTATCTGGCTTAAACCAAAGCTTACCAGTATTATCCGTCCGATCGTCATTCGAGTAGCCAGTACACGAATGTGACCGAAACCCTGCCGTAAAACCATACGACATCTACATCGTCTGGCCTGATCCAGGAAAACCCTATGTGTGGGACTCTAAAGACTCGACAGTACGCTGGCAGTGGGCTTAACCACAAGTCCGTCAGTGGCACTAGCTGTACGTAACGGCAACCCAGGTACGTGTCGAAAAGGAGGCCGACGAGCGAACTCGTCCGTAACCCCTACCGAGCCTGTCCGTGACAATATCCGCGCAGTCCGGTCTGTTCGTATGAGAGTATCGCATGTATGGTCTAGGGAGGTGGTAAATGTCAGACCCCTAACAACCGTACAAGTCGTGCCGGTGTGGCTCAAGACCATCCGAGGATCTACTGATCAGTCCACCAGTAATTCTCAATCAGCCCTGGCCAGGGACTTATGGTAATGACCAACCGATCACAGTGCGATATCGACTCCCTATACCGGGAGAGACAAATCCCTAACAGTCGCTCACTACCTCCATGTGGCTCGGGACTTTACCCAACTAAAACCTGTTTGCACGACTCGTTTGAGCCGTGGTAGGGTAGTAATCAAAGCACAGTGGGAACTCACACGAGACAAATGACGACCTTAAATCAACAGACTATCTGCACACATGTCACCTGAGAACTGCTATCTGACGTTAGGTATAATACCATCCAGTCAGTTCTCGACGAGTCCTGTCCGGTGTACTCACACTTATTGAGCATCTGTATACAATCTTAGGTGCACATCACCAATGGCTGCGGGACCAATCCATCGCCCCTCGTCAGGGTCTAGATATGTATACACTAGTCTACTCTGGAGCATCGATGCCCAGTCTCGATTCTCCTACGACCAGGGACATTCAAGGATGTGCCTATTGATTATCCAGCTCCCACAAGTATGACTGCCATCACAACGCCAGTAGTCAGGGAAACACCCTATGGGCTTTATCAACATTTATATAAATACAAAGTAAAATATATCACACGTTAAGATAAAGACAAACCAAATAGCGTACTATCATATCAAGCAATATTGTCATGTACATACATATCCCTTGCATCCTATACAATGAAGGCCTCTAGGGCATATATATCCAACAGAAAACACTCAGCGTATGCTCTTGCAAGATTAGATTGGTTATTAATATATCTAATCAGGATGTCTCCCACTGTTTTAGCCAAATCTTCCTACAAACCCTAAAAGGAAAGACTTGCCGAGATTAATTACACCCTACAAGTTCGCCAATCTTTCAGCCAGACCAGTGCCGGTACTTTGAGGGAGGTTCCCCGTGCTTTTGCACGGCCCTAATTAAAATAAACCCCGTTTTCCCAGAGGCATAACCCCGTTGATACCTTTCTAGACACCTACTTGATCGGCTAATTGTAATGTGTAAAACTCTCCCAGGAGTAACTCTTACTCGCAGCGGGTATCGGGATCCAACTATCTCATAGGAGCTATGCAATCTCATTGCAAATTTCAACACTTGAAATTCCCGATAATATTTTGCCCCTAGTACTTATGACCTTAACTATGGTCAACATATCATAAGCACTAGTCAAGTTCTTCCCGTCATTTCATGATTAATTAGACCCACCCACATGACCCTCAACTATGGTCGACATAATCACATGATTGTCCTAATTAATCGCATTATATGCTGTATAGGAAGACATCACTTAGCTACCGTACACTACGCCTAAACTATAGTCGACATACGCAGCACGAATACTAAGTACTCTACTTCCTAAAATGACGGAGGGTTACGACAGGTTTTTAAGAAAACCTTTTGCGTAATGAACTTGATATCGTTGTATAATCGAGTGATTTTTGAAAAGGAGTTGTTTTGAGGCTTTTACAAGTTTTGCTAAAGTGGTCACTCCCGGTAAAGGGGTCTCGGCTCTTTCCTTATCGAATAAGGTGCTGGATATTCTACAAGGAATACCGCAGTGCAAAGCAAGAACTATAAAAGCAATCAAAAAGCAAACCGAATTTGTAGCATCTGCTAGATTTGCTAAAGAGGTCACTCCCGGTGAAGGGATCTCGGCTCTTTCCTTATCGAATAAGGTGCTGGATATTCTACAAGGAATACCGCTATGCAAAGCAAGAACTAGAGCTACCGGTTTTCGAAACAAGTTTCTACAACATCTTTAGGTTTCTTTTATTTCATTAATCTCATTAATGAAGTCCCATTTTTTTTTATGCTTCACAAGCATCACATTTGAAACGAAATCAACAATATACAATATATATCTCATATATATAATATAAACATTCATCTCAGGCAGTAATATGATCTCATCACAGAACATTGCAGCAGAAGAGCATATATGAAATATTGGATATACTAGGTTGTCCATGTTTTATTGCGAGCCTGTATAAAACACGGATTCCACGGTCGTGATGAATAGCCAAACCCACATCCCTAGACCCCTACGAGAGCAACAAGCAACACTGCCAATTCTATGGTTAGGAGACCCGGTCTCGACTCCTCGAGATGGCCTCCCACTGGACCCTAGAACCCGGTTACTTGTGCTCCCCGCCTTGGGTCTGTCCTAATGCGGAAAAGTAAATAATATACAATGGTGACATCATCCTCAACCCAGAAGTGCCCCAATAAAAGAATATTACATACATTGAATTTTACATGAATGAAAATAAAAACCCTCATCTCACATAAACCCCCCTGGCTATTCAAAACGCGACGATCCAATATAACATATCACAGCAACACATAACATCACAAGTTATCAACGTAAGTAAATATGCGTATCCCAATTGTCGTTGATGTATAGCAACGAAACCGGCGATACACCACATATTACACTTACGGTCGCAGAAAAGAAAGTGTAAAACTACAACAGTTGGAATCCGCAACCTCCTTAGACATCGCATGCCTAACCAAATGAATTCCTTAGACATCGCATGCCTAACAATTATAAACTCCGCATTTTAGTCTCAATATCGAAAACACTTTTCAATATCTAGTCGAGCAATTCAACAAGATTCCCGACAACCTGATCGAATGCTCGTCGAAAACTTTAGTAGACGGCCGCACCCCCGATGCCGTCGATGAAGTGCACTAAGGCGGAACACCGCTGCCGCGAGCACCCGAACGGATGCTTTTGGCGACGGGGTTCTCCTACAGTCACTTGGTCAGGGTTTGGGGTGTGGCTATCTATTAAGTTTACTCGGAGAGTATCCGCGTACGCTACGTGATTGCGACGGACTTTTGATCACATCAAAATCCCATGGCAACCGATCAAATGTGACTATAAACTGCTAGATTTATAACATTCAAATTAGTTATCTCATAACTACTTGTGGATTGCAAATATTGTATCACATTCAAGATAAATAGACAATGTTAAACTTTCCGATCGAATAAAGAAACACCAAAGATTTCCCTTTTGTTCTCAACAATTGAAATTAGTTTAAAAGCATCCATCACATGCCACAGTACCAATGGTCCAGCCGTAGAAGGGTCAAACCAACGCCTCACATGTGGCAACGCCGTACTGCCACAAACCCTAAGGTTTAGAGGCGGTTCAGACGGTCACATAATCGAGTTAAAGTTTTAGTTCTTCTAGAGGGTCCACCACGTTACTTGCACGACTGTGAATATTCTTTAACTAAGGAAAAAATCCAACACTTGGAAATTTTCCGGCAGGGGAAAAAGTGAGTTATTGACATCCGTTCGAACTTTTTAACACGTTCTAAATTACCCGGAAAAACTTAAACGAAGTTAAACTTTCCGATCGAATCAACGAGTTCCCAATATTTACCAGAAAGCTCAACACTTGAGTAGAATTAAAAATTCCTAGAAGCATGAAAAATTACCCAAGAATAAACCCCTGAAGTATTAACCTCTAACTCCTAAAGATGGCCGCGGAACCGCCGCCAAACGCATGGTTTGGCCGCGGTTCCACGGTCTCTTGAGGGAGTTAGGGCTTCGTACTTCACAGTAATTCTTAGAATTCCCTGCCTGATTTTCTGAGTATTTTTAATATGAAAAATTTCAACTTTTGAAAAAATTTCCAGAGAAGGGGTTTGTATCGGGGTTTCGGGGTTCGATCAGACTTCAAACTTCGTCCAGACAACGCCTAAAGCTCTAGCTTGGCTTTGATACCACTGTAGGGTTAGAATAGCACCTTAGTAAGGTTTTAGCAAATATCAATCATGCTACTTTAAAATTTTTGGGGTGCTAAACAAACCCTAACCAAGATCTTAACTAGAGATTTAGGGTAAACATAGCAAGTAAACAACTTTACTTCTAAGAGTTAGGGATTACAACCTTTGTAGTCCGTTCCTTCACTTCTAAAGCTCCGTGTTGAGGTCCCTTCACTACGATCATCGAGTACCCGGACTCAAGAGAGGCTCCATGAAGAGAAAGATGCAAGCTTGCTTCCAATCTTCAACAACAAAGATGATCTACCTGGAAGAAACTCAAGCCCAAGCTCTTGCTTTATTAATCAAGTATTAACAAAGCAAACACCCTAATCTAAGTGGCTAGAATAGATGAGGATGATGAAGTAGGAATTTAGCTCTCATTTGTTTTTAATTTCTCACTCAAAATCATCACATCAGAAAAAGGTAGAAAACTTTTCTCAAAAGAAGAAGAAGAAGAAGAAGAAATTACTTTGTGATGAATAATGAATTATTGTCCTATGGTTGTAATTGCAACCCATGGTTAAGAATGAAGACTTAACCCATGTAGAGAGTTAACTAGGGTAAAGGGTTTGGGTTGGGTTAATAAAATATCTACACAAAAATATCTTTGCTTAAAACAAAAAATAAAGCTTTTAGAAGCTTCACGAAAAAGCTAACCCAAATCAAACCCTAACTATGTTTAATCTCTACAAAACATGTTGCATTTGTAATCATAACTTGTTACAATATTATATATCACATATATAATATACTTTGTAACAAAATAAAATAATACAATTAACATATATCACATATATATCAATGTATTAATCTAAGTGAGAAAAAGAATCTTTAAGTGAGCTTATATTAGTTAATGTAATATAATATATCAAATATATAATTATACATTAAATTATCGAATCAACACTTGATCCGATAATCCGGCTATTTCACAAATAACCGACTAATATAATCTGTATCAGTTCATCGAATCAACACTTGATCCGATGACCCGGCTATATCACATATACCCGGCCGATATCTCATATCGCAAGAATCTAATACGATATCGCATACATGTATTATTCCCGGTCCCGCACATATCACATATGTGCTCCTACTCCGTTTTGCCTGAGCCAGGAAACCTTTGTGTAGGACTCTAAAGAATCGTCAATACACCGGCAGTAGGTGATGATCATATCAAACACCCAAAAGCTGCAAGCGGTCAGCTAAACGTAACAGCCACCCATGTATTGAGCAATCAGAAGATCACAAGCAAGCCTGTACATTCTTCTGTGAATCCAACCAGTAACACTCCCGTACAGTCCGGTCTCTTCGTCTGATATGTCGCATATGCAGTCTAGGGATGGTAAACGTCAGACCCCAATAACCGATAAGTCGTGTCGATATGAGGTCTATACAGTTCGAGAAAATACTGATAACACTTACCAGTAAATCCCAGCAACCCTGGCCAGGGATTTCCAGTTATAGCCAATCGAACACAGCGCAACATCAACTCCCTATACCGGGAGAGACGAAACCCCTCCTATCGTTCATTGCCTCCATGTGATTCGGGACTGTACCCAAAAGCCACCGTTTTGCATGCCCCCATGGACATGGTAAGGTGAAAATCAAAGCACAGTGGAAATCACACAAGACTCTATGACGATCTCGGGTCTACAGACTAACCTCTACCAGTGTAACCAGAGAACTGCCATCTGACGTGAGGTATAATACCATCTAGGAGTTCTCTGCGAGTCCGTTCAGTGTACCCAGTCTCTACTGAGCACCCATATACCTTCTCTGATGTCAAACACCAATGGATATAGGATCATCCATCGCCCATCATATGGGTCAAGAAGCGCATACACTAGTCTACTCTGGAGTATTGATGCCCTGTCTCGGTACTCCCACGACTAGGAACATTTGAAGGATGTACTGTCCCCATTAGTATGATATGCATCATAGTCCTCGTAGTCAAGTACTCATCCTAAGGGTTTTATCAACATGTGACATAGAGACAATCAGAGTACATGTTAAGATAAAGAGTAACCAGATAGCATACTATCATGTCGAGCAAGAAAGTCCTCCCTATATATGTCCAAGCATCCACTACAATATACAACGTTTGTACAGTAATGGTCTCTAGGGCATACATATAACTAACAGTTAATGGTCAAAATATCATTAACAGAAATTTAACCTCTTTGAAAAAATGAATAGGACAACATGGATAAAAGAACATGGAAAAAACGGAGTCCATAATACTCCAGGAACTTAGTTCCTTCAAATCAAAAACTTAGAACAAGATCCCAGATCCTCAAAATAGTGACCTTAGTGATCGTTAATGGTCAAAATACCATTAAGAGAGATTTAAGTTCTCTAAAAATATAAACAGAGATTACATATCCAAAAGAACTCAGCGCCTCATGTGAAAAGCACGTGAGCACTCAAGACCAAGTTACATAACGCCACACGTGAAACACACGTGAGGGCTGAAAAAAGTGAGTGCTATATGCAACTAAGTGCTTAGCACTGCTGGGTGTTATAGAAACCCAATTTTAGCCCAAATTGGCTAAGCATTTGTTTATGATGTCTAAACTGATCTTAGTCCCATACATCACAAACGATATTTATCCCATACTAAGTTAATCTTATTCTAAAATAAGGCTAATGATTTTTTGATGATCCACCATGATGTTTTCCCTCAAATACGGGATTTGGTTTAAGGGTATATCTCTCCATACCTCTGATATATGCCGTTGTAATTTCTCAACGCCTTCAGAGAGGTAGCGAGTCCCAAGAACCAGCAGTTCCTTTCTCATCCCAACTTGATATACAATTTCATCAAGACAGAGAATGATATATCCCACATTGATACACTTCCAAATTGACGTGCACACCTCAAATCAGTCCGCACCCCAAATTGGGTGCATTCCATGTCACCATCGTTCACTCCGCCACGTAATAAATAAACATGCACCCAAGAGGAATAATGGACCGAAATGTCCTTAAACTAACATCCGTCCCCAAAATGGGAATGTTGGACCGAAATGTCCTTAAACTAGTATTCCCCCCAAACACGGCGATAATGGACCGTGTTGTCCTTAAACTAAAATAGTTGAGCCAATATGCTCATTTGTTTCTAAGTTGATCTTAGTCTCAAATGTGACTAACGATCCTTAGATCAAATCCAAATATTCCATGAAATAAGGGATCTCATTTATATGAGATCTGCGTCCTAAGTTCATTCCCGTTGGTAAACTAAGCTACCAACATGGACACCGTCAAGAAAATTGTTGACCCAAAACCAAATCTAAAATATACGGATTTGGACTAATTCGCGCCCTACGAGCGATGACAAAAACTAGTCTCCGTATACAATCCAAGGGCAACCCAAAATAAATAAACACAACATGACACGAAGTGAACTACTGGAGTAGGAGAAAGCGGTTATCGCAATGCGATAACGTAATTAATTGCAGGGGCTTGCGCCTGCAGGGAAGAGCGTCCCCACAATCAAAAACCTCTCACAAATGAGGAGGAATCTGATCAAGTCTGCTACAATGGTCGCATCTGTCCAAACCTTCGATATATGGTTCCATAAATTAACTTGGTATCTTCGGAGATGTGGGTGGATAAGTCTAAATAGCATCTACTTTCAAATTCAGGCTAGACGTGCCAACGTCTCGGTCCGGTCTTTCAGCGGTGAACATAACTTAGCAAGTCTTTTCTCATTGATATGACCAAGTCTACAATGCCACAAGTAGGCTACATTCGTATCTGAAATCTTTCTCTTGCGTGTGTTTTGTATATTGAAATCTATGTTTTTATTAAGAACATAGATACCATTACATAATGTGCCTTCTGCAACTAATACCTGATTTAGGTAAATGTTCATGATATTTCTATCTAGAACAAAGTTATATCTATCTTTATCTTGTAAAGAAATTGATATAATATTGTAAAGTATGGAAGGTACATAGTAGCAGTTGTTCAAAATTATGGTATTGCCACTTGGCAACACCAGGTGATATTTGCCGACGGTAGAAATATCAACTTGTGCTTTGTTCTCTGCTCCGAGGGACATATCATACGGTCCAACTATTCCACTTTTTCTCAGTCCTTGTAATAAATTACAGATAAGAGATCCTGATCCGGTATCTATTATCCAGAATGTAGGGCTGACCGAAAAACAATTTGTAATAACAAATACACCCGAAGAAGATGCATTTGAATGCTTCTCCTTCATTTAGGTCAAGTGGAAGTCCATGCAATCCTCTTTTCCTTGCTCATACTCTTGACAATTGTCATAAGTTAGAGCCGAACCGACATTCCCCGGCCCAGTGTAATAAGCTGGTTCGGTCAAGCCATACATTTATTTCCTTGATTAAGACGTGACATTGCTGTTACCTGGAGAGAGAGAAAAGAAACACTCAGCATATGCTCTTGCAAGATTAAATTGGTTTTTAATTTATCTAATACGGATGGCTCCCATTGTTTCCTCGAATTCTCCTTCAAACATTAAAAGGAGAACTAGTCAGGATCATTTACTCCTTATAAGTTCGCTAACCATTTAGCCAGGGGGTGTTGGAACTCCGAAGGAGGTTTCCCGTGCTCTCGCATGGACCTAATTAAAATAAACCCCATTTTCGCTGAGCCGTAACCTTGCTAACACTTTCTAGACACCTAATAGGTTAGTTAATTGTGATGTGAATCCCAAGGGTAATTCTACTCATCAGTGGAAATCGAGACCCAACTATCATTGCGTGATAATCTAGAAAGAAGCCACTCTAGTCACCACACTCCAGAAGGTATGCACACACTTTGCAAGTTTCCTTTATGTTTGAAACTCTCGATATAGTTTTTACCCCTAACACTTATGACCTTAACGCAGGCCAACATATCATAAGTCGTTAGTCAAGTTCAACCCGTCATTGTCCTGGATAAATTTAGACCCATCCGTACATGTCCTTTACGTTGGCCATAATAACTGTATGACTGTCCTAAATAATCGTATCTCTATGCAGCAAACAAACATCACCCTTTACCATAACATGCCTTGACATAGGCCAACATACACAGCATGAATACTAGGTATTACTCATTTGAAACGACGGAGGGTTATGGATGGTTTTTGGCGAAAAACCTTTAATGTAATGAACTTGATATCGTTGAAGGAATCGAGTAGTTTTGAAAAGGAGTGATTTAGGCTTCGTTTTAAAACGAGTAGTTGTTTCCCCAATCAGAGCAAAGCTCTGTTTGAATTTCAAAAATTCAAAAATTGAAGCAACGTTTCAGATTCCTTGCGCTGTGCGCAACGCGCCACGTGTCAAAAGCTGACACGCCAGCGCAGCGCACCCAATCAGAGCAAGGCTCTATTTAAAATGAAAATAAAGGAAGCAACGCTTCAGCTGTGTTGCGCTCTGCGCTGCGCGACACGTGGCAGCGCAGTTGCGCCGAGCTCTGTGCTGCGCGACACGTGTCAAGCGTAGGTGCGCTTGCGCCAACTGTGCGAGCACTAAAACAGAATTAAAATTCTAGAAAGATCTTTCTGATCTTGTTAAAAAAAGAAGATTATTTTCTGTAAAACAGAAGCCCTTGGATCAAAGATCCAACGGTGGGGAAAAATCCCTAAATCACTCAGAGAAAGATCTCTTTAACTGATTTAACAAATCAAATGGCACTATAAAAAGGCCCCTAGACTCCAAGTCTAAAACACATTGAGATTAACACAGAAAGAACTCAGGGAAATCTTCCGAAAACTTTGAAAGAACTCAGAGAAAGAAAAAGGTAAAAACCTTTGAATAAAAGAAGAATTTTCTTCTAAAAAGGTCAGTGATCTAAAAACAAGATCAAGATCTTGAATAAAATATATATAATAATAAAAAGAAGTAATTTACTTCTTCTTTAGATCTTTCTGATCTAAATAAAGGTATTGCCTTTTGATGAACCATTGGTTCTGGATTCTTAAAAGATTCTCTTCTTTGATCCAAAATTGGATTAAGATATTGAACAGTGCCCTGCACTTGAAAAAATTGCACTGTTGCGCTCTTGGGTTGGCGCAAGCCACCAGAGAGCGCCACGTGTCATCCCCAGAACAGACTGCGCTATGCGCTTCTAAAACAGAGCACTGCTCTCTTAAATTGGCGCAAGTCACCAGAGCGCGCCACGTGTCAGTAGCGCAACATCGCAGCGCACTGTCGCAGCGCACTGCGCTAGCAGACTTGCGCTCACCAGAGCGTGACACGTGTCACCCCCACATGGACTTGCGCCTTGAGCTCATCAATTGGCGCAAAGCGCCTGACAAGCCACGCGGCACACTGTCAGAAGATTTAATGCTCTGCATTATTTAAAAGAGGGATAGAGCCCAATTAAAAAGGCCTAACAGGCCTGATAAAAATGCCATGCATTACTTTAAAAAGGGCAGAGCCCAAACAGAGGTCTGTTAGACCAAAAAAAATGCTGTGCATTTAATTAAAAGCCCAATGCTATGCATTAATAAAGGGCAGAGCCCAAGCAAAGGCCTAATAGGCCAATGATAAATAAAATGTTGAACATTTTCAACTGGACTTAACCCAATCATGGCCATAAGTCCTCAAATTAACATTGACTGAGCACGACTGCTCTCTTAAATCAATTTACACCCGGTTCAAGGGTACATCACCGAACTCCTCTGATATTTATCGTTGTAATCCTTCAACGTCTTCAGAGAGGTGACGAGTCTCGACAACCACACATTGACACGGACTGCGGGGTCCTTAAACTCGTGGACCGAAACGTCCTTAAACTAATATTCGTCCCAAAATGGGAACGTTGGACCGAAACGTCCTTAAACTAATATTCGTCCCCAAAATGGGAATGTTGGACCGAAACGTCCTTAAACTAATATTCGTCCCAAAATGGGAACGTTGGACCGAAATGTCCTTAAACTAATGTTCGTCCCCAAATGGGAATGATGGACCACCATGTCCCTAAACTGGAAATCGACCGCAATGTCATTAAACTAAACAATAGAGCCAATTGCTCTCTTGTCGGATCCAAACGATCCCGTTAAGTTGATCTTAGTCTGGAGATTAGGCTAACGTATCCTTAACAAAAGTTTAAGTTGATCTTAGCCTTAAATAGGGCTAACGTATCCTTAAAACCAAAACCCCAAACCCAAATCTAAGAAAATACGGATTTGGACTAATCCACGTCCTACGGGCGACGACATAAATTAGTCTCCGTATACAATCCACGGGAAACCACAAACAAAATAAACACCCACGACACGAAGTGAAATTTTGGAGAAGGAGAAAGTTGTTACCGCGATGCGGTAGCGTAATTAACTGCAGGGGCTTGCGCCTGCAGGGAAAAGCGTCCCCACAATCAAAAACCCCTCCAGCGAGGGGGAATCTGACGAAGTCTGCTACATCGGCCGCATCCGTCTAAACCTCCGATATATGATACCATAAATCAACTTGGCATCTTCGGAGAGGTGGACGGATAAAACCAAATAGCATCTGCCCCGAATCTCAGGCAAGACGAACCTACGTGGTCGCGTCTCTGTGTTCGGAGGGGAACAGATTCTGGCTCGCCCGGTGGGACCTTTTCCTCTTTCCACTACACACTTTGTGTGTCGTCTTCGCGAACGAATCACAGTTTGTTAATGGTTGCCCTAGGGTTTCAAGTTACTAAGATTTGGTCTCTTGCTTTGCGCAGCAATCAAACAGCAATGGCGTCTAACTGCTCAAACTGCTCCAAATGCAACTGCAACCAACACTCCGCCTCACCTGGAGGCGTAGCCTATGGGCCTCAAGCGGCCTCCATCCTTGCTATGCCGGTAGAACAAGTGACTCTGGCTACCACCGGCCTGTTCTTCGGGACCATGCTCCCGCCAGCAAGCTTCACCATTCCAGTGCCCGTACCGGAAGCGCAAAAGAAGTCGGTCTTCGATCGGCTCACTACTACCACGGCCCCTCTCAATGGGTCGTCCAATCTCAAGACGACAGCCTTGGTTTTTACCAGGCTGAGCCTGAACCCCGATGGGCCTACCAAGAAGCCCATGACTCGTGAAGTGGCCGTCCCAACGAAGACAACCATATCTGTTCCTGAAGTCGTCAAGGAGGCTTCTCCTCCCGGAGGGTCGGTCTTCTCGAGACTGACTGCTCTCGTTCCCACTCCCGCTCAGAAATCTGTTTTTGACCGGTTGGACGTAGCTTCTCAATGAAAGTCAGTCTTCAAGAGGCTGACACCGGCAGCAGCCCATCCCCAGAACAAGGGGCAAGACGAAGCCGTCGCTGAACCAATCCCAACAACCCGTCACGCCCAACGTTGCCACTGGCGCTGGATAAGGAAGACTTGGGGCAACTCCCCGTCTGGGCTCACTCCACCAGCTCCAACGGTGGAAGTTAATGCTGCTGTTCCAACTGGAAACAGCTTTGAGTTGCTGAACAGGGTACGCAGAAATTTGCCAATTGCGATGCTCAAAAGATCTCCTCCACCGGTAGAGACCGCCGTGGAAGCAAAGCCAGAAAAGCCGGAGCAGTCTCCTCAACGGCCGTCCTCCAGGATCTACAAGACTTGGCGATGAGTCCGAGAATCGGTGATTGATCCGAATTTCTCTCACCAGAATAAGAAGTCGAAAGTTCAGCAGGAAGAAAATCCCCCTGTCAAGCAACGAAAGACGACGACCACCTGGGTGCCCAAAGCAACGGCCCTCTCAACTTCGACGGCCCACAAGAGAAGAAGGCCGGAGAAAATCCCCACGCTTGCGGCGAATGTCAAAGGCAGTGAACCCAAACGCCCTAAGTCCGGGGGCATTGTGGTACACACCATCTACATGGCGTCCGGGAAAGAGGACAGCCGTATATCCACAGGTCATAGACCGCTTATGCGATCGGTGACTAAAGCTCAGGAGCAGCAGCAGAAGCTCCAAGAAATGATGAATGCGATGGCCGCACTCACTGGGCCAAAAGAAAGCCCTGAAGCATCCTCGGATCAACGCCAGGAGCAAGAAACTGACGTTGAATTCCTTCGCAGGATATTGGAAAAGAAGGATAAAGAGGCTGCGGAACAAGCAGCCAATATAAAACGAATAGCTCTTCTGTTCCAGGACATGGTGGGTATGATGATCTAGCAAGATCCTCCAGCCGAAGATCCTCCGATCATCATTGAAGTTGACAGAGGAGAGATGTCAAATCCTCTACCGGTGCTGTCAACAGCCAAGGACGAGACAATTTCCAAAGCTGCACTGGATGAATATATAGCTCAGCAGATACAGGTTCATCAGGCAACTGAGGCAGCCGGTCAAGTCGTTAAAACGGGGCGACCATATCTGAGCTGGTATGATCAGATCAAGTACTCACCGGGCTATACAATACCGAAATTCCATGTCTATAAGGGGACTGGCAATCCCCATCAACATGTTGCCCAGTTCAGGGCCCTATGCGGTAACACCGGCGGCGATGATAAACTCCTGCTTCGCCAGTTCGTCGGCAGCTTGTCGGAGACGGCGTTTGAATGGTACTCCGAGCATCCGAACGACTCCATCAAAACCTTCGCTGAAATGGAGTTGTTGTTTACCCAACGCTTCGCATGTGCCAGTGAGCGTACTCCAATAACAGCTTTGATTAATGCGAGAGTAAAGCCGGGCGAGACTTGGGTTCAATATGTAATATGATGGTGGAACTTGTGGTCAAAGTGCGAACAACGCATTGAAGAAGCGCCGGCGGTGGGCATGTTCGTGGGCACCCTAGATCCTCATGCAACTATCTCACAGTTCATGATGTTCTTTAAACCAATCACGTTCCAAGCCTTGATCGATAAGTTAGCCCAGATGGATCAGATGGGTCACAGACCGTCTCCTCCAAAGCCGGACTCTCGAAATGAGAAGGGGAAAGGGAAAGCGATCGTCGTCGCCAATGCTCAACAACAGCCGAGCAACTTGAAGCCGGTTGTTCATCAAAACAATATGCGTCCACACCTGTCCCTCGAGGAGAGGCTGGGACGTCCTTACTCGTTTCCTCAGAATAAAACGAGAAGACTGTTTGAACTGGCATGGCGTAACAGACTCATTAATCTACCGGAGTCAAGACGTCCGTCGCAGCCAAACGACGTCAATGATCCCAATTACTGCCCCTATCACCGAGTATTGGGTCATCCGATTGAAGATTGCTACGTCTTCAAAAACTGGATTGAAGATCAATATCAGCAAGGCAAGTTCGCGTTATCCGAAAGATGGAAGGTGAACCCGCCGCAACCTCATACTTCTAAAAAGGTGAATACGCCGGGGGCAACGTGCTCCCTTGTTGAAGAAGCTCCATGGGAGGTTGTGTTATCAGCCAAAACCAAAAGGATGCTGAATGATCTCAAGACATGCCCGGCGGTCAGGTGGAAGAACCCACTAGAACCCCAGATCATTGAAGGGATGTTGAAGCCGCGCCCAACTCCAAAGACCGGTGGTGATGGCCCAAGCATTCATACCCAGCCGTCGAAATCTTCAAAGCAGAAGAAGAGATCCAAAAAGCCCGTGAAGCCTGGTGACAAGCGCACGGACTTACAGAAACAAATTGACGCGCTGGTGGAATACAATCAAAAGGCACAGACTCCCATCACACTCCAGGAGTTCCTCAACCACGTCTTTCAAGAGGAAGATGAGGGAGAGAGCTCATCGGATGAATCCGACGAATACGTGGCGAGTTGTCATGTGATCTCTCACTCGTTTACGGATGATGAGAGAACTCCCTGCACTGAGAAGCTGGGGGATGATCCTGAACCGAAACTTCTGGGGCCATCAGATGAAACCATTGATGCATTCCTCAATGAAGCTCTGTTGAAAAGTAAGGCTGATCGGGAATGCGAGACGCTCCTATTTGAAAAGGCCAAGCGCCGGCGATTAGACGAAAAGGTCGAGACACCCCCGTCAAATCAAAGTACATCCGTCGCGGATAAAAACAAGTTCAAGACGAGGAAAATGTTTGCTAAAGCCATATCAATGGGAATGAAGCTACCACCCTCTGAAGGAAGCACTCCCGGTGAAGCAGAAACACATCCTAGCTACTGCTTATATCATCGAAAGATTTCGCACCCTACTGAAGAGTGCGGCGCTTTTAAAAGATGGTGGCATGGATATGTTGCTCACCGGCAACATTTTAAGCGGATGAAACGCAAAACTCGTCGGGAGCAAAGAAGTGCGACCGAGGAGCATAAAAGAACTACCGGTAATTGTCGCATGGTCAACACCGGAGGATCGCAGGTTCTCACCTTCGGAAGCGACTCTGAGGAGGAAATGGCTCTGGGCCCTCTCTTTAAAGAATCCTTCTTATGGAAAGAGGAAGAGCCAGAGGCCTGCGAAAACATTCAGCTGCGCAATCGCACGCTCCCGGAAAAGAATCTCGGACCCACAACTAGAAAAGATAAGGGAAAGGAAAAGGTCGCTGAGGATATCGCCTTAGATGACCAAGTCATGAAAGAACTGACTGCCAAGGACCCTCCCAGGAAGAATAAAGTGGACTACAACATCCTAGCGGACCTGAGGAAGCTACCCTCTCAGCTCAGCATTCTCGACGCCCTCTTATTATCAAAAGAAGCGAGAGATTCATTAATTATGGCGCTGCAAGAGCCCGAGCAATTCCAAGCCTTCCTCATCGAGGAAAGGATGAAGGATGAATTGGAAGAAGTGCACACAGCCGATGTCACGTTTGGTGATGAAGACCTTCTCCTAGGTACGTGTGACCACAACTGTCCTCTGAACGTCTCTGGATACTGCCATGATATCAAGATAGTCAAAATCCTGGTTGATAATGGATCCTCCGTCAATCTCCTTAATGTTCGGGTGTTGAAGGAAATCTGCATGAGCGTTCAGCACCTCGCTCGTGATAAAATTACCATCTCCGGTTTCGACTCCTAGTCGTCACGAACTCTCGGATCTGTGATACTAACATTACTCTTCGGACTACTCGTCACGGATATTAAGTTTCACGTCATTGACGCCAAGACCTACTACAATGCTCTACTCGGTCGTCCCTGGTTACACGAGTACAACATCATCTCTTCTACGCAACATCAGTGTATGAAGTATTTCAAGGATGGTCTCGAGTATACCGTAACAGGAGAGCTGAACCCGTTCTCCGTGAACGAAGTCCGCAAGTATGAAGATGCAAAATACTTTTTGCCAGATTTCGAGGACACGGAGAGGTGTCACAAACCGGAGAACAAAGCCGCCGCCACCATTCATGTTTTCGGGAGTGATAACGAAGAAGAAGAAGAGATAGTTTACGCTGGGCCGTCTCGACGCAACAACTCGGGGCCGTTCGCCCCCATATTGATCTTCGGAAGCGACTCAGAAGATGAGGTTAATGCTGTGTTCTCCAGTCGGCCGTCAATATAAGCATTCCCTGGTGATGATCAGAGTTTGAAAATCACCATGATTCCGCGCGAGCACTACAAAGACCTTGACGCACTTGAAGCTTACAATGTGCAAGACCTGCAAACATTTTACGTCCCTCCCAAGCGAAAAGGCGAAAAGGCGATCCTATTCTATCGGTCCACGGAAACAAGAGTGGGGAAAGAAATCTGGCACGGCGCAGATTCTACGCTTGACAGTCTCCAACCCATCCGTTTGCCCAGATACTACACGAACGGACTAAAAAGGCTATTGAAGCGCCAAGGAGTACCTTTAAAACAGACTATTCGACAAGCTCGGTTCTACAATAGGATTTGGGATGTCCCTGGGACTCAGCGCAAGTTGTCCAACGGGAGAATGGAAACGCTTGGGCTTGGATATATGAGATCCGGGAAACGGGAATGAGTCCATAGTAGCTACGCCATATATAACTTCGATGGAGAAGAGGATGCCCTATCAGAAAACGCCGACTCCGTACCAAAACTAGATCCTGCAATCAAAGTGCCAAGTCCGTCATTTGAAGAACGAATGGACAAGCTCA
The DNA here is from genome assembly GCA_030015575.1 of Agapanthus africanus. Classification (NCBI taxonomy): domain Eukaryota; kingdom Viridiplantae; phylum Streptophyta; class Magnoliopsida; order Asparagales; family Amaryllidaceae; genus Agapanthus; species Agapanthus africanus. The sequence continues at coordinate 28,690,193 of JASDDO010000010.1, read as the reverse complement.
TCAGGAAAGCGGGTCAAAAAGCTCGGGATAACCATAACCACGAAATGGCCATCTACGAGAAAGCCAGGACACAACGTCTTCTTCAACAGGCTGCAAAAGACGAAAATGCTCCTCCCTGTCAACCTGTTGTGCAAAAGGCCCGACGCAAAGGCAGAAATAAGTCAAAGAGCGGAAAAGGCGTTCGACAGCGACAAAGCGGGACTAAAAAGTTACGCTGTCCAGAATCAAGTGGTCTGGATTCGTCCCTTATGAAGAAGATGAGTCGAGCATACTCCTTTCCGCAAGATAAGACAAAGAAGATACTTGATCTCGCCATAAGGCATCAAATGCTTACACTGCCGGAGTCTAAACACCCTGACCAAGCAGGCGAAGTCTTACACCCGAACTATTGCTCTTATCACAGGGTAATAGGGCATCCTCTCGAAGACTGCTTCACCTTCAAGAACTGGGTCGAAGATCAGTATCGGCTCGGCAAGTTCGCTCTATCTGACAGCTGGAGGGTAACGCCGCCACAGAAGCATGAACCCAAAGCCACGAGAGCAGAACCAGATCCACATCGGTCTTGGAAACGGGCTCGTACTTTTCATATGATAACAATATCAAAAGATGAACCCGAGAATGTGGATGACCTCCCTTGGTGCTTCAAAAACAATGGTGATAAGGTGATCTCAGAGTTTCCACCGGCGCCCAAAGGGCTGGAAGATGGAATACACACTACTGCAGATAACCTCAAGAAGATTGATTTGGGAACAACAAGTGACCCAAGGCCTACGTTTGTTAGTGAGCTGCTATCTGAAGAAAGGGTGGCTTCATTAAAAGACGTGCTCGTACAGTATAAAGATTGCTTCGCATGGAACTATTCCGAAATGCCAGGACTAGATCCAGAAATTGCTGTCCATAAATTAGCGATATCCCCGGAAGTTAAACCAATCAAACAAGCACCAAGAAGAATGCGGCTTGAGCTTGAGATGAGCATTAACGCCGAAGTCAAGAAGCTGATCGACTCTGGGTTTATCCAAGAAGTTCAGTATCCCGATTGGATCGCCAGCATCGTCCCGGTGATGAAGAAAAATGGGATGGTGCGCATATGTGTAGACTTTCGGGATCTTAATAAAGCCTGCTCAAAGGATGATTTCCCAGTGCCAGTCACCGAGCTGATGATAGATAACACGTCCACTCACGAGGTTTTCTCCTTCATGGACGGCTCATCAGGATATAATTAGATAAAGATGCATCCCGGAGGCCAGAAGCACACCGCTTTCCGGACCCCTTTGGGTATATTTTGCTACAAAGTGATGCCCTTCGGTCTAAAGAACGCTGGTGCCACCTATCAAAAGGCCATGACAAAGATCTTCGATGACCTTATACATGAAATCGTCGAATGCTATATCGATGACCTCGTGGTTAAAAGCAAATCATACGAGGAGCATTTAGAGCATCTGAAGACCGTATTTCAACGCCTTCGACAATACAACTTGAAGATGAACCCTCTCAAGTGCGCATTCGGAGTTTCCTCGGGCAAATTCCTGGGATTCATCGTCCGACACCGAGGTATCGAGATAGATCCGTCAAAGATCAAGGCGATCATGGAAATGCCTCCGCCAAGGACTCGCAAGAAATTGCGGTCTCTCCAAGGGAAGCTCGCGTACATCCGGTGATTTATAGCCAACCTTTCAGGCAAGTGTCATCCTTATAGTCACCTGATGAAGAAGGGAACCCCGTTCATCTGGGATCACAAATGCCAAGGCGCGCTGGACGAAATCAAGCAGTATCTACAGAACCCGCCAGTACTGGCTGCTTCGGTCAGGGGAAAACCTCTCATTCTGTATACAACCGCCCTTGAAGGTTCCTTAGGCGCATTGTGGGCACAAGAGAACGACCAAGGAAAGGAGAGAGCACTCTACTATCTGAGTCGAGTCCTACTAGGGGCAGAAAGCAATTATTCCCCCATCGAAAAACACTGCCTGGCGTTGATCTTCGCGATAACAAAGCTCAGGCACTACGCGTTGGCGCATGAAGTCCGTCTCGTTTCGAAGGTGGACCCCCTTAAATATTTAATGTCGAAGGCCATATTAACAGGGAGACTCGCTAAATGGGCCTTGCTCTTAATGGAGTTTTCGATAACCTATCATCCTTTTAAGGCAGTGAAAGGCCAGGCCATCGCCAACTTCCTCCCTGAGCATCCGATATCGGCCGATTTCCCTCTGAATTGCGAGCTGCCAGACGAACACGCGTTTGATGCGATCGACGGTAGTGATACCCGATGGGAACTCTATTTTGATGGAGCGTCTTCTATGAAGAAGCGCAAACAAAATACCCCTATAATCAAACCAGGGGTGGGCCTCATCTTCGTAACTCCACAAGGAGGGATAATGCGCTTTGCTTTCTCCTTAACAGAGCCGAGGACAAACAATGAAGCCGAATATGAGGCTTTAATAGCAGGCCTCAAGATCGCCATCGACATGGGAATTGAAAACCTCCTCATATATGGAGATTCTCAACTGGTCGTTAGTCAAGTAAACGGCGACTACCAGACGTGCAAGCCAGAACTGGTGAAGTACGGAGAAAAGGTGCAATAACTGTTGACCCAAATTCCTTCCTACACTTTGGAAAACATACCGCGTGCAGAGAATAGCAAGGCGGACGCGTTAGCCAAGCTCGCTAAAGAACTGGCTGTTGAGAACCTCGATGACGTCAGAATCGTGGTACGAAGCCGTCGGGTGCTCTCCCCAGCGGAAATATCTCCGGAATCACCTGAAGAGAAGAGAGCGACTGAGCAAATGTCTATGCAAATAAAAGACCAGGAAAAGGCTGAGGATTGGAGAGAAGTATTTATAGACTACTTCAAATCCCGTCGAACGCCTGAAGATGCGTCCTCAAGACATCAGCTTATGAAACGAGCTCTGTCTTTCGCCTTCGTCAGTGATACTCTGTATAAGAGGTCGTTTGATTCTTTTTGGTTGAGATGTCTGGGACCTGAGGAGGCGAAAAGAGTCGTTCAGGAAGTTCACGATGGACTCTGCGGTTCTCACCAAGCAGGCCTGAAGATGAAGTTAAAGATTAAACGGATGGGCTATTATTGACCAACGATGATTCAGGACTGCCTCAAGTATGCGAAGCAATGCCACTCATGCCAAATTCATGGGGACTTCATCCATCAGCACCCAAATCCTCTACATCCAACAGTGGCTAGCTGGCCGTTCGAAATGTGGGGGACTGATGTAATCGGCCCCATCGAACCAGCATCGTCCAGGGGACATCGATTCATCTTGGCGACGACTGACTACTTCTCCAAATGGGCAGAAGCAGTACCGCTAAGGGAAGTGAAGACGGAGAATATCCTCCATTTCTTCAAGACGCACGTCATTTATCGGTTTGGAACTCCGCGACGGATCATCTCCGATAACGGGCCAGCCTACAGAACCCACAAGTTCAGCCGCTTCGCGCAACAACATAACATAGACTGGAGATATTCCTCCGTTTATAATCCCCGAGCTAACGGTCTAGCTGAGGCCTTCAACAATACCTTGACGAAGATCGTGAAGAAGACGGTGTCCCAAAATAAGAAGGACTGGCACGAGAGAATACAAGAAGCTCTCTGGGCATATCGAACTATGTTCAAGACGGCCACGAATACAACGTCGTACGCGTTAGTCTTTGGTACAGAAGCAGTACTCTCCCTTGAGATAGAGTTACCCTCTCTACGAGTGGCAGTCCACTACGAGCTGACGGACGAAGAAAATGCTCACCTTCAACTTGAGGAGCTTGATGACCATGATGAAACCCGGCTCATAGCGCAACAAAATCTGGAGGCTTATAAAGAAAAGATGACGCGCTCATATGAAAGGTTGACCAGGCCGAGGACATTCCGCCAAGGCGAACTCGTGCTATTGGTCAAAAGACTTATGATCCCCAATCGCGCCAAGCGGGGAAAATTCGAACCGAACTATGAAGGCCCGTACATCATAGACAAGGTCTACCAGGGTGGAGCCTATCTACTCGTGGATATGCAAGGTGAAAGACCTTTCAGGCCCGTAAACGGTCGCTTCCTGAAGAAATACTACGCCTAATGAGTTACGGCCTAAGTCAATGATAGATGATGACGACTATGTCCGCTCTCTATATTTCCAAGCCCAAAACTCTATAAGTAGTAGCTGGCTAATGGACCGAAATGTCCTTAAACTAATGATGGACCACTACGTCCTAAAACTAGCTGACGACCGAAATGTCTTTAAACTACTACCGCGGCATCCTCAGGCTAACGAGATAAAAAAAGGAATAAAAAAAAATATATATATATATAAAAATATGTAATAATAAAGACGGTATGTCCATAAGCGAAATGGGCACGGATGAAAACCCGAAAGGGCTTCGTGAGTAAAAACAGCAGGGCTACCGGCGAGTGTTTGTGAAAACCCGAAAAGGCGCGACCTTGTTAGAAAAAAGAATAAAAAGAATAAAAAAAAAGAAGAATAAAAAAAATACGGTATGTCCATAAGCAAAGTGGGCACGGATGAAAACCCGAAAGGGCTCCGTGAGTAAAAACAGCAGGGCTACCGGCGAGTGTTTGTGAAAACCCGAAAGGGCGCAACCTCGTTAAAGGACACTTACATGGTCCTCTCGACCTTGTAAGGAGAAACCACCCGCGTGAGATCCTTACGACTCACAAGGGAGCAACACACTTAGCGATCCCCACGATTCTTAAGGAGAAAATACACTTGCGAGATCCTCATGACTCGTAAGGAGAACTCTCTTATGGGACCCTCACGGCTCATAAGATTTGAAAGTCTTGAGTTATAGAAACCTTAACCTGTTCTTAAGCAACTCCCACAACCTTCGATATTGCCCTACAGGTTGCTCAATATTGACCCTTGTATACAATCCACGGGCGCGAATAAACATTTCCCTAACCAAGTCCCACCCGTGGCTAGGGATATGTCCATATGGTGAACAACCCTTGTAAGTCCTCTCGACTTATAAGGAGAAAACCCTTTTGTAAGATCCTTACGACTTACAGGGGAACATACACTTAGGAATCCTCACTATCCCTAAGGAGAAAACACACCTATGAGATCCTCAAGACTTATAGGGAGAAATACCTTTGTGGGACCTTTACGGCTCATGAAGTCAAAAGCCTTAGTCGACAGCATCCTAACCCTGTTCGCTAAGCCACCTTTGTTCGACATCGACAGAGGCAAATGATGATTCACTCCTGGCAATATCCCAGTTGTAGCGATGTTGATGTCTAAACCGGTATCAAATTCCAAGTCCTTTCATAGCAAATGATGATTCACTCCTGGCAGTATTCCAGTTGTAGTGATACTGATGTTGAGATTGGCACCAGATTCCAAGTTCCACACTCGCGATAAAAAAATCAGCGAGCCATACGCGCATACAAAATAGACGAAATGATGGGGCAACTTGCAATAAAAAGCAGCAAGTAAACATGTATGAGTGCAAAATAGCCGAAATGATTGGGCAACTCGCAATAAAAAGCAGCGAGTGAAAATAAAATAAATAGCCGAAATGATTGGGCAATCGCGACTTTCGCAATATAAAAGCTGAAATGATAAAGCATCGCAGAAAGAAATAAAATGAAAAATATATAGAATGAAACTTTTGCCCTACAGGCGATATCACAGCAATCGCTGTATACAATCCAGGGGCGCAAACACGGAAGGCAACATATCTTCCCTCCCCATGCTCCATCAGAAGACGAAGCCAAGTCTTGACGGCAACTCATATAAAGCCCGAAAGACAATCGGAGATCATCTCACCCCAGCGTGGAGTGTTCACCACTTCGACGTTCGTCTCTACACAACAGATGAAATGTCACTACAACGTCCCTCCTCCAACAGGATTCGGACACACCACAACAAGTGAAGCGAAGGCCAAATTCCTAGCTTCAGGGTCTTGATGGTAACTCATATAAAACCTGAGAGACCACCAGAGATCGTCTTAACCCCGAGGAAATCAGTGTCCTTGGCAACCTCCTCGATTTAGGGAAACCAGTGTCCTTGATGAGAGCTTCTTAATTCGCGTCAGCCCGCAGAGAAACCAACGTCTTTGCAGGAACACCTCGATTCGTTTCAACCTCGAGGAAACCAGTGTCCTTGGCAAAATACCTCGATTCAGGGAAACTAGCGTCCTTGACGAGAGCTTCTTGATTCGCGTCGACCCGCAGAGAAACTATCGTCTTTGCAGGATTACCTCGATTCGTTTCAACCTCGAGGAAACCCAGTGTCCTCGGCAAAATACCTCGATTAAGGGAAATTAGCGTCGAGAGCTTCTTGATTCACGTCAGCCCGTAGAGAAACCAGTGTCTTTGCAGGAATACCCCGATTCATTTCAACTCCGAGGAAACCAGTGTCTTTGGCAAAATACCTCGATTCTGGGAAACCAGTGTCCTTGATGAGAGCTTCTTGATTCGCGTCGACCCGCAGAGAAATTAGCGTCTTTGCAGGAACACCTCGATTCGTTTCAACCTCGAGGAAACCAGTGTCCTCGGCAAAATACCTCGATTCAGGGAAACCGGTGTCCTTGATGAGAGCTTCTTGATTCGCGTCGGCCCGCAGAGAAACCAGTGTCTTTGCAGGAATACCCCGACTCGTTTCAACTCCGAGGAAACCAGTGTCCCCGGTAAAATACTTCGATTCAGGGAAACCAGTGTCCTTGATGAGAGATTCTTGATTCGTGTTGACTCGCAGAGAAACCAGTGTCTTTGCAGGAATACCCCGATTCGTTTCAACTCCGAGGAAACCAGTGTCCTCGGCAAAATACTTCGACTCAAGGAAACTAGCGTCCTTCATGAGAGCTTCTTGACTCGCGTCGACCCGCAGAGAAACTAGCGTCTTTGCAGGAACACCTCGATTCGTTTCAACCCCAGGGAAATCATTGTCCTTGGCAACCTCCTCGATTCAGGGAAATTAGCGTCCTTGATGAGAGCTTCTTGATTCGCGTCGACCCGCAGAGAAACCAGTGTCTTTGCAGGAATACCCCGATTCGTTTCAACTCTGAGGAAACCAGTGTCCTCGGCAAAATACCCCGACTCAAGAAAATTAATGTCCTTGACGAGAGCTGCTCGATTCGTCTCGTCTCGTGAGGAAATTAGTGTCTTCGCGAAGACTTCCCGATTCGTCTCGACTTGCAAGATAAAGCCTTAGGCAGCAGGGATTAAAAAACTTGTTTCCTAAGCACTGGGACCCTGCAAGTCGGTCTAAAATGGTCTCTTGCATACTATCCACGGGTCTCACTCTCTGAAGTCGAATCTCGACAAGGAGGGAAACAACCGCTTACGAGTCCTCTCGACTCGTAAGAGGGAAAATTCTCTTATATGATCCTTACGACTTATAAGAGAAAACGCACTTAAGAATCCTCACGATTCCTAAGGAGAAAATACACCTACGAGATCCTCTCGAATCGTAGGGAGAAAAGTCTTTGTGAGACCCTCACGGCTCATAAATTTGAAAAGTCTTAGGCAGCAGATCTGAACCTGCGGCCTAAGCCATCATTACCTCTTGAAGAATCCAGGACAAGATGCTCGCGCTAGCATCTGTCAACTATGTTTACTAAGGTAGCATGCTGATAATAAAAGAAAGAAAAAGGTGGAGAAATGACACAAGACATTACAAAGAATGTATATCTTTTATTCATAAACTTGATTGAGTACAAGATACATTGTGTTAAAGAACAAAAAAAATACATTTTTATTTACAAGTACAAATGATACAAAAAGTAGCTACCGAGAAGGAAGTGTCTTTAACAAATCCGCGAGCTGCTCGCGCACTTCCTTCAGCGCCTCCTCCTGAGTGGCTGCCGCGGCCACTTCTGCTTCCACCTGGGCCTGCTGCTGCTGGTAGGATGAAAGTTGCTCCTCAGCTGCGTGCTGGGCTGCCTCCTGATTAGGTGCATTCCGCTCGACGACGTCAAGCTGCTGCCTCATTGTTAACCCTTCAGAGAGGCATCGCAGAAGGCCTTCAAAGATAACCTTCAGCTGTGCAGCGTTTGCCTCCACCCGAGCATGCAGCTGGGCATATTTGCTCGAAGTCTCGCCGCACTCCTTACTCCTTGAAGTAACTTCCTGTTCGAGATAGCGGAAGTAAGAAGCTCTTTTCTCGATCCATGCCGCCCGTTGAGTGCTCACGGTCAAGATCTCAGGGGCAAGACGCATCGACTCCAGCTGATGCAGGCGGGCCTCGATCTCCCTGCAGTGATTAACCCTAGACTCGACGACGCCTTCATTATGAAAATTTACATGCGCCGCCAACATCAGGTTAACCTCCGCAGCGAAATCTGCGGCAGACGGGGGAGCGTCTGCGTCAAGCTCTTCGACGTATCCGCTCAGCATGCCCAAGCTCATCGCAGCACCCTTTGGAGATGGGCGTCTCAAGAAAGGGCCTGCCGGCATCATGATGCGAGGCTCAAAGAGGGTCCGAACCAGAACGACAGCTAAAAAGACAAAACACAATCAGATGACAATTCAAGAAATATAAGAAAGTCATCAATGAGGGAGTTTACTATACCAGCTGCAGCAGGAGGTAAAGCTGGGAGGACTGGTGGCCCAACCGATCCCTTATCTCCTTCTTCGATTTGTAACACTGCAATCAGGGCAGGGAAGAATCAGAAATAATTCCATTACTGAAAAAGGAAGGGTATTAATTGAAAATCATACTCACCAGCGCCGCTAGAAGAAGCAAGCTCCAATGGGAAGGAGAAGTGTGGGTGCAGCACCTGGTAGAGGTGATCAAAAAGCACTCCTGCAAGGACGCAATAGTATAACGTCAATACATGAATTATACGGCCGAGAGATGAAACTGATGGGTCGCGAATCCATACCTTCCAGCATATGCGATGGTACGAGAGAAGGCTGAGAGGTGGCCACCACCAAGGCAGTAGCCGACGGCGCTCCCTCGAGCAATAGAGCATCAGCACTGGCCGCACCTGCGTTAAAAACAAAGATAAACCTGTCAGGAAGGATTGCAAGATAAAAAAAGGGGGCGGTAACCCGAAATTTAACTGATGAGTCGCCAGACGAAATGGATGCGTCTCCCTCCTCCATCGACATGAATCCACCTCCCGTGGCCTCATCACCAGACTCTACGGGGGCCGTCGTCATGCTCGCGAGGCCAGGAGACGGCGGAGGAACGTAGACGGGGAGAGCAATAATCGGAGCATCGCCAGACTCTTGAGAGAGAGCGGCCGGCTCGTCCTCAGGAATCATGCCCGTCTCACCCGCTACTCCCTCGGGCTCAGCAGTCGCGGCCGTCTCGTCCACCGTTGTCATGGGGTCATCGGTCTCAGGCGCTCCATCCGCTGCTGCCCCAGACCCGGCTATAGCAGCTGTCTCATCCGCCGCTATCTTGGGCTCGGCATCGGCCACCTTCTCAGGCATAGTAGACGTGACCGTTTCGTCAGCCACTAGCTCGGGCCCGGCAACCCCGGCTACGTCGCCCACCGTCGGCTCGGGTTCAGCCAGTACCTCCTCTACTGTCCCCTTAGGCTCGACGGTTTCCGCCTCCCCTTCGGTTGGACTTGGCCCTGGAGGACAAGATATATAAGAACCGATATGTTTACAATTCTTACAACAAAATCTTGAAAGACACACTACTTGAGGTGGACTGATCGTTGGTCTCTCGAGCTACACGCACCGCCCGCCTGTGAGCAGTGGACAGGGCGATCGGAGACTCTTCCGAAGGAGTAGCAGCACGAAGAACAGTGCTTGGGCCCGCTCCCACGGCCAAAGCAGCTCTGCGCTCCTTCGCCTCGCGCCGCAACCGCTTCCTCTCCTCCCAGGCCGTCACGACGGACCTCTTCGATGCTTCCTTTATCAAGGCGTCTTCATCCTCGTATAGAGTTACCTCCAGAGCCTTCAAGGCATCTCTCATCGGCTTCTCAAGTCGGGTTTCACGCGGAGGCCCTGATGAGGCCGGGAGTTCAGTAGTTGGCCCGGGGAGAATCCCCGCATCGGCTTGCACGGCCCCTGCAAAGAGACAAAGAGAAGATTAGATATGCTATAAAAAAAGGGAAAGAAAATAAAGACTCAGCGAGACGAGACGTATCAACGCCCGATAGAGCGCGTTTCCTTTCCTCCTCGTGGAAGGTTTTCAGGGAAGCAGCGATAGCTTCTTCAGTAGTGACACCTGTAACAAAAAAAGGGAAAAAGCATCAGTCAAAGATAATGATAAAAGGGCGATGAAATGACGAAGAGTGTAGCTAATGATTACCTGACTGAGTGAGTTTAGCCAACATCGATTCGAGTCTGGTTGTTCCCTCAGAAGCCGCAATGGCGGCCGCCAGATCGGTGTCCGCTGGATCTACCGAGAAGCCCTCATTGCTGCCGTACTCGCATATACCTTCGGTAAGAAGGGCCTGAGGCTCTAAGCCGAGGATAGAATCGAGAGAGAGGAGCGAATTCTTCTTCCTCTTCTTCCCGCCAGCCCTGGGTGCACCCAAGATCAACTTGCGCTTTGCAGGCACCTTAGGGCGGCGGGTCGCGATATGCGCGCCCACGCCGGACTCCGGCGAAACCACATTTACCGTCTCCACTGGAGCACGGGGCACTGGTGGCACGTCCACAATAGCATGAGGTAATCCACGCAGAGGGCTCAACACGCGCGGTGGTCCAGCTCCAGCATCCTTCAGGGGAGGAATGCCGGGGTCCTTGGCTTCAGGAGAGCCTTGTGGTCGCCGCCGGGAGGCGCACCCTTGCGGTCAACCAACATGCGCTTCTCCTCACGGATAACTGGACCCATTGCGTGTGCGTACCAAGCGACGTACGCATGGAGGACCCGGGGGACGCAGCTCGGCTCGCTGATGAAGAATTGGGAGCCCGTATTCAGCCGCATAAAATGGTGCAGCGCGCTCCGTATCCCCTCTATGCTGGCCGCGGGCTCTTCCAAAAACGCCTCCAGCGGGACCCCCTGGTTATAGCTGGATTGTTGGGCGAACCGGTGGGGGTTATACCTCATCAAAAGTGTCGTCTCGTTCTGCCTGAACACCAGGTAACCCGGCCGAATGGAGTAGAAGTGAAGAATTTCCCGGGCTTTCAGTACGGAGGCCCCGTCCTTGAAGCCGTCACGAAGCGCCACCACCGCCTTGGAGGTTTCTGAGCCAATGGTCATGACTTTATCTATAAAAGAAATCTTCGCTCCGACCAGGTGTGGACGAAGGAGCAACCCCCTAGCCTCCCGCGGAGGCGCATTCACGATCGAGGCGCCGATCAGCCGCATGACTCTGGGGAGTCTGCACCTCTCAAAAAACGAAGGGCTCGTGTGGATGCCGAACACCCCGTGCACATGCATTTCCATCCCCGAGGTGAAGTAGTGCACCGGGAAATTGGCAGGCTGCACCCCAGGTTCATTAGCGTCCGCCGCCACGCTAAGTCCATTATATAGGTGAGCCAACCCGGCGATTCCTATTGACAACTGCAGGCCAGCCACCATCCGATGCGCTGGGTAGAAAACGGATGGCCGCATGTAGCGTGGGTGCATGGGGAGCGTGAAACTCCACATCCACAATCCCAAGAATCCTAAAGAGATGGTCTCCTCATCAATGCCCGGGGCGGCGATTTCTGATAAGGGCATGATGGCGGCGTCATGGAGATAGAAATCCTTTTGATCGTCTTTCGATATTGGTCGACGATCTAAGCCGAAGCAGAAAGGATCATCGAGCTTGGCGAACTTTTCACTCCGCTTCGATAGAATCTCCGGTCGAAGGAAACGGGCATAAAATCTGTGAAACTGACTCCCCGGACTCCTGATTCCAGAAAGAGACCTTCGCATATGTTCAGCACCTTCTCCAAGCCTGGAAACTGGTGCTGAATAGCATTCTCCAGCGTCAAATCAAACTCCAGCGGCTTGGTGGTGAAGACGTACTCGTCAGGAGGAAGCAGCTCCTCGTAATGCTCCCCCCTCACCGGCAAGCCCGAGATCTCGACGAACTCTTCCAAGGAGATAGAGACTTCCCTGTCCGTCATAAGGAAAGTGTGGGCGGGGATGTTCCATTATTCGATGAAAGCCTTAACCCACCACGTTGGAGGAGCGGGGTACTCAAACAGCGAGACGTTGATTGCGGAGTACAAACCGATCTTCATCAGATGCGTCCTCTTCGCTGACAGGATATATCTGGCCCACTGCAGATATCTGGCCGGTTGTCGCGGGGTCAATCCAATATTATAAGCCTGTCCCCAAGGGCGTGCTTTACCCTGACATATGCGCCGCCCCAAGATGTCCACGGCCTGCGGCGGCTGCACGGGAATGGCAGCAATCGAAGGCTGGAGAAGGTCCTCCGAATTCCAGTTCTTGACCTCCACGGCATACTTCACCGGGGGTTCATCCGCATAGGGGATCTACGAGATGGGCTCAGACGGTGTTGCGGAACCGAAGCTTTAGCGACCCTTGATGATGTCGTTATACCACCTACCCCACAGGTGAAGGTTCTTGTTCTCGGGGTCATGAGCCTTAATGAGAGAGAGCACCTCCCGGTCCACCGGCGCCTCGGGAAATCCTTCCTCCGAGCGAACAAATGGGAAAGACAGATCAGCAGACATGTTGCCTGCAAAAAGAAGGAGGACAAAAGTCAAACGTCAGTGCTATAATCTTAATTTCTGACACTTGGAACTTTAAAATTTATACCACACTGCAATACAGTGGATATGGGACCAAAGGGGGACCCACAAAATCTAGATGACAATTCATCAGTTAATAAGACAGCCCCATCATTGGATGAGACTGTCAATTAATGAGGAGATCCCCAAAAGAACATTCTCATTAATGAGAAATCCCTAGAGACAAGGAGAAAATCTCCTCTTTCAGAGCAAAGCTCTGTCACAGAGTGACACTTGTCAAACTCTGGTCTCAAGGGAATAAAATTCCTTAAAGAGCCTAGCTCTGTGATAATGATGGAAATATCCATCAAAAGGAAAATTAATTCTTAAAAAAAAAACTTATTAAACATTTTGGGATCTTAAAGATCCATGAAAACTCTTAAGAGTTCATCACCTTTGGATCAAAAGATCTTTATTTTTGTCCATGAGCAAGGCTCTGATCATGGGTTAAAAACCCTGAAACAAGATCTCTCCAGATCTATGGATTCTTGAGAGCAAGGCTCTGTTGGTGAAACCCCAAAGGGGTTTTTCTTTACATCAAAGATCTATGAAAGCAAGACTCTGTTAATTAAAGTTAATTTAATTTAAGTTAAATTTTACCTAAGATTTTTCTAGAGTTTGAACTCTAAAGTTCTTGAAAAACGAGAGCAAGGCTCTGAAGTTCTTAAAAGCAAGAGCAAGGCTCTGAAAATTAAAATTCTTGAAGATGGTGAACATCTATTGAGGACCAAGGGTCCTATTTATAGGCGCTTGCGCCCCTTCAACTCCTCGGTTGATCCAACGGCCAGGATCTTGCCACCGCTGCACTCACGTGTGCGCCACGTGAGCGCAAAGGTGAGTGGGCATTTGTTTCCCCAATCAGAGAAAAGCTCTGTTTGAATTTCAAAAATTCAAAAATTGAAGCAACGCTTCAGATTCCTTGCACTGCGCGCAACGCGCCACGTGTCAAAAGCTGACACGCCAGCGCAGCGCCCAAGGCAGCGCACCCAATCAGAGCAAGGCTCTATTTAAAATGAAAATAAAGGAAGCAACGCTTTAGCTGGGTTACGATCTGCGCTGCGCGACACGTGGCAGCACAGTTACGCTGGCGCAGTTGCACTGCGCTCTGCGCTGCGCGACGCGTATCAAGCGCAGGTGCGCTTGCGCCAACTGCTCCAGCACTAAAACAAAATTAAAATTCTCGAAAGATCTTTCTGATCTTGTTAAAACAAGAAGATTATCTTCTGTAAAACAGAAGCCCTTGGATCAAAGATCCAACGATGGGGAAAAAATCCCTAAATCACTTAGAGAAAGATCTTTTTAATTGATTTAACAAATCAAATGGCACTAAAAAAGCCCCTAGACTCCAAGTCTAAAACTCAATGAGATTAACACAGAAAGAACTCAGGGAAATCTTCTGAAAAATTTGAAAGAACTCAGAGAAAGAAAAAGGTAAAAACCTTTGAATAAAAGAAGAATTTTGTTCTAAAAAGATCAGTGATCTAAAAACAAGATCTTGAATAAAAAATATATAATAATAAAAAGAAGTAATTTACTTCTTCTTTAGATCTTTCTGATCTAAATAAAGGCATTGTCTTTTGATGAACCATTGGTTCTGGAATCTTAAAAGATTCTTTTCTTTGATCCAAAATTAGATTAAGATATTGAACAGTGCCCTACACTTGAAAAAATTGCACTGTTGCGCTCTTGGGTTGGCGCAAGCCACAAGAGAGCCCCACGTGTCAGCCCCAGAACAGACTGCGCTATGCGCTTCTAAAACAGAGCACCGCTCTCTTAAATTGGCGCAAGTCACCAGAGCGCGCCTCGTGTCAGCAGCGCAACAGTGCAGCGCACAGTCGCAGCACACTGCGCTAGCAGACTTGTGCTCACCAGAGCGTGACACGTGTCACCCCCACATGGACTTGCGCCTTGCGCTCATCAATTGGCGCAAAGCGCCTGACAAGCCACGTGGTGTTAGTTATATGTATGCCCTAGAGGCCATTACTATACATAGGATGTATATTGTAGTGGATGCTTGGACATATATAGGGATGACTTTTTGCTCGATATGATAGTATGCTATCTGGTTACTCTTTACCTTAACGTGCACACTGATTGTCTCTCTGTTACATGTTGGTAAAGCCCTTAGGATGTGTACTTGACTACCTGGACTATGATGCGGATCATACTAGTGGGGACATGGTAGTCCATAAGTACATCCTTCAAGGTCCCTAGTCGTAGGTGTATCGAGACGGGGCATCGATATACCAGAGTAGACTAGCGTGTAGCTTCTCGACTCATATAGATGGGCGATGGATGATCCCATATCCATTGGTGTTTGACATCAGAGATGATATACGGGTGCTCAGTGGAGACAGGGTACACTGGACGGACTCGCCGAGAACTCCCAGATGGTATTATAACTTACGTCAGATGGCAGTTCTCTGGTGACACTGGTACAGATTAGTCTGTAGACCCGAGATCGTCATAGAGTCTTGTGTGATTCCAACAGTGCTTTCATTTCCATCATACCACGTCCAAGAGGGCGTGCAAAAAGGTGGCTTTTGGGTACAGTCCCGAATCACATGGAGGCAATGAGCGATAGGAGGGGTTTCTTCTCTCCCGGTATAGGGAGTTGAAGTTGCGCTGTGCTCGATTGGCTATAACAGGAAGTCCTTGGCCAAGGCTACTTTAGGGATTTACTGGTAAGTGTTACCAGTAGTTTCTCGACCTGTTATGAGCCTCATATCGACAAGACTTATCGAGTTTTTGTGGTCTGACGTTTACCACCCCTAGACGAGATATGCGACATATCAGACGAACAGACCGGACTGTACGGTAGTGTTACTGGTTGGATTCACAGGAGTGTGAGCGGGCTTGCTCGTTGATCTTCTGATCGCTCAATACCCGGGTGGCCGTTACGTTTAGCAGACCGCTTGCTGCTTGTGGGTGTTTGATATGATCATCACCTACTGCTGGCGTATTGACGAGTCTTGAGAGTCCTACATAGGGGTTTCCTGGCTCAAGCGAAACGAAATAGGAGCGCATATGAGATATGTGCGGGACAGAGAATAATACCAGTATGTGATACTGAATTCTATTATCGCGATTTGTAACATTGATCGGTTGTATGCGATATAACCGGGTTATCGGATCAAGTGTTGATTCGATAAGTTGTTACTATTGATATTAATCGGTTATATGCAATATGACCGGATCGTTAAATCAAGTGTTGATTTAATGATTTAATGTATAATTATATATTTGATATATTACTTTACATTAACTAGGATTGGTTCACTTAAGATTGATTTTCTCACTTGAATGTGCACATTGTTTATATGTGATATATGCTAGTGTACATGTTTGTATCATGCTTGATGATACAAACAAGTTGAGTGTATGAGAATTGAACCAAATCAAGGTTAAATTATGGTTTACTATTTTCCTAGCATATAACAAAAGAGTGTGACTTTGGTCAATGTTATCAAGCTTCATGAATCTTGATAAATATTGACAAAGTCAACTCTTTTGTCATTTGTATAAGATATTAGTTAACCCAACCCTTAACCTAATTCTTTGGTTAATTCTCTACATGAGTTAAGCATGAGGGCTTAACTCAACCATGGTTCCATAATTGAAAGGATAGGTTTCATTTGGATTCATTTTTTTATTATTCATATGATTCTTTTTCTTCTTCTTCTTCTTCATCAAGCTTCACAAAAGCTTGCTAGCTCCAATGGTGCCATGGGAAAAAGAGTGAGAAATCCAATTTTAAAGTGAACCCACTTCCTATTTCTTCATCCTATACTACTTGCCATATTGTATAGGGTGTTCTCTTCAAAAAATTTTTGACCAAGTGAAGGAATAGCTTGAGTTTGAGTCTCCTCGACGTAGATCATCTTCGGCCTCGAATTCAACGACCTAGCCCGCTCATTTCTCCGACGAAACCATCGCTAGAGTCCGGGATCCCGATGATCGCAGCGGAGGGACGTCATCACGGAGCTAAAGAAATGGAGGACCGGATCTACAAAGGTTGTAATCCCTTTCACTTGTAGTTAAGTTGTTAACTTGCATGTTCTTTCGCCTTACCTCTAGTAATCGATCTAGTTTAAGGTTTCTCGGCACCGGAAAATTTGAATTTGACAGGGTTGATGCCTTGTGGAACCTCTTGAGTGTGCCTAGTAACCTTACAGTGGTATCAGAGCCTAGCTAGAGGTTTAGGAGAAGTGTAGACGAAGTTAGAGATCTGATCGAACCCCGAAACCTCGATCAAAACCCTTCTCTGTACATTTTTTCAAATTGTGGATTTTAGTGAATTAAAAATGCTCAGAAAATTAAGCAGGAAAATATAAGAATTACTGTGAAGTACGGACCCCTAACTCAAAAATTTGACCGCGGAACCGCGGCCAAACCAAGGGTTTGGCGGCGGTTCCGCGGCCCAAATTGTGAATTAGTCCCTCAAAGTTCACATATTTATTCTTAGGTCTTTTCTTTTCATTTTTTTCTGGGAATTGTTTAATTCCACTCAAGTGTTGATTTTTCTAGGGTTTTATTGGGGACTCGTTAATTCGATCGGATAATTTAACTTCGTTTATGTTTTTCCGGATATTTTAGAAACTGTTAAAAAGTTCGACCGGATATAAATACCCATTTTTTCCCCTGCCGGGAAATTTCCAAGTGTTGGATTTTTCCGTAGTTTAAGAACGTTCTAAGTAGTGCAAGTAACGCGATGGACCCTCTAGAAGACAACAAACCTTAACTCGATTATGTGACCGTCTTGAACTGCCCTTTGAACCTTAGGGTTTGGGGCCGTACGGCGTGCCACATGTCAGGTGTTGGCTTGACCCTTCTACGGCTGGACCGTTGGTACTGTGGCATGAAGTGGATGTTTTTAAACTTATTTCATGTGTTGAGCTTTTCGGGAAAACTTGGGTGTTTGATTATTCGATCGGAAAGTTTAACATTGTCTATTTATCTGGAATGTGATACAATATTTGGAAACCACAAGTACTTATGAGATAACTGAATGAATGTTACAAATCTAGCACTTTAGTCTCACTTGATCGGTTGCCACGGAATTTTGATGTGATCAAAAGTCCGTTGCAATCACGTTGCGTACGCCGATGCTCGCCGGGTAAACTTAATAGACAGCCACGCCCTATAGCCCCGACCAAGTGACTGTAGGAGAACCCCGTCGCCGAAAGCATCCGTTCGGGTGCTCGCGGCAGCGGTGTTCCGCCTTGGTGCACTTCGTCGACAGCAACCGGGGGTGCGGCCGTCTACTAAAGTTTGCGACGAGTATTCGATCAGGATGTCGGGAATCTTGCTGAATTGCCCGACTTGATATTGAATAAAGTTTTCGATAATGAGACTAAAATGCGGTGTTTATAATTGTTAGGCATGCGATGTCTAAGGAATTCATTTTGTTAGGCATGCGATGTCTAAAGGGTTTGCGGATTCCAACTGTTGTAGTTTTACACTTTCTTTTCTGTGATCGTAAGTGTAATATGTGATATCGCCGGTTTCGTTGCTTTATGTCAACGACAATTGGGATGCGCACATTTACTTACGTTGATGACATGTGATGTTATGTGTTGCTGGATATGTTGTATTGGATCGTCAAGTTTTGAATAGCCGGGGTTTTTATGTGAGATGAGAATTTTTATTTTCATTCATGTAAAATTTATTGTATGTAATATTCTTTTATTGGGACAGTTCCGGGTTGAGGTTGCTGTCGCCATTTGTATATTATTTACTTTTCCGCACTAGGATAGACCCAAGGAGGAGTGCACAAGTAACCGGGTTCTAGTGTCCAGTGGGAGACCAACTCGAGGAGTCGAGTCCGGGTCTCCTAACTCTAGAATTGGTAGGGTTGCTTGCCGCTCTCGTAGGGGTCTAGGGGTGTGGGTTTGGCTATTCATCGCGACTGTGGAATCCGTATTTTATACAGGCTCGTATTGAAAACACGGACGTCCTAGTATATCCAATGTTTCATATGTTTCTTCTGCTGCGATATCTATGATGTGATCATTTGATATGTTGTGATAGATATTGTATATAGTATATACGATATATTATATAGACGTTACTTATGTTTTACACCCGCGCTAGCCCTGCCCCGCTCTGCCGTTGTTACCTAACCTAACGGTGCACGAGGGGACATCGAGGCGAATGCGGATGGCATAAGTGTACGTCGTATTTATCTGTGATGTTTAGGTGATTTAAATGATGGGACTTCATTAATATGATTAATGAAAGAAAAGAAACCTAAAAGATGTTGTGGAATCGAATTTTCAAAAACAGGTAGCTACAGTTCTTGCTCTGCATCGCGGTGTTCCTTATAGAACATCCTGCACCTTATTCGATAAGGAAAGGGCCGAGATCCCTTCACCGGGAGTGACCCCTTTAGCAATAACTGGCAGATGCTACAACCCTCGGTTTGTCTTTTGATTGCTCCTATAGTTCTTGCTTTGCACAGCGGTATATATGATATATCCAGCACCTTATTCGATGAGGAAAGGTCCGACGATCCCTTCACCGGGAGTGACCCCTTTAGCAAAACTAGAAAAGCCTCAAAAACACTCCATTTCAAAATCATTTGATTCTACAATGATATCAAGTTCATTACGCAATAGGTTTTCAGAAAAACCTGTCGTAGCCCTCCGTCATTTCAGATAAGTCCTGCTTAGTATTCGTGCTGCGTTTGTTGACCTTGTCAAGGCGCAGTGTGCGGTAGCTGACCAGTATTTATCTGCTTACGCATATGATGCAGATTGTTTTAGGGTAGTCGTACGGCCTTGTTGACCTTGTCAAGGGTCGTGCGGATGGGTTTGATTCAATCAAGAAATGACGGGTTGAACTTGACTTGCGGTCTATAGTTTGTTGACCTTGTCAAGGTCATAGATCGTTCGGGGCAAAAATTATCGGGAATTTCAAGTGTTGAAATTTGCAATGAGATTGCATACCTTCTATGAGATAGTTGGATCCCGATACCCACTGCGAGTAATTGTTACTCCTGGGAGAGTTTTACACATCACAATTAGCCGATCAAGTAGGTGTCGAGAAAGGTGTCAACGGGGTTACGCCTCTGGGAAAACGAGGTTTACTTTAATTAGGTCCGTGCGAAAGCACGGGGAACCTCCCTCAAAGTACCGACACTGGCCTGGTTGAAAGATTGGCGAACTTGTAGCGTGTAATTAATCCCGGCTAGTCTTTCCTTTTAGGGTTTGAAGGAAGATTTGATAAAAACAGTGGGAGCCATCCTGATTAGATAAAATAATAACCAATCTGATCTTGCAAGAGCGCACGCAGAGTGTTTTCTTCTCTCTCTCTCTCCAGGTAGCGACCATGTCACGCCTTAATCAATATAATAAAATAGATATATTGACCGAACCCGCTTGTTATACTGAGCTGGGGAACGTTGGTCCCGCTCCAACTTATAATTGTTATAAGACAGAGCAGGAAATAGGGGAATACCAGGATTTCCCGTGCCGCCCAAACGAAGAAAGAGCATGTTGATGAATCATCTTCGGGTGTGTTCGTTACATAGAATTGTTTCTCAGTATCCTTTACATCCTGAGTATGTGATACCGGATCAGGATCTCGCATATGTAATCTGTTACATGGGCTACAGATAGGTAAAGAACTGAGAACGGGTGATAAGTTTCATGAGACAGAAAACGGTGCAAGTGTTGCAGCCAAGTCTGTTGGTCACTGTTACCCTGTATTACCAGAATACATTGATTCTGAACAAATGCTATTAGATAATGAACCTGATATACAAAATCATATCAGTCTCTTTATTAGTAAAGAAAGGATATAATTTTGTATTGTTGGATAATGTTTTGAACATTTCCTATATCAAGAGCTGATCGGTTCTGGCACGTTATCTAAAAGCATTAATGTTCTAAATCAAACTACAGTTCTTAGTATACAGAACACACACAAGAGGAAGAGTTCAGAAATGAACGAATCCTTCTTGAGGCATTGTAGACTAGGTCATATCAATGCGACCCGACTAGCTGAAGTTACATTAAGATGCATATTTAAATTAGTTTGAATTTACATCTTGTGAAACTAGCCAGTCATGTCACAAAGATAAGATGACCACAACTCTGTTTATTGGAAACAGAGAAAGAGTTAGTGAACTTTTGGGATTGATACATGCTGATGTATGAAGGTCCCCTGTCTACATATGCCAAGACTGGTTCTTTGTACTTCATTACATTCTCTGATAGTCTCTCAAGATTCAGACATATGTTCCTGTTGAAACACAAGTCCGAAGCTTTTTTGATATTCACAGAATATAAATTAGAAGTAGAGAACCAAAAACGGGTATAAGTATTATGTCCTTTGATGTGATCAAGGAGGAGAATACTTGAGCACGGAATTCCTGGATTATTCTAAAGAAGAATGAGATTCTCTCTCAGCATTACTCCTCCGTATACACCATAGGACGATGGTATATCGGGGTGGAGCAATAACACCCTATGTGATATGGTGTGCTCTATGATGAGTACTACTGAGTTTCCTATTTCCTTTTGGGAGTTATGCACTTGAGAAGCTGCATACCTATTGAATAGGGTTCCGATCAAATCAGATGCCTACCATTTCATATGAGATATGGAAAGAGAAGAGCCCATATCTTAAGTTTGTTAAGATTTGGGGTTGTCCAGCCTATGTCTAAAAGCATAATCCGGACAAGCTCGAGGCAAAGTCAGTTCTGTGGAAGTTTGTTGGATATCCCAAGCATACGCAAGAGAATATCTTCTACCTAACCGAGGAACAAAAGATGTTTTGTTACTCAGCATGCCACCTTTGTGAAAGGGAATTTCTTATGAAGAAATTATTGGTCATAAGGTAGAACTGGAAACAGTTCCAGCTATACAAACTGCAGCTGATGATTTGGTAGAACCAAAGGATTCAATAGCAACCAACGAACCTCAGCCTCTCCGCCGATCTAGTAGGTTTCCTCACCCACCTGAGAGATACTCCGGTTTCTCTATGACAGTGGGAGCGAGGATTGCATCATGGGATGATGACCTAACTAGTTTCGAGCTGGCCATCAGGAGTGGGACTCTGTAAGAATGGCTGGATGTTAATCGATCTGAGATGGAATCCTTTTACACCAACAAAGTATGGACTTTGGTTGCTTTATCTGAAGGGTTAAATCCCCATCAGGAGCAAGTATATCTTGAGAAGATTACATGGTGTACATGGAAAAGTTGAGACTTTCAAAGCTAGACTTGTTAAAGGTTTGCATCATTGACCAGCTATGGATTGTGATGAAACCTTTTCTAAGTACCTATGCTTAAGTCCATCCTGATCCTACTTGCCACGGCTACATACCATGACTACGATATCTGGCTGTTGGGTGTCATGACTGCTTTTCTAAATGATGTTTTAGAAGAGAGAGTCTGTAAGTACACAGTCAGAGGGCTTCGTAGACAGTGGGAGCAGCGGAAACGTATGCAAGATGTTTTATGTGATAAAGCAGGCATCGCGGAGTTGGAACATCTGTTTTGATGAGTTAGTCAAAGAGTTTGACATAATCAAAATGGTAGATGAACCTTGTATATACAAAAAGGTAGTAGGGAGTATGGTGGTGATCCTCGTATAGTACGTGGATGGCATACTCATGATAGGGAAGTAGTTTCCTATGGTACGCTCGGTCAATCTCCTCTTATCATAAAGATTCTCCATATAGGATCATAATGATACCTCCTGAATCCTGGATTTTGGATCTATGAGATAGATCTAATTGGATATTAGGATACTCACTAGTTGTAGTGAGATGGTATCAATTGATCATGGGGAGAATCACTGGAAAGGTTCCAGGATGATAAGGATGACTGAATGTCAGTCACAGGCATTGTCTTTACCCTCAGTAAAGGGACGGTATGTTGGAAGAGTTCCAAGCTAGATACCGTGACATACTAGACGATTAAAGGCAAGATACATCGTTACCTAAGATGCTACCAAAAAGGAAGTCTGGGTGTATATTAGTTCCTGAGATGAACTTCGTTCCTACCATTGTGAGACAATAGAGTTGTGGCTTATGCCTAGGAACGCCTGTCCCTTCAGTGATTCAAACATATTCTGAGGCAGCATCACCTGATCATGGAGATAGTTAATCTCGAGGGGGATCGAGGTTCAGAGAGAAGACTCAGAGGAAAACACGGCGGATCCACTCACAATGGCCTTTTCCCAGAGAGAGACTTTTATGGGATGGTTGAGTATGAGATACTACAACCACTGCTATCAGATGGCCCTAGTGCAAGTGGTAGATTATTAGTTATATGTATTCCCTAGAGGCCATTACTATACATAGGATGTATATTGTAGTGGATGCTTGGACATATATAGGGATGACTTTCTTGCTCGATATGATAGTATGCTATCTGGTTACTCTGTACCTTAACGTGCACACCGATTGTCTCTCTGTTACATGTTGGTAAAGCCCTTAGGATGTATACTTGACAACTTGAACTATGATGCGGATCATACTAGTGGGGACATGGTAGTCCATAAGTATATCCTTCAAGGTCCCTAGTCGTGGGTGTATCGAGACAGGGCATCGATATACCAGAGTTGACTAGCGTGTAGCTTCTCGACCTATATAGATGGGCGATGGATGATCCCATATCCATTGGTGTTTGACATCAGAGATGATATACGGGTGCTCAGTGGAGACTGGGTACACTGGACGGACTCGCCGAGAACTCCGAGATGGTATTATACCTTACGTCAGATGGCAGTTCTCTGGTGACACTGGTACAGGTTAGTCTGTAGACCCGAGATCGTCATAGAGTCTTGTGTGATTCCCAATGTGCTTTCATTTCCATCATACCACGTCCAAGAGGGCGTGCAAAAAGGTGGCTTTTGGGTACAGTCCCGAATCACATGAAGGCAATGAGCGATAGGAGAGGTTTCGTCTCTCCCGGTATAGGGAGTTGATGTCGCGCTGTGCTCGATTGGCTATAACAGGAAGTCCTTGGCCAAGGCTACTTTAGGGATTTACTGGTAAGTGTTACCAGTAGTTTCTCGACCTGTTATGAGCCTCATATCGACACGACTTATCGAGTTTTTGTGGTCTGACGTTTACCACCCCTAGACGAGATATGCGACATATCAGACGAACAGACCGGACTGTACGGTAGTGTTACTGGTTGGATTCACAAGAGTGTGAGCGGGCTTGCTCGTTGATCTTCTGATCGCTCAATACCCGGGTGGCCGTTACGTTTAGCAGACCTCTTGCTGCTTATGGGTGTTTGATATGATCATCACCTACTGCCGGCGTATTGACGAGTCTTGAGAGTCCTACATAGGGGTTTCCTGGCTCAAGCGAAACGAAATAGGAGCGCATATGAGATATGTGCGGGGCAGAGAATAATACCAGTATGTGATACTGAATTCTATTATCGCGATTTTTGACATTGATCGGTTGTATGCGATATAGCCGGGTTATCGGATCAAGTGTTGATTCGATAAGTTGTTACTATTGATATTAATCGGTTATATGCAATATGACCGGATCGTTAAATCAAGTGTTGATTTAATGATTTAATGTATAATTATATATTTGATATATTACTTTACATTAACTAGTATTGGTTCACTTAAGATTGATTTTCTCACTTGAATGTGCACATTGTTTATATGTGATATATGCAAGTGTACATGTTTGTATCATGCTTGATGATACAAACAAGTTGAGTGTATGAGAATTGAACCAAATGAAGGTTAAATTATGGTTTACTATTTTCCTAGCATATAACAAAAGAGTGTGACTTTGGTCAAAGTTATCAAGCTTCATGAAGCTTGATAAATATTGACAAATTCAACTCTTTTGTCATTTGTATAAGATATTAGTTAACCCAACCCTTAACCTAATTCTTTGGTTAATTCTCTACATGAGTTAAGCATGAGGGCTTAACTCAACCATGGTTCCATAATTGAAAGGATAGGTTTCATTTGGATTCATTTTTTTATTATTCATATGATTCTTTTTCTTCTTCTTCTTCTTCATCAAGCTTCACAAAAGCTTGCTAGCTCCAATGGTGCCATGGGAAAAAGAGTGAGAAATCCAATTTTAAAGTGAACCCACTTCCTATTTCTTCATCCTATACTACTTGCCATGTTGTATAGGGTGTTCTCTTCAAAATGTTTTTGACCAAGTGAAGGAATAGCTTGAGTTTGAGTCTCCTCGACGTAGATCATCTTCGGCCTCGAATTCAACGACCTAGCCCGCTCATTTCTCCGACGAAACCATCGCCAGAGTCCGGGATCCCAATGATCGCAGCGGAGGGACGTCATCACGGAGCTAAAGAAGTGGAGGACCGGATCTACAAAGGTTGTAATCCCTTTCACTTGTAGTTAAGTTGTTAACTTGCATGTTCTTTCGCCTTACCTCTAGTAATCGATCTAGTTTAAGGTTTCTCGGCACCGGAAAATTTGAATTTGACATGGTTGATGCCTTGTGGAACCTCTTGAGTGTGCCTAGTAACCTTACAGTGGTATCAGAGCCTAGCTAGAGCTTTAGGCGAAGTGTAGACGAAGTTAGAGATCTGATCGAACCCCGAAACCTCGATCAAAACCCTTCTCTGTACATTTTTTCAAATTGTGGATTTTAGTGAATTAAAAATGCTCAGAAAATTAAGCAGGAAAATATAAGAATTACTGTGAAGTACGGACCCCTAACTAAAAAATTTAACAGCGGAACCGCGGCCCCAAATTGTGAATTAGTCCCTCAAACTTCACATATTTATTCTTAGGTCCTTTCTTTTCATTTTTTTCTGGGAATTGTTCAATTCCACTCAAGTGTTGATTTTTCTAGGGTTTTATTGGGGACTCGTTAATTCGATCGGATAATTTAACTTCGTTTATGTTTTTCCGGATATTTTAGAAACTGTTAAAAAGTTCGACCGGATATAAATACCCATTTTTTCCCCTGCCGGGAAATTTCCAAGTGTTGGATTTTTCCGTTGTTTAAGAACGTTCTAAGTAGTGCAAGTAACGCGATGGACCCTCTAGAAGACAACAAACCTTAACTCGATTATGTGACCGTCTTGAACTGCCCTTTGAACCTTAGGGTTTGGGGCAGTACGGCGTGCCACATGTCAGGTGTTGGCTTGACCCTTCTACGGCTGGACCGTTGGTACTGTGGCATGAAGTGGATGTTTTTAAACTTATTTCATGTGTTGAGCTTTTCGGGAAAACTTGGGTGTTTGATTATTCGATCGGAAAGTTTAACATTGTCTATTTATCTGGAATGTGATACAATATTTGGAAACCACAAGTACTTATGAGATAACTGAATGAATGTTATAAATCTAGCACTTTAGTCTCACTTGATCGGTTGCCACGGAATTTGATGTGATCAAAAGTCCGTTGCAATCACGTTGCGTACGCCGATACTCGCCGGGTAAACTTAATAGACAGCCACGCCCCATAGCCCCGACCAAATGACTGTAGGAGAACCCCGTCGCCGAAAGCATCCGTTCGGGTGCTCGCGGCAGCGGTGTTCCGCCTTGGTGCACTTCGTCGACAGCAACCGGGGGTGCGGCCGTCTACTAAAGTTTGCGACGAGTATTCGATCAGGATGTCGGGAATCTTGCTGAATTGCCCGACTTGATATTGAATAGAGTTTTCGATAATGAGACTAAAATGCGGGGTTTATAATTGTTAGGCATGCGATGTCTAAGGAATTCATTTTGTTAGGCATGCGATGTCTAAAGGGTTTGCGGATTCCAACTGTTGTAGTTTTACACTTTCTTTTCTGTGACCGTAAGTGTAATATGTGATATCGCCGGTTTCGTTGCTTTATGTCAACGACAATTGGGATGCGCACATTTACTTACGTTGATGACATGTGATGTTATGTGTTGCTGGATATGTTGTATTGGATCGTCACGTTTTGAATAGCCGGGGTTTTTATGTGAGATGAGAATTTTTATTTTCATTCATGTAAAATTTATTGTATGTAATATTCTTTTATTGGGACACTTCCGGGTTGAGGTTGCTGTCGCCATTTGTATATTATTTACTTTTCCGCACTAGGATAGACCCAAGGAGGAGTGCACAAGTAACCGGGTTCTAGAGTCCAGTGGGAGACCAACTCGAGGAGTCGAGTCCGGGTCTCCTAACTCTAGAATTGGTAGGGTTGCTTGCCGCTCTCGTAGGGGTCTAGGGATGTGGGTTTGGCTATTCATCGCGACTGTGGAATCCGTATTTTATACAGGCTCGTATTGAAAACACGGACGTCCTAGTATATCCAATGTTTCATATGTTTCTTCTGCTGCGATATCTATGATGTGATCATTTGATATGTTGTGATAGATACTGTATATAGTATATACGATATATTATATAGACGTTACTTATGTTT
Source organism: Agapanthus africanus (assembly GCA_030015575.1). NCBI lineage: Eukaryota > Viridiplantae > Streptophyta > Magnoliopsida > Asparagales > Amaryllidaceae > Agapanthus > Agapanthus africanus. The sequence continues at coordinate 28,663,221 of JASDDO010000010.1, read as the reverse complement.
TACACCCGCGCTAGCCCTGCCCCGCTCTGCCGTTGTTACCTAACCTAACGGTGCACGAGGGGACATCGAGGCGAATGCGGATGGCATAAGTGTACGTCGTATTTATCTGTGATGTTTAGGTGATTTAAATGATGGGACTTCATTAATATGATTAATGAAAGAAAAGAAACCTAAAAGATGTTGTGGAATCGAATTTTCAAAAACAGGTAGCTACAGTTCTTGCTCTGCATCGCGGTGTTCCTTGTAGAACATCCTGCACCTTATTCGATAAGGAAAGGGCCGAGATCCCTTCACCGGGAGTGACCCCTTTAGCAATAACTGGCAGATGCTACAACCCTCGGTTTGTCTTTTGATTGCTCCTATAGTTCTTGCTTTGCACAGCGGTATATATGATATATCCAGCACCTTATTCGATGAGGAAAGGGCCGACGATCCCTTCACCGGGAGTGACCCCTTTAGCAAAACTAGAAAAGCCTCAAAAACACTCCATTTCAAAATCATTTGATTCTACAATGATATCAAGTTCATTACGCAATAGGTTTTCAGAAAAACCTGTCGTAGCCCTCCGTCATTTCAGATAAGTCCTGCTTAGTATTCGTCCTGCGTTTGTTGACCTTGTCAAGGCGCAGTGTGCGGTAGCTGACCAGTATTTATCTGCTTATGCATATGATGCAGATTGTTTTAGGGTAGTCGTACGGCCTTGTTGACCTTGTCAAGGGTCGTGCGGATGGGTTTGATTCAATCAAGAAATGACGGGTTGAACTTGACTTGCGGTCTATAGTTTGTTGACCTTGTCAAGGTCATAGATCGTTCGGGGCAAAAATTATCGGGAATTTCAAGCGTTGAAATTTGCAATGAGATTGCATACCTTCTATGAGATAGTTGGATCCCGATACCCACTGTGAGTAATTGTTACTCCTGGGAGAGTTTTACACATCACAATTAGCCGATCAAGTAGGTGTCGAGAAAGGTGTCAACGGGGTTACGCTTCTGGGAAAACGAGGTTTACTTTAATTAGGTCCGTGCGAAAGCACGGGGAACCTCCCTCAAAGTACGGACACTGGCCTGGTTGAAAGATTGGCGAACTTGTAGCGTGTAATTAATCCCGGCTAGTCTTTCCTTTTAGGGTTTGAAGGAAGATTTGATAAAAACAGTGGGAGCCATCCTGATTAGATAAAATAATAACCAATCTGATCTTGCAAGAGCGCACGCAGAGTGTTTTCTTCTCTCTCTCTCTCCAGGTAGCGACCATGTCATGCCTTAATCAAGATAATAAAATGGATATATTGACCGAACCCGCTTGTTATACTGAGCTGGGGAACGTTGGTCCCGCTCCAACTTATAATTGTTATAAGACAGAGCAGGAAATAGGGGAATACCAGGATTTCCCGTGCCGCCCAAACGAAGAAAGAGCATGTTGATGAATCATCTTCGGGTGTGTTCGTTACATAGAACTGTTTCTCAGTATCCTTTACATCCTGAGTATGTGATACCGGATCAGGATCCCGCATATGTAATCTGTTACATGGGCTACAGATAGGTAAAGAACTGAGAACGGGTGATAAGTTTCATGAGACAGAAAACGGTGCAAGTGTTGCAGCCAAGTCTGTTGGTCACTGTCACCGTGTATTACCAGAATACATTGATTTTGAACAAATGCTATTAGATAATGAACCTGATATACAAAATCATATCAGTCTCTTTATTAGTAAAGAAAGAATATAATTTTGTATTGTTGGATAATGTTTTGAACATTTCCTATATCAAGAGTTGATCGGTTCAGGCACGTTATCTAAAAGCATTAATGTTCTAAATCAAACTACAGTTCTTAGTATACAGAACACACACAAGAGGAAGAGTTCAGAAATGAACGAATCCTTCTTGAGGCATTGTAGACTAGGTCATATCAATGCGACCCGACTAGCTGAAGTAACATTAAGATGCATATTTAAATTAGTTTGAATTTACATCTTGTGAAACTAGCCAGTCATGTCACAAAGATAAGATGACCACAACTCTGTTTATTGGAAACAGAGAAAGAGTTAGTGAACTTTTGGGATTGATACATGCTGATGTATGAAGGTCCCCTGTTTACATATGCCAAGACCGGTTCTTTGTACTTCATTACATTCTCTGATAGTCTCTCAAGATTCAGACATATGTTCCTGTTGAAACACAAGTCCGAAGCTTTTTTGATATTCACAGAATATAAATTAGAAGTACAGAACCAAAAACGGGAATAAGTATTATGTCCTTTGATGTGATCAAGGAGGAGAATACTTGAGCACGGAATTCCTGGATTATTCTAAAGGAGAATGAGATTCTCTCTCAGCATTACTCCTCCGTATACACCATAGGACGATGGTATATCGGGGTGGAGCAATAACACCCTATGTGATATGGTGTGCTCTATGATGAGTACTACTGAGTTTCCTATTTCCTTTTGGGAGTTATGCACTTGAGAAGCTGCATACCTATTGAATAGGGTTCCGATCAATTCAGATGCCTACCATTTCATATGAGATATGGAAAGAGAAGAGCCCATATCTTAAGTTTGTTAAGATTTGGGGTTGTCCAGCCTATGTCTAAAAGCATAATCCGGACAAGCTCGAGGCAAAGTCAGTTCTGTGGAAGTTTGTTGGATATCCCAAGCATACGCAAGGGAATATCTTCTACCTAACCGAGGAACAAAAGATGTTTTGTTACTCAGCATGCCACCTTTGTGAAAGGGAATTTCTTGTGAAGAAATTATTGGTCATAAGGTAGAACTGGAAACAGTTCCAGCTATACAAACTGCAGCTGATGATTTGGTAGAACCAAAGGATTCAATAGCAACCAACGAACCTCAGCCTCTCCGCCGATCTAGTAGGTTTCCTCACCCATCTGAGAGATACTCCGGTTTCTCTATGACATTGGGAGCGAGGATTGCATCATGGGATGATGACCTAACTAGTTTCGAGCTGGCCATCAGGAGTGGGACTCTGTAAGAATGGTTGGATGTTAATCGATCTGAGATGGAATCCTTTTACACCAACAAAGTATGGACTTTGGTTGCTTTATCTGAAGGGTTAAATCCCCATCAGGAGCAAGTATATCTTGAGAAGATTACTTGGTGTACATGGAAAAGTTGAGACTTTCAAAGCTAGACTTGTTAAAGGTTTGCATCATTGACCAGCTATGGATTGTGATGAAACCTTTTCTAAGTACCTATGCTTAAGTCCATCCAGATCCTACTTGCCACGGCTACATACCATGACTACGATATCTGGCTGTTGGGTGTCATGACTGCTTTTCTAAATGATGTTTTAGAAGAGAGAGTCTGTAAGTACACAGTCAGAGGGCTTCGTAGACAGTGGGAGCAGCGGAAACGTGTGCAAGATGTTTTATGTGATAAAGCAGGCATCGCGGAGTTGGAACATCTGTTTTGATGAGTTAGTCAAAGAGTTTGACATAATCAAAATGGTAGATGAACATTGTATATGCAAAAAGGTAGTAGGTAGTATGGTGGTGATCCTCGTATAGTACGTGGATGGCATACTCATGATAGGGAAGTAGTTTCCTATGGTACGCTCGGTCAATCTCCTCTTATCATAAAGATTCTCCATATAGGATCATAATGATACCTCCTGAATCCTGGATTTTGGATCTATGAGATAGATCTAATTGGATATTAGGATACTCACTAGTTGTAGTAAGATGGTATCAATTGATCATGGGGAGAATCGCTGGAAAGGTTCCAGGATGATAAGGATGACTGAATGTCAGTCACAGGCATTGTCTTTACCCTCAGTAAAGGGACGGTATGTTGGAAGAGTTCCAAGCTAGATACCGTGACATACTAGACGATTAAAGGCAAGATACATCGTTACCTAAGATGCTACCAAAGAGGAAGTCTGGGTGTATATTAGTTCATGAGATGAACTTCGTTCCTACCATTGTGAGACAATAGAGTTGTGGCTTATGCCTAGGAACGCCTGTCCCATCAGTGATTCAAACATATTCTGAGGCAGCATCACCTGATCATGGAGATAGTTAATCTCGAGGGGGATCGAGGTTCAGAGAGAAGACTCAGAGGAAAACACGGCGGATCCACTCACAAAGGCCTTTTCCCAGAGAGAGACTTTTATGGGATGGTTGAGTATGAGATACTACAACCACTGCTATCAGATGGCCCTAGTGCAAGTGGTAGATTATTAGTTATATGTATTCCCTAGAGGCCATTACTATACATAGGATGTATATTGTAGTGGATGCTTGGACATATATAGGGATGACTTTCTTGCTCGATATGATAGTATGCTATCTGGTTACTCTGTACCTTAACGTGCACACTGATTGTCTCTCTGTTACATGTTGGTAAAGCCCTTAGGATGTATACTTGACAACTTGAACTATGATGCGGATCATACTAGTGGGGACATGGTAGTCCATAAGTATATCCTTCAAGGTCCCTAGTCGTGGGTGTATCGAGACAGGGCATCGATATACCAGAGTAGACTAGCGTGTAGCTTCTCGACCCATATAGATGGGCGATGGATGATCCCATATCCATTGGTGTTTGACATCAGAGATGATATACGGGTGCTCAGTGGAGACTGGGTACACTGGACGGACACGCCGAGAACTCCGAGATGGTATTATACCTTACGTCAGATGGCAGTTCTCTGGTGACACTGGTACAGGTTAGTTTGTAGACCCGAGATAGTCATAGAGTCTTGTGTGATTCCCACTGTGCTTTCATTTCCATCATACCACGTCCAAGAGGGCGTGCAAAAAGGTGGCTTTTGGGTACAGTCCCGAATCACATGAAGGCAATGAGCGATAGGAGAGGTTTCGTCTCTCCCGGTATAGGGAGTTGATGTCGCGCTGTGCTCGATTGGCTATAACAGGAAGTCCTTGGCCAAGGCTGTTTTAGGGATTTGCTGGTAAGTGTTACCAGTAGTTTCTCGACCCGTTATGAGCCTCATATTGACACGACTTATCGAGTTATTGGGGTCTGACGTTTACCACCCCTAGACGAGATATGCGACATATCAGACGAACAGACCGGACTGTACGGTAGTGTTACTGGTTGGATTCACAGGAGTGTGAGCGGGCTTGCTCGTTGATCTTCTGATCGCTCAATACCCGGGTGGCCGTTACGTTTAGCAGACCGCTTGCGGCTTGTGGGTGTTTGATATGATCATCACCTTCTGCCGGCGTATTGACGAGTCTTTAGAGTCCTACACAGGGGTTTCCTGGCTCAAGCGAAACGAAATAGGAGCGCATATGAGATATGCGCGGGACCGAGAATAATACCAGTATGTGATACTGAATTCTATTCTCGCGATTTGTGACATTGATCGGTTGTATGCGATATAGCCGGGTTATCGGATCAAGTGTTGATTCGATAAGTTGTTACTATTGATATTAGTCGGTTATATTCAACATGACCGGATCGTTAAATCAAGTGTTTATTTAATGATTTAATGTATAATTATATATTTGATATATTACTTTACATTAACTAGCATTGATTCACTAAAGATTGATTTTCTCACTTGAATGTGCACATTGTTTATATGTGATATATGCAAGTGTACATGTTTGTATCATGCTTAATGATACAAACAAGTTGAGTGTATGAGACTTGAACCAAATCAAGGTTAAATTAGGGTTTACTATTTTCCTAGCATATAACAAAAGAGTGTGACTTTGGTCAAAGTTATCAAGCTTCATGAAGCTTGATAAACATTGACAAAGTCAACTCTTTTGTCATTTGTATAAGATATTAGTTAACCCAACCCTTAACCTAATGCTTTTGTTAATTCTCTACATGAGTTAAGCATGAGGGCTTAACTCAACCATGGTGCCATAATTGAAAGGATAAGTTTCATTTGGATTCATTTTTTTATTATTCATATGATTCTTTTTCTTCTTCTTCTTCTTCATCAAGCTCCACAAAAGCTTGCTATCTCCAATGGTGCCATGGGAAAAATAGTGAGAAATCCAATTTTAAAGTGAACCCACTTCCTATTTCTTCATCCTATACTACTTGCCATGTAGTATAGGGTGTTTCTTCACAAAGTTTTTGACCAAGTGAAGGAATAGCTTGAGTTTGAGTCTCCCCGACGTAGATCATCTTCGGCCTCGAAGTCAACGACCTAGCCCGCTCATTTCTCCGACGAAACCATCGCTAGAGTCCGGGATCCCGATGATCGCAGCGGAAGGACGTCAACACGGAGCTAAAGAAGTGAAGGACCGGATCTACAAAGGTTGTAATCCCTTTCACTTGTAGTTAAGTTGTTAACTTGCATGTTCATTCGCCTTACCTCTAGTTATCGATCTAGTTTAGGGTTTCTCGGCACCGGAAAATTTGAATTTGGCATGGTTGATGCCTTGTGGAACCTCTTGAGTATGCCTAGTAAGCCTACACGTGGCACACTGTCAGAAGATTTAATGCTCTGCATTATTTAAAAGAGGGACAGAGCCCAATTAAAAAGGCCTAACAGGCCTGATAAAAATGCCATGTATTACTTTAAAAAGGGCTGAGCCCAAACAGAGGTCTGTTAGACCAAAACAAATGCTGTGCATTTAATTAAAAGCCCATTGCAATGCATTAATAAAGGACAAAGCCCAAGCAAAGGCCTAATAGGCCAATGATAAATAAAATGTTGAACATTTTCAACTGGAATTAACCCAATCATGGCCATAAGTCCTCAAATTAACATTGACTGAGCACGAATTCTTTCTTAAATCAATTTACACCCGGTTCAAGGGTACATCTCCGAACTCCTCTGATATTTGTCGTTGTAATCCTTTAACGTCTTCAGAGAGGTGACGGGTCCCGACAACCACACATCGATACGGACTGCGGGGTCCTTAAACTCGTGGACCGAAACGTCCTTAAACTAATATTCGTCCCAAAATGGGAACGTTGGACCGAAACGTGCTTAAACTAATATTCGTCCCCAAAATGGGAATGTTGGACCGAAAAGTCCTTAAACTAATATTCGTCCCTAAATGGGAACGTTGGACCGAAATGTCCTTAAACTAATGTTCGTCCCCAACTGGGAATGATGGACCACCATGTCCCTAAACTGGAAATCGATCGCAATATCATTAAACTAAACAATTGAGCCAATTGCTCTCTTGTCGGATCCAAACGATCCCGTTAAGTTGATCTTAGTCTGGAGATTAGGCTAACGTATCCTTAACAAAAGTTTAAGTTGATCTTAGCCTTAAATAGGGCTAACGTATCCTTAAACCAAAACCCCAAACCCAAATCTAAGAAAATACGGATTTGGACTAATCTACGTTCTACGGGTGACGACATAAATTAGTCTCCGTGTACAATCTACGGGCAACCACAAACAAAACAAACACCCACGACACGAAGTGAAATTCTGGAGAAGGAGAAAGTTGTTACCGCGATGCGATAGCGTAATTAACTGCAGGGGCTTGCGCCTGCAGGGAAGAGCGTCCCCACAATCAAAAACCCCTCCAGCGAGGGGTAATCTGACGAAGTCTGCTACATCGGCTGCATCCGTCTAAACCTCCGATACACGGTGCTATAAATCAACTTGGCATCTTCGGAGAGGTGGACGGATAAAACCAAATAGCATCTGCCCCGAATCTCAGGCAAGACGAACCTACGCGGTCGCGTCTCTGTGTTCGGAGGGGAACAGTAGTTTTTGAAGAAAACAGAGTAATCTATAGTAACACAAACTTTTTCTTAAGAGCGAAATCCCTATGAAGGGATCAAGGCTCTTCCCTCAATGAATGAGGAGTACGATATTCTTAACCGAATATCTTTATGCAAAGAAAACGAATACGACTATAATTTAAAAAAAAATGGTTCCAACAACATCATTTTAGGTTTATTTTTCCTTACATTAATCAAAATTAATGCGATCCCATCATTTAAGTTCCTATCACTCCAGAAACAACGAAAATAGAATGCATTATATGCCATCCGCATTCGCCACGGAGTCCTGGGTTTCCATTGTAAGGTTACTTAACTTACGACACGACAGAGACAGGGCTAGCGCGGATGTGTTCTCGCCAAATTTTTTTAGCTTAGAGCTTGCTGTTATTTTATAAAAATAAAGGGAAACCCCCATGTGAGCGCCAGCGCCACCCTCTGTTAGGATTAAATCCTATAGTGGAGCCTCACATGGAACACATGTGAGCGCCGTCGTGTAAAACACGCGAGTGACTATTTATAAAAGAATTAAATTGTTTGGCGGTGCCCAGCGTCAGCGTCCAAATTAAAAAGGGTAGAATTAAATTCTACATGGGGAATATTTCCTTAAAATCTGGGATATTCTCTGTTAAACAGAGCCGTTGGATTAAAGATCCAATGGTGATAATAAATCATCAAATGATAGAATTAAATTCTATTAGGAAAAAAATATCTCCTCGATTAAATATTCTCTATTAAATAGAGAGTTGTTGGATCAAGGATCCAATGGTGATTAAAAATCATTAAAAGATAGAACTAAAATTCTATTGGGGGAAAATATCCCCTGATCTTTTTAAATAAGGATGAAATTCTCTGTTCGATCAAAGATCAAATTTTAGAATTCAATCCTATATGGGAAATATTTCCGAGATCTTTTTCAAACTAGAAATATCATCTCTGTTAAACAGAGGACCCTTGGATCAAAAATCTAACGGTGATTATAAAATCACCAATTAAACTATCTGATAGAATAAAATTCTATGTTAGGAAAATATCTTCCTGATCTTTTTAAACTAACAAGATATTCATATAATAGAATAAAATTCTAATCTTTTTAAATTAATAAGATATTCATATGATAGAATAAAATTCTATCTTAGGAAAATATTTCCTAATCTTGTTAAACAAACAAGAAATCTTCTCTGTTAAATAGAGAGTTTTTGAATTAAAAATCCAACGGTAAATAAAATTCACCGGTTGATCTTTAAAGTCATTTTGATTGATTATGAAATCAATCTTGATCTCTCATTGAGAGATTTTCTCAACAAATTGATTTTTCTCTTCTCCTATAAATAGAAATAAAGAGATCAAATCTAAAGGAGAGGAGACCACCCCATAAGCTTCTGTAAAAATACAGAAGGCCCTCAAAACAACAGAGAATTTAATTCTCTCAAAGAAGAAGATCTCCTTCCTCTCAAACCCTAGGTAAAGAAAAAAGCAGAGATCAAAATTTCTCTATCACCTACCATATCATATATAAGGGTTTAACCCTTCTCAAAAAACTTAGTCCTTTCTCTGGATCTGAGATCCACAAGACAAGCCTCTCATAAATTGAGAATTTAATTCTCATCGGGAATATCTTATTCTCGAGAATCAAAGATTCAGGAGAGAAGATGAACATGAAGAAGATAGAGTTCATAATACTCTAAGAACTTAGTTCATTTAAATCAAGAGCTTAGTTCTTAAAGAACCCGATCCAAGATTGTCAAAATAATGATCTTGGTCATCGTTAATGAGCAAAGTACCATTAACAAAGTTTTAAATTCTCTAAAAACATCAACAGTGATTAAACCTCCAAAATAACCAGCGCCTCACGTGAAATACACGTGAGCGCCTCACGTGAAAAGCACGTGAGCGCCCCAGGCCAAAAGCTTAGCGCCTCACGTAAGACACACGTGAACGCCCAAAGTTGAGCGCCTCACATGAAATACACGTGAGCACCAGACGCTTAGCGCCTCATGTGAAACACACGTGAGCGCAAAAAATTATTAGCGCTTAGCACTATTGTAGCGCTTTACGTGAAATACACGTAAGCGCTATATGCATCTATGTGCTTAGCACTGCGGGGTGTTACAGAAACCCAATTTTAGCCCAAATTGGTTAAGCTTATGTTCATGATATCCAAACTGATCTTAGTCCCTTACATGACTAACGATCTTCATCCTATACCTTCTAAGTTAATCTTAGTCTCAAATAAGGCTATTGATTCTTAGATGATCCACCATGATCTTTTCCTACAAATATGGGATTTAGTTCAAGGGTACATCTTTCCACACCTCTGATATATGTTGGTGTAATTACTTAACGTCTTCAGAGAGGTTGTGGGTCTCGACAACCAACAACAACTCTTCGTCCCAGCTTGATGATAGATATGAAAATTCATCAAGACAGGGAATGATACATCCCATATTCGTGCACTTCTAAATTGATGTGTACATCTCATATTGACACGCATCCCATATAGATGCAAGTCTTATACCGAGCCTTAGCTATATACATATACATATATGTATATCCTTGAAGGAAACATAAATGCCTTCAAATTGAATCACACCCAAAATTGGTTACATCTTATGTTACCATCGGTCACTTCACCACGTAACAAATACACGTGCGTGCAAGATGAATGTTAGACTGAAAAGTCCTTAAACTAATATTCGTCTCAAACATGGCGATAATGGACCGAAATGTCCCTAAACCAATATTCACCTCAAAGATGGCAATAATGGACCCAAATGTTCTTAAACTAATATTCGTCCCAAACAGGGAATGTTGGACCGAAATGTCCTTAAACTAATATTCTCCCCAAACACGGTGATGTTGGACCGTGATGTCCTTAAACTAAAATAATTGAGCTCATATGCTCATTTATTTCTAAGTTGATCTTAGTCTCAAATGAGACTAACGATCCTTAGACCAAACCCAAATCATGAGAATATATTTACGGATTTGGACTAATCCAGGCCCTACGGGTAACAACATAAATTAGTCTCCGTATACAATCTATGGGCAACCAAAATAAAACAAACATAACACGATACGAAGTGAACTTCCGGAGCAGGAGAAAGTGGTTATCGCAATGCGGAAACGTAATTAATTGCAGGGGCTTGTGCTTTCAGGAAAAAGCGTCCCTACAATAAAAAGCCTTTCACAAATGAGGGAGAATCTGATAAAGTCTGGTACATCGGTCGCATCTATCCAAACCTCCGATATACGGTGCCGTAAATCAACTTTGTATCTTCGGAAAGATAGATGGATATGTCCAAATAGAATTTCCCACCAAATTCAGGCTAGACATCGTCCGCGTCTCAGTCCGGTCTTCAGTGGTACGCTCGGTGTGACATCTTCCTCTTTCCACTCCCCACTTCATGTGTCGTGTTTTTCCGCGATCAAATAATCACGGTATACATTTTTTTAGTTGCCCTTATGTGATGAGATATTCTTGCCGCATTTCGTTTCTCCCTAGAATGGCACTTTCTTCCACTCACCGCAACTCAGGCTTTGTTACATCTTGTGGAGTCAAGTATGGGCCACTTGCAGCCTGAAATCTCTGCTATCCGGCTCTTCAAGAAATCAATGGGCTTATCTTTGGGTTTATGCTCCCATCTCTTACCCTCAGTGCCTTAACTCCGAAAGAGGAAGCCCAGAAGAAGTCTGTCTTCTACAGGTTGGCTCTTCAAACTGCAGCTTTGTCGACGGAATCAGTTCTCAAACAACTGGCACATGCCAAAGACTAAGGTCGATGCAGGGGGTATAATACTCATACTCTCAAAGAAAGAAGGGGGCAAGCTTAGCAAACTCTTGAGACCGATAAATCTTCGGTCGCAAGACATCATTAACGTCGATACGGGTGTCAAATATGACGAGTTGGGGGCAGTTCTCTGTCCGGGCTGATTCCAACTTTGATGGCAAATGCTGTTGTTCCTACCCGGAACAGCTTCGAACTGTTGCGAAGGGTTAGACAAAATTCTCCCACCGCAATATTGAAGAAATCTCTGCAGCCCATGGAGATCCAATGAGAGCAGAAAATAGTTCGCTCTCCGAGAAATCTGTCCTCATCTATATATAAGGTGTGGAAGCAGGTGAAGGACTCAGTCTTCTTCCGCGGTTCTTCCCCTAAGTGTTAGCCAAACTCTTACAACTTCCCTTCCAGATACAAGGGGACTCATCCTAAGGCGGCCCCTGCTCTGACGGTTCCTCTTAAAGCAGCTTCTTACAAAAAAGAGAGGCCTGATAAAGCTCAAGTGCCTAAGGCAAAATCTAAAGGCTAAAACTCCAAACTCCCAAGCTTGGGGGCATGATAGTTCACATAGTCCATGTGGTGAGTTCTATAGAGGAAGATACTGCTTCTGCTAGTCACATACCGCATACTCGGTCTCTGACAAAAGCTCAACTACAACGTGAGATGTTGTAGAAGATGCTTGCTTAGGCGGTGGTACTTGCTAATCCATCGTCTAAGGCAAATCCTGAAAACACACCTGGAGAAAGAACATGGCAGGAGTCGGATATTGACTTCCTAAAGCACGCTCTCAAAAAGTTTCCTAAAGCACGGTCTAAAAAAGAGAGATGAAGAAGCGGAGAAAATGTCCGCTAAAATAAACCAGATGGCCCTTCTGATCTAGATTATAGCTGGAATGATGGTCCAATCGGAATCACTGACAGATGAACCGCCGATAGTCGCTCTTAAAGATAAGGAAGACATTTCAAATCTTCTGCAAGCCTCATCAACGGCTGAGGAGGAAATGATCCCAAAAGCAAAGCTAGACGCATATATCAGTCAGCAAATCAAATCTCACTATGCCAGTGAAGCAGCAAATAGGTCGATCAAGACTGGTCGACTATATCTGGCATGCTACGATCAAGTACAGTACCCGCCAAAATACATACATCCGACATTCCACATGTACAAAGGAACCAGGAATCCTCATCAGCACATCACACGATTTAAATCCATGTGTAGCAACACTGGAGAAAACGATATACTGCTTCTCCGACAGTTCGTCAGCAGTCTGGCGGACATTGCGCTCGAATGGTATACGGAACTCCCAAATGACTCCGTGAATACCTTCGAAGAGATGGAAATGCTCTTTTGTCAGAGATTCACCAGTGTGAATAAATGCACTACCGTGGCGGCTTTGGTCAGCGAAAGGGTTGGACCAAATGAGACATGGGTTCTGTCACGCCCCGCTTCCCAGAGTACTCTAAGATAGGCACGTGACATAGCCAACCATGCTACCTGTGGATAGGAAAAATCCCTCCACAGTCACATTACGGCTGTAGAGATATCAAGAACAGGAAAGTAAACTAAACTATCTAGTATATGTCCATGAGCCAGAATAAATGAATCAAGAAATGATATAACATGCGAAAGAAAAAGATCCAATAAATAAAACACCTGGAAAGTAAAACTGGATATCAACAGGATCCTCACCGCTCGGTCTAACAGCGGCAATGCTCCTGATCAGTCTGCAACAAAGGTAGAGGATCTGGGCCATGCAAAACCCAGACGTCAGCGCGTCATAACATCAAGCAATAATATGTAAACAGAGTAGCAAGACATGCAAGTATGATCATAAAGGTAAAGCAGGTGTAACAGCAATATAAATCAGGGCAGTGAAAGGTAGTGTGCAGTGAGTAATCTAAACTGGTCTGTTGGGTTAACTACTCTCAAGTCTTTGAAATCAATTTGATGAATCATCGATGTAACTCAATAGTATCCCGTGCGTGCCCGGGATCACGATGAAGATTCTCGGGATGAATCCGAGACATGCCGCAAGGCACTAAGGAAAAGGGGTAACGATGAATGATGTCAACGGCATCATCCCAAGGCTGACCTAGCCTCTGAAAGGTAGTGGGTAACGATGGACGATGTCAGCAGCATCATCCCAAGGCTGGCCTAACCTCTAAAACTGATCAGTAAAGGTAGCGAACTGTCGAGTTACTGTTAGTTATCTGTATGCCCTAGAGGCCATTACTATACATAGGATGTATATTGTAGTGGATGCTTGGACATATATAGGGATGACTTTCTTGCTCGATATGATAGTATGCTATCTGGTTACTCTTTACCTTAACGTGCACACTGATTGTCTCTCTGTTACATGTTGGTAAAGCCCTTAGGATGTGTACTTGACTACCTGGACTATGATGCGGATCATACTAGTGGGGACATGGTATCCATAAGTACATCCTTCAAGGTCCCTAGTCATGGGTATATCGAGACAGGGCATCGATATACCAGAGTAGACTAGCGTATACCTTCTCGACCCATACAGATGGGCGATGGATGATCCCATATCCATTGGTGTTTGACATCAGAGATGATATACGGGTGCTCAGTAGAGACTGGGTATACTGGACGGACTCGCCGAGAACTCCCAGATGGTATTATACCTTACGTCAGATGGCAGTTCTCTGGTGACACTGGTACAGGTTAGTCTGTAGACCCGAGATCGTCATAGAGTCTTGTGTGATTCTCACTGTGCTTTGATTTCCACCTTACCACGTCCAAGAGGGCGTGCAAAACGGTGGTTTTTGGGTACAGTCCCGAATCACATGGAGGCAATGAGCGATAGGAGGGGATTCGTCTCTCCCGGTATAGGGAGTTGATGTTGTGCTGTGTTCAATTGGCTATAACCGGAAATCCCTGGCCAGGGTTGCTGAGATTTACTGGTAAGTGTTACCAGTAGTTTCTTAAACTGTTATAGACCACATATCGACACGACTTATCGAGCTACTGGGGTCTGACGTTTACCACCCCTAGGCGAGATATGCGACATATCAAACGAACAGACCGGACTGTACGGTAAGTGTTACTGGTTGAATTCACAGGAGTGTGAGCGGGCTTGCTCGTTGATCTTCTGATCGCTCAATACCCAGGTGGCCGTTACGTTTAGCAGACCACTTGCGGCTTGTGGGTGTTTGATATGATCATCACCTGCTGCCGGCGTATTGACGAGTCTTTAGAGTCCTACACAGAGGTTTCCTGGCTCAAGCGAAACGAAATAGGAGCGCACATGAGATATGTGCGGGGCCGAGAATAATACCAGTATGTGATATTGTATTCTATTCTCGCGATTTGTATCATAGGTCGGTTATATGTGATATAGCCGGGTTACCGAATCAAGTGTTGATTCGATATATTGATACACCTGATATTAGTCGGTTATATGAGATATGACCGGATCGTTAAATCAAGTATTGATTTAATGTATAATTATATATTTGATATATTACTTTACATTAACTAGTATCGGTTCACTTAAGATTGATCTTTTCACTTGATGTGCACAAGTTGTATATGTGATATATTTTTGTGCACTAGATTGTATCATGTTTGATGATACATGCAAACTTGGGTGTATGTTTGCTTTAAACCATCTTTAGGTTAATGGTTAGGTTTTAATTTGTTTTATTTATTTTCTTTATTCATTTTGGAAAAAATAAAATGGAGGCTTGCTTTGTTTTATTCATGAAGCTTCATGAAGCTTTGAAAGTCTTTACCATTTTGTTTTTTCCTTAACCTAACCATTACACCTAAATCTTAGTTTATTCTCTACATGTGTTAGCCTCACCCAAGGTTGCAAGATGATAACTTCACTTGAATTTTCCTTTTACATTAATTCATTCTTTTTCTTTCTTCCTCTTCTTCTTCAAGAAGAAAGAAAACCATTGCTAGAAAATTTCAAGTGTTGAAATCAAGTGAGAAATTCAAATCCAAAGTGAACCCACTTCCTATTTCTTCATCCTCTACCACTTGCCATGTTGTATAGGGTGTTTTCTTCACAAGGTTCATGAACAAGTGAAGATGGAGCTTGAGTTAGAGTTGCCTCGACGTAGATCATCTTCGGCATCGAAGTCAACGACCTAGCCCGCTCTTTTCTCCGACGAAACCATCACTAGAGTCCGGGATCCCAGTGATCGCAGCGAAGGGACGTCATCACGGAGCTAAAGAAGTGGAGGACCAGATCTACAAAGGTTGTATTTCCATTCACTTAGTGTAAATGTGATTTACTTGCAAAGTTATCGCCTAATCTCTAGTTAACTATCTAGTCTAGGGTTATTCGGTACGGATAAAATTTTAATCTGGCATGGTCGATGCCTTGTGGAGCCTCCTTAGAGTGCGTAGTAACCCTACAGTTACAAGTCAGGTTTCATCATTGATTTCCCCATACCCCCAGGTTATATGTATTCGAGTCAGGTATTAAATAATCTGGAGCTAATGCCAACACATGATCAGGCAGGTACAAGTTTGTCTGGATAGACAACAGGAAATGTCCGTAGGGACAACAAGTAAAGTTTGTTGGCATTAGTAACAAGATCAGGTAACAGGTAAAGCCATGGTACGTCAGGTCAAGTCGAGTAATGTATATAGGTGTCATGTCATGTCAAGAGTTGCACGGTACCATGTCGTGTCAAGTAATGGGTGTGACAAGTCATGTCAGGGGTGCACACAATGTCATGTGGGTGCTCCAAATCAAACTAACATAAGCATGGGTATACAAAACAAGCATGCAGTATTAATGGAACAATAAAATGGAACATTGTAATGTGACATGCAATCAGGTACATATTCAAACATATGGTTGCACAGTTATGATTAGAGTTGGGGTTATGGTTCCAACATTAAGTAAATACGTTCTATCAAATATGGAATATTAAAATCACACTAATATATAATGAATGACCTAGGGATGCAATTATATAAAAAAGTTAATGGATGCAACGGGTGTCCGATAAGGTAGAAACTATTAAAAGGTACTGTGGGCTATGCAGATAATTATTATGTGATTTAAATATGGACGTGGGTACACGATATTGTAATCTAACATGCAGCAGGGTATATTTCAAGATCCAAATCTAAAATGATATATGGAACAAAAATGGAACATGTGGCACTATATGTAATCTACAGATTTACTATGCAATTAAATAGTTATAAAACCATATAGATAGCATGTAGCAAGTTTTACTTGCCTCAATGGATCACACGATGGGGTGCGCACGCGGCAAAAAGCGAGAAATGACGGAAATCTCATTTGAAGCATTTCATCGAACACTTCGCACAAAAATCAAAACTTTGTTGGAACGGAGATCCTGAGGCATGGAAACGATCGTCACACTACCATGGACTCGGGCCAAACCCTGGAGCCTCGGTTCACGTCTCTTAACAATATCTAACAGGCTTTCGAAGTCGAGATTGATGTTGCCGCGGTGACCGCTACTACTGTTGATGTCGTAGTTGACGATGGCAACGACGGAGAACGAGAAGATGATTGCTGGAGTTGAAGAAGGAAGCGATGGTCTCGACGGATGGAGTAGCACAAGAGGAAGAAGAAGATGATGAAGATGCAGTAGCCCCGACGTTGGAGAGGGAAAGGGTTCGGTGTGCAGTGGGTTGTAGTTGAAGGTGGTGATGGTTGGAGGCGGGGAAGAGAAGGTGGAGACGAGACGATGGAGGCGAGTTGATGAGGGTCAGCCGACGAGATGGTCGGCAGCAGCGAAGGCTGAGGTTAGGATGGGTGCAGGAAACTTTAAACGGAGTTGGAAGTGAATGAGAAGAGAGGAGAGGGATGGAGACGAGGTGGAGGGGATGACGAGGGTGAGGATGCGGCAATGAGGTGATGAGGGTGATGGGATACGGTCGTCGACGGCGAGGCAGGCGAAGCGGCCGACACGCGGTTAGGTCAGGGTTAAAGTGGGTTGTGAGGCTCGGGAGGAGAGAGAGACGAGAAGGTTGGAGGCGAGGGTGTTGGCTACGAGGGGCTGAGGAGAGGGCAGAGGCGAGGCGAGGTGGTCGGGGTTGCAGGCATGGGTTGCGCACGGGAAAAGAAAAAAATGGAAAGGAGAAGAAGAAGAAGATGGGGACGTGAGCAGTAAAATATAGGGTTAAGGAAAAATTAATTATAATTATAGGAGAGAGAGAAAGAGAGAGTCACTAGAGAGGGAAAGGGAGAGAGAGAGAGTCAGGAGAGAGAGAGAGAATTAGTTGGTTTTAAGAAATATAATCTGTTAAAAATATCATGATTAATCTAACACAGTATATATATATATATATAATTATTGTTTAGAAATATATTAATATAATATTAGTACGTTTTGAGATTTTGGCAATTACAAACTTACCCCAAAACACGCCCGGGTCGGGTCCAAAAATTCAGATTTAAAATATGAAAAATATATGCGACTTCCAAATTTCAAAATGAATGCTCAGTTAAAGAAAATGCATACCCCTAAGAACGGATGCACATACGTGTGCGTAGCCATCCAAACACGTCCGTTTCACTGAACGGGACGAGAACAAGATGCGCGGACGCTACCACGGGGTTAGGGGTATCATGCGGGCTTTGAAATGCAATTTTAAATTATTTTACATGACCTAAAATGTTATATGGTAAAAAATGCAATACCAGGTAAAATGCCGGCATGTACTAATCATGAGATGCACATGAACATACAACAAGTCAAGGTGATCTATAAATAAGAATCAAACAGGTCGAGTCGAATGCAATATAAAGTGTAAAAATACCATTCGCACCCACAATACGTTAAATCAAGAATACCATGAATAAAGAAATATGAGAACTGGAATTGGTATAAATGAACTCGGGTGTTACATTATACCCAACTACAAAAAGAATTTCGTCCTCGAAATTCCAAGAACAAGAATGGATAAACAATCAAGAAACTACAAGAATAGATGTGGAAACTTCCGTCGGATCTCATCTTCTCGTTCCCAAGTTGACTCTCCATGTGAGCGATTACTCCAAGAAACAAGTACAAGAGGGATAACCTTGTTCTTAAGAACCTTTTCCCTTCGATCCATAATCGACATCGGTCGCTCCTCAAAAGTCAAATCTTCACGTACAGTCAACTCAGAATGATTCAGCACGTGTGTTTTATCTTGTACCTACTTACTGAGTTGAAATATATGAAACATGTCATGAACATTCGCCAAAGATTGCAGCGACGCCAATCGATACGCTACATCTCCAACACGCTCCAAAATCTTAAAAGGTCCAACGAATCGAGGACTAAACTTTCCTCGACTTCCTAAACGAATCACCCCTCTAGTCGGTGATATCTTCAAGAATACCAAATCACCAACGACGAACTTTAGAGGTCTTCTCGATGTATCTGCCTAACTCTTTTTCCGGTCTTGTGCTGCTTTCATATGATTACGGATAGTGTTAACCTTCTCAACTGTCTGCACGACCAAATCTGGTCCCAATAATCTTCGTTCTCCAATATCGGCCCAACAAACAGGTGAACGACACTTGCGACCATACAATGCTTTGAATAGAGCCATTTGAATAGTCGCCTAAAAACTGTTATTGTAAGAAAACTCCACCAAATGTAGATGATCCTCCCATGAACCCTTGAAGTCTAACATGCAAGCTCCCAACATGTCTTCAAGAGTTTGGATCGTTCTCTCCGACTGGCCATCTGTTTGAGGATGATAAGCTGTGCTAAATTTCAAACGAGCCCCCCAAACTTTTCTGTAAGCTCTTCCAGAAGTGCGATAAGAAATGAGTGTCACGGTCGGACACGATGCTCACCGGTACTCCATGAAATCTTATAATCCCCTGTATGCACCGTTCTGCCAAAACTTCTGTTGATTAACCAACTCGAAATGGGATGAAATGAGCTTCCTTGGTCAATCGATCAACAATCACCAAACTGCATTGTTGCCTTTTGGACTCCGCGGTAGAGTCGTCACGAAATCCATGGTTATATGTTCCCACTTCCACTGAGAAATCGGAAGTAGTTGCAATAAACCAGCAACCCTTTGATGTTCAGCCTTAACTTGCTGACACACCAAGCACTTTGCTACAAAAACGGGCAATCTCCCGTTTCATGCCTTCCCACCAGAATTACTGTCGTATATCTCGGTACACCTTCGTGCCTCCTAGATGTACGGAATATGCTGAACTGCGCGCTTCCTTCATAAGCTCTTCGCGAATATCTCCTTTTGGCACACACAAACGGCTACCATATCTCAATGAACCATCTTCATGGATCAATAAGTCTGTTCGAAGTCCAGCTTCAACCTGTTCTCGAAACTTTTGCAATGTAGGGTCCTGCGACTGCGATGCTTTAATATTCTCGATCAACGACGAATGTACCTACAGCTGTATCAACTGTCCCGAAGAATGCGGTCGCACAACCTCCAAATCAAATCTTCGAAAGTCTTCAATGAGTTCCTTCTGTGCAGTCAACATCTGAATTGCTGATAACCGACCGAGCGCATCCGGCACGACATTAACTTTCCCCGGATGGTACTTAAGATCAAGATCGTAGTCAGCCATCAGCTCCAACCATCTACGTTGCCTCATATTAAGCTCCTTCTACGTGAACACATACTTCAAGCTTTTATGATCGGTGAAAACCTCGACCCTTTCACCCAAAAGGTAGCATCTCCAAATCTTCAAAGCGAAGATCACAGCCGCAAGCTCCAAGTCATGAGTTGGGTAATTCTTCTCATGGGTCTTCAACTGTCTCGATGCGTACGCTATAACCTTCCCATGCTGCATCAAAACACATCCCAATCCTTTCCCAGATGCGTCGCTGTGAATCACCAATCCTCCGGAACTGTCTGGCATGGTCAGAATAGGAGCGATTATCAATCTCTGTTTCAACGCATCAGAAACTGACGCACACTTATCCGTCCACACAAATGGTACCTCCTTGCGCGTAAGCTTGGTCAAAGGCTCCGCCAGACGAGCAAAGTTCTCCACGAACCTTCTATAGTACCCGGCGAGTCCAAGAAAGCTTCTTATCTCCGCAACATTTTTCGGAATCGGTCAATCTCGAACTGCTACAATCTTTTCAGGATAAACGGCGATTCCATCGCCAGACACGACATGCCCCAAAAACTTTACTTCTTCCATCCAAAATTCGCACTTGCTCATCTTTGCATATAATTTTTCTTGTCTCAACGTCTGTAGTGCGATCTTCAAATGTTCTGCATGCTCTTCAATACTCTTCGAGTAGAACAAAATATCATCAATGAACACCACAATAAACTGGTCCAAGAATGGTGAAAAGATTCGGTTCATCAAGTCCATGAATATCGCCGGTGCATTCGTTACTCCGAAGGGCATCACTAAGTACTCGTAATGTCCATACCGAGTTTGGAACGCCGTCTTGCAAATATCTTCTGTTTTCACTCGGACCTGATGATATCCGGATCGCAAATCCAGCTTCGAGAAAATCCTCGCGCCACTAAGCTGCTCAAATAATTCACCAATGCGAGAGATCGGGTACTTGTTCTTAATAGTCACTCGGTTTAATTCTCGATAATCGATGCACTCCTCCTTGTGACATCTTCTTCTTTACTAGAAGAACTGGAGCTTCCCAAGTTAAATTGCTGCTGCGAATCCAACCCTTCTCAAGCAATTCGGTAACCTGCTTCATGACTTCTTCCAACTCCACTGGTGCCATTGGATAATACGCCTTTGAGATTGGCGCTGCACCAGAAACAAGATCAATCGCAAACTCCACATCTCGTTTTGGCGATAAACCCGAGATGTCTTCGAACACGTCCATGAATTCTCGAACTATAGCCGGCGCTTCTTTCTTATCAATTTCCATTGACGAAAGAACATTGTTTGTCAGCCTAGCCCTAAACTCGACTGGCCCGACAGTACTGCTTCCTCCCGCAAAACAAGCTCCGGATGTCCGGGGATCTGGAGAATCACTTTCCTTTCCTTACAATCAATATGAGCGTGGAAAGTGCCGCGAAAATCCATTCCCAAGACAACAACAAACAAAGGGATGCACCAGAATTGAAAAAAAATTCTAACGCGGGGAAAACATGAACAAGTAAGATACCAAGATGACTTCATCCGAAGTCAAGATACTGAAGAGGATTAAGCAAGGTAAACATGATTCAAGCTGGCGATAAAACAAGAACTGGTAAGCAATGAAACCGAGAGAAGCAAGGTAATATAACGATCATGAGACAAGGAAATGAATCAAAAATAGAATTCCAAGTTACTTAAATAGATTACAGCATTGTAACCATGCTACAGTTCATGGGTACAATTACATAACTCCACTCAAGTCTCCCAAATCCTAGTATCAGAATCAAGGAACTGGGAGAAACAATGGTGAACCAAAAGGTTTCAAGCCGAGATGCAAAGTTGTTTGCATATCGTCAAGACAAGGATCAAGAGAAAGATATGATTCAAGAATCATGATAACAAGGTGGCAGGACATGTTCCTAATCACGAGTATTCTGATTCGTGTATTGGGTCCAATACCCAACTACAAAAAGAATCAAACTCGATTAACCTATATCCTATGGCTCTGATACCAAACACACCATGTCACACCCCGCTTCCCAGAGTACACTAAGATAGGCACGTGACATAGCCAACCATGCTACCTGTGGATAGGAAAAATCCACAGTCACATTACGGCTGTAGAGATATCAAGAACAGGAAAGTAAACTAAACTATCTAGTACATGTCCATGAGCCAGAATAAATGAATCAAGAAATGATATAATATGCGGAAGCAAAAGATCCAATAAATAAAACACCTGGAAAGTAAAACTGGATATCAACAGGATCCTCACCGCTCGGTCTAACAGCGGCAATGCTCCTGATCAGTCTGCAACAAAGGTAGAGGATCTGGGCCATGCAAAACCCAGACGTCAGCGCGTCATAACATCAAGCAATAATATATAAACAGAGTAGCAAGACATGCAAGTATGATCATGAAGGTAAAGCAGGTGTAACAGCAATATAAATCAGGGCAGTGAAAGGTAGTGTGCAGTGAGTAGTCTAAACTGGTCTTTGGGTTAACTACTCTCAAGTCTTTGAAATCAATTTGATGAATCATCGATATAACTCAATAGTATCCCGTGCGTGCCCGGGATCACGGTGAAGATTCTCGGGCTGAATCCGAGACATGCCGCAAGGCACTAAGAAAAAGGGGTAACGATGAATGATATCAACAGCATCATCCCAAGGCAGACCTAGCCTCTGAAAGGTAGTGGGTAACGATGGACGATGTCAGCAGCATCATCCCAGGGCTGACCTAACCTCTGAAACTGATCAGTAAAGGTAGAGAACTGTCGAGTTATAAGTCAGGTTTCATCATTGATTTCCCCATACCCCCAGGTTATATGTATTCGAGTCAGGTATTAAATAATCTGGAGCTAATACCAACACAGGATCAGGAAGGTACAGGTTTGTCTGGATAGACAACAGGAAATGTCCGCAGGGACAAAAGGTAAAGTTTGTTGGCATTAGTAACAAGATCAGGTAACAGGTAAAGCCATGGTACGTCAGGTCAAGTCAAGAAATGTATATAGGTTCCATGTCATGTCAAGAGTTGCACGGTACCATGTCGTGTCAAGTAATGGGTATGACAATTCATGTCAGGGGTGCACACAATGTCATGTGGGTGCTCCAAATCAAACTAACATAAGCATGGGTATACAAAACAAGCATGCGGTATTAATGGAACAATAAAATGGAACATTATAATGTGATATGCAATCAGGTACAGATTCAAACATATGGTTGCACAGTTATGATTAGAGTTGGGGTTATGGTTCCAACATTAAGTAAATACGTTCTATCAAATATGGAATATTAAAATAACACTAATATGTAATGAATGACCCAGTGATGCAATTATATAAAAAGTTTAATGGATGCAACGGGTGTCCGATAAGGTAGAAAATATTAAAAGGTACTGTGGGCTATGCAGATAATTATTATGTGATTTAAATATGGACGTGGGTACACGATATTGTAATCTAATATGCAGCAGGGTATATTTCAAGATCCAAATCTAAAATGATATATGGAACATCGAAAAGTAAAATGGAACATGTGGCACTATATGTAATCTACAGATTTACTATGCAATTAAATAGTTATAAAACCATATAGATAGCATGTAGCAAGTTTTACTTGCCTCGATGGATCACACGATGGGGTGCGCACGCGGCAAAAAGCGAGAAATGACGGAAATCTCGTTTGAAGCATTTCATCGAACACTTCACACAAAAATCAAAACTTTGTTGGAACGGAGATCCTAAGGCATGGAAACGATCGTCACACTACCATGGACTCGGGCCAAACCCTGGAGCCTCGGTTCACGTCTCTGAACAATATCTAACAGGCTTTCGAAGTCGAGATTGATGTTGCCGCGGTGACCGCTACTGCTGTTGATGTAGTAGTTGACGATGGCAACGACGGAGAACGAGAAGATGATGGTTGGAGTTGAAGAAGGAGGCGATGGTCTCGACGGATGGAGTAGCACAAGAGGACGAAGAAGATGATGAAGATGCAGTAGCCCCGACGGTGGAGAAGGAAAGGGTTCGGTGTGCAGTGGGTTGTAGTTGATGGGGGTGATGGTTGGAGGCGGGGAAGAGAAGGTGGAGACGAGACGATGGAGGCGAGTTGACGAGGGTCGGCCGACGAGATTGTCGGCAGCAGCGAAGGCTGAGGCGAGGATGGGTGCAGGAAACTTTAAACGAAGTTGGAGGTGAATGAGAAGAGAGGAGAGGGATGGAGACGAGGTGGAGGGGATTACGAGGGTGAGGAGGAGGCAATGAGGTGATGAGGGTGATGGGATACGGTCGTCGACGGCGAGGCAGGCGAAGCGGCCGACACGTGGTTAGGTTAGGGTTAAAGTGGGTTGTGAGGCTCGGGAGGAGAGAGAGACGAGAAGGTTGGTGGCGAGGGTGTTGTCTACGAGGGGCTAAGGAGAAGGCAGAGACGAGGCGAGACAGTAGGGGTCGCAGGAATGAATTGCGCGCGGGAAAAGAAAAAAATGGAAAGGAGAAGAAGAAGAAGATGGGGACGTGAGCAGTAAAATATAGGGTTAAGGAAAAATTAATTATAATTATAGGAGAGAGAGAAAGAGAGAGAGTCACGAGAGAGGGAGCGAGAGAGAGAGAGTCAGGAGAGAAAGAGAGAGAGAGAATTAGTTAGTTTTAAGAAATATAATCTGTTAAAAATATCATGATTAATCTAACAAAGTATATATATATATAATTATAGTTTAGAAATATATTAATATAATATTAGTACGTTTTGAGATTTTGGCAATTACAAACTTACCCCAAAACACGCCCGGGTCGAGTCCAAAAATTCAGATTTAAAATATGAAAAATATATGCGACTTCAAAATTTCAAAATGAATGCTCAGTTAAAGAAAATGCATACCCCCAAGAACGGATGCACGTACGTGTGCGTAGCCATCCAAACACGTCCGTTTCACTGAACGGGACGAGAACAAGATGCACGGACGTTACCACGGGGTTAGGGGTATCATGCGGGCTATGAAATGCAATTTTAAATTATTTTACAAGACCTAAAATGTTATATGGTAAAAAATGCAATACCAGGTAAAATGATGGCATGTACTAATCATGAGACGCACGTGTCCATGCAACAAGTTAAGGTGATCTATAAATAAGAATCAAACAGGTTCAAGCAAGCGGGTCGAGTCGAATGCAATGTAAAATGTAAAAATACCATTCGCACCCACAATACGTTAAATCAAAAATACCACGAATAAAGAAATACGAGAACTGGAATTGGTATAAATGAACTCGGGTGTTACAGGTTCAATATGTTACCCGATGGCGAAATCTCTGGTCAAAATGCGAGCAGTGCATCGATGAAGCTCGAGCCGTGGGAATGTTCATAGCCACCCTTGACCCAAATTCAAAGGTATTCCCATATATGGACCTCTTCAAGCCGACGAACTTCCAAGAGCTCATGGATAAAATGGTTTGATTGGATCAGATCGGTCAAGACCTTTTCTTATCCGATGAAGATATATGAAAAGCAAAGTCAAGGCGGCGTTTGTTTCCAATGCTAAAAAAATGAGCAGCTTTGAAGCAACCAGTCAGCAAAATAGCGACAGCACGAGTCCTACCCTTAGGAAAGATTAGGACGCAAATACTTACGCCCCCGAGATATACACAGGGGGCATCTTGTTCGTTGGCAGAAGAATCTCCACTTGAGATGGTCCTTTCTTCAAAAAACAGAAGGGATATTATGGGACCTACAATCAAGTGGAATAGCCCGCTTGAACCAAAACCATGGAAAGGATGTGGAATCCATGTCCCCCTCCGAATCAGATGATGAGGGGAAAATCCCCCAAGTCAAGTTCATTCTTCTAAGGAAGAAGATGACTCAATAGAAGGAATGACATGATATCTCGTTCCTTAATATATGAAGAAGATACTCCATCAGCGTCAGAAAGAGACATTGATGAGCAGGGGGCAGGTGCCGTATAAAAATACCGGTATTTCCCGCAAAAACAACCCGATTGCTGTGATAATAAAAGAAACAGTCCAAGAAGGTGAAAATAGCTTGAGGTATGAAGTGTCCATATATACAAAGGACAGGCAGTAGTGCCTCAGCGAACACGAGTTGGAAGGGATGGGTTAGGAAACTCCCCGACCGAATGATAAATTATGGACCGAAACATCCTTAAACTAGTGCGTCACCCCAAACATGCCGTGTCACCTCAAACACGACGATAATGGATCGAAAAGTCCCTAAAATGTTGCGTCGCCTAAAAAAAGATGATACTGGACCGAAACGTCCGTAAACCAGCGCATCGTCCCAAACACGGCGATGATGGACCGAAACGTCCCTAAACTAGTGCGTCGCCTTAAACATGGCACGTCGCCTCAAACACGACGATAATAGACCGAAATGTCCCTAAGCTCCCTAAATACGGCGATATGCTTCTTGATATCGACATTGCAATTGAAGTCCTAACGACGAAGATTGCAACTCAAGTCCCACCGGATACACAGCTACTCCAGTGATGAAGCCACCCATAAGTCATAATGGCAAACAGATGGGTCACCTACAGCGAAGCTACTTTTGAGAGTTCCGCAAAAAAACGATATGTCCACAAGCGAAATGGGCACGGATGAAAACCCGAAAGGGAGCCGTGAGTAAAAACAGCGGGACAACCAGTGAGCTTGTGAAAACCCCGAAAGGGCACAATCTCGTAAAAAAATAATAAAAAATAAAATACACTTGCAGGGTCCTTTCGATCTTGTGAGGAGAAAATACCTGCGACTCACAGAAGAGTAACACACTTAGAAATCCACATGATTTCTAAGGAGATAATACAATTACGAAATCCTCACGACTCGTAAGGAGAACCCCCCAATGAGACCCTCACAGCTCATGGGATTCAAATGTCTTAGGTTACAGGGATCTAAACATGTTCTTAAGCAATCATATTCCCTAAGTTGCCTTATAAGTAGTTCGATATCAACTCTTTTATACAATCCACAGGTACGAACAAAATATGTTTTGATCTAGTTCCACCAATGGTGAGAAATATCCCCATATGGTGAACGACACTTGTAAGTCCTCTCGACTTATAAGGAGAAAACACTCTTATAAGATCCTTATGACTTACAAGAAAAAATATCACTTAGAAATCCCCATGATTCCTAAGGAGAAGATGTAAGTCGATGTCGCACACCCCATGCACTTGTGGGGTGGCGGAATTCACGAATAACGATTTTTTCATACTACGCAACACCGACTAAACAACAGGATCTTAACAGAAACCTTAACTAGCTATTCTACTAGGAGGTTCTAACTACTATGTTAGTATTTATACCTCCTTGATTCTAGTCTTTCGGGTCTTCTTCTCCTCCTCTCCTTGAGCTCCTCGAAAATCCGAATCGTGCTTGATCGTCAGCCTTCTCGTGTCGAAGATGATCCACCCGAGAGTCTATACTTCAAGCTCCAACATCTAAACCGAGGTAATTAAGGTACCTAGTTCGCTAAGCTAGGTATCTTAGAAGATGTAAAGTATCTAATGGAGTATTTAATTTCACTTGACCCTATGGTTCACAACTCATGTGAGGGATTAGGGTCTTGAGGAAGAAGGAGAGAAAAAATGGAGAGAGAAAGTGAAAATGCAAATGAGCTAAGGTCTTGGCAAGTGAAGGACGGCTCACCCATTATCTCACATGAAGCATGGATTATTTTCCAATTGAAAATAGCAACCATACTTCAATAGTAAACACAAACCAATAAACAAATGTATGAGCCTTGCTTCTCTCCATGCAACAAATATCTCCAATTTCCACCTCATTAATCTATTTCTAAAAATAGATAAACCAAATAATGAGGTGTCCCCTTTTAGAAGCATCTCTTATGAAATTACAAGAATGCCATCATCGTATATACATACTCGTATTCGTATTCCGAAAAATACGAATACAATGAGATAATAATAATCCAATAATATAATACTAGAATCCGGCTTAAACCAACGCCCACTAGTATTATCCGTCCGAACAACATCCGTGCAGCCAGTACACGTATATGATCGGAACCCTGTCGTAAAACCATACGGCCTCTATATCGTTTCGTCCGAAGCAGGGAAACTCTCTGTGTGGGACTCTAAAGACTCGACAGTACGCTGGCAGTGGGTTTAACCACAAGTCCGTCAGCGGTACTAGCTGCACGTAACGACGACCCAGGTATCTGTCGATAAGAAGGCCGATGAGCAAACTCATCCGAACTCCTACTGAGCCTATCTGTGACAATCTCCGTACAGTCCATTCTGTTCGTCTAAAATACTTACATATCGGACCTAGGGGATGGTAACCGTCAGACCCCTAATAACACAATAAGTCGTGTCGGGGTAGAGCGCAATACACCCTGAGAAACTACTGGAGTATCTACTAGTAAATCTCGCTTGCCCTGGCCAGGGACTTTGTGTAATGGCTTTCCGAACACAGCGTGATATCAACCACCAATACCGGGAGAGATGAATCCTATCTAACCGGTACTGTCTCTAAGTGCTTCGGGACTGCTCCCAACTACTACCTGTTGGCACGACTCCTTTGAGCCGTGGTAGGGTAGTAATCTAAGTACAGTGGGAACACACTCGAGATGAATAGTGATGTCAAGTCAACGCACTAACCTATAATCATGCCACCAGGGAACTGCTACATGACGATAGGTATAATACCAACCAGCAGTTCCCAATGAGTCCGTCCAGTGTAACTCATAACCTAATGAGCACCTGTATACTATTTCCGGTATGACATACCAATGGCTGTGGGAAAGACCATCTCCCCTGCTGGGATGAGAAGCGTATACACTAGTCTACTCTGAAGTATCGATGCCCCGTTTCGATAATCCTACGACTAAGGACCTTTATAAGGATGTGCTTATAGACTACCCAGCTCCAACTAGTGTGACTGCCATCACAACGCTGGTAGTCAAGAAAAGATGCTAAGGGCTCTACCAATATGTATTAGCGATATGCTAAAAGAAACATATACATATATTTGAGGTAGAATCAAACCAAGTAGCATATTACCATTTTGAGCATGACTGTTATTATATCTGTGTATATCCAATGCTTCCAAAATGTAATATACAATCCAGTACTATACAATAATGGTCTCGAGGGCATATATCACTAACAATCTCCCACTTGCACTAAGGCCATGTATTGGCATATCGCAGACCTATCATCTCGATTAGACTCTCGAACTGTGTCTGAGAGATGGCCTTTGTGAGTGGATTTGCAATGTTTCTCTCTGTCTCTACTCTCCGCACCTCGATCTCCTGGCGATCAACGATCTCCCTGGTGGTACCTCCTCAAGATATGTCTGGACTTTTGATGGGACCTTGGTTCTTTCACTAAAGCTATAATCCCGTTGCTGTCACAATACAGAGGTATTAGATCAACAATGGACGGAACCACCTGAAGTTCTGTAATGAACTTCTTCATCCAGATTGCTTCCTTCGCTGCGTCACATATAGCGATATACTCTGCTTCCATCGTCGAGTCAGCAACGATGTTTTTCTTGGAGCTCTTCTAACAGACCGCCCCTCCATTGAGGGTAAAAACATAATCCGACATGGACCTGGAGTCATCCTTGTCACTCTGGATGCTGGAGTCGGCGAAGGCCTTGATCTGGAGGTCTTTACTACTTTACACCAAGAACATCACCTTAGTCCTTCTCGGGTACTTGAGAATGTTTTTTACTGCTGTCCAGTGCCTCTCTCCCTGGGTTTGACTAATACCTGCTTACAATACTCAGTGCGTAAGATATATCTGGTACACAACATCGCAAACATTATAGAGCCTACCGTAGAAGCGTAGGGTATAATAGTCATGCGATCCCTTTCTAAATCAGTCTTGGTAGACATCTCTTTAGAGAGGGTGATTCTGTGACAAGCCGGTAGATTACCGCGGTTTGAATCTTCCATACTAAATCTTTTTGGTATGGTGTTGATGTACTTTAATTGTGAAAGTCCTAATATCCTTTTAGATCTATCATGATAGATCCGGATCCCCAGAATGTAGGAGGCATCACCCAGGTCCTTTATGGAGAACCTTTGTGACAAGAATCCTTTGACTGATTGTAGTATAGGAATGTCATTTCCTATCAGGAGAATGTCATCCATGTACAAGACGAAGAATACCAAAGTTCTCTCTACAATTTTACTATAAATGCATGGTTCATAGGGATTTTTGATAAAGTCGAATTCCTTGACCGTCTCATCAAAACAGATGTTCTAACTCCGCGATGCCTGCTTTAATCCATAAATGGATTTAAGAAACATGCACACCTTTCCGCTGCTCCCACTCTCTGTGAAACCTTTCGGCTGATCCATATAAACACACTCTTCCAAATTTCCATTCAGAAAAACGATCTTTACGTTCATCTGCCAAATTTCATAATCGTGGAAGGCAGCAATGGCAAGAAGGATCCGAATAGATTTGAGCATAACCACTGGAGAAAAGGTTTCATCATAGTCTAAACCAGGTCTTTGACAAAAACCTTTTGCAACAAGTCTAGCTTATAGGTTTCAACCTGTCCATCTACACCAATCTTCTTTCTGAAGATTCATTTGCAGCCTACGGGTTTTACCCCTTTTGGAGTAATGTCCAAAGTCCATACTTTGTTGGTGTACATGGACTCCATTTCGGTCTGCATTGCATCAACCATTTTACTGAGTCTCTGCTCCTGATGGCTTGCTGGAAACTAGTTGGCTCATCATCGTCGATGATGCAATCCTCTCTATCCCCGTCTATGAGAAAACCGTAGTATCTCTCGGGCGGAAGAGGCAGCCTGCTAGTCCTGCAGAGTGGCGTGGGGATGTATGGTTCTTTCGAAACTTCTGGTTCCACCATACATTCAGTAATAGCTTGTGGTTCTGGAATTTCTTCCAGTTCTATTGCGCTCCCACTTTTGTCTTTTTCAAGAAATTGAGTTTCCGAAAAGTGGGCATGCCGAGAAACAAAGACTTTTTGTTCCTCCACGTAATTGAAAAGATACCCCCTAGAGTTCTTTGGGTATCCCACAAACTTACACAGTACTAAGTGTGCCACGAGCTTGTCTGCATGCTGCTTTTTTACAAAAGATGGACATCTCCATATCTTTAGATACTTAAGATAGGCTTTCTTCCCACTCCACATCTGATATGGTGTGGTAGGTACTGACTTAGTAGGAACTTTGTTCAAAAGATATGCCGCTGATTCTAGTGTATAACCCCAGAAGGATCGCGGTAACTCAACGTTACTCATCATGGAACACACTATACCAATAAGGTTCGGTTCCGCCTTTCCGATATACCGTTGTGTTGAGGTGTGTATGGAGGTGTAATCTGAGAAAGAATTCCATTCTATTTTAGATAATCCAGAAACTCGGCACTTAAGTATTCACCACCTCGATTAGATCTAAGTGTCTTGATACTTTTGCCGGTTTGTTTTTCCACTTCATTCTTGTATTCCCGGAATTTCTCAAAGGCCTCGGATTTATGTTTCATCAAGAATACGTGTCCGTACCTTGAGAAATCATCAGTAAAAGTAAAGAAGAGGAATAACCACTTTTTGCATGTATAGACATTGGACAACACACGTATCTGTGTATGAGTCCCAAGAGCTTGCTGGCTCTTACTCTGTGGCCAGTGAATGGAGTCTTTCTCATCTTTCCTTTGAAACCTGATTGGCAAGTTGAATAAGACTGATATTTAAACAGATCCAAATATCTCTCTTTATATAACTTCTTCAACCGTGTTTCATTGATGTGACCCAGTATACAATGCCATAAGAAAGCCTGATTTAATTCCAGAGATTTTTTTTTAAGTGTGTTCTGGACATTAAAAACCTGAGCTTGATTTAATATGTATATACTGTTATCTAGTGTACCTGACCCAATCAAAGCATGATTAAGGTGGATGTGGACGACATCGCTTACAAATGTAAAATCATAACCTTCTTTAAATAGTAAAGATACAGAGATGATATTACATGCCAAACTAGGTACATACAAACAGTTATGCAAAATCAAAATCTGTCCACATGTCAATCCAAGATGATATTCCCCTATGGATACAGCATCCATGATCATTTCGTTAGCAACCCTGAGAGTCATATCACCAGCATTGATAACTCTACGGTTTCTTAGATCCTATAATGAATTATAGATATAAGATCTTGATCCGATATCTAGTGTCCAGGAAGTAGAGTTAATTGACAGACAGTTTTCAATCATAAACACACCTGAAGCCGAAGCCACAACTTTCTTCGAATCCTGGTTTCTGGCTTTCCAAGCCCTGCAGTCTTTCTTCTAATGCCCTTTCTCGTGACAATAAAAACATTCTTCCTTCCCTACTGTCAGCCTGAAACTTTTGCCCTGCCCTTTCTCTCTACCTTACTGACACCGCATTTCGTCTTGGTGGAGGCCTTCTTCTTCTTCCCCTTGGCATTCACCTTGGATCTAGAAGAGGAAGATTCCCTAATAAGAAGAGCGGGTGTCTCCCTGGATTTTTGCAGGGTGCCCTTAGCGCTCCTCAACAAGTTGAGAAGTTCTGGAAGTGAAACTTCCTTCCCTTGAATGTTGAAATTCAAGATAAACCGGGCGTAGGTAGAAGGGAGGGACTGTAGAATCAAGTTAGTATACAACTCGTTCTCCAACGTGGTCCCAAGTTCCACGAGCTCTTCAATAAAGCTGATCATTTTAAGGACGTGGTCCCCTACAGATGACCCGACAGCTAACCTCGCCTGAAACAATTTCATCGAGGTCTCAAATCTTGCGATAAGGGATTGCTCTCCATATAAATCCTTAGTATGGAGGAAGATGGAATCTAAATCCATCTTCTCGTGCCGCCTCTGGTGTTCATTATCCATTGAGGCCAACACGAGACACTTGGCTCTTGCAATGTCTATTTTCCATTTCTTACGGATCTCAATATCCACGACGGTGAAATCTGGACCAGGGACGGCGGGGGCTTTGGTCGTAAGGAGGTAGCCCAACTAGTCATAGGTAATGGCCATCTGGACATTCCTTAGCAAATCATTATAGTTTGGCCCAGTCAATTTATTTTTATCTAGCAGTAACTTAAGCCCGGTCATTTTGGTCACTGCAATTAGGATAAAGAGAAGAAACACTCAGCATGATACTCTTGCAAGTTTAAATTGGCTATTAGTTTACCTAAACAGGATAGCTCCCATTGTTCCTTGAATCCTCCTTCAAACCATAAAAGAAGAATTAGTCTGGATTAATCTCACCTTGAAATTCTTGCTTAACCTTTCAGCCAGGCCAGTGTTGGTACTTCGAAGGAGGCTTTCCAACACTTTTGCGAAGTTCCTTAATTACATAACCTCATTTTCCTGTAGGCGTAGCCCCGCTAACACCGTTCTAGGCACCTACTTGATTTATAGCATTCATTGTTTAGTGAAAAAATCATCCGAAGAGTAGCAGATACTCACAGTAGGATTGGGATCCAAATATCATCATGTGAAAACCTTGAAGGAATCCTACCAAAATCTTCACACTCCAAATGGTATGCAACACCAGCAAGTTTCATTTTCCTTTGAAACTCCCGATGTGGATTTTTTCCCCAAGTGCTTATGACCTTGACGAAGGCCAACATATCATAAGACGCAAGTCAAGTTCTACCCGTCATTATCCAGGTTAGTTTGAACCAATCCGTACTAACCCTTGACGAAGGCCAAAATAGTTGTACGACTGTCCCAAATCAACGCATCTATCTATGCTACAGATGAATACCCATCAGCTACCAATCACTATGCCTTGGCGAAGGTCAAAATATATAGCTTGAATACTATTGAATACCCATATGAAATGACGGAGGGCTACGGATGGTTTTGGCGACACCGTGAACGTAATGAACTTGATATAGTCGAAAGAACCATGATAGCTTTTAAAAAGAGTGGTTTAGGCTCCGCATTTAGAATTTTTTTCAAGAAAACCGAGTAGTTTTGAAATTGTTCCAACGATTTAAACTTTGGTTTGTTTTCCTTGCATTAATCAATATTAATGCGGTCCAATCATTTAACCCTATAATTGCAGAAAAGAAATGAAAATAGAACATACGCTTATGCCATCTGCATTCGCCATGGGGCCCCGTCATGCACCGTTAGGTTACTTAACTAACGGCAAAGCGGGGGCTAGACTAGCGTGGGTGCAAAACATAGGCAATGTTTATATATATATATATATATATATATATATATATATATATATATATATATATAGCCATCCATCTCACTCAATAATAGGCATTCTAGATCACAGATGAATATATTGGATATAATAGGAATTCCGTGTTTTGTTTTAGCCTAGAACGAAAGACGGATTCCACGGTCATGATCAATAGCCAAACCCCACCCTAGACCCCTATGGGTGCGGCAAAC
The DNA here is from genome assembly GCA_030015575.1 of Agapanthus africanus. Classification (NCBI taxonomy): domain Eukaryota; kingdom Viridiplantae; phylum Streptophyta; class Magnoliopsida; order Asparagales; family Amaryllidaceae; genus Agapanthus; species Agapanthus africanus. The sequence continues at coordinate 28,628,799 of JASDDO010000010.1, read as the reverse complement.
TACCCGCCAAATTCCTGAAGTGAAGCAACCTCTCTCAATAAAATGAGTAGGCCACTCGACACTTCAAGGACCCAGTAGTTTGTGCACCCCACCTTGGGTATATCCTAGGTGCAAGAAAAAGTAAATGAAATAATACAACGGTGGCTACAACTTCAACCCGGATGTGCCCTGCAAAAATAATATTACATCAATTTACAAATTTACATGAATAAAAGAAAAGAAAACTCTCTTCTCACATCCCCCCGGCTATTCATTCACGACGCTCCAATACTTCATATACACAAACCATCACAATACAGATATGTGCAACCCCCACGAATCGACATATAGCAATAAGCAGATGTTTAGCAAAACATATATAAACACAGAAACACCGATTAGCCAAGAACATAGAATTTCGATCGATAATACTTATCCATGTTTACCCCATGCACAAACCAGTACACAAATAATCTGGGTAAAAACCAAATATACCAAAAATCATAATTCCAAGAATCAAAACTACAGAAAAAATTGGGAGTAACTCGGCAGCGGATCCGCCGCCAAATGACCTATTTGGCGGTGGTTCCGGCGCAAAGTTGATGAGTTAGGTGCTCAAATTTTTTTCTAGGTCTTAGAAATGCCTGCATGTATTTTTAATGTCACTGAAATAGTTTTTTGAAAATTTTTAAAAAATCAACAGCAAGCATATCTCGGAAATTTAATTTCGGGTATATTTCCGTTGATCGAAGTTCAAATCACTTGCAAATAAGCTAGTTAAGGTTTAACTAGCTCTGATACCACTGTAAGTCGATATCGCACACCCCACACACTTGTAGGGAGGAGGAATTTACAAAAAACGATTTTTTCATACTATGCAACACCGACTAAACTCCCGGATCTTAACAGAAACCTTAACTAGCTATTCTACTAGGAGGTTCTAACTACTATTTTAGTATTTATACCTCCTTGATTCTAGTACTTCGGGTCTTCTTCTCCTCCTTTCATTGAGCTCCTCGAAGATCCGGATCGCGATTGATCGTCAGCCTCCTCGTGTCGAAGATGATCCACCCAAGAGTCTATACTTCAAGTTCCAACCTCTAAACCGAGGTAATTAAGGTACTTAGTTCGCTAAGCTAGGTATCTTAGAAGATGTAGAGTATCTAATGGAATATTTAATCTCACTTGGCCCTATGGTTCACAACTCATGTGAGGGATTAGGGTCTTGAGGAAGAAGGAGAGAAAAAATGAAGAGAGAAAGTGAAAATGCAAATGAGCTAAGGTCTTGGCAAGTGAAGGATGGCTCACTCATTATCTCACATGAAGCATGGATTATTTTCTAATTGAAAATAGCAACCATGCTTCAATACTAAACACAAACCAATAAACAAATGTAATGAGCCATGCTTCACCCCATGCCACAAATATCTCCAATTTCCACCTCATTAGTCTATTTCTAAAAATAGATAAACCAAATAATGAGGTGTCCCCTTCTAAAAGCATCTCTTTTGAAATTACAAGAATGCCCTCACCGTATATACATCCCGTATTCGTATTCCAAAAAATACGAATACAATGAGATAATAATAATCCAATAATATAATAATAGAATCTGGCTTAAACCAAAGCCCACTAGTATTATCCTTCCGAACAACATCCATGTAGCCAGTACGTGTATAGGATCGGAACCCTTCCGTAAAACCATACGGTCTCTACATCGTTTCGCCCGAAGCAGGGAAACCCTCTGTGTGGGACTCTAAAGACTCGATAGTACGCTGGCAGTGGGTTTAACCACAAGTCCGTCAGCGGTACTAGCTGCACGTAACAGTTACCCAGGTATCTGTCGATAAGATAGCCGATAAGCAAACTCATCCGAACTCCTACTGAGCCTATCTATGACAATCTCTATACAGTTCGGTCTGTTCTTCTACGATACCCGCATATCAGGCCTAGGGGATGGTAACAGTCAGACCCCTAATAGCGCAATAAGTCATGCCGGGGTAGAGCCCAATACACCCTGAGAAACTACCGGAGTACCTACCAGTGAATCTTGCTTGCCTTGGCCAGGGACTTTATATAATGGCTTTTCGAACACAGCGCGATATCAACCCCCAATACCGGGAGAAACGAATCCTATCTAACCGCTACTACCTCCAAGTGCTTCGGGACTGCACCCAACTACTAGTAATCTAAGTACAGTAGGAACACACTCAAGATGAATAGTGATGTCAAGTCAACGGACTAATCTGTACTCATGCCACCCGGGAACTGCTACCTGACGATAGGTATAATACCAACCAGCAGTCCCCAACGAGTCCGTCCAGTGTAACTCATAACCCAATGAGCACCTGTATTTTATCTCCGGTACGACATACCAATGGCTGTAGGACAGACCATCTCCCCTGTTGGGATGAGAAGCGTATACACTAGTCTACTCTGGAGTATCGATACCCCGTCTCGATAATCCTATGACTAGGGACATTTATAAAGATGTGCTTATAGGCTACCCAGCCCCCACTAGTGTGCCTGCCATCAAAACGCTGGTAGTCAAGCAAAGATCCTAAGGGCTCTACTAATATGTATTAGCGATATGCTAAAAGAAACATATACACATATTGAGGTAGAATCAAACCAAGTAGCGTACTACCATTTTGAGCAAGACTGTTATTATATCTATATATATCCCAAGCTTCCAAAATGTAATATACAATCCAGTACTATACAATAATGGCCTCTAGGGTATTTATCACCAACAGAAGATACACCTACGGGATCCTCAACTCGTAAGAAGAAATACCTTTATGAGACCCTTACGGCTCATAAAGTCAAAAGGCCTTAGTTGACAGGATCCTAACCCTGTTTGCTAAGCCACCTTTGTTCAAATCGACAAAGGAAAATGATGATTCTTTCATGGAAATATTCTAGTTGTAGCGATGCTGATGCCTAAACAGGTGTCAAAGTCAAAGTCCTCTCACGGTAAATGATGATTCGCTCCTGGCAGTATTCCAGTTGTAGCGATGCTGATGCCAAGATTGGTATCAGGGCCCAAATCCCCAACTAACAATAAAATCAGTGAGCAAGGTAGAATATGCATATAAAAATAGCCGAAATGATGGGGCAACTCGCAATAAAAATCAGCAAGCCAAAAATATATGCATATGAAACAGCCGAAATGTTTAGGCAACTCGCTATAAAATGCAGTGATTAGAAAAACATCAAACAAAAAATGATATAGCCAAAATTATTGGGCACCGCGATAAATAGCTGAAATGATTGTGCAATCGCGACTTTCGCGATATAAAAGAGGAAAAGATAGAGCATCGCTGAAATAAATAAAAAAATTAAAAATTTCTGCCCTGCAAGTAGGTCCATACTAACTCTTGTATACAATCCATGGGCACAAACAAATGAAAAGGAACCATATTTTCCCACCATGCTTCGTCAAAGGAAGTACCGAGTCTTGATGGCACATCTATAGCCTAAAGATCAATTTGACGTCTCTTTTACTTCAGCAGACTATAGACGTGATGTCGACAAGGCTCCAAAGAGCCAAATCAAAGTGAAGCAATAGAAAAATCCTATCTCCGGCTCGACATTCCTTCTTAGTGCAGACGCGACGTTAACAAAGACCCAAGGGTCGAACAAAAGAGGAGTAATGGAAAAATCCTAACTCCAGCTCGATGTTCCTCCTCAGTGCAGACGCGACATCAACAAAGACCTAAGGGTCGAACAAAAGAGGAGTAATAGCAAAATCCTAGCTCCAGCTCGATGTTCCTTCCTAGCGCAGACTCGACGTCATTATAGACCCAAGGGTCGAACAAAAAAGGAGTAATGGAAAAATCCCAGCTCCATCTCGATGTTCCTCCTCAGTGCAGACGCGACATCAACAATGACCCAAGGGTCGAACAAAAGAGGAGTAATGGCAAAATCCTAGCCCAACTCGACTTTACTTCTCAGCGCAAACTCGATGTCATCAAAGACCCAAGGGTCAAACAAAAGAGGAGTAATGGCAAAATCCCAGCTCCAGCTCGACGTTCCTTCTTGGTGCAGACACGACGTCAACAAAGGGTCCAAAGGGCCAAATCTAAAAGGAGTGATGGCAAAATCCTAACTCCAGCTCGACGTGCTTCTTATGCCAGCAGGATGCAGACGCAATGCCCTCAAGGACCAAAAAGTCAAATCAAAGTGGAGTAATGGCAAAATACAATCTTCAGCTCGACGTGCTTCTCATGCCAGTTGGATGTAGACGCAACGTCAACAAGGACCCAAGGGTCAAATAAAAGTGAAGCGATGACATATTCCTAGCTCCAGATCTTATTGGCGACATCTACAGCCTATATATCAACTCGACGTGCTTCTTATGCCTGCAGGGTGCAGACGCGACATCAACAAAGACCTAGGGGTCGAACAAAAGAGGAGTGACGACATATCCCTTGCTCCAGAACTCGATAGCAATACATACAGCATAGAGGTCATATGGATGTCTACCCTACTTCAGCAAAGAATCGGTGTGACACCATCAAAGCAAAAACGTAGTGATGACATATTCCTACCTTTGGGTCTTGACGGCAATACATACAAAGCCTAAAAACCATTGGAGATCATCCCACCCCAGAAGGGTGCGGTTGTGACTCATCGAGGCTCCAAATTGAGCCTAACCTCAAGTAAAAAGCACTACGACAAATACTTAACGCTTGTTCTTCCGACACTAATATAACCTAAGAAGATTACTTGAAAACATCTTGTCCAGCTTCAGAAAGGATCATGGGCATGATAGTCGCGGGGTTACTCGAGCAGCAACTTAAGATACTACATATCGAGGAATACATCGGCCAACGCGACTGTACGATGGACTTAAACCTAGTACCACAAACCTAACGGACCTCTATCAAAAAAGGGGGGTTATCTACATTTTATGTTTGGATACACCTGCGATATCTTCTCAACTAGTCTCGACTCGTAGAGAAAAACATCTTCATGATACCCTCATGGCTCATAAAGATGAAAAGTCTTAGGCGACAGGGATATCAATCTGTTTCCTAAGCACTGTTGTCTTACAAGTAGGTCCAAACTGACTCTTGTATACTTTCCACGGGCCACATTCTCCAAAGTCGCATACCGATGAGGAAGAGAAACCACTTACGAGTCTTCTTAAATCGTAAGGGGAAAATTCCCTTGTGAGATCCTTACGACTCTCAAGAGAAAATGCACTTAGGAGTCTTCACGACTTCCAAGGAGAAAATACACCTACGAGATCCTCTCGACCCGTAATGAGAAATACCTTTCTGAAACCCTTACGGCTCATAAAGTTAAAAAGACTTAGGCTACAGATTTAAACCATTTTTCTAAGCCATCGTTGCCTTACAAGAAGGTCCAAACAGACTCTTGTATACTATCCACGGGCCACATCCACCAAAAAAGTGAAGAAACCACTTGCGGGTCCCCTCGACTCGTAAGGAGAAAATACCTGCGTAAGATTCTTACGACTCACGAAGGTGAAAGACACTTCGGAATCCTCATGATTTCTAGATAGAATACGCACTTTTATGATCCTCACGACTCATAAGGAGAAAAACCTTCTTGAGACCTTCACGACTCATGAAGATGAAAAAGTCTTAGGCGACAGGGATCTTAAACTTGTCTCACAAACCATCAATTCTATGGCAATATATTACTTTGAACTACTTAACCCACATACAAAATTACGTGGGCAAAGTAGTGGGGGCATTTGTTCCCGCCAAAATTCTTTGGCTCAGAGCTTGCTGTTCCCTTATAAAAATAAAAAGAAACCCCCACGTGAGCGCCAGCGCCAGCCTCTGTTAGAATTAAATCCTATAGTGGCGCCTCACGTGGAGCACACGTTAGCGCTGGCGTGCAGAGCACGCGAGTGACTATTTATAAAAGAATTAAATTCTTAGGCGGCACTCACGTGCATAACACGTGCGCGTCAGCGCCTAAATTATAAAGGGTAGAATTAAATTATACATGGGGAATATTTCCCTAAAATCTGGGATATTCTCTGTTAAACAGAGCCGTCGGATCAAAGATCCAATAGTGATAATAAATCTTCAATTGATAGAATTAAATTCTATTAGGGAAAAAATATCTGCCTGATCAAATTTTCTCTGTTAAATAGAGAGCCGTTGGATCAAAAAAATCAAATGGTGATTAAAATCCATCAAAAGATAGAACTAAAATTCTTTTAGGGGAAAATATCCTCCTGATTTTTCTAAATAAGGAAGATATTCTGTGTTGGATCAAAGATCCAATGTTAGAATTAAATCCTATGTGGGTAATATTTCCCAGATCTTTCTCAAACTAGAAAGATCCTCTCTGTTAAACAAAGGACCCTTGGATTAAAGATCCAACGGTGATTATAATATCACCAATTAAACCATCTGATAGAATAAAATTCTATGTTAGAAAAATATATTTCTGATCTTGTTAAACTAACAAGATATTCATTTGATAGAATAAAATTCTAATCTTTTAAACTAACAAGATATTTCTATGATAGAATAAAATTCTATCTTAGAAAAATATTTCCTAATCTTGTTAAACAAACAAGAAATCTTCTTTATTAAATATAGATATTTTGGATTAAAAATCCAACGGTAAATAAAATTCACCGGTTGATCTTTAAAATCATTTTGATTGATTATGAAATCAATCATGATCTCTCAATGAGAGATTTTCTCAACAAATTTATTTTTCTCTTCTCCTATAAATAGAAGTAAAGTGATCATATCTAAGGAGAGGAGACCACCCATAAGGTTCTGTAAAAATACAGAAGGCTCTCAAAACAACAGAGAATTTAATTCTCTCAAAGAAGAAGATCCCCTTCCTCTCAAACCCAGGTATAGAAAAAAGCAGAGATCAAAATATCTCCATCACCTACCACGTCATATATAAGGGTTTAACCCTTCTCAAAGAACTTAGTTCTTTCTCTGGATCTGAGATCCATAAGACAAGCCTCTCATAAATTGAGAATTTAATTCTCATCGGGAAGATCTTGTTCTCGAGAATCAAAGATTCATGGAAGAACATGAACATGAAGAAGATGGAGTTCATAATACTCTAGGAACTTAGTTCCTTTAAATCAAGAACTTTGTTCTTAAAGAATCCGATCCAAGATTCTCAAAATAATGATCTTGGTGATCGTTAATGGTTAAAATACCATTAACAGGGATTTAAGTTCTCTAAAAACATCAATAGAGATTAAACCTCCAAAAAAACCAGCACCTCACGTGAAATACACGTGAGCACTAAAAGCGTAGCGCCTCACGTAAGCGCCCAAGGCCAAAGGCTTAGCGCCTCATGTAAGATATACGTGAGCGCCCAAAGCTGAGCACCTCACGTGAAATACACGTGAGCACCATACGCTCACCGTATCACGTGAAACATACGTGAGCATCAAAACTTATTAGTGCTTAGCATTATTGTAGTATCACGTGAAATACACGTGAGCGCTATATGCAGCTGAGTGTTTAGCACTGCTTGGTGTTACATAAACCCAATTTTAGCCCAAATTGGCTAAACTTATGTTCATGATATCCAAACTGATCTTAGTCGCAAACATGACCAACGATCTTCATCCCATACTTTTAAGTTAATCTTAGTCTCAAATAAAGCTAATAATTCTCAGATGATCCATCATGATCTTTTCCCTCAAATACGGGATTTGGTTCAAGAGTACATTTTTTCACATCTCTGATATATGTCGTTGTAATTTCTCAACGTCTTCAAAGAGGTGGTGGGTTCCGATAACCAACAACAACTCTTCGTCCTAGCATGAAGAAAGATATGAAATTTTATCAAGACAAGGAATGATACATCACATATTCGTGCACTTCCAAATTGATGTGTACATCTCATATTGACACGCATCCTATATAGATGCAAGTCTCATACCGAGCCTTGGCTATATACATATACGTATATGTATATCTTTGAAGGAAACATAAATGCCTTCAAATTGAATCGCACCCCAAATTGGGTGCATCTTATGTCACCACCGTTCACTTTGCCATGTAATAAATACACGTGCGTGCAATTTGAATATTGGATCGAAACGTCCTTAAACTAATATTCATCTCAAATATGATGATAATGGACTGAAATGTCCCTAAACTAATATTCTTTCCAAATATGGAATGTTGGACCGAAATGTCCTTAAACTAGTATTCGCCCCAAACACGGTGATGTTGGACCATGATGTCCTTAAATTGAAATAATTGAGCCCATATGCTCATTTGTTTCTAAGTTGATTTTAGTCTTAAATAAGACTAACGATCTTTAGAAAAAACCCAAATCATGAAAATATATGTATATATTTGGACTAATCCATGCCCTACGGGCGACGACATAAATTAGTCTCCGTATACAATCCACGGGCAACCAAAATAAAACATACATAACACTACACGAAGTGAACTTCCGGAGCAGGAGAAAGTGGTTATCGTAATGCGGTAACGTAATTAACTGCAGGGGTTGCGTTTGCAGGGAAAAGCATCCCCACAATAAAAAAACCTTCCAAATAAGGGGGAATCTGATAAAGTCTGCTACATCGGTCGCATCTATCGAAACTTCCGATATACGTTGCTATAAATCAATTTAGTATCTTATGAGAGATGGATGGATATGTCCAAATAGCATCTGTCCCGAAATTCAGGCTAGACGTCTTCCACGCCTCAGTCCGGTCTTCGGTGGTAAACAGGATGCAAAATATGTAAACGCACATATATATATGTGTGTGTATGTATATATATATATATATATATATATAGTCATCTCATGCATGATATACTAAACATCATAGGAATGCGAAAAACAATATGGAATAGCGGATAATCTAGAAGCCCCGTTTCATTTGAACCGCAAATGAAACTCGACATTCCTCGGTCTTATGGATAGCCCGTGTAACATCAAAACAAGACCCCTACGAGTGCGGTAAATTACCTGCCAATTCTAGAAGTGAGGCAACCCACACTCAATGACATGAGTGGGCCACCCAGCACTTTATGGAATCCGGTAACTTGAGCACTCCACCATGGGTCATCCTAAAACCCCTACAAGTGCGGCGAATAGCTTGCAAAATATAGAGCAAGGCGGCTCGAACTCTCCACTGTGAGATGACCACCTAGCACACTTTAGAACCCGGCTAGTTGAGAACTTCTCCGCGGGTTTATCCTAGTACAAAAATAAAATAATATACAATGGTGATCTCAACCGCATCCTGGTCGATCCCCAATAAAAGAATATATAAACAGACAGAAACGAAAGCCCTCGGTTCGGACGCTCGCCCCGTAATAATGAATATACAAATGACACAACTGTAACCAACATCACACGAGGGGCTTCCCAACACGACAATCCGTTTAAACCATCATAGAGATACATATCACAACAACACAAGTAAGTATGTGCAATCCCTTCTAATCGACCTATAGCAATTAGACCACGTTTAAAACACATATACAACATCACAGATATCAACGATACAAAAATTTTGAATTTTAAAACTTTCCGTGTTGCCCCTAAGCACAAACAACACCTAACCAAATCTGGGCGAAAAGAAGTATGCTAAAAATTCCAATTCCCAGAACCCAAGACATAGGATGAAGACAAGGCCAGACGGGGCAAGTTTGACCGCAAATAGTGGCCAAGACCAATTTTTCGGCAGCCCAACCTGCTTTGATCTGCCTCGTTTTCATTCTATGTTATTTTAATTATACAAAGTCTTCTTAGCAATACTTTAAAAAATTTTTAGAGGAGTTTTCAAAAATATGACAAAAACTAGGATTTTTAAAGTTTTGAAAAGCGGAAATTTTCGGTTTCGAAACTTGAACACCGTCTATAACTAGTTTATAGTGTTTGGGTGGTTCTGATACCATGATAATGTTTCTAGCGCCCTTCCCGCTAACATGCGTCCTTTGTGGAATGAAAAACTTTAAATTTTAAAATTGCCGCTAGAAACATAAACCCTAGAATCTTAACCAAACACTAAACTAGCTAACTTCAAAGGAGTTCTAATTGCTCGGTTAGAGTTACAACCTTTGTAGACATGTCCTTCGTCTTCAAATCCACTTCTTTAGCTCCTCGGAACTCCGGGTTCGATCTTGTAAGCCGGTCCTCCTTCGCCAAAGATGATCCACCCGAAAAAATGGTTCACGGCTCTCCCTTCACACTAAAAAACAAGTGAAGTAACTAAAGACCCTAGGTTGCTAATCTAAGGTGCTTAGGGATGTAGTGATGTGTTCTAGTATTTTTCTATCTCTCATTTCCTTTGATTCTCAACACATGAAAGGTTAAGGAAAAGGAAAAAGGAAGAAGAAGGAGGAGGAGCTCTAGTGAGGTGAGAGAAAGAAAATAGTGAGAATGAATTATCAAGTGAGAGAAAAATGGTTAGTATGGTTTTGTTAAATCATTTATCAAATAGAAAAATAGAAACCGTGCTTGAATAGTAGAAGTAAATGAAATAAACAAATAACAAAGCCATTCCTCCATGCCACCTTACCCCTCCACCTCATTTTCATTTTCTAATAGATGGAAAATCCTAAAATGAGGTGTCCTCCTTCTAGAATGTATGATGTGTAAATACAAAATTCATTCTATCGTATATACATACCCGTATCTGTATAAAAATATGAATACCCAAGAGATAGGAAAAAGACAATGAACATAATACTAGAATATAAACATCGAAATATATATATGGTAATTATTAAATCAATATTTGATTTAATAATCCGGCATAATCCTAAGTCGGCCAGTATTATCAATTGTCCGATCAAAAGTCCGTGTAGCTAGTACACTCATTTAATCGGAACCCTGCACGTATCAAAATATGGTCACTACATCATTTCGCCTGAACCGGGAAAACCCTCTGTGTGGGACTTTAAAGACTCGACAGCACGCTGGCAGTGAGTTACTGGATAAATCTATAACCATAAATACGTCAGCGGCACAAGTTATACGTAACGGCTACCCAGGTATTTATCGAAAAAGAAGGCCGACGAGCAAACTCATCCGAACCCCTACTGAGCCCATCTATGAAAATCTCCATACATTATGGTTTCTTCGTCTAAGAGTATCGCATACCAAGTCTAGGGGGTGGTATACGTCAAACCCTAACAACCCGATAATTCATTCTGATGTGGCTCAGGACTAAACCGAGAAACTACTGATCTAATTATTAGTAAATCTCAACATTTTTGGCAAAGGTCTTATGGTGCAGGCCAACTGAACACAGTGCGACATTGGCTCCCTATTCTGGGAGAGACAAATCCCTAATAATCGCTCACTGCCTCCATGTGGCTCAGGACTATACCCAACTAAAACCTGTTTGCACGACTCAGTAGAGCTATGGTAGGGTAGTAATCTAAGTATTGTGGAAAGTCACACGAGACAGATGATGATCTCAGGTCTAAAGACTAATCTGTACTCATGTCATTTGAGAACTGTTATCTGACGATAGGTATAATACCATCTAGAAGTTCTCGGCGAGTCCGTCCAGTGTACTCACCCCCAGTGATCACCTGCCTACGATCTTAGATGCCACACACCAATGGCTATGGGACCAACCATCACCCTTCGTCGGGGTCTAGAAATGTATGTTGGGGTTCCTAGCACTCTGGCCGCCAACCGCGGCCGTTGCGGAACGAATTTTTTTGAATTTTAAAAAACCTGGCGCTAGAAACCACAATCTAGAATCTAACCAAACATTAAAACTTCCAAACTAAAGGAGTTAAGCTACCGTGATAAGAGAGTTATACTGAAAGATTCGTGTCCTTCGGTCATCTACCTTCTTCCTTAGCTCCATGGGGTCTCCATGATCGAGCTTGATCTCTGGTCTTCCTCCGTCGAAGATGATCCACCCGAACGATGTGGTTCTTGGCTGTAGCTCCACACAAAAATCTAGTGGAGCAACTAAAGACTCTAGGTTGCTAATCTAGAGTGTCTAGTGATATAGTAAGTTGTTCTAGTATTTTTTCTCTCTCTTTTCACCCTTGATTCTTAACTCATGAGAGTGCAGGGTGAAGAGGAAGAATGACCTCAAGAATGGAAAGAGAAAAAGAGATGTGAAATGAAAAATCTCATCATCACCATAAATAATGCAAGCATGGTTATATCAAAATGATATATGCAAATATAAAATCCAACCATACTTGTCTACCCTATTAAACCATACACCACACCACTCTCTTTGCCTTCTCATCCCTCCACCTCATTTCAATTTTCTAGAAACGAAAAAACATGAAAATGCGGTGTCCTCCGTCTAGAATGTTTTCCGCATAAATATGGAATACACTCAACTGTATATACATACCCGTATTCGTTTCAAAATACGAATACTCAAAAAGTTAGAATAATACAAAGAACATAATTCTAGAATATACATATCAAAATATGTATAAGTAAATTATTAAATCAATACCTGATTTAATAATCCGGCTTAATCCTAAGCTGGCTAGTATTATCAACCGTCCGATCGAAAGTCCAAGTATCTAGTACAATCATTCGATCGGAACCCTGCACACATCAAAATACGGCTACTATATCATTTTTTGTGAACCAGGGAAACTCTCTGTATGGGACTCTAAAGTCACGTCAATAGGCTGGCAGTGAGTTTAACCACAAGAACGTCAGCGACACTAGCTATACATAACGGCTACCCAGGTATTGAGCGAAACGAAGGCCGATGAGCAAACTCATCCGTCCTACTGAGCCTGTCTGTGACAATCTCCGTACAATCCGGTCTCTTCGTCTGAGATAATCGCATACTGGGTCTAGGGGTGGATAACGTCAGACTCCTACTAACCCGATAAGTCGTTCCGGTCTGAAACGCATCACTTACTGAGAAACTACTGATATCACATCAGTAAACTCATCAAGCTTGGACAAGGATTTCTGGTGATGGCTGACCTAACACAGCGCGATATCAACTTCCAATACTGGGAGAGACTAATCCTTGACGATTGGTAACTGCCTCCATGTGGCTCGGGACTGTTCCCAACTAAAACCTTTTTGCACGACCCTTTTGAGCCGTGGTACGGTAGTAATCTAAGTATGTGGAAACTCACACAAGACAAATGAAAATCTCAAGTCAAAAGACAAACTTGTACTCATGCCACAAGAGAACTTCCATCTGAGGATAGGTATAATACCATCTAGAAGTTCTCGGCGAGTCCGTCCAGTGTACTCACCTTCAGTGAGCAACTGTATACTATCTTAGGTTACTCAACGCCAATGGCTTGTGAGACCGGCCATCGCCCCTCGTCGGGGTCTCGAAAAGTATACACCAGTCTACTACGGAGTATCGATGCCCAATCTCGATACTCCCTCGACTAGGGACATTTAAGGATGTGCATATGGACCACCCAGCTCCTACGTATATAATCGCCATCATAATGCTTGTAGTCAAGAAATAATCCTACGGGCTTTATCAAAACGTACACATAATGATAAAGACAAACCAAATAGCATATTATCATCTTGAGTAAGACTGTTCTACTTGTATAGGTCCTCATTCAATTATCATAATCGCCTACTTGCAACTACAATAATTGTCTTGAGGGCATTATATCCAACAATCTCCCACTTGCACTTAAGGCTAATTATCACGGCATCGCATACTCACAGCTCGTGTGCTACCGAATGCCCAACTTCTCTGCTAGTTAGTTTCTCAAAAGTCGCTTTGAGAAACTTACGTGTTCGAGAAATAGCCTCACTGAGTGGATCCGTTCCAATATTTCTATCTTTATCTCTCTATATCTCAGTTTCACGGAGAATGACTATCTCTCGAAATGAGCGTTACCTTTTTCTTAGAACTTGTCTGGATATTTGATGAGACCCTGTTCATAACATGAACATTAAATCCAACAAGCTTCTTAGACTGTATCCATTGCTGACGTAATTAGCATCCAGTGCCATGATCACCTCAGTATCCAGCTTGGAAACCTATCCAACATACTGCACCTCAGAAGATGGTAAACTTATAACTCTGACAGCTACTCTGTCATCCAAGTCACCTTGGAAGCCTAAACCGGTAACCGCCTCCTTCAGGAGGGCACCATTACCATATACCAAGAACATCCACTTATGTTCATTACAGCTTCCTAATATTTCTCCAGAATTGGATTAATATATGCTTATTGCAGCTAGTGCAAAGCAATATCTGGTGTGGTACTTGATATCCCATTCTTGACTCAATTGCTTAAGCAAGTGATATGTTAATAAAGTAAATCCCTCTTCTTATCAGTCTAGAAGATATCTCTTTAGAGATGGTGACTCCATCACCAGTGGGTACACCACCACGCCAGGAGTCGTCCATTCTAAAACACTTTAGAATAGTATCAAGGTATCCGAATTGGGACACTTCCCAAATCTAGATCTAACACCATAGATCTAGTCACCAGACTCCCTGATATTTTGTCCAGATCCTATTTAGAGAAACTCCTTGTGATAACCACTTTATAACCGATTATAGTATAGGAAAATCAGTACATCATCCAAATACCAGGACATCACTCCCTACTACGTTCTTACCAAGTCTATCTGTTGTTATGATGAAATCAAACTCTATGACTGCACATCAAACTAGATGATCAATTCTACTCTCCTTACTTTAGTCTGTAAATAGATATAAGCAACTTGCCCACCACTCTTCCACTGCTCCCACTGACTAAAACAAACCTCTGACAGAGTTATATATACGTGCACTTCTAAATTCAATTTAGAATGACGTTATAGTCATCCTCCTGCCAGATCTCATAGCCAAGGACATCAGTAGTGGTAAGCTTGGGTCATCAAAACCTCTCTGTCACCGTCTTTGAGGAAACCGAAATACCTCTCGGGTGGCTGAGCTTACCCACTAAATTTTCGGAGTGTCTAATGGATTGTCGAATCCAATTGAATCTCTATGTTCCACTAAATTTTCAGTAACCGTTTGGGGTTCTGGAATCATTTTCAGTTCTACTATACTCCCACTTGTTTCTTTTGAAAAAAGATTCGTTTTATAAGAAAGGTGGCGAGTCAATAACAAAATAACCTTTGATCTTGCAAATGGTAGAATGTTAAACCCTTACTAAAAAGCCTGGAATAACTTACAAACTGCCATTATAGAAACGTGCCTTGAATTTGTTCGGATTCAGCTTTTAAACAAAAACCGGATAACCCCATATCTTAACATTCTCAAGATATGTAATCATTCTATGTCCATATAGAAACAAAGGCACTAATTTAGACTGAACTATATTCAATTGTTATGTGACTGTCTCCAGTGCATATCCCATATGGAAAAAGGTCATACAACATAACTCATCAAGGAGCGCACCAATGGAAGAGTAACCTCTGAGAGAATCATGTTCTCCAATATTACTATGATGGAATACCTAGCATAAGTATCTACATTTTCGATCACCTGAAGAATCCAGATACTTATACCTATAACTTCTCAAAACCTTTAGACCTTGCATTACAACGAATGCGTGTCTAAAATAAGAGAACTCATAAGTAAACCGAATGAAGTAAGATTACTAACCCCTTGTCCCAAAGGACACTGGACAACATACATTACCATGTATGAGTCCCTAGAGTATACTAACTCAAATTTCGTGTGCTGTAAATTGAAAACTGTATATTGGTTATGAATGTCTATACCGTTATTCAATACACTTTATCTTATCCTTAACTGATAAAGGTAAATGTTTAGAACGCAATTTTCAAAATTTATATCTCTCTTCATAAAATAAAGATACAGATATTCAAATTTAATAATCGGTGCATAACAACGGTTATTCAAAACCAAATATTTTCCGTAAATCAAAACCCAGGTGATTTCCTCAAATATCACCAATTACAAAGAATTCTAATATTGAGGATCTAATCACCCAATTCCCAATATTCTACTCCTACTCAGTATCCGTAACGCCATACAGATGTGAGAATCAAGTCTGGTAAATACATACCATAGAGTCAGAATCTAATTGGGAAAGCAGTTTTCAATTTACAACGCACAGGAAAACTGAAACAAGAAAATGTTTAGAGGGGGTGGCCAGGTATTCCTGGTAATGCCTCTTCCACTATCCGGATTCGTGATAGTAGTCGCAAATTTTCTTACCCTCACCGCAATCCCTTTATATGTCTCTACTTCTTACTTTTTGTATACCATACTTAGGTTAATTGGTTTTCTTCTTTCCCTACCATTCGGCACCAGCCTAAGATTTGCAAGAAGACTATCCAATAAGCGTAATAGGTGAACTCTCCGAATAATAGGAGCCCTCGCAACCTAAGAGAAGGTAAAGATAAAAGACAACCGAATAATCCTATTCAATTTCTCCAGAACCCGTGACCATTCTCGAATCGAAACAAGTTTTTTCGAGTTCGTATGTAACTATACGAGATGGCCTTTCAAAATAATATGGATCTCCGTAGTGATACAGAGTGTTTTGGAGAAATGCAAAGGGAAAGTAGGAGTGGCAGAGATATACGCAACTTTGTCGTGAATCATGACAATCCAAAGCCAGAGTGCGTAAGAAGGTTTGGTTAACTTGGTTCATGAGTTTTAGTTTAAGGTCAGGTCATGGTCGCGAACCACAGAGAGAGAGAAAAGAAATACTCAGCGTGCACGCTAATCTAGATTAGATTAGTTAATCAAGATGGCTCCCATCGTTTTCTCGAATTCTCCATCAAACCCTAAAAGGAGAATTAGTCGGGATAACCCAAGAAGTAAACTACTCATCAGTAGGAATCGAGACCCAACTATCATTGTGTAATAACTTGATGAAAACCACTCAAGTCACCACACTCCAGAAGGTATGCGCATGCCTGGCAAGTTTCCTTTATATTTGAAACACCCGATATGGTTTTTGCCCCTAGGACCCAAGTGACCTTGACTAAAGATCAAAATATCAAAAGGTCCTTGTCAAGTTCTACCCGTCATTTTCTTGATTTCATTAGACTCACCCGCACAACACCTAACTAAAGATCAAAACTATCGAACGACTATCCTAACCAATCACATCACTATGCAACAGAAAGTGTTGCGCCACGGCAGCGCCCCGGCCGTCTACCCGAGGCCAAAATGCGGAATCAAAAACTTTTTTAACTTTCAAACTGGCGCTACCGCGGACAATAAACCCGGATCGTAACCATTAACCTAATGCTAGCAATCAAGAGAAGGGTAGAGAAGTATACCGAGCGATCCGTGTCCTTCGGTCTTCTCGTCGTCGTCCCGATCTCCCGCGGAATCACCATTCGTCGTCTTCTCGTCGGAAAGGGCACCACGTAGCCGATTTCTTTTATGGGCTCCCACCTCTGGACCGAGGCAACTCGGGCGCGAAGTTGGCTAGCCGACGCGTCCAAGAAGTGCTGTTGGCTAGTGTAGAATGGTTGTCTCATTTAGGGTAGTGAAGTTGCCATTGGTGATGGAGGAATGAGGTTAAGGAAAGATGGTGCTTTCATTTTTCCAAAACAAGAAGAATGAGATGAAGAAATATGTGCCACCACAAAAATGAATCTCTCATCTCTCCCCAATAGTGTGGCCTCTCCCCATCAAGTGAGAATGGTGGAAGGTAAAACATCAACCATGAAGGGAGGTGATCGTAGTGAAAGGTAGAGGGTGACCACATCCAAAAGGCAATGATAACAAAGTCATGTCAACTCTCATCAAGTCCTAATCCATTCTAATCACCATTAATGCAAGAAATGATGATAGAAAAGAATGGTATCAAAAGATGCTTTCATAATCAATCCATATGCAAGAAACCCCTCCACAATATGTTATTTGCAAACTTGCAAATAACTCCCTCCATCGGAAAAGTCCGGCCGGAAAAGAACAAAGGAAAACCGGCCGGAACGGAATGCAAACTGGCAACTCCAGAAAACTGGTCCCGTAATAAATTACAGGAAAACCCCGATACTGTGCATACACACCCGCATCTGTTTTCCGACCGGATACAAATGCAATGAGAAAAAATCTACACTGTACTATACTAGGATCCGGCTTAAACCAAAGCCGGCTAGTAATATCCGTCCGATCCTGATCCGTGCAATACCGCACGTATCTGATCGAACCCTGCCATATATCCATACGGCCACTAGTACAAACCGTCCGATCCTGATCCGTGCAATACCGCACGTATCTGATCGGACCCTGCCATATCTCCATACGGCCTCTACACCGTTTCGCCCGAAAGCTTGAGTAACTATAAGTGTGGTGGACTCTAAAGACTCGTCAATACTATGGCTGTGGATTTAACCACTAGCACGTCAGAGGTATTAGCCATACGTGATGGGCTACCAGCTATTGACCAAAAGGGACGTCGATGAGCGAACTCATCCTGACACCCTACTGAGCCTGTCAGTGACAATATCCGTACAGTCCGGTCCGTTCGTCTATGAGTATCGCAAGGCGGGCCTAGGGGGTTGGTAAAAGTCAGACCCCCAAAAGCGGTACAAGTCGTGTCGGAGTGTAGCCCAGAACACCCTGAGATACTACTGGAATACCTACCAGTAAATCTCCTGCCTCGGGCGAGGGCTTTGTGTAATGGCTCTCCTAGACACAGCGCGACCTCACCCCCAATACCGGGAGAGACGAACCCCTGCAGATCCGCTCACTGCCTCCATGTGGCTCGGGACTGTACCCAACTAAAACCTGTTTGCATGACTCCTTTGAGCCGTGGTTGGGTAGTAATCAAAGCACAGTGGGAACTCACACGAGAAAAATGACGATCTCAGGTCGATGAACTAACCTGTACACATGTCACCAGGGAACTGCTATCTGACATCTGGTATAAGACCAACTAGCATGTTCCCGGCGAGTCCTGTCCGGTGTACTCATAACCCAATGAGCACCTGTATACATCTTAGGTGAACCAACTGACACCAGTGGCTTGTGAGACCGGCCACCGCCCCGCGTCGGGGTCTCGACTGTATACACTAGTCTACTAATGGAGTATCGATGCCCTGTCTCGAAACTCCTACGACTAGGGACCTTTTAAGGATATGCTTATAGACTACCAGCTCCCACGTATATGATCGCCCTCATACTGCTGGCAGTCAAGCAAGAATCCTAGGGGCTCTATCAACGTGCAATAGCGACCTGTAAGGTCACCTGAAGCAGTACACGATGATAAAGATAAACCAGATAGCATACTATCATCTCGAGTAAGACTGTCCTACCGGGATAGGTCCTCCCTCAATCATTGAAATCATGTGCTTGTGATCCAATAATTGACTCTGAGGGCACTATCACCAACAATCTCCCACTTGCACTCAAGGCTAATTATTGCGATGTCGCATACTCACAGCCCGTGTGATACCGAACACCCAACTACTCTACTAGTCAGTCTCACAAATCCCGTTTGCGAATCTATTGCGTTCGAGGAATAGCCTCAGTGAGTAGATCCTCCTTGATGACTCTTTCTATGTCTCTCTATATCTCATGTTCGCGGAGAAAGCCATCTCCCGAAATGAGCAATACCTGTCTTAGAATGTGTCTGGATGTCTGATGGGACCTAGCTCATAAATGAACTCCAAATCCAAACTTCTTAGACTGTATCATCAACTGAACTTAATCAGTATCCTGCGCCATGGCTTTCCCTCAGTATCCACCTGGACCACCTGTCCAAAATACTGCCCCTCATCAGAGGGAAAATCATGACTCTGACGACCACCCTGTCGTCCATGTCACCTTGGAAGCCTGGAATGATAACCGTCTCCTAAAGGAGGCTGCCGTTATCAAATCCCTAGAACACGCACTTATGTCCTAAAACTGCTTCCGATCTTTTCTCCAGGATTGGATTAATATCAACTTATTGCATCTACTGCAAGAACAACATCTGGTGTGGTACTTGACATCTCATGATTGACTCAATTGCCTAAGCAAGTGATCTGCCAATCATGCACGTCTCTCTCTACTTTAGTCTATACGACACCTTTAGAGAGGGTGACTCCATCACCTGCAGGTACACTACCGTGCCAGGAGTCGTCCATTCTAAATACTCATAGAATGCTGTCTAAGTACCCAGATTGGGAAACCACCCAAATATAGATCTAAAACCATAGATCTAGTAACCAGAATGTCTGATATAATATCCAAGTCCTATGTGGAGAAAACACTGTGTGACAACCAAAGAATAATCGACCGTAGTATAGGAATATCACTTCCTACTCTGTGTATGCCATCCAAATACCAGGACATCACACCCTACTACCTTCTTAACAGATCCATCCCCTATTCTGATGAAGTCAAACCTATGACTGTCACATCAGGAATAGATGATCTATCTCCGCTATATCTGCTTTAGTCTATAAATAGACATAAGCCGCTTGTCCACCAATGCTTCCGCTGCTCCCACTGACTACGACAACCCTCTGGCAAAATAATATACACGTGCACTTCTAAAACTAGTTTAGAAAGACGCTATACTTATGCTCCTGCCGGGTCTCATAGTCTGAAACAACAACAATGGTAAGTCTGGGTAAACAAGAACCTCCCTGTCACCGTCCTTGAGGCTACCGGAGTACCTCTCGGGTGCCTGAGGTTACCCACCGTATCTGCGGAGTGGCCAATGGAATGTCAAACTAAATTGAATCTTTAGGTTCTTTATCAAATCTTCCGTAATCGTTTGTGGTTCTGAAATCACTTCCAGTTCTACCATACTCCCACTACTGTTTTCTGAAAAATCCATTTTTAATTAAAACTGTGGCGAGTCAAGAACAATATCACTATTGATCTTCCAGATGGTAGAAAATCAACCCTCGTCATAGCCTGGGTCAACCCAAAAACAGCCATTACAGAAACGTGCCTTGAGTTATCCGGAGTCTGGTTTTAAGCATAAGCCGGACAACTCCCCGTACCTTAACAATGTCAAGATATGAACTGTTCTATATCCAATACAGAAACAGAGGCACTGATTTAATTGGAACCAGATTCAAATCATGCAGCTGTCTCCAGTGCATGTTAACTAAATGGAAGGAGGCCGATCAGCGTTACTCAACTTAGGAATGCTTCCAATTATGAGTAACCTGAAAGAGAAGCTAGTTCTCTTAATCATTACTATCAACTGAATACCATACACAAGTATCTACATCTTCGATCACTTTGAAAAATCTCGATACTTGCAACATCTGGTTCTCTACTTTATTCAAATACCTATAACTTCTCAAAACTTGGACCCTGTGTCTCTACGAAACACTTGTCTAAGAACTAGAGAAGTCATAAGTAAACCGAATATAGTACGAGAACCAACCCCTATGTCCTTATGGACGCTGGACAACATACAATACTCTGTATAAGTCCCTTGAGTCTGATAACTCACTCCGTGTGTGTCGTAGGTTGAAAACTGTACTATGGTTGTGAAGAATTACACCACTGTTTAATGCTCCTTACCTAACCATCCACTGATATAGGTAAATGTCATAGACATAATTTCAAAAGGTATATCTCATTCTATGAAAATAGACGTACAGATATATCGATTTGAAATTGGTGCATAACAGTGGATATTCAAAACCAAATATTTGCCCTCCGGCAAACAACCCAGGTGACTTCCTCAAATATCACCGATTACAACGAATCCCGATATAATGAGGATGATCACCCAATTCCCAATAACTTACTCCCGCTCATTATCTGTAAAACCATACAGATGTGAGAATCATACCTGGTAAATACATACCCTGGAGTAAGTGTCTAATTGGGAAATCAGTTTTCCTTTAACAGTACACAGTGAAACTGAAACATTGAAATGTTTCGTTGGGGTATCCTGGTATTCCTAGTAATGCCTCTTCCATTATCCAGATTCACAACTGTAACCGTATAATTCTTTGCCACCTCTCCAAATCCCTTTATATGTCTTTAGTCATTACCTTCTGTACACCCCTTTAGGCCAAATGGTTTTCTTCCTTCCCTACCGTTCGCCACCAGCCTATGGTTTGGAAGAAGACTATCCAATAAGCATAATGGTGTACTGTCCCAATCCAAGGAACACTCGCAATGCGAGAGAAGGTGAGGATAAAAGAAAACCGAATAAACCTTATTCCTATTTCTCCTGAAGCAGAATCCATCCCCGAACTGGAACAGTTCCTTTCGAGTTCGTATATAACCATACGATGGAGTATCCAATAAACTGTGGATCTTCGCAGTGATACGGAGTGTCCTGGAGAAATACAAAGGTGAAGTGGGAGTGGTAATGAAATACCTGGTTTGGTCGTGAATATCAGTCGCAATTTACTTTGCCCTCTTACTAATTCCTTGCTTTGTCTTAACTTAATACCTTCTGCACACCATCGTTATGCTAATTGGCTTTCTTCATTCCCCACCGTTCGGCACCAGCCTAAGGTTTGGAAGAAGAATATCCAATTTGCGTAATAGGTGTACTATCTCCTAAACCAAGGAGTACTCGCAACTTGAGAGAAGGTAAAAGGAAAAGACAACTGAATAGTCCTATTCGTTTTCTCCAGAACCGGAAACCATCCTCGAATTCCTTCGAGTTCGTATATAACCATACGATGGTTTTGTCCAATGGAAGTGGACGTTCGTAGTAATACGGGGTGTCCTGGAGAAAAGGGTAAAAGTAGGAGTGGCAATGAGGTTTGCAACTCTGACAATCCAAAAGCCAGTGTTAAAGAAGGTTCGGTCAACTTGGTCACTGAGTCATAGTCTTAGGGTCGGGTCAATGGTCGCTGCCGAAGAGAGAGAGAAAAGAAACACTCAGCGTGCACTCTAACCTAGATCAGAATGGTCATCACTTTATCTAATCTGGAAACCTCCCACTGTAACCTCAAATTCTTCTCCAAACCTGAAAGAAGAATTAGTCGGGATCACCCGAGGAGTAAACCAACTCATCAATGGGAATCGGGATCCAACTATCATCGCATGATAACTTGACGGAATCCACTCAAGTCACCACACTCCAGAAGGTATGCGCATGCCTGGAAAGTTTCGGTTTCTTTAGAAACTCCCGATGTGATTTTTACCCCTAGGACCCAAGTGACCTTGACGAATAATCAACAAATCAAAAGGTCCTAGTCAAGTTCAACCCGTCCTTATCTTGATTGCGTTAAACCCACCCTCACGACCCTTGACGAATAATCAACAAAGCCGTACGACTGTCCTAACCAATCCACATATCCATGCGACAGAAAGCATTACAGAGCTACCGCACACTACGCCTCGGCGAATAGCAACGACAAACGTAGCGCGAATACTATGCAATACTAATCTGAAATGACGGAGGGCTACGAATAGTTTTTGGCGAAAAAACCTTTTACCGTAATGAACTTGATATCGTTGAAGAAACTGGATAACTTTTTATAAAAATATAGTAACGAAAACCATTGCTAAAGAGGTCACTCCCGGTGAAGGGATCTCGGCTCTTTCCCCATGGAATGAGGTGCAGGATATTCCAACTGAATACCACGATGAAAAGCAAAAGTAATCGGCTATAGTGAAGTTATTGCCCTGACGCAAACTTCTGTCCAAGGGGTCACTCCCGGTGAAGGGATCTCAGCCCTTGCCTCGTCGACTGAGGAGCAGGATATTCCAACTGAATACCACTGTGCAAAACAAAAGTGAACGTCCTTGCAATAACGGCTTTTTGAAAAATTGCTCCAACAACATCAGAATAGGTTTGTTTATCTTGCATTGATCCGAATCAACGCGGTCCCATCAATTAATCACACCACAAAGAACGAAAATAATATGACGTACGTATATGCCATCCGCATTCGCCACTGGGTCCCGTCATTACTCGTTAGGTTAGCTAACTAACGACAGAGCGGGGACTGGACTAGCGCGGATGCAAAACATATACAACATCTACTAATATAAATACCAATATATTATATTCGCTCAAGGCGTGATAAGAATGCAACATCACAGAAATGTACAGCATCTCAGAACAATACAGATATCTGGGATCCCCGGGTTTCACAGAGCCGCTGCTGAAACCCGACGTTCCCCTGGTCGTATGGATAGCCTGTGCAATGAAATCCTAGACCCCTACGGGCGCGGCAAGTCACCCGCCAAGACCTGAAGCGAGGCAGTCCCCTTCAGCACCGTGAATGGACCACCCAGGACTTCACGGAATCCGGTAACTTGGGCACCCCTCCTGGGTCAGCCTGTACCCCCTACGAGTGCGGCGAATAGCCAGCCAATCCTAGAGTGAAGCCCCCTCCGTCTTAATGCGATGAGATGCGGGCCCGTTGCCCTCTAGAACCCGGCTATCCATGCACCCCACCTTGGGGTAATCCTAGTACAGAAAGTAAAATATACATACACCGGGTACATCGACCGTAACCAGGTCGTGCCCCAAAAGAATAATACAATCAGGCAGTGACGGCAGTCCACATGTCGGACGCTCGCCCCGCAATATCAAATGTACATAATACAACAAAAACTGTACTAGCATTGCATCCAGGCTATCCCCCACGACCGATCCGCAACATCACAGCAATACATAGAACATCAACGTGAAAGTAACGTTCGCAAATCCTTCTAACCGGGCTATAGCAGTTAGACAGGATTTACCGACCAAGTGACATTCACGGACGCAGATATAATGTAAATACTGTGAACTAATGTGTTTAAAATTTCCGATCGAACAAATTTACCAAGTGGGCCCCCAAGTACTGCTGTAGCACATCAAGAAAATCTGGGCCCAAACAGAATATACCAAAACCCCTATTTCCAGCCCAAAAGCCCACTGCAAAAATTTGGTGCGTTGAAAAGTCAAAAGCGCGGCGGAACCGCGGCCCAAGCATGGGTTTGGCCGCGGTTCCGCGGCGGTATGGTGAGATCTCGCGACGAAATTTTCACAGCTTGCTTATATTTTCATGCACAGTATTCTGCAACAACCTGAAAAAATTTTGGAGCCAAAAAAATTTCGACAGAAACTGTGAATTTTGAAAACGCGGGTTTTGGAATTTTGTTCGATCGAATATGTAAACACACTAGACAAAGCTAGACTAGGTTAATGGCGTGGCTCTGATACCATGTTGCGCCACGGCAGCGCCCCGGCCGTCTACCCGAGGCCAAAATGCGGAATCAAAATTTTCTTAACTTTCAAACTGGCGCTACCGCGGACAATAAACCCGGATCGTAACCATTAACCTAATGCTAGCAATCAAGAGAAGGGTAGAGAAGTATACCGAGTGATCCGTGTCCTTCGGTCTTCTCGTCGTCGTCCCGATCTCCCGCGGAATCACCATTCGTCGTCTTCTCGTCGGAAAGGGTACCACGTAGCCGATTTCTTTTACGGGCTCCCACCTCTGGACCGAGGCAACTCGGGCGCGAGGTTGGCTAGCCGACGCGTCCAAGAAGTGCTGTAGGCTAGTGTAGAATGGGTGTCTCATTTGGGGTAGTGAAGTTGCCATTGGTGATGGAGGAATGAGGTTAAGGAAAGATGGTGCTTTCATTTTTCCAAAACAAGAAGAATGAGATGAAGAAATATGTGCCACCACAAAAATGAATCTCTCATCTCTCCCCACTAGTGTGGCCTCTCCCCATCAAGTGAGAATGGTGGAAGATAAAACATCAACCATGAAGGGAGGTGATCGTAGTAAAAGGTAGAGGGTGACCACATCCAAAAGGCAATGATAACAAAGTCATGTCAACTCTCATCAAGTCCTAATCCATTCTAATCACCATTAATGCAAGAAATGATGATAGAAAAGAATGGTATCAAAAGATGCTTTCATAATCAATCCATATGCAAGAAACCCCTCCACAATATGTTATTTGCAAACTTGCAAATAACCCCCTCCATCGGAAAAGTCCGGCCGGGAAAGAACAAAGGAAAACCGGCTGGAACGGAATGCAAACTGGCAACTCCAGAAAACTGGTCCCGTAATAAATTACAGGAAAACCCCGATACTGTGCATACACACCCGCATCTGTATTCCGACCGGATACAAATGCAATGAGACAAAATCTACACTGTACTATACTAGGATCCGGCTTAAACCAAAGCCGGCTAGTAATATCCGTCCGATCCTGATCCGTGCAATACCACATGTATCTGATCGAACCCTGCCATATATCCATACGGCCACTAGTACAAACCGTCCGATCCTGATCCGTGCAATACCGCACGTATCTGATCGGACCCTGCCATATCTCCATACGGCCTCTACAGCGTTTCGCCCGAAAGCTTGAGTAACTGTAAGTGTGGTGGACTCTAAAGACTCGTCAATACTATGGCTGTGGATTTAACCACTAGCACGTCAGAGGTATTAGCCATACGTGACGGGCTACCAGCTATTGACCAAAAGGGACGTCGATGAGCGAACTCATCCTGACACCCTACTGAGCCTGTCAGTGACAATATCCGTACAGTCCGGTCCGTTCGTCTATGAGTATCGCATGGAGGGCCTAGGGGGTTGGTAAAAGTCAGACCCCCAAAAGCGGTACAAGTCGTGTCGGAGTGTAGCCCAGAACACCCTGAGATACTACTGGAATACCTCCCAGTAAATCTCCTGCCTCAGCCGAGGGCTTTGTGTAATGGCTCTCCTAGACACAACGCGACCTCACCCCCAATACCGGGAGAGACGAACCCCTGCAGATCCGCTCACTGCCTCCATGTTGCTCGGGACTGTACCCAACTAAAACCTGTTTGCACGACTCTTTTGAGCCGTGGTTGGGTAGTAATCAAAGCACAGTGGGAACTCACACGAGACAAATAACGATCTCAGGTCGATGAACTAACCTGTACACATGTCACCAGGGAACTGCTATCTGACATCTGGTATAAGACCAACTAGCATGTTCCCGGCGAGTCCTGTCCGGTGTACTCATAACCCAATGAGCACCTGTATACATCTTAGGTGAACCAACTGACACCAGTGGGTTGTGAGACCGGCCACCGCCCCTCGTCGGGGTCTCGACTGTATACACTAGTCTACTAATGGTGTATCGATGCCCTGTCTCGATACTCCTACGACTAGGGACCTTTTAAGGATGTGCTTATAGACTACCAGCTCCCACGTATATGATCGCCCTCATACTGCTGGCAGTCAAGCAAGAATCCTAGGGGCTCTATCAACGTGCAATAGCGACCTGTAAGGTCACCTGAAGCAGTACACGATGATAAAGGTTAACCCGATAGCATACTATCATCTCGAGTAAGACTGTCCTACCCGGATAGGTCCTCCCTCAATCATTGAAATCACGTGCCTGTGATCCAATAATTGACTCTGAGGGCACTATCTCCAACAGAAAGGCATTACTTAGCTACCGTACACTACGCCTCGATTAAAGATCGAAATACGTAGCACGAATACTAAGCAATACTAATCTGAAATAACGGATGGCTACAACTGGTTTTTAGCAAAAATCCTTTAATGTAATGAACTTGATATCGTTGAAGGAACCGAGTAGTTTTGAAAATGAGTGGTTTAGGCTCCGCTTTTGAAAACTAATGGTTTTGAAGAAACCGAGGAATCTATAGTAACATAAACTTTTGCTCAAGAGGTCACTCCCCGTGAAGGGATCTAAGCTCTTGCCTCCTCGAATGCGGTGCTGGATATTCTTAACCGAATACCACTATGCAAAACTAAAGAATACGGCTATAGTTTTTCGAAAATTTGTTCCAACAACATCTTTTAGGTTTATTTTTCCTTGCATTAATCAGAATTAATATGGTCCCATCAATTAAATCCTATCACTCCAGAAAAGAACGAAAATAAAATGTACGTATATGCTATCCGCATTCGCCACGAGGCCCTGTCATGCACCGTTCGATTACTTAGTTAACGGCAGAGCGGGGGCAAGACTAGCGCGGATGAAAAAAATATACAATATCTACCAGTATATATAAATATATATATAACCAATCGTCCCAGGCATAATATAAGCAACATCACAGAACAGCGATAAGCAAAATAGAATAGCAGATAATCTAGGAGCCCCGAGTTTCATTTGAGCCGCAAATGAAACTCGACGTTCCCCGGTCTTGTGGATAGCCTGTGCAATGTAAAACCAAGACCCCTACGAGCGCGGCAAGTTACCAGCCAATCCCGGAAGGGAGGCAACCCCAATCAATGAAGTGAATGGGCCATCCAGCACTTCACGGAATCTGGCAACTTGAGCACCCCTCTGCAGGTCATCCTATACCCTCTACGAGTGCGACGAATACCCCGCCAATTCTAGAGTAAGGCTCTCTCGGTCTCAACGCCATGAGATGCAGGCCCGTTTCCCTTTAGAACCCGGTTATTTGAGCATTCCTTCACGGGGTAATCCTACTACAGAAAAAAAATATACAATGGTGACATCGACCTCAACCCGTCCGTGCCCCAATAAAAGAATATACAAGCTGGTGGAAACAGTAGTCCACATGTCGGATGCTCACCTCGCAATAAAGAATATACAAATGAATCTAAAATGTACAACTACCATTGCAGTAAGGGCTATCCAACACGACAATCCGAATAAACCATCACAGATATAAACATCACAGCAATAGAAGCAAGTATGTGCAACCCCGTCTAAATGACATATAGCAAATAGACGATATTTGAAAACATATACACCACACCACAGAGATCAATGATGCAAAATTTTTATGTTCTAAACTTTCCAAGTTTCCCCAAAGCAAAGATAACACTAAGTGAAATCTGGGGCAAATCAAACGAGACAAAAAATTCCTAATTCTCAAAACCCAAGATACTGAATGAAAACGAGGACCAGAGAAGGCAAGAAAACCGCTGGTAGCGGGGATTTGGGGATAACTAGCAGTTTTTGTACGGCCAAAATTCCTCATTTTCATTGTGTACCATTAACATATCAAGAGTAAGCCTCTGCACTTGTTTAAAAAAATTTTAGAGACCAAAATTTTTTTGGACAGAGAGTGTGGTTTTGTAAAACGGAATTTTTCGGTTTTGAAACTAAAACATCTCCTACTACTAGTTTCTAATGTTTGGGTAGCTTTGATACCATGTTGGGATTCCTAACATCCTGGCCGCCAACTATGACCATTGTAGAATGAAAAACTTTGACTTTTAAGAAACCTGGCGCTAGAAACCACTACCTAGAATCTAACCAAATATTAAAATGAGCAAACTAAAGGAGTTAAGCTACTGTGATAAGAGAGTTATACCGAAAAATTCTTTTCCTTCGGTCTTCTACCCTCTTCCTTAGCTCCATGGGGTCTCCGTGATCGAGCTTGATCTTCGGACTTTCTCCATCGAAGATGATCAACCCGAGGGATGCAGTTCATGGATCTAGCTCCACACAAAAATCTAGTAAAGCAACTAAAAGCTCTAGGTTGCTAATCTAGAGTGTCTAGTGATGTAGTGAGTTGTTCTAGTATTTTTTCTACCTCTCTTCACCCTTGATTCTCAACTCATGAGAGTGTAGGGTGAAGAGGAAGAAGGAGCTCAAGAATGGAGAGAGAAAAAGAGTTATGAAATGAAAAATCTCATCATCACAACAAATAATGCAAGCATGGTTATATCAAAATGATATATGCAAGTATAAAATCCAATCATGCTTGAATAGTGTAGACAAATGAATTATACCCTATTCAACCATGCTTCACACCACTCTCTTTGCCACCTCCCCCTCCACCTCATTTCAATTTTCTAGAAAAGAAAATACATGGAAATAAGGCGTCCTCCTTCTAGAATATTTTTCGTATAAATACGGAAAACACTCTACTGTATATACATACATGTATTTATATCAAAATACGAATACCCAAAGAGGTAGTATAATACAAAGAACATAATATTAGAATATACATATCAAAATATGTATATGTAAATTATTAAATCAATACCTGATTTAATAATCTAGTTTAATCCTAAACCAGCTAGTATTATCAACCGTCCGATCGAAAGTTCGAGTATCTAGTACAATCATTCGATCGGAACCCTGCACATATCAAAATACGGCTACTACATCATTTCTCCTGAACCAGGGAAACCCATTGTGTGGGACTCTAAAGACTCAGCAATACGTTGGTAGTGGATTTAACCACAAGCACTTCAGAGGCACTAGCTGTACGTAACGGCTACCCAGGTATTGAGCGAAAGGAATGTCGATGATCAAACTCATCCGTACCCCTACTGAGCCTGTCTGTGACAATCTCCGTACAGTCCGGTCTTTTCGTCTAAGATAATCGCATACCGTGACTAGGGGTGGATAACGTCAGACCCCTACTAACCCGATAAGTCGTTCCAGTCTGAAACTCATCACCCACTGAGAAACTACTGATATCACATCAGTAAATCTCATCCACCTTAGACAAGGATTTATGGTGATGGCTGACCCAACACAGCATGATATCAACTCCCAATACTGGGAGAGACGAATCCCTGACGATTGTTCACTGCCTCCATGTGGCTTAGGACTGTTCCCAACTAAAACCTGTTTGAACGAATCCTTTGAGCCATAGTAGGTTAGTAATCTAAGTACAGTAGGAACTCATACGAGAAAAATGAAAATCTCAGGTCAAAGGACAAACATGTACTCATGCCATAAGAGAACTTTCATCTGACGATAGGTATAATACTATCTAAAAGTTTTGGCGAGTCTGTCATGTGTACTCACCTCCCGTGAGCACCTTTATAGTATCTTAGGTGACTCAACACAATGTCTTGTGAGACCGGCCACCGCCCCTCGTCGGGGTCTTGAAAAGTATACACTAGTCTACTCCGGAGTATCGATGTCCAATCTCGATACTCCCTCGACTAAGGACATTTAAGGATGTGCTTATGGACCACCCATCTCCCACGTATATGATCGCCATCATAATACTGGTAGTCAAGCAATAATCCTGCGGGCTTTATCAAAATGTATACACATAAAGATAAGGACTAACCATATAGCATATTATCATCTCGAGTAAGACTGTTCTGCCTGTATAGGTTCTCGTTCAATTATCATAATCTCCTACTTGCAACTATAATAATTTTCTTGAGGGCACTATATCCAATAACGTATACACCAGTCTACTTTGGAATATCGATACCCGGTCTCGATACTCCCTTGACCAGGGACTTTTAAGGATGTGCTTATGGACTACCAAGCCCCCACATGTATGGTCGCCATCATAACGCTAGTAGTCAGGAAATAATCTTTATAAACATGTATTAGCGATACATAATAACAAGTAAAACATATGCACGTGTTAAGATAAAGACAAACCAAATAGCATATTATCATATTGAGTAAGATTGACCTGTACGTATATATGTCTAAATATCCACTATATATATACAATAATGGCCTCTAGGGCATACATATCCAACAGTGGCATGTGCCTATTTCCCTCAGCACTTACTAGTTGGTAGGATTCTCCATGAAATACTTTCTTGATGACATACGATCCCTCCCAATTTGATTCAAAATTTTCTTTTGCATGTCGGCCGGAGATGATCGGTCTTCTGAAGACCAACACCAGTTCGCCTTTCTTAAAAACACGGAGGCATGTCATTTTGTCATAGGCCCGTGACATTTGGGCTCGGTACAACTCTAGATTTTGTTGCACGGTAAGTCTTTTTTTAGCCCATCTGGAGAAGTAGTCAGTTGCGGCCAATATGAACCGGTAGCCTTTATATGATGGAGGATCAATTGGGCCAACTATGTTGGTGCTCCAGATTTCGAATGGCCATGACGCCACGGTAGAATGCAGTAGATTAGGATGCAAATGCATGAAGTTTCCATGTATTTGACTGAGATGGCATTTCTTCTCATGTTCTTCACAATCCTTTATCATGGAAGGCCAGTAATATCCTAGCCGCTTGATTTGAAGGCCATTTTGGGGCCGAACTGGTGTGCTCCACAGACACCAAAGTGGACTACTTTCAAGAATTTTTGGGCTTTGGCTGGGGATAGACATCTGAGCCATAGCTGATCATATGATCTTCGGTATAACATTTCATTTACGAACACATACTGAAGATCTCTTTTCTTTAACCGAACCCTAACAGATTTCTCTTATGGTAGCTTATCATATCGAAGATACTTTATAAAGGGTTCTCTCCAATTAGGCTCGTCTTTAATGACCAGGGCCCCTTCAGCGGGACGATTTTCATGTTCCAGTCATTCTTCTTCACACACGAAAGTTGGTTATTTACCGTCGAAAACAGAGACGAACTGGGATTGAACGTCTTGCTTGAATTTGGGGGAAGTTACTATTTAGACATATCCATCCATTTCTCCAAAGATACCAAGTTGATTTATGGCACTGTATATCGGAGATTTGGACAGATGCGACCGATATAGCAGACTTCATCAGATTCCCCCTCATTTATGAGGGGTTTCTGATTGTGAGGACGCTCTTACCTGTAGGCGAAAGCCCCTGCAATTAATTACGTTATTGCGTTGCGATAACAACTTTCTCCTTCTCCAGCAGTTCACTTCGTGTCGTGTGTCATTTTGTTTGTTAAGATTGCCCAAGGTATGGAGACTAATTTATGTCGTCGACCGTAGGATGCGGATTAGTCCAAATCCGTATATTTTAGATTTGGGGTTTGAACTTAAATTGTATGTTCCTTTAGTTAAAAAAATATTTTGATTTTTATTTAAGGACCGTTAATCTAATTTGATATTAAGATCTACTTAAATATATGAGCGTTTGGGCTCAATTCATTTTAACTAAGGATACGTTAGTCTTATTTTAGACTAAGATCAACTTAGCAACATTTTCAGGATCATTAAACTTTATCAAGATCCAACAACAGAGCATTTTGGCTCAGTTGTAATAAACTTTCAGAAGGAATTAGCCAATTTGGGCTTGTTCTACTCAGTTTTTTCTATTCGAAAGTGCTAAGCACTTATTTGTTGTTCTATTTGCTCAGCCATTTTCCTTTTATGCAGAAGTGTTAAGCACTTATTTGGGGCTCTGGCACTCACATGTGTATCATATGAGGCGCTCAGTCATCGGCGCTACTCGATCACTGCTAAGCACTTTAGTCATTTTGACTAAATATAGAGTGCTAAGCACTTTGTATGGCGCTCGCGTGAGGGGAACGTGAGGCGCTGCCTCATTCATCTTATTGGGCGCTCACATGTGTATCACGTGAGGCGCTTGGACCTAGGCGCTGCCCAATCAGTGCTAAGCAGTTATTCATTTAGATTAATTTTATAGTTCTTTTGCACTTTTATACAGCGCTCACATGTATTTCACGTGAGGCACTTGGCCTTTTATTTTGAGCGCCTACGTGGGAAGCATGTGAGGCGCAGAATCCTTTGTTTTTGGGTGCCTACGTGGGAAGCTCGTGAGGCGCCAAGTCTTTTCTTTTGTTGATATTTTCTGAAGAAGTTTTAACATCTGTTAATGACATTTTAACCGTTGATGATTATCAAGATCTCTGTTTTGAAGATCCGGGATCAAGTTTTTGAGAACTAAGTTCTTATGTTCTTTATCATAAGAACTAAGTTCTTTATAAGGTTAAACCCTGTTTTCAGAGAAATTAAATTCCCGGAATGTAACTTCCATCTTTTCTTTCTTCTTCTTCTTTTCCACCTAGTTCTTTTCCTTAGATTTTGAGTTTGAAGAATAGAATCTTCCCGATGAGAATTAAATTCTCAACTTATGGGAGATTTTTCTTATGGATCTCAGATCCAGAGAAAGAACTAAGTTCTTTTATGAAGGGTTAAACCCCTGTTTTTGTTTGTACTAGGCAAAGGAGATATTTTTAATCTCTTTTTTTTTCTTTAACTAGAGTTTGAAAGGAGAACGGGGCTTTCTTTAGCGAGAGAATTAAATTCTCAGTTGCAACTTCTATCTTTTCTTTGCAGAAGCTTATGAGGGGTTCTCTCTTGTGACTATATATTTCTCTATGTCCGAGACTTGAAGTCTCGGGTCCTTTATATAGAAGAGGCAAGTTTGTTGATTAATTTGAGAAAATATCCCATTTGAGAGATACCAATCGATTTTACTGGTTTCAAAGATTATTTGGGGGATTTTACCCACCGTCGGATCTTTAATCCAGAGAGTTTCTGTTTAAGAGAATATATTTTCCTGTTTTTAATAAGGTTAAGGAAATATTTTCCATATACAGAATTTAATTTTGTCAAACGGTGATTTTTAACCACCATAGGATTTTTAATCCAATGGCTCTTTATTTTACAGAGCACATCTTTCTTTGTTTAGAAACATATAGGGAAATATTCTCCCATTTCATTGGATTTTTGATCCAACAACTTTCTGTTTAACAGAAAATATCCTTATCATTTAGAAAGATCAGAGAGGTATTTTCCCCCAATAGAATTCAATTCTATATTTGGTGATTTTTAATCACCATTGGATTTTTGATCCAACGGTTCTTTGTTAACAGAGAATATCTTTCGCTTTTAGAAAGATCGAGGGAGGTTTTTCCCAAGAATAGAATTTAATTCTATATAGGGAAGCTCTCTTACGTGTTTAACATGTGACCCTAATGTGGGTTTCGGCCTGCTTTATTTAGCGCTCGTATGCCATGTATATGAGTGACCATATGTTTAACACGTGAGGCCAGTTTGGCCCATAGGCTATTTACTCTCAGCGCTTATATAATTTTGCATATAAGCGCTCATGTGTTTAACACGTGAGGCCAGGTTGGCCTTTAGTTATTTGCTTCCAGTGTTTATATGCTTTGCATACAAAAGATAGAATTTAATTCTATATATAGAGTTTAATTCTATCTGAAGCTAATGCTCCAAAACAGTATTTTCACGTGTTTAACACATGACCCTCAGGTAAGTTTTGATCTGTTTATTAGCGCTTATATGCTTTGCATATAAACACTCACGTATTTAACACGTGAGGCATGTTTAGCCTTTAGTTAAGCGCTCACGTGTTTAACACGTGAGGCTCAAAACATGGGGAATTCTCCTCTTTTCTCTATCCTTTTTTTATAAGGGAATAAATGCCCCCCAGCGTTCCTCTCACATGGCTTGCACGTGAGTGCAATGATGTCCATCTTTACCACCGTTGGATCGTCTAGGGGAATGGGAAGTTGAACTAATCCCATTATGTCTTATAAATGGGGTCTTTGGCCTTAGAGTGACTACTGTTTTTTTCCTTATCTTCCACCTTACGTTTTTTCTTCCTTGAGAATTTAATTCTCATTTTAAGGCTTAGATCTCTACCCTTAGAACTCTTCTGATTAGAGTTAAAATTTGCCAAAATTTTAGTAAGGATTATGAACAGAGCTTAGTTCTTAGAAAACTTTTTTTTTGATGTCCTTTTTTTATTTTGGATTTTTAATCCATTTAACAGAGCTCAGCTCTTTTCTTGAACCGATTTCCTGGAGATCTAAAGAAACTTTTTTTGAGTAAACCGTGGGTCTTGATGTCCACATCAAGGGTGTGAATCAATGGGCATTCTTGAGAATCGCTGACTTCTTAGGGTTTTACCCTATCATTGATCCTGACCTTTGAGGGTCTCTGGAATTTAAATCCATTATGTTTCCCATCTTTTTCCTAACGTGGGGATTTTTTGGATTTAATCTCATTCCATCTTTTTGCAGAGCTTACCTCTGGTTTGATTCTTAAGAACTTTGGGAATTTTATTTCCTTTACTGTTCTTGGATATTTTTCTTTTAGGATTTTTAGGATTTTAATATCCTTTTCACAGATTTGAATATGTTGCTGTTTTTTTAAAAAAGAACCTGGTTTTCGGAGATATTTGGAGTTTTAACTCCACTGTTCATTTAATGAGCACTATTAATTTAGTGAGAATCCTTTTTGATTCTCACAATGGGCACTTGTCTCATCATTCAATAGCCGCCATTTTGATTTCGTGTGGTCCACTGTCTTTGTAGTTAGTAGTTCCAGCATTTTCTATTGCTAACTTTCCACCCGATTTCTTTTCAGGTACTCTGGCTGGTCATTTGTACGATCTTGAAGAGATTGTCTCTTATTAGAAGATTTGTATCCAAGGTCATTTTCAAGGCCAGGAGTTCACTGACGCCCAATGAGATGAGGTGATGCGTCGCTTTGATGATTACAACGGTCGATTTCTCCCTCGCCGTTCTGCCCTTTTGAAGATTATCGTTGGATCGATTTGGGAAGTGCTTCCTGAGCTTGATGAGGCTATGCTGCTCGAGGCACTTGATGACGCTAAAGACAAGGTGCATTCAGTATATCTGATGGGCCTGTTCACACCATAATATTGTATTTTATATTCCCCATTCTTATGCATTTTACAATGAAAACAGGTGCTTTTGACGCATGTCTGCTACATGTTACAGGTTACAGGTTCTTGGACAGGAAACAGTGAAAACGATGAAAATACGACGTAAAAGTGAGACTTTGACCGACAAACAGAGAATCTTGATCAAGCCTACATAAGGAACAATTCACAAAGCAAGATTCAAGACATCGACTCAAAGCGAACGGGTAGAAGTCCACCACAATGTTCACTGGAAATCTGGAAGAGAACCAGAAGCTAAATTGAGAAAAGATATATAGAAATAAGTAGCCCAAGACAACCAGAACCCATCCCAGAAGAATCAGAGTCCAAGTCCACAATTGGGCCGTGGAACTGCGGCCCAACCCATGCTGGGGCCGCGGATCCGCGGCCATTAAGAGGATTCAGTGCATGAAATTTTTACCAAAATGTTTATTGGCTTTGGCTAGTCAACTTAGGGCTATTTTTGTAATTGTAGACATGCGGGTCAGATGTAACCCTAGGGTTTCCTATTCTTTATAAATAGGAACTCTAATCATTGTAATTCTTCATGCCTCCCTTCATTAATAAAATTTCAGAAATCTTTTGGAGAGCATCGGTGTTTCTTTTCCATTCAGAAATTCAAATCTGACAAACCTGCATGGATGATTGGAGGGATGCATCCGTAAGTAATTTAATTTCTTGCCTTAGGAACTTGTTTAGAGTTTAGCTTTGAGGAAGGATTTTGAGAGATGAGATCTCTCATCCCTTTCTTACCCATCACATAGAATCTATAGGTCTCTATGCATACATGCACATACCGCTCCCTACGGCACCCTATCCCTCGAGGTAGCGGTGATACCGTAGTATAAAGGCCCGGGTGTGATGTTTTCCATGGAGGTTAGGGTAAGGATCTCTAAAAGAAGGACAAGAACCTAGAGGAAGGAACACCTTCCCGAATGGATCCAATCCCCTTTATTGATAATTACCATAACTCCTCTTAGATCCTAATTTAGGTATAGAAAGCGTTGAGATTTATTTACATCTCCAAACCATTCCTAAACCTAGCCCTAGCAAGAGTAGATTTCAATTATTGCCCTACGTTAATTAGGTTTTTAGATTTAATAATCAATCCGAACACCCTTCGGAATTAACTCGTTAGCGCGATTCGGAAATTCACAACATCCCTGTGGACCGACCCGTACTCACCGGGTAGCTGCAAAGCGACGTCGTTCTTGATTGCGGTTACAAATATTTTTGATCTATCTTTTAGAAAGCGCGAGCACGCTAAATCATTTCAATCAAATGGCGCCGTTGCCGGGGATGGCGTAGAATTTTCTTTTCGCGATTTCGGGTTAATCAAAATTACAAAAATCATAAAAATCTAAAGAATCCAAAAATTATAAAAAATATATCAATTGTTATTTTTTGGAAAGGGTACTTTGTTGTGTGAAATCTTGCAGGAACAAACTCGGATCTGGAAATTTCCAGAAAGCAAAACAGAAAATAGAAGATCAGAACAGAGGAGAATTTCAGAAACAGAACAACAGAAAAATTCTACAGACGCGAGCAGTCCAGACCACCGCGATTCCGCGGCATTAGAAGCCTTCTGCCGCCCTTCCGCGCTCATCTGGTCAAGTCTCGGGATCTGCGCCGCCGTAGCCGCCGCGTTTCCGCCGCGCCAAGCCGCTTGTACCGCGGATCCGCGGTCCCCCTATGTTATCAGCTGGAGAAAATTGCACAGTAAGTTCCTCTTTTCTTGCTCTGGAAATCGAAATAAATATTTTCTGAAAAATTTCTGCAGGATTATGTGCGTTTTAAAAATCTTTTCCATTCCAAAATAACAAATCTTGTGCAGGATTTTTGGGCCCCGCTTGAACTAAATTGATTGCAAGTGATATTTTGCTGTTGCATATCTTTTCTATAAAATATTTTGCTGTTGCATATCTGTTCTCTAAAAATCTTTTTGCAACAAAAATTTTTCCAAATAAAGAGAAAGAAAAAAAAATTTAATGAAATATGAAAATAAAAAGGACAAATATTTTATAGAACTTGCAAAATTTTTTTAGCCCCAAATAAATCCTTGCACCACCAACCATCCTTCTTGTCACCTTTCTTCTTCTAGCATGGGTATCCCACATAAAAAATCATTAGCCGAACTTTGGTATCCCGAACCTAATTTTGCGTCATATGTCAATGTGTTCGGTCAGTTTAAAGACGATCCTTCCATGCCTAAAAAATCTTTGAAAGATCACATAGAAGAGTCTAGGAGAAACAGTTGGACTTTTCAACCCACTTTGTGTCAACCAAGTCAACCTTCACCACTTCTATATGTTGATACCACTTCTTCAAGTCCTTCTGTCACTCCTAGGCCGATGTCCATTGCTGAGCATATTGCTCAATCTCGCAGTCGATCTTTCACCCCTCTCCACTCATCTAGTTCTAGGGATCCGCACGATTATTCACCTTTTTATCCATATGTTGACCCTATCCCTACCCAACCAACCACTTCCTACCAGTCATACCCAACCTTCCCACCTTCACTAGACACTGTTT
Organism: Agapanthus africanus; assembly: GCA_030015575.1. Lineage (NCBI taxonomy): Eukaryota > Viridiplantae > Streptophyta > Magnoliopsida > Asparagales > Amaryllidaceae > Agapanthus > Agapanthus africanus. Next base: position 28,590,163 of record JASDDO010000010.1, on the reverse strand, counting down.
CGACACAGCCATTAGGGAGTTTCACATATCCAAACAATTTCGAATCTTTTACTGAAACCCCCTCACCACCTAAGTCTAGTTTGGAAGAGGCGTTGGAGGCGTATATCGCAGCAACAAACAAAATGGTTAGGAATGTGGAAGCGTCCGTGGCCGCCCTTATGCAACCTGCTGAACCGGTAGCTAGTTTCCCGCTAGCCCCAAATTTTTCAATGTATGAGGAGGCGGTTGGACAGAATGAGAATGTGAGAGGATTTCCAAATCAAACCTACCCTTACCCAATTGAAGCCCACAACTCCAGTTTTCCATCGAATGTCCTAAATGATTCACAAGTTCAAAATAAAAACGAGTTGTGTAACTTTGTAGTGTTTGATTTGCCAAATTGTGAGGAACCCCCTTCGAGTGAAACAGCACCTAATCCGTTTGACCATTACACTTCCACTCTAGAACCTACATTGATAAACATCCATGCTTTTGAGGAGGTGTCTAAAGAAATTGACTTTCACTTGAGTGAGGATATAGACGCCGGGAATATTTCGGATGTTGAACCTATCGATTTAATTGAAATTTTATGTTCAAATCATCATCCCGAGTTATTAAATGTTTCTCCCGAATCTCATATGCGTCTTGATTTTGATGATAATGGCATGGATGAGTTGAATATTGAGAAGAATTATGAGGATAATATTGAGGAGAGTAGTGAGGATCATATTGAGGTTGAACCATTTTTCTTTGATGTGTCGGATTTTCCAATTCATCCTCTTGAACCTTTACCTAAATCACCCTCCCTCTTTTCCATCGTTCCGACCACACTTCATTTCACGCTTGACGACTGTGAGCTTGAAAACTTTTCCTTTGAATCTGACACAGTTCCCACAGCCGATGACACTTACGAGTGTTTCACTTTTTCGAACGATGTTAAAGTCTCACCGCCCGAGTTTGAGTCATTTGCATTTTCAGATGAGTTAGTTAATCCTTCAGACTCGGTTGCTTACAGTCGTTTCGAACCATTGATGGAATCTTTCCAGTTCGACACAGTTTACTACGGTGAGAACGATACTATCCCTAATTCACTTCCTTTCGTCCTTCCTATTGTTCCGACTGTGCAAGTGACCATGACGCTTTCATCTCAAATACCAAGTTCGGCGTACCCATGTTTTCTTGCGAATCTTGAGGGATTTGACCCCATTTCCCGACGGGTTGATAGGTTAGCGCAATCGCTTATAACATATCGTTCATTACATATTGCGCTAATTTATTCACTCAATTTACACCCTCAAGATCGTACTCCATTTCCTTCTTCTTTTCGCCATTCTTCTCCCCCACCGAGACTATATTCTACCATTCCTCTGTCCACACGGTCTCGCGTGTTTCTCCTTTCTTTCCTCCACATCCCATTCTTGCACCAACTATACCATTACCACGATAAGATTTTTGAATGGTTGGTGTTAACCTTTGGCTTGTGTAAGGCCAAGCTTAAGTTTGGGAGAATCTTTGTATATATGTATATATATTTTTGTTTTCTTTTTCTATAAAAAATAAAAAAAAATTCAAAACATTAAAAATATAAAAAAAATTATAAATAAATAAACAGGGGAGTATCGGTATTTTTGACCCTCTTGGTTTAGCATGATAGTGAGGACACTGTCAAGTTCAAGTTTGGGGGTATGCTCGGTACGTCTTCTTCCTTTGCATTCATTTGTACATATTTTTGCATTTGCATATTTATTTGAAAACCCATAAAAATTTGAAAAATTTCAAAAATTATAAAAATTATTGTATTCAATTTTGGCTAATTGACTTGAGTTTGACAAATAGGTTAACTAGCTAGGAACAACTATATCTTAGACTTAGTAAATTAAAAACCCTAAAAATAACCTTCCTTAAAGTTTAACAGTAGAAAGTATATGCCTTGTAGTTTATTTAGAAATTGGTAAATTTAGGGTTCACTTCTTGGGTTAAGTCGAAACAAGGGAAGAGTATTGATGTTCTTATTAGAGTATAAGTTTGAAAAATAGTTCCTAGCTCAAGTCTAGATTCTGAAAACGTATACCCTACAATTTGCACAATCACGCACCTTGAAACTTGGAATAGTAGAAGAGACCTTGAAATGCTCTTGTCTAAAGTCCTTAGTATGAAAAAGTGTGAATAAAGAAAAAAAATGGACACTGGTTTTTGTGATTATTTAAGGCTGCAAAAATAGAAAAATATTTAGCGAGGGTGCTTCATCACCTAGTGTCTTAGACCAACTGGTTTGGAAGTCACTGCTAAAACCTTGGGTGTTGCAAAGATTAGGAAGTACGCTTTAAAGTGCAAATGCATTTTGTAATCGGTCGTTGGTACCTCAAGAAGTATTAACAGTCGCATGAAGGATGTGTAAGCAAATTTCATTCACCAACTAATTAGTACTTTGGACAATGGACGAGAGTACGATTGCTTGATTTGAATTTCCAAGTGTAGGGGTGATATATACACACACGTAGGGATATGTGATTGGAATTTAGATGAGAAAAAGGAATGAAGAATAGAACTTGTATCTTTAGTAGAGTTGATAAAAATTCCTAAGTGGAGATGGAACCCTAGAAGGAAAACTTAGGAAATGCCGAAAGCTAAGTAGATCTGCAAGATATATATAATCTTAAGTTAAATAATGAGGAAGTGTGAAGAATATGGGTGGATAATTTGCGAGTCAAAAGATAATAGAATTCCTTGTTAGAAGACCTAATTGGAGAACAAAAGTCAATGGGCCGAGTTGATAGGATTTTGTGGGTGTAATCCGCTGAAAACCCTCAGGAGACAACACTCCTCCTACTAGGGACACCTAAAGGTTTAACGGCTTGTTGCACGAGCTCAGTGCAATCGCGTTTCCCTGCGAAAGTGCGGTTAGGTTTTTTATAGAGAATAAAACAATAAGTTTGCTCGAGGACGAGCAAAAGATAAGTTTGGGGGTATTTGTTCACACCATAATATTGTATTTTATATTCCCCATTCTTATGTATTTTACAATGAAAACAGGTGCTTTTGACGCATGTCTGCTACATGTTACAGGTTACAGGTTCTTGGACAGGAAACAGTGAAAACGATGAAAAGACGACGTAAAAGTGAGACTTTGACCGACAAACAGAGAATCTTGATCAAGCCTACATAAGGAACAATTCACAAAGCAAGATTCAAGACATCGACTCAAAGCGAACGGGTAGAAGTCCACTACAATGTTCACTGGAAATCTGGAAGAGAACCAGAAGCTAAATTGAGAAAAGATATATAGAAATAAGTAGCCCAAGACAACCAGAACCCATCCCAGAAGAATCAGAGTCCAAGTCCACAATTAGGCCGCGGAACCGCGGCCCAACCCATGCTGGGGCCGCGGATCCGCGGCCATTAAGAAGATTCAGTGGACGAAATTTTTACCAAAATGTTTATTGGCTTTGACTAGTCAACTTAGGGCTATTTTTGTAATTGTAGACATGCGGGTCAAATGTAACCCTAGGGTTTCCTATTCTTTATAAATAGGAACTCTAATCATTGTAATTCTTCATGCCTCCCTTCATTAATAAAATTTCAGAAATCTTTTGGAGAGCATCGGTGTTTCTTTTCCATTCAGAAATTCAAATCTGACAAACCTGCATGGATGATTGGAGGGATGCATCTGTAAGTAATTTAATTTCTTGCCTTAGGAACTTGTTTAGGGTTTAGCTTTGAGGAAGGATTTTGAGAGATGAGATCTCTCATCCCTTTCTTACCCATCACATAGAATCTATAGGTCTCCATGCATACATGCACATACCGCTCCCTACGGCACCCTATCCCTCGAGGTAGCGGTGATACCGTAGTATAAAGGCCCGGGTGTGATATTTTCCATGGAGGTTAGGGTAAGGATCTCTAAAAGAAGGACAAGAACCTAGAGGAAGGAACACCTTCCTGAATGGATCCAATCCCCTTTATTGATAATTACTATAACTCCTCTTAGATCCTAATTTGGGTATAGAAAGCGTTGAGATTTATTTACATCTCCAAACCATTCCTGAACCTAGCCCTAGCAAGAGTAGATTTCAATTATTGCCCTACGTTAATTAGGTTTTTAGATTTAATAATCAATCCGAACACCCTTCGGAATTAACTCGTTAGCGCGATTTGGAAATTCACAACATCCCTGTGGACCGACCCGTACTCACCGGCTAGCTGCAAAGCGACGTCGATCTTGATTGCGGTTACAAATATTTTTGATCTATCTTTTAGAAAGCGCGAGCACGCTAAAACAAATCAATCAGGGCCTGATCTCGAAAAAGCGGAGAGATGATCTCATCGCTGTTTTGCATCGCGTCTTCCAACAAAAAGCGATATTATCCGCGTACCAGAGGATGGAAGATATAAGTGTTCACCGTCGAAAAAGGGGACCGAGACGTTGGGATGTCTGGCCTGAATTTAGGGGTAGATGCTATTTGGACTTATCCATCTACCTCTCTGAAGATACCAAGTTGATTTATGGCACCATATATTGGAGGTTTAGATAGATGCGACCGTTATAGCAGATTTTATCAGATTCCCACTCATTTGTGAGGGGTTTTTGATTGTGGGGATGCTCTTCCCTGCAGGCGCAAGCCCTTGCAGTTAATTACATTATCGTGTTGCGATAACCACTTTTTCCTTCTCTAGCAGTTCACTTCGTGTCGTGTGTATTTTTTTTATTTTGGTTGCCCGTGGATTGTATACGGAGACTAGTTTATGTCGTCTCCCGTAGGGCGCGGATTAGTCCAAATCCGTATATTTTAGATTTGGACTTTTGAACTTAAGTTATATTTTTCCTTTAGTTCAAAATATTTTGTTTGGTATAAGGACCGTTAATCTAGTTTGAGATTAAGATCAACTTAAACATATGAGCGTTTGGGCCCAACTTATTTTAACTAAGAATACATTAGTCTTATTTGAGACTAAGATCAACTTAGCAATATTTTCAGGGTCCTTAAATTTTATTAAGGTATAATCAACAGAGTATTTGAGCTCAGCTGTAAGAGACTTAGCCAATTCGGGCTTAGTCTGCTCAGTCTTTTATTTTTGTTCAAAAGTGCTAAGCACTTATTTGGGCTCTGTTTGTTCATCTCCCCTTTTTATGAAAAAGTGTTAAGCACTTATTTGACGCTCTGACGCTCACATAGGTATCATGTGAAGCCTTCAGTTATTGGCACTGCCCAATCAGTGCTAAGCACTCAGTTATATATATAGTGTTAAGCACTTTTTTATATGGCGTCCACGTGAAGAACACGTGCGGCGCTGGGCGTTGCCAAATTAGTGCTAAGCACTCAGCCGTTTTGGCAGTATATAGAGTGCTAAACACTTTTTGTGTGGCGCCCACGTGAGGAGCACGTGGGGCGCTAGGCGCTGCCCAATCAGTGCTAAGCACTCAGCCGTTTTGGCTGTATATGAAGTGCTAAGCACTTTTATTCAGCGTCCACGTGTGTTTCACGTGAGGCGCTGGCCTTCTGCTATGGGCGCCCACGTATTTTTCGCATAAGCCGCTGGGCGCTATTGGGAGGGTGCCCACGTGGGGAACATGTGAGGCGCTAAGCTCTTTTCTTTTTTAGAGATTGTATCTCTGTTAATGGCATTTTGACCATTAATAATCGCCAAGATCATTGTTTTGAAGATCTGGGATCAGGTTTTCTTTCAGAACTAAGTTTCTTTTTAGGTTAAACCCTATTTCTCTTTCTTTTTTTTAACCAAATTCTTTTCTGAATCTTTTGATTCTTAAGAACAAGATCTTCCCGATAAGAATTAAATTCTCAACTTGTGGAAGACTTGTCTTGTGGATCTCTGATCCAGAGAAAAAACTAAGTTCTTTGAGAAGGGTTAAACCTTTCGATAGGTAAAAGGAGATATTTTGATCTCTCTGTTTTTTTACCTAAGGTTTTTTTTTGAGGAGGCAAGTCTACTTCTTCTCTGTTGTTTCTCAAAGCTTTCTGTATTTTTCAGAAGCTTATAGGGGGTTTCCTCTATTTGAGACGTGAAGTCTCGGGTCCTTTATATAGTAGAGGCAAATTGTTAATTTGTATTGAGAAAATATCTCATTGATAGATTCCAATTTATTTAATTGTTCTCAAAATTGATTTGGAGAATTTTATCCACCGTTGGATCTTTGATCCAAATGTTTCAGTTTTACAGAATACGTTTTCTTGTTTTTTAACAAGATTGGGAAAATATTTTCCCATATACAGAATTTTATTCTGTCTAGCGGTGATGTTTAATCACTACTAGATTTTTGATCCAAGGTGTAACGACTCTAATTTTACTGTACGAATTTTTTTAAGTTAATGTACAGAAATGAGTTTGCAAGCCTGAGTGCACTTTATAAGTTATTTTGGTTTAAGAACAGCAAGAAGCAACTTGTAGCTCACCGGTAAAGCCTCTATACCGCTGTGACATAGCCCCTGTGTTCGAATCCCATCAGGCACATATTATTTTTTCTTGAATTTTTTAAAAACTTTTTGGAAGCCCAAAAGTTTATACGTGCACTACACGTAAAATTGAACACTCAGGAAAAACAAATATGTGTAAAATGTTATATACAGTGAGTAGGACGCGTGGCTTCAATCCGACGACACCCTCCTCAAGTTGGACCGGCTAGATCAGCTATAGTGCCGGCGGCGACAGGTAGACTGTAGTTAAAAGTCCCCGTGTTGTGCACACAAAACGCTTGGCCTACTCCCATTACCCCTGCACTGTTTGTTTACTCTGAATTTAAACAGAGAATTCAATTTCACCTTTAGATCCAATTTTAATGCACTTTAATTCAATCTTTCAATTCCAAAACCCTAATTCCACACTATTAATATAACCCCATACCCTAGCCCTTCCTCATTCTGAAATGCTTAGACAAAATTATCAAATTTTTCTAAGTACAAGTGGAGTTACCCAAAATTCGACTTCCGGCGAAGAATCAAGCAAGTTCCGGCGACTCCGCGATGCCTCGGCGACTATACCATCTTCTTCTACCTCCTTTTCATTGAATTATCTAGTAAGTCCCTTCCCATTCTACTCTTTATTTTTAAAAAAGTTCTCTTTATAAAACATGTCGGTAAGTGGAGTTACTTCCGACATCTCATTCTAAAACCTAAAAATTTCATTATTTTCTTCCATAAATTTCATGCAAACTCTTACCCCATGTTTATAACCATGAACCTAATGTTTAGAAATAATTTTCACTCAAATACATCATGCAATATAGCTTTAATTCAACTTTTATATTTCAATACCATGAACTTTGTATGTACCGTATTTTATTACTTTGCTTAATCATACCTCTAGAAAACTTCATGGGGTAATGACCTACCCCTCACATACATACATGTTTACATAGCACGATACTCTTTGAAACATATTTTTGTGGCAATTACAACATTTCATTAAAATACCATGAACTATAAAAAACGGTTTTCTTTTAATTGTATTATCAAATTTTTTTGTGATTATGCCTCTACAACCCTTTTTAGGGGACCCTCTATTGGATGGTGCGGATTATCGCACATCCTTAGGCTAGTAGAGCGTGATGCAGACCTCCTCACGGAGCATTCGGTCTCGAAAGATTTTAATACGATTTTTAAGAAAAAATGACATTTTCTATTTAATAATAAAATTAATTTTTTATAAATATATAAATATTATCAAACCACATATTTTCAAGATATAATAAAATTCCATATTTTCTAAAAAGATAAAAGAATGACAGGTTTCACCAAAATACCCTCAAGTAATCCAAAAGACAAGTTTTTCACTTAAATACCTTGAACTATTCAAGCTTAGTTAATATTCACTAAAATACCTCAAATCTTAAAAGTTACATCCATGAAAACCCTAAATAATATAAATAAATATTCGAGGTTTATTTTGAAAGTATATAAATTATTTTTCATAAAACTCCTTCGAGTTATATAAAATTACAATTAAGTACTTTAGTAAATATAGGTTTAAGCGGGATCAATTCTCTTGAGCGTCAGAGAGCCGGAGAAAGTGAGTGCTTACCTATTTAAGGTAGAAAAACTTACCAGAATTATCAAAGGTAATTGTCTTGGAAAAAGACACAAATTCTGCGGCCCATGCGTAGCAGTTACCGATAATGCCTAAAGCTAATTAAGGATCCAAATCGGTTTTAAGTGTCTGACTCAAGTCTGAGTCCAAATCAATCTGAGTCTAATCCAAATCAGAATCCAATTCAACATGAATCAAATATACCAATATGTATACTTGAACATGAACTTGAATACCAGAACAAGATCAACATGCAAACATGACTTGACCTGACCAAATCATGGCTATATCTTGACTTGAATACATGCCTACTTGTTTACATCCTGAACCTGATTACATGAAAAACTTGTAACCATGGTCTCGGCAAGTCTGATAAGTATAATTCAATACAATACATTACGGGGTTTAACGGGGTAGATTGGTACGGATTGTGTTAAAAGTGGCACGATGATGGACACTAAAAAACACCTACATGAACTCTTATACCGTTGTCCCGTGGGTTTTGACGGGGCCTTGTACTTATATGTTAGCATAGGCCACGGGATAGTTCGACTCCTCTCGTATATACTGATACATTATGTACCAAGCTACAAACAATTACGTTAGTATAACAAACATATACTTGTTCAGATCACCAGTCATATATTCTTTACTTGTTCTATTCCACCCTTATCTTTGGGACTTACCGTATGCTAGTTCTCTAACGACATTCCTCTCTCTTCTTTCTTTGGAATGTTCGTCAGTAGGACCCGACTCTCAGGAGACCGAGCCCAGCCAGGAGGACTTGGATAGTTCACAGAGGAGCCAGGCTTCTAGTCTTTACTTGTACTTACCTTTTCATTTGTATGCCACTATTTAGGCATTGCTTTTATCATTGTAGATTTCCTTTTCAAATCAGCTGTAATGTATAGAATGGATATTAATAAAAGTTGTTGTTTATATTACATCTCTTGTTATTCTTGTGCATTATTTATATTGCTTATTTACGCTTAACGTGTTTTCTTCTGAGTAAATACGTCATGTTCCCGCCATGCCTACTTCCCCGAAGCGGGGCGTGACAGGTTTTGTTGGCGGCCCATGCAGATTAGTTCTGCATGGAATCCTAAGCAATATATCTCAAGAAGTATAAGAATCAGAAACTGTACACTCTTTACATTTCAAATTCCTTGAATCTATCTTAAACTTTCTTTTTCTATCAAGGTCATGGATTCTCCTAACAACACAAGAACGAACGTCAATGAAAACACTCCACCATTACTACCTATCGTTGCAGCTTCCATCAATGAGCAAACGGTATTGCTTGAGGCGACCAAGAGCCTCTTGGAGGGTCAGCAGCGTAGACTGCTAACCTTTTGCACCGTCCAGAGACCGAGGCACCCGGAGTCGAGCAATTCCGGGCTTTGCATCCGAAACATTTCTCTGGGAAAGAGAGCCCACTAGAGGCAAAGGAATGGGCTCAGTCTATAGAAGATGGCCTGGCAGCAGCACAAGTGCCAGAGGTTGCTTGGGTGAGAGTTGCAAAGCTGCAACTAACTGATAAAGCCAGAGTCTGGTGGAAACCTAAAGAAAAACGATTCGCCCAACCGATTGAATGGAGGAAATTTCGCGATATGTTCGATAAGAAATATTTCCCTGAGACTGCTCGTTTCGACATGGAACAACAGTTCATCCACTTACAGCAAGGCTCGATATGGAGCAAATCCGTGGATGAATACGATTCTGAGTTTACCATGCTTAGCAGGTAAGATAAGTCTCATTATTCATTTTCCTGTTATGACATACTACACAACTAACACAAGGTTGTAATAGGTTTGAGACACACCTGAACCCGAATGCTGAGATCAGGGCACGAAGATTTCAGCAAGGGTTGGACCTGGAAATCCAAGCTACATTAGCTACAGGGTATTTCCCAACCCATGATCTTACTCTGAAGGCTACCCGACGATATGAGGCAGTGGTGGAGAAGAAGGTCAGTCCTTAGACCGTCGGCGTCAAATGCCCTGCCACATAGATGGCAGGAGGAACCTCTTCCAGACCACCTTTTGTACCCAGTAGACCGGGAGTAACTTTTAACCGGCCCAGTCCAGACTTTTGCTTCTATTGCAAGAGGAATGGACACATGGCCAAAGATTGCAGGTGTGCGAATGGCCTGGGCTTGATTTGTGGCGCACCCACTCATGCCATTGGAGCTTTCCCACATCGTCTCAACCCAGCTCCTGCACCCCGACCAACGATCACTTTTCTGCAGCGGCCAGCTATCCAGGCTCCTGCACCTCGTCTTGCTCTCCCTGCTCCACCTCCATATAGACCTCCTGCATAGCCTCTTCGTTAATTTCATCAGGCCCAGAGGAACATGCCTCAAGGGCAGAGAAACGTGCCCAAAGGACAAAGGAATGTGCCTCCAGCAAGGAGGAATGTACCCCGGCGTCAGGTTTTGACAATGACTATGGAAGAAGCTGAAGCCACCGGCCAAGTCATCACTGGTAACTCCTAATCTTTCAAACCTTTTCAATCCTGGAATACATCAATATATTTTTTCTATACCTAAATATATCCCACATAACTTAGGTACAATTTCAGTAGCTTCCCTACCTGCCTTAGCACTGTTCGACACTGGAGCATCACATTGCTTTATGTCGCAACGATTCGTCCGAACTCATGCGATTCCAATTAAACCGCTCGTATCCAACTGGAATGTCAGTTCAGGAAACAGCATTCTAAAGGCATCTATGGGATACGATCTGTGCCCAGTGGTCGTCTGCAGCAGAGAATTTTATGCGGATTTTAAGGTGCTGGACATACCGAACTTCGATGTAGTCTTGGGAATGGATTGGTAGGGAACTTTCTTCGCTACCATCGACCGTCGTCAAAGGAGGGCAGTGTTCGAGATACCAGATCATCCGTTTTTTTATTTCAAGAGTGGAGACCGTACCCTGGAACCTAGCACCTACAAGGCTAAACCAAAGAAGGCAGTGATTGCAACATTACAGAAGGAAGAAGACAAGCCAGAGGTAGTTCGAGAGTTCGAGGACGTATTCCCAGAAGATATAACATGTTTGCCTCCCGATCGAGCACTTCAATTTAGCATTGACTTAGTACCTGGTGCAGAACCAGTGATCAAAGCTCCATACCGGTTAAGCCCTGAAAGATTGAAGGAGATCCATACTCAGTTGGACGAACTTTTTACGAAAAGTTAGATTCGTCCCAGTACTTCAAGTTGGGGATCACCAGTTTTGCTTGTGAAGAAGAAAGAAGGATCATACAGAATGCGTATAGACTACCGAGCTCTGAACGAAGAGAAGATAAAGAAAAAGTATCCACTACCACGCATCGACGATCTATTCGATCAGCTAAGTGGGTTTTGCGTATTCTCAAAGTTAGATCGTCGTTCAGGTTTGTAAGTCTACGCCACCGTCCTGGCCGTCTTTCTAAGGCTAAATGCAGAACAAAAAACTTTTAACGAAGTGGCGCTAACGCAAACTTAAAACCCGGATCGTTCTATTAACCGTAAACTAGTATTCTGTAAATGGGGTTTTAGAAATTATACCGATCGATCCGTGTCCTTCGGTCTTTAATCTCTTCCCCTAGCTTGTTGCGGCTGTGCCGACGATGCTTGCTCTCCGATCTAGATCGATCTACTGTCTCCTCCGCCCCGAAAGCTGTGCCACGTCATCGAATCTTTATACGGGCTCCCACCTCTGAACCGAGGCAACTCGGACATGAAGTTTTCTAGCCGACGTGTCCAAGGTTGCTGTAGAATAAGTGTAGAATACTTTGTCTCAAATCATCCATGCGATTGGATGAACGGTTAATCGAAGTTGCCATTTGGAGGAGTGAAGATCAAATGAGCTTAAGGAATTTTTGTGTTGAAATTGAAGATGAATCAATCATAAAAATAAAAATGGGGCAGCCAAAGTTGTGCTGTCAGCCAAAGCCAGAGGAAAAATATGCGGTGAGTGCAAAGGAAAGAATGAATGTGATCATAAGCTAAAAATGATCACAAAAAAATCTAGCCATTTCCAAAAACCAATTAATGCAAACATTGAACCAAGCACATCTAGAACCCTCATGAAACATCCGCATGCTGCTGGAGACCCCCCGCCACAAAAAAGCCCCTCCCTTCATTAATTCGAAATTTGCAAGAAACCCCCTCCTCACAAAAATCAGCCATGAGGAAAGCACAGAAGGCATCAACCATGGGGAAAGCACAGACGGCATGGCTGAAAAGAATGCAAACTGGCAACTTCAAAAGGCGATCCCGTAACAAAATTACAGGATAACCCCACAACTATATATACATACCCGTATTTGTATTCCGACCGAATACAAATGCAATGGCTGAAAGGAATGCAAACTGGCAACTTCAAAAGGCGATCCAGTAACAAAATTACAGGATAACCCCGCAACTGTATATACATACCCGTATTTGTATTCTGACAGAATACAAATGCAATGAGACAAAATCTACACAGTATAATACTAGGATCCGGCTTAAACCAAAGCCCGCTAGTATTATCTGTCCGAACTATGACACATGCACAAATGCACACGTATGTTCGAACCCTGCTATAACACCATACAGCCTCTACAACATTTCGCCCAAACCGGGAAAGTTTCTGTAGGGGACTCTAAAAACTCGTCAATACTCTGGCAGTGGGTTTAACTACAAGCCGTCAGTGGTACTAGCTGTACGTAACGGCTGCTCATGTATTGAGAGAAAGGGAAACCGATGAGCGAACTCATCTTGGAACCCTACCAAGCTTATGTGTGACAATATCCGTACTGTCCGGTCCGTTCGTCTATGAGTATCGCATATCGGGCCTAGGGAGCTGGTAAACGTCAGACCCCCAAAAGCGGTATAAGTCGTGTCGGAGTGTAGCCCAAAACACCCTGAGATACTACTGGAATACCTACCAGTAAATCTCGCTTGCCATGGCCATGGACTTCGTGTAATGGCTCTCCTAAACACAGCGCGATATCATCCCCAGCATTGGGAGAGACAAATGCCCTACTGATTCGCTCACTGCCTCCATATGGCTTGGGACTGTTCCCAACTAAATCCTATTTGCACGACTCCTTTGGGCCGTGGTAGGGTAATAATCAAAGCACAGTGGGAACTCACACGAGACAAATGACGATCTCAGGTCGATAGACTAACCTGTACACATGTCACCTGGGAATTGCTATCTGACGACAGGTTTTAAAAACCAACTAGCATATTCCCGGCGAGTCCTGTCCGGTGTACTCATAACCCAATGAGCACCTGTATACATCTTAGGTGAACCAACTGACACCAATGGCTTGTGAGACCGGCCACCACCCCTCGTCGAGGTCTCGACTGTATACACTAGTCTACTCCGGAGTATCGATGCCCTATCTCGAAACTCCCGTGACTAGGGACTGTTCACACCATAATATTGTATTATTATATTCCCCATTCTTATTCGTTTTATAAATAAACAGGTGCTTTTGACGCATGTCTGCCACATATTACAGGTTACAGGTTCTTGGACAGAAAACAGTGAAAACGATGAAAAGTCGATGCAAAAGTGGACTTTGACCAAGAAACAGAAGACTCTTGATCAAGCCTACATCAAAGATAAAATTCATAAAGTTCAAGGCAATTCAAGGTCCAAGATTACAAAGCGAACGGTTAAAAGTCCACCGCAATTATTCACTGGAGATCTGGAAGAAACATAGAAGCTATTTTAATAAAAGAACCAAATAATAAGGAAGCCCAAACACAGAAGAGCCAACAAAGGAAATTTCAAGGCCCAATACTTCTTTTTAAAGAGACAGAGACATAAAATTTTACCAAAGCTTGGAGTCTACTATGACTAGGTCTTCCTAAGGATATTTTGGTAAATGTAGACGTGCGAATCAATTGTAACATAGGGTTTCCTATCCTCTATAAATAGGAACTCTAAATCATTGTAAAGGCCATGCCTCCCTATGCCTCTTTTTATCAATAAAATTTAGATTTCTTTTGGAGAGCATCGATGCCTCTTTTCATTTCAGAAATTCAGATCTGACAAGTCTTGTGTTGATATTTGGAGAGAGCCATCTATAAAGTAAGTAGGTAATTTCAATTCTTGCCCTAGGTAATTTTTCATTCTCTGCCCTAGATTAAATTTAATTCCTTGCCCTAGTTAGATAGTTAGATCTTTAATTCAATTGCCCTAGATTAATTTAGTTTTTAGATTTAATTAATCCATTCACACCGTTTGGAATTAACACGTAAGAGCGATTAGGAAATTCACAACATCCCTGTGGACCGACCCGTACTCACCGGCTAGCTCCATGCGACGCCGTTCTTGATTGCGGTTAATAGATAGTTTTTGAGATCAATCAAATGGCGCCGTTTCCGGGGATGGCTTGTTATTTTTTTTTTGCAATTTCGGGTTAATCTAAAATTAAAAAAATCATAAAAATCTGAAAAATCAAAAATATATAAAAATTTATCATTTTGTTATTTTGTGAAGGGTATCTTTGTTTGAATTTTGCAGGATCTACAATCAAGTTCGGATATGGAAATCTCCAGAGATCAAAACAACAAATATCAAATCTGAACAAACAGAGGAATATCACAACAGACAACAGAAGAAATTTGGAGGACCGAGTCAACAAGTCAACCGCGCTGATCTGGTAAAAAAAAACTGCCGAAGCCACCAACCCGCGGCGGATCCGCGGTCGGAGGCGGAAATTCGCGGCGTTTCCGCGGTGTAGGCGACAGATCGGTTCCCCAAAAAAAAGGCAGAAGCGCGGTAAAAAAAACTGTAAGTCTTCTGATCTCCTCCTCTGCAAATCTCTGATATCTCCTCTGAAAAATCTCCTGCAGGATTCTTTGCACGTAAAAATCTTTTCCTTTCCAAATAACAAATCTTGTGCAGGATTTTTGTGCCTCGCTTAAAATAGAAATTGATTGCAAGTAATATTTTTTGTTTTGCATATCTTTTATCGAAAATCTTTTTGCAAAATTTCCAAATAAAGAGCAAGCGGAAAAAGGAAAATTTTAATTAGAAAACTTGCAAACTTTGAAATTCACAAAAAAGATTTGATTTCAAGTGATTTACTGTTTTGCATATCTTTAATCGGATTTTAAGGGACTTTTGACAAATTCAGATTGGGTGGGGATTTCATCACCCTTCCCAGGACCCCAGAAATCACATAAGGCATTTATATTGACCATCTATTAATTAAAAAATACTGGACTCAGCCCTATGGACTTCGAGCTCAATAGGACAGAGGACTAGTTATAGGCATCGACCGTTTATCCTAACCTGACTTTGCGGTGTCTAGGCAAGTGTGTCTAAGGAAAGTGGTTGCTTAATTAGGACCGCTACTTGTAGCGGGGAGCCTCCCACTCACCTGGCACTTATCTGGCAGCAATTGGCGGTGAAGAGGCGGTTTGAGGTCCTATTTCTAGCCCTTTGGAATAGTCAGGAGCTGTCTAGCAGACCTAGGTGACACTAGATCTAGGCCTGATTGTGCGTTTCTGGTTGATTGCATTTGTGTTCTAAAGCCCTTTATCGAAAAAATTTTTTTGCAAAAAGTTACAAATAAAAAAAAAGAGGAAAATTTTTATAAAAAGACTTGCAACTTTTATCGCTAAGAAATCCGTGCACCCCAATCTTCTTTCTCTTTTCTTTCTTCTATCATGAGTACCCCATATCATAAATCTCTTGCCGAACTTTGGTATCCTGAACCTAACTTTGCGTCGTACGTCAATTGTTTCGGTCGATTTAAGGAAAATCCCTCCATGCCCAAAATTTCTTTGAAAGATCAAATAGAAGCGTCTAGGAGAAACAATTCGACTTTGCAACCCACTTTTTGTCAACCATGTCAGCCTTCACCACCTTCATATGTTGATACCACCTTTTCAAGTCCTGCTGTAACTCCTAAACCGATGTCCATTGCTGAGCATATTGCTCAATCTCATAGCCGATCTTTCACCCCTCTCCACTCATCTAGTTCTAGGGATCCACAAGACTATTCACCTTTTTATCCACATGTTGACCCTACCCCTGTCCAACCACCCACTTCCTACCAGTCCTACTCGACTTTCCCACCGTCACTAGACACTGTTTCTACACAGCCTTTTGGGAGTTTCACATATCCAAACAATTTCGAATCTTTTACCGAAACCCCCTTACCACCGAAGTCTAGTTTGGAAGAGTCGTTGGAGGCTTATATCTTAGCAACAAACAAAATGATTAGGAATGTGGACGGGTCCATAGCCGCCCATATACAACCTAGTGAACCAGTAGCTAATTTTCCACTAGTTTCAAATTTTTCAATGTACGAGGAGGCGGTTGGACAGAGGGAGAATTTGAGAGGAGCGAGTGAGTTCTACACATTCCCAAATCAAACCTACCCATACCCACTTGAAGCCCACAACTCCGGTTTTCCATCGATTTTCCCAAATGATTCACACGTTGAAAATAAAACATCTAACAAGTTGTGTGACTTTGTAGTGCTTGATTTGCCAGATTGTGACGAACCCCTTTCGAGTGAAACCACACTTAATCCTTTCGATCTTTATACCTCCAATCTAGAACCTAAATCGATAAATATCCATGCTTTTGATGAGGTGTCAGAAAAAATTGATTTTCACTTGATTGAGGATATAGACGCCGGGAATATTTTGGATGATGAACCCGTCGATTTGATTGAAATTTTATGTCCAATTCATCATTCCGAGTCATTAATTGTTTCTCCCGAACTACATATGCGTCTTGATTTTGATGATGATGGCATGGATAGGCTAAATTTTGAGGAGAATTATGAGGATAGTAATGAGGAGAGTCTTGAGGATAATATTGAGGTTGAACCATTTTTGTTTGATGTGTCGGATTTTCCAATTCATCCTCTTGAACCTTTACCTATATCACCCTCCCTCCTTTCCATCGTTCCGACCACGCACAAGATCATGCTTGAAGACTGTGAGCATGAAAATTTTTCCTTTGAATCTGATACAGTTCTCACAGCCGATAACACCTACGAGTGTTTCACTTTTTCGGACGTTGTTGATGACTCACCGCCCGAGTTTGAGTCTTTTACATTTTCAGATGAGTTAGTTGAACCATCAGACTCGGTTGCTTACAGTCGTTTCGAACCATTGATGGAATCTTTTAAGTTCGAGACAGTTTACTACGGTGAGAATGAGACTATCCATAATTCACTCCCTTTCGTCCTTCCTATCGTTCTGACCGTACAAGAGACCGTTATGCTTTCATCTCCAATACCAAGTTCGGCATACCCATGCTTTCTTGCGAATCTTGAGGGATTTGACCCTATTTCTCGACGGGTTGATAGGTTAGCGCAATCGCTTTTAACACATCGGTCATGACAAATTGCGCTAATTTATTCACTCGATTTACACCCTCAAGATCGGACTCCACTTATTTCTCTTTTCCGCCATTCTTCTCCCCTACCGAGACCGTATCCCGTTTCTACCTCCACACGGTCTCGTGCGTTTCTCATTTCCTTTCTTTCCACTCCATTCTTTCACCAACTCGACCATTACCACGATAAGATTTTTGAATGGTTGGTGCTAACCTTTGGCTTGTGTAAGGCCAAGCTTGAGTTTGGGGGGAACCTTGTTATATATATATTTTTGTTTTTCTTTTAACAATAAAAATAACAAAATAAAAAAAATATTTAAAAATGAAAAAAGAAAAAAAAATTATAAATAAATAAACAGGGGAGTGCCGACAGTTTGACCCTCTTGGTGTAGCATGACAGTGAGGACACTGTCAAGTTTAAGTTTGGGGGTATGCTCGGTACGTCTTCTTCCTTCGCATTCATATGTATATTTTTGCATTTGCATATTTATTTGAAAACCCATAAAAATTGAAAAGTTTTGAAAAATTATAAAAATTATTGTATTCAATTTTGGCTTATTTGACTAGAGTTTGACAGATAGGTTAACTAGCTAGGAACAACTAGATCTTAGACGTAGTGAGTTAAAAAAACCCTAAGAATAACCTTTCTTAAAGTTTAGCGGTAGAAAGTATATGTCTTTGTTTAGAAATATGCAAATTTTGGGTTCACTTCTTGGGCTAAGTCGAAACAAAGGAAAAGTAATGATGTTCTTATTAGAGTATAAGTTTGAAAAATAGTTCCTAGCATAGATTCTGAAAATGTATACCCTACAAATTGCATAACCACGCACCTTGAAACTTGGAATAGTAGAGCAGGCCTTGAAATGCTCTTGTCTGAAGTCCTTAGCACGATGTGAAATAAAAAAATACAAGTGTGAATAAAGAAAAAAATGAACACTGGTTTTTGTGATTACGTAAGGCTGCATTAATGAAAAAATATTTAGCGAGGGTGCTTCATCACCTAGTGCCTTAGACCAACTGGATTGGGAGTCACTGCTAAAAGCCTTAGGTGTTGCAAGACTAGGAATTACGCTTTAAAGTGCAAACGCATTTTGTAATCGGTCGTTGGTACCTCAAGAAGTATTAACGGTCGCATGAAGGATGTGTAAGCAAAATTCATTTAAAAATTCACCAATTAATAAGTACTTTAGACAACGGACAAGAGTATGATTGCTTGATTTGAATTTCCAAGTGTAGGGATGATTTATACACACACGTGGGAATATGTGATTGGAGTTTAGATGAGAGAAAGGAGTGAAGAATAGAACTTGTATCTTAAGTAGAGTTGATAGAAATTTCTAAGTGGAGATGGAACCGTAGAAGGAAAACTTAAGAAATGCCGAAAGCTAAGTAAGTCTATAGAACATATATAATCTTAAGTTAAATAATGAGGAAGTGTGAAGAATATGGATGGATAATTTACGGGTCGACGATAATAGAATTTTTTGTTAGAAAACCTAATTGGAGAATTAAAGTTAATGGGCCGAATTGATAGGATTTTGTGGGTAGTATCCGCTGAAAACCCTCAGGAGACAACACTCCTCCTACTAACACCTAGAGGTTTAACGGCTTGTTGCACGAGCTCAGTGCAATCGCGTTTTCCTGCGAAAGTGCGGTTAGGTTTTTTTGTAGAGAATAAAATAAGTTTGCTCGAGGACGAGCAAAAGATAAGTTTGGGGGAATTTGTTCACACCATAATATTGTATTATTACATTCCCATTCTTATTCGTTTTATAAATAAACAGGTGCATTTGACACATATCTGCTACATATTACAGGTTACAGGTTCTTGGACAGAAAACAGTGAAAACGATGAAAAGACGATGTAAAAGTGGACTTTGACCAACAAACAGAAGACTCTTGATCAAGCCTATATCAAAGATAAAATTCACAAAGTACAAGGTAATGCAAGGTCCAAGATTACAAAGCGAACGGTTAAAAGTCCACCGCAATTATTCACTAGAGATCTGGAAGAAACATAGAAGTTATTTTAATAAAAGAACCAAATAATAAGGAAGCCCAAAGACAGAAGAGCCAACAAAGGAAATTTCAAGGCCCAATACTTCCTTTTAAAGAGACAGAGACATAAAATTTTACCAAAACTTGGAGTCTACTTTGACTAGGTCTTCCTAAGGATATTTTGGTAAATGTAGACATGCGAATCAATTGTAACCTAGGGTTTCCTATTCTATATAAATAGAAACTCTAAATCATTGTACAGGCCATGCCTCCCTATGCCTCTTTTTATCAATAAAATTTAGATTTCTTTTGGAGAGCATCGATGCCTCTTTTCATTTCAGAAATTCAGATCTGACAAGTCTTGTGTTGATGTTTGGAGAAAGCCATCTGTAAAGTAAGTAGGTAATTTCAATTCTTGCCCTAGGTAATTTTTCATTCTCTGCCCTAGATTAAATTTAATTTCTTGCCTTAGTTAGATAGTTAGATCTTTAATTCAATTGCCCTAGATTAATTTAGTTTTTAGATTTAATTAATCCATTCACACCGTTTGGAATTAACTCGTAAGAGCGATTAGGAAATTCACAACATCCCTGTGGACCGACCCGTACTCATCGGCTAGCTGCATGCGACGTCGTTCTTGATTGCGGTTAATAGATAGTTTTTGAGATCAATCAGGGACCACTTTTAAGGATGTGCTTATAAACTACCCAACTCTCACGTATATGATCGCCATCATACTGTTGGTAGTCAAGAAAGAATCATATTGACTCTATCAACATGCAATAGTGATATATATAATGTCACCTAAAGCAGTACACGATGATAAAGATAAACCAGATAGCATACTATCACCTCGAGTAAGACTGTCCTACCGGTATAGGTCCTCCCTCAATCATTGCAATCACGTGCCTGCGATCCAATAATTGACATTGAGGGCACTATATCCAATAATCTCCCACTTGCACTTAAGGCTAATTATTGCGATGTCGCATACTCACAGCCCATGTGATACCGAACACCCAACTTCTCTACTAATCAGTGTCACAAAGCTTGTTTGTAAAACTATTGTATTCAAGAAATAGCTTCAGTGAGTGGATCCACTCTGATGTTTCATTCTATGTCTCTCTATATTTCCAGTTCGCGGAGAAACACATCTCCCGAAATGTCACGTCCCGAAAGTACGGAACATGACCGGCACTTAAACTACGAAACGTCCCGAGGCGTACGTAATCTAAGTAAACCGAAAACCCAGAAATCCAAACCAAGAAAAGAAGTAGAGTGAAGGAAAACCAATTTAAAACAAGTAGTTTTAATAGCATAAGCCGAATTATGCGGTTTTTAAAACATCAAAAATTTACTGAAAATTTCGGCAGAGTCTCCTTTGTAAATACAGGCCCCCAAACGGGAGGTAGCTCTTCGTCAATCGACGGTCACAACCAGACAAACAATATAATATACAACGCCAACGGCGAGGATCAAAACTCAAAAGGAAACTCAAAACCATCAGAAATATAACGAGCAACTCTAAGGTCGAAAGAATAAACAACACCGGTCTCTATCTCAAAAAAATACATGTTTGGTTGATGGAATTTACTAGATACAACGGAATAATATTATACAAGGTAATATGATGGGTACGATACAAGAAAAACCCACCTACTAGCAAGTCACCCGAATGAAACTGAGCCCGCAAAGCCATAATGAAACCTGTACGGCAACCTGCAAGAAACTAGGGCACAACGGGGGTGAGTTGCCAACTCGTGAATAGAAAAATATCTACGCACAGAAATCGCATAAATAACGCAACCTAGGTCAATGATCATAATATATCCTCAAATATATGAATAACACGTAGCCTATAACAAGGCTAGGGTAAATATCTAACCCGAGTGTAATCTCATGTGCCCGTGTCAGTGCCCAAGGGTAGCAATATATCATATGAATGAGGTATGAATGCATGAAAACAGAATACATGTAAATGAAGAACTGTTTCCATAATTTAGTGAGATTTCCTTTGTATTTTTAAAATGAGGTATCATAATGAAATCAGCATAAAACAGTGCCTAGCATCGGCACAAAACGTAATCCCAATATCTCGATATCTCTGTATCACAGTCTCTGTACCTCAATATCTAGGGCGCCGTCAGTCCAGACCGGCCCCTACCATCCATCTCAAGACCACGACGGTATCCTCCGGATATCCGACGCGTCGGGTAAAATCACCGGTAGGTAGTGCTCCCCTGCCAGGCTCACATCGTCATCATCACGTGCTTCTTGCCCCGGGGTACCTTACCGGGTCCACCATGTACCCGAACGGTTCATCCGTCTCCTCGAATCGGGTCTCGAAATCCATCAGCAAACTCATGGTGGACGACTTATACATCATGGGAAAACCGCACTTTTTATTTTAAAAAGAGAGAAATCAGTTCATATAAGTTTTTGCGGTTTTCCTCCAAATCCAGAAAATCTCATGGAAATCCGAGTCCAAAACCTCAATAACACGTAAAATAGTGAATATATGCATGAGAATCCATGAATGCGGCATAACAATGAATAACAGTATGCATGAAGTAGCAGGTAATAACTACAATGTTTAAACTAACATATAAGGCAAGTACACTAATATCATGTCTAACTATTAGCTAACAGGCTATGTCAAGCAATAACATTTTCTAAAGTGTACGTGACATGGCAATTACCGATGAAGATGTGTGTGAGCCGGCAATTAAGTGTACGTGGTACATACGCATCATCGGTAATGGTGCTGGTGTCCTAACAGCATGATATCAATAATGGAGTATGAAACATAAAATAAGCATGCGATGCGAAGCGGACCACAAAAATGAGCGGGAGCTGAAAACTAGACGCAACTATAACTAATCTGCATTAATCTAATATCAGTCCTACAAATGGTGCCTTTTGAAATAACACGAATCATGGGGTTTTGAAAATAGGGGCTACGGTGTTTTTATGAAAATATACGTCTTTTGAAATATCCGTAGGATCCCTTGGGCTGTCTTTAAAAATGCCCACGATTCGTTAGTTTTTGAAATAGGTAAGAAGTCTAATCTAATCTAACAACTACACTAAACTATACGGCTGAACTAACAAGCTGAACTACAGGTAAGGAAACCGCCTATCATCTGAGTCGATACATATACATACCTGTATATGTATAGTCGGTGATCCCGCCTCAATAATATCATATCCGATACCATATCTATAATCAGGCATCCCAAGTCAAGAGTGCGGATCAATCATCAATATAGCTCGTACGTAAATCTGTCGTACGGCATCCCCAAATCTGGGTACGGGTTAATATCACATTCAATCACACTATTCATCTGGTATCTTCTTTATCAAATATCATGATCCGGGACAATGTCCTACGTCTAGTACAATACTGATACCGCCTAAGCATGCATACAGGTGTAAGAATTGCTACGTCAAAAGACCCGCTAAAATATCATGTCGTATCTCAATACGAACCAAATCACATCACCGATCTTCTGGCCTCAGGCCCAATATCATCAACTCATCTCAAATTCCAAATACTATCCTCAAATCCAGTATATGAACACATAGTCACATACCCATGTGAACACATAAATATATACTCCCATATACGCACATATAAAAGAAGAATGTATGCAAGTATGTGTGTGTGTGCGTGTGTGAGTGCGACCACTACTCTAGGGTTTCGCAACTACACTAAACCAATCCAAAATACCAAATATCCATCTTATCATCAATAATCTCAACAACAAATAATCAATATCTGTGTGTATACGTATTCTTATACATCACCACGAACTGCGGGGGTGCTATATGCCATCCACCCGACTTCTCCCCGTAGATATAAATCTACTCACCTGGTCCTCGTTCGCCGGTGCCGACGTCGCCACGTGCTTGCTTGTCGCCTCGAAGTCCACATGGGGTACCTACATATCATAACGCACCGTATCGTATTAAAATCCGACTCATGACCAAAACGACACACGAATCCCACATAGGTCAAAACATATGGTTGCCTTCACAAATCAACCCAAAAACCCTCGACGTCGGCGTACAAACGCCAAATCATCGAGAAAAACCCAAATACACTCATTTGCACATTCACGAACTCTAATTTTAATATAAAATAGGTTAAAATTCACAAAAACCCCAATTTCACTTAAAAAGTCATTTTTCTGAAAATCTAGCAAGCACAATTCGCCGTTTTTGTACAAAACATGATGTTTAAACAAATCTAGTGGCCATAATACTTATTAAATATCTTAAATAAGTCATAAAAACAATTTCCATAATTTAATCTCATTAAATTCCATTAACCCCAAAATTCTAGTTTACAAAATACCCAATTTTTTTTTACAATTTATAGCAAAAATGCACAAACAACAATTTAGCTAGGATTTTCATGAACTAAAAGCATTAACCCACTCAATATATTATCTATAATAACATGAAACCATAATTATAATTTAATCTAAGGCATTTAATAATTTTCCAAAACTCTAGTTAGCAAAATAACTTAATTAGGGCATTTTATAAGTAATGGTTTGGAATTAACAACTAAATTAGCTTTCTATAAAACTTAAGATGTTAATCCACAACACAAAACCATGCACAATTTATCATAACCCATTTCCACAACAAAACCCTAATTCAACTCAAGCCATAAACTTTTTTAAAAAAAACTAGTATGCAAATAGCACTAAAATTAACACTAAAACAACTCAATTAAATAAATCTAAACATAAGAATTTAAATGGGTAGAAATTATACCTTAAAATCTAGTGATCTAGCAAGAAGAATTTGCCTCCAATGATGGCTTCATAACACCATGATCCAAGTGATAAAAGCTAAGGAGAATGGGATGAAGAATGGAAATCAATTTGTGAGATTTAAATTGGATTTTGGAGCAATTTTTTGATTTAAATTGAAGGAAATGAAAAGAGGGAAAATGAAGGGGGAAGGGCTGCAGAATTTCGGCCATGGGTTGATGGGGGGAATGGTGTGGGTGTTGTGCACAATTGGTCAAGTCAACCCTCCTCAAATCAAGGTACAATGAGCCTCCAAAACAATACATCTTAACCTACACTTATAAACTCTATTTCACCCATACAAATGAGATGGAGAAATTTTTGAGGGGGAGAAGTGGGCTGCTGAATTCTACAAGGGGAGAAGTAAATGGGAGTGTGTGGATGTGGGTACGGGTGTGGGGTGATGAAAAATGATAAATATAATACCCCAAACATCCATTTACGCTAAAAAAAAGCCTTTTTTCTTCAATAATTTCTAAACCGTTTTGGCAAATGATTTCGTTCCAAAAACCACATGATAAAATTTTATTTAATGTTTTATGATGTACAAAATTTGTTTCAACTCATTCCAATTTGTAATTTTCCCTAATTAAATGTATTAGTGACGGCTTAAATAATAATAAAATAATAATTTTTTTTCAGAAAATTTGAAATTTCACCAGCGGCTCAATAAACACCAAATAATAGGAATTACATAGCTAGAATATGTATATTTAATTTTTATAATAAGATATTTGTATTTTGACTTTTTACAGAAAACCACCTTATTTTACCGATTTTTCGAAATTTCACCGAAATGATTTTCAAAACGTTACAATCTTCCCCCCTTAAAGAAATTCGGTCCCCGAATTTAAATTCAAACTCCCCCAAATACTAAAACATCTAAGAAAAACCATCAAGTCGTCAGGGCTCCGAAATTGTAACTACATAAAACAAATCGTAGCGCAGCGCATGCGCTTGAAAAGTGAGTATATACCTCAAATCAAAACTCCGTCAAGCATCCCGCAATCATCGGAGTCATGGAGAAGACATCAATGCCAAATCTAAATCAAACCAATATGATATAACTCGAAACTATACATGTAAACATCGAATCTATATCTGTAAGTATCTGAAGGAAATGCATGCCAAATCTCTTTAAGTCGCTGTGCAACGCGTATAACACTGCACAGTGGCGGACGTCTATCATAAAAAAATAACTATATACATATATACCTTTGTTTGAAATGTACGTTCCGCCGTTTTGGAAACAATTTAGATGGGTCTCCTTGTTTTAAACATTTCGTGTCATATCAGACACGTAGGTAAATACTGAGGCTATAGCTCGCTTTTTGGAAATCCCTTCAATAACTATCAATGCATGCAAAATATATTCAGGTACTGTCCTCTGACTAGTCCTGCTCAGTACGAAAATACATAGCAATATCATAAAAACGTACTGCTCTATACGAAATCAATCCCAAAATATGCACATGAATGCTACGTGCGTCTGGTGCGCACGGAAATCAAAATCCATGAATATGCCATACATGCGCACAGAAACAACATCTAAGTGCATCGGGTGTGCACGAAACATCTGTCGTAGGCAACATGTGTGCCTGACAGCAAAATCAGGTGCATCTATCGTGCACGAAATCATGAAATCTAATATCAAGCGCCGAACGTGCGCAAAATCAATCAGGTGCACAAGGTGCACAAAACAAATATCGGGTATCACAATCGAAATCGAAGTCCAGTGCATCTAAGTGCACAAAAGGCGTATCACTGCACTGCAAGCATATATAAACTATACCGAGTGCAGGAACGAAATCGTGTGCATGCATACGCACAAAACCAACTCAACTGTTTAAAATCGTAAAATCACAAACATGTGAAACTGAAGCACGAAAACGATATCAAGTGCAACACTGTGCAACGATCGTAAATCCTCAATCATCAAAATCAAATCATACGAATAAATCACCCAAAACATCGTAATCAATAATGGCGGAATAGTACTGCTCAAGCGCATTCTCTAAGAATCTCGGCCAACTGTCGCGGTCACTAGTGGGACGTCTCGTCGATGATCATGAACTCTGTCCTGCTGGCGTGCGTAACCATGACCACTCCTGGGTCAAGGTCTTCACTGTGAATTACCAATCTTTCGGTCCATCGGCTCATCGGCCCTGTCAGGTGTGCTAACGGGGACGATTCCGTTTTGGCACTTCTCTGGTCATCTCTCGGTCAATCCGCACGACCACTCATAAAGAAACATGTCACTGGAGTCGGCCTCTGGCTCTCTAAATGCACGTGACACATCTGATCCTGGGTGCAAATATCATTGCAGCATTGTCCTGAAAGGAATCCTACTCAAGGTCTCTTCCAGTCTCATCTCTGCCAACTGTCCGGGAGTCATCGTCTTTTACTATATCTGCTCCTTCTTCCGGAACGGCTGCATACTCATCGCGACTCCTTCTGGACGGTATATCCAAGTACAATGCCTCGGCATGCGTATCGCATCTATGATGTCGGCAGAGTAGAACATCATCTTATCAAGATCTCGTACGCACCGCTTACTCCACTTTTCTCCAAGGTCGACCGTTTCGGACTCGTCTCGTCGTGGCTGCATGGACTGAGCTCCAACGGCTATCCTCGTATCGGGAGTCTCCCAAGAAATGCATCTCACCACCTAGCATCCGAATTAAGTCGAGCCATCCAATCGAGTCGTCAAAACCTCATAATCCCCCAAGAGCTCAACATCTTGGGTACAGTATAATAGTATCGAGTACGTACCACAGCATCGGTGGTCCAGCCGTAGATGGGCAAACCCAAGCCTCACTAATGGCGCCGTAGAACTGCCGCAAACCCGAAGGTTCAAAGGCTTTCACACGGTCATTAAGTCGAGTTAGGGTTTCATTCTTCTAGAGGGACCATAGAATTGCCTGCATGCCTTTCCGACTACTTTAAACTTGGAATAATAGGTTTCTGACATTCGATCGTCTCTGTCGACTCCCAACGTCTCCGCGTGCAGTCGTCTATAGCTGGAATCAATCTATCTGATGACCTCGCATCGGGGTAGGCGAACGATCCACATGTCCTAGTCATTCATCCTCGATGACTAGCGACCTTCTATCATCTCTTAGTACAACTTATACTGCAATAGCTCCAACATCTGGGGCGATATCTCGTCGTTCGCAGCAATAACTGGCTCACTCGTCTGCATGCTGAACTGTGCCTCAATCATCAGGAGTAAGCAACACACCAACGGTCATCAAAATCTGGCTGGCCTCCATCATTGGCTCAATTCTCTAGTGTCGATCAGCACCTCCGAGTAACCTCATAAAGGCGATCCGCCAAACGCTCGTGGCGCGGAAACACAGTAAAAAGACACATCTCTGCAATTGGGTGTCGCCGGAATCACGCCCTGGTCAGTCCTCATTTGTGACGAGCTCCTGTTGACCGCAACTCTAGCCGTATCTCTCCCTGCCCGAAATCGTGGCAGCAAAACCAAACTGGTAACGATGAGGCTAGATCAGGAAGGAATATAATACTGAACAAGGAAATGTACATCCTAAGGCTTCTTAAGTGGAGTGGCGTGTCGTAAATATGCCGCGGAACATACCAACGGTACGTCACTCTACTCTAGTCACCTATTCCATCAACCAAGCGTCATCCTACGCTCCGAAGGTTAAAACCTAACGCTTTGATACCAACTTTGTCACGTCCCGAAAGTACGGAACATGACCGGCACTTAAACTACGAAACGTCTCGAGGCGTACGTAATCTAAGTAAACCGAAAACCCAGAAATTCAAACCAAGAAAAGAAGTAGAGTGAAGGAAAACCAATTTAAAACAAGTAGTTTTAATAGCATAAGCCGAATTATGCGGTTTTTAAAACATCAAAAATTTACTGAAAATTTCGGCAGAGTCTCCTTTGTAAATACAGGCCCCCAAACGGGAGCTAGCTCTTCGTCAATCGACGGTCACAACCACACAAACAATATAATATACAATGCCAACGGCGAGGATCAAAACTCAAAAGGAAACTCAAAACCACCAGAAATATAACGAGCAACTCTAAGGTCGAAAGAATAAACAACACCGGTCTCTATCTCAAAAAAATACATGTTTGGTTGATGGAATTTACTAGATACAACAGAATAATATTATACAAGGTAATATGATGGGTACGATACAAGAAAAACCCACATACTAGCAAGTCACCTGAATGAAACTGAGCCCGCAAAGCCGTAATGAAACCTGTACGGCAACCTGCAAGAAACTGGGGCACAACGGGGGTGAGTTGCCAACTCGTGAATAGAAAAATATCTACGCACAGAAATCGCATAAATAACGCAACCTAGGTCAATGATCATAATATATCCTCAAATATATGAATAACACTTAGCCTATAACAAGGCTAGGATAAATATCTAACCCGAGTGTAATCTCATGTGCCCGTGTCAGTGCCCAAGGGTAGCAATATATCATATGAATGAGGTATGAATGCATGAAAACAGAATACATGTAAATGAAGAACTGTTTCCATAATTTAGTGAGATTTCCTTTGTATTTTTAAAATGAGGTATCATAATGAAATCAGCATAAAACAGTGCCTAGCATCGGCACAAAACGTAATCCCAATATCTCGATATCTCTGTATCACAGTCTCTGTACCTCAATATCTAGGGCGCCGTCAGTCCAGACCGGCCCCTACAATCCAACTCAAGACCACGACGGTATCCTTCGGATATCCGACGCGTCGGGTAAAATCACCGGTAGGTAGTGCTCCCCTGCCAGGCTCACATCGTCATCATCACGCGCTTCTTGCCCCGGGGTACCTTACCGGGTCCACCATGTACCCGAAACGGTTCATCCGTCTCCTCGAATCGGGTCTCGAAATCCATCAGCAAACTCATGGTGGACGACTCATACATCATGGGAAAACCGCACTTTTTATTTTAAAAAGAGAGAAATCAGTTCATATAAGTTTTTGCGGTTTTCCTCCAAATCCAGAAAATCTCATGGAAATCCGAGTCCAAAACCTCAATAACACGTAAAATAGTGAATATATGCATGAGAATCCATGAATGCGGCATAACAATGAATAACAATATGCATGAAGTAGCAGGTAATAACTACAATGTCTAAACTAACATATAAGGCAAGTACACTAATATCATGTCTAACTATTAGCTAACAGGCTATGTCAAGCAATAACATTTTCTAAGGTGTACGTGACATGGCAATTACCGATGAAGATGTGTGTGAGCCGGCAATTAAGTGTACGTGGTACATACGCATCATCGGTAATGGTGCTGGTGTCCTAACAGCATGATATCAATAATGGAGTATGAAACATAAAATAAGCATGCGATGTGAAGCGGACCGCAAAAATGAGCGGGAGCTGAAAACTAGACGCAACTATAACTAATCTGCATTAATCTAATATCAGTCCTACAAATGGTGCCTTTTGAAATAATACGAATCATGGGGTTTTGAAAATAGGTGCTACGGTGTTTTTATGAAAAGATACGTCTTTTGAAATATCCGTAGGATCCCTTAGGCTGTCTTTAAAAATGCCCACGATTCGTTAGTTTTTGAAATAGGTAAGAAGTCTAATCTAATTTAACAACTACACTAAACTATACGGCTGAACTAACAAGCTGAACTACAGGTAAGGAAACCGCCTATCATCTGAGTCGATACATATACATACCTGTATATGTATAGTCGGTGATCCCGCCTCAATAATATCATATCCGATACCATATCTATAATCAGGCATCCCAAGTCAAGAGTGCGGATCAATCATCAATATAGCTCGTACGTAAATCTGTCGTACGGCATCCCCAAATCTGGGTACGGGTTAATATCACATTCAATCACACTATTCATCTGGTATCTTCTTTATCAAATATCATGATCCGGGACAATGACCTACGTATAGTACAATACTGATACCGCCTAAGCATGCATACAGGTGTAAGAATTGCTACGTCAAAAGACCCGCTAAAACATCATGCCGTATCTCAATACGAACCAAATCACATCACCGATCTTCTGGCCTCAGGCCCAATATCATCAACTCATCTCAAATTCCAAATACTATCCTCAAATCTAGTATATGAACACATAGTCACATACCCATGTGAACACATAAATATATACTCCCATATACGCACATATAAAAGAAGAATGTATGCAAGTATGTGTGTGTGTGCGTGTGTGAGTGCGACCACTACTCTAGGGTTTCGCAACTACACTAAACCAATCCAAAATACCAAATATCCATCTTATCATCAATAATCTCAACAACATATAATCAATATCTGTGTGTATACGTATTCGTATACATCACCACGAACTGCGGGGGTGCTATATGCCATCCACCCGACTTCTCCCCGTAGATATAAATCTACTCACCTGGTCCTCGTTCGCTGGTGCCGACGTCGCCACGCGCTTGCTTGTCCTCTCGAAGTCCACATGGGGTACCTACATATCATAACGCACCGTATCGTATTAAAATCCGACTCATGACCAAAACGACACACGAATCCCACATAGGTCAAAACCTATGGTTGCTTTCACAAATCAACCCAAAAACCTCGACGTCGGCGTACAAACGCCAAATCATCGAGAAAAAACCCAAATACACTCATTTGCACATTCACGAACACTAATTTTAATATAAAATAGGTTAAAATTCACAAAAACCCCAATTTCACTTAAAAAGTCATTTTTCTGAAAATCTAGCAAGCACAATTCGCCGTTTTTGTACAAAACATGATGTTTAAACAAATCTAGTGGCCATAATACTTATTAAATATCTTAAATAAGTCATAAAAATAATTTCCATAATTTAATCTCATTAAATTCCATTAACCCCAAAATTCTAGTTTACAAAATACCCAATTTTTTTTACAATTTATAGCAAAAATGCACAAACAACAATTTAGCTAGGATTTTCATGAACTAAAAGCATTAACCCACTCAATATATTATCTATAATAACATGAAACCATAATTATAATTTAATCTAAGGCATTTAATAATTTTCCAAAACTCTAGTTAGCAAAATAAAGTAATTAGGGCATTTTATAAGTAATGGTTTGGAATTAACAACTAAATTAGCTTTCTATAAAACTTAAGATGTTAATCCACAACACAAAACCATGCACAATTTATCATAACCCATTTCCACAACAAAACCCTAATTCAACTCAAGCCATAAACTTTTTAAAAAAAAACTAGTATGCAAATAGCACTAAAATTAACACTAAAACAACTCAATTAAATAAATCTAAACATAAGAATTTAAATGGGTAGAAATTATACCTTAAAATCTAGTGATCTAGCAAGAAGAATTTGCCTCCAATGATGGCTTCATAACACCATGATCCAAATGATAAAAGCTAAGGAGAATGGGATGAAGAATGGAAATCAATTTGTGAGATTTAAATTGGATTTTGGAGCAATTTTTTGATTTAAATTGAAGGAAATGAAAAGAGGGAAAATGAAGGGGGAAGGGCTGCAGAATTTCGGCCATGGGGTGATGGGGGGAATGGTGTGGGTGTTGTGCATAATTGGTCAAGTCAACCCCCCTCAAATCAAGGTACAATGAGCCTCCAGAACAATACATCTTAACCTACACCTATAAACTCTATTTCATCCATACAAATGAGATGGAGAAATTTTTGAGGGGGAGAAGTGGGCTGCTGAATTCTTCAAGGGGAGAAGTAAATGGGAGTGTGTGGATGTGGGTACGGGTGTGGGGTGATGAAAAATGATAAATATAATACCCCAAACATCCATTTACGCTAAAAAAAGCCTTTTTTCTTCAATAATTTCTAAACCGTTTTGGCAAATGATTTCGTTCCAAAAACCACATGATAAAATTTTATTTAATGTTTTATGATGTACAAAATTTGTTTCAACTCATTCCAATTTGTAATTTTCCCTAATTAAATGTATTAGTGACGGCTTAAATAATAATAAAATAATAATTTTTTTTCAGAAAATTTGAAATTTCACCAGCGGCTCAATAAACACCAAATAATAGCAATTACATAGCTAGAATATGTATATTTAATTTTTATAATAAGATATTTGTATTTAGACTTTTTACAGAAAACCCCCTTATTTTACCGATTTTTCGAAATTTCACCGAAACGATTTTTAAAACGTTACACGAAATGAGCAATACCTGTCTTAGAATATGTCTGGATATCTGATGGGACCTAGTTCACGAATGAACTCCAAATCCAAACTTCTTAGACGGTATCGTCAACTGAACTTAATCAGTATCCTGTGCCATGCCTCCCTCAGTATCCCCTTGGACCACCTGTCCAAACTGCTGCCCCTCGTCGGAGGGAAAACTATAACTCTGACAGTCACTCTGTCATCCAGGTCACCTTAGAAGCCTGGAATGATAAATGTCTCCTGAAGGAGGCTATCATTATCATATCCTTAGAACATTCACTTATGTTCTAAAACTGCCTCCGAGCGTTCCTCCAGAATTGGATCAATATCAACTTATTGCATCTAGTGCAAAAACAACATCTGGTGTGGTACTTGACATCTCATGATCAACTCAATTGCCTAAGCAACTGATCTGCCAATCATGCACATCCCCCTCACCTTTAGTCTGTAAGACACCTTTAAAGAGGGTGACTCCATCACCTGCTGGTACACCACCATGCCAGGAATCGTCCATTCTAAATACATTTAGAATGCTGTCTAAGTACTCAGATTATGAAACTACCCAAATCTAGATCTAAAACCATAGATCTAGTAACCAGAATGTCTGATATAATATCTATATCCTATGTGGAGAAAACACTGTGTGACAACCACAGTATAACCGATCGTAGTATAGAAATTTTACTTCCTACTCTGTGTATGTCATCCAAATACCAGGACATCACACCCTACTACTTTCTTAACAGATCCATCCCCTATTCTGATGAAGTCAAAGCCCATGACTGTCACATCAAAAATAGATGATCTATCTCTGCTATATCTGCTTTAGTCTATAAATAGACACAAGCTACTTATCCACTATGCTTCCGCTGCTCCTCCTGACTACGACAACCCTCTGGCAGAATAATATACACGTGCACTTCTAAAACTAGTTTAGAACAACGCTATACTTATCCTCCTGCCGGCTCTCATAATCTAGAACAGCAGTAATGGCAAGTCTGGGTAAACAAGAACCTCACTGTCACCGTCCTTGAGGCTACCGGAGTACCTCTCGGGTGTTTGAGGTTACCCACCATATCTGTGGAGTGGCTAATGGAATGTCAAACCTGATTGAATTTTTAGGTCCTATTAAATTTTCCGTAATCGTTTGCGGTTCTGGAATCTCTTCCAGTTCTACTATACTCCCACTACCGTTTTATGAAAAAATCCATTTTACTAAAACTGTGGCGAGTCAAGAACAATATCACTATTGATCTTCCAGAAGGTAGAAAATCAACCCTCGTCAAAGCCAAGGTCAACCCACAAACTGCCATTACAGAAATGTGGCTTGAGTTATCCAGAGTCTGGTTTTAAGCATAAGCCAGACAACTCCATATACCTTAACATCTTTAAGATTTGATCCATTCTATATACAATATAGAAACAGAGGCACTGATTTAATTGGAAGCAGATTCAAATCATGCAGTTGTCTCCAGTGCATGTCAACTAAATGGAGAGAAGCAGATCAGCATTACTCAACTTAGGAGTTTATCCAATTATGAGTAACCCGAAAGAGAAGCAAGTTCTCTAAACCATTACTATCATCTGAATACCATACATAAGTATCTACATTTTCGATCACCTTGAGGAATTCCGATACTTGCTACACCTGGTTCTCTACTTTATTCTTATACCTATAACTTCTCAAAACATAGACCTTGTAATTTTACGAAACACATGTCTAAAACTTGAGAAGTCACAAGTAAACAGAATATAGTACGAGGACCTACCCCTTTGTCCTAATGGAAACTGGAAAATTTACAATACTTTGTATAAGTCCCCTGAGTTGAATAACTCAAACCCTGTGCGTCGTAGATTGAAAACTGTACCCAGGCGATTTCCTCAAATATCACCAATTACAATGAATTCTGATATAATGGGGATGATCACCTAATTTCCAATAACTTACTCCCACTCATCATCTGTAAAACCATACAGATGTGAGAATCATACCTGGTAAATACATACCCTGGAGCAAGGACTGATTGGGAAATCAGTTTTCTATTAACAATACACAGTGAAACTGAAACATGAATATGTTTCGAAGGGGTATCCGGGTATTCCTAGTAATGCATCTTCCATTATCCAGATTCATGACTGTAACCGTATATTTCCTTGCTATCTCTCCAAATCCCTTTATTTGTCTTTACTTATTACCTTCTTTACACCATAGTTAGGCTTAATGGTTTTCTTCCTTCCATACCGTTCGGCACCAGCCTATGGTTTGGAATAAGACTATCTAATAAATGTAATAGGTGTACTCTCCTAATCCTAGGAGTACTCGCAACCTGAGAGAAGGTGATGATAAAAGGCAACCGAATAAACCTTTATTCTATTTCTCCTGAACCAGAATCTATCCCCGAAATGGAACAAGTTCCATCGAGTTCGTATATAACCATACGATGGATTATCCAAATAATTGTGGATATTCATAGTTATACGGGGTGTTCTGGAGAAATACAAAGGTGAAATAGGAGTGGCGATGAAATACTTGGTTTGGTCATGAATAGCAGTCGCAATTTACTTTGCCCTCTTTCTAATCCTTTTATTTGTCTTTACTTATTACCTTCTGTACACCACAGTTAGGCTAATTGGTTTTGTTCATTCCCTACCTTTCGGCACCTGCCTATGGTTTGGAAGAAGACTATCCAATAAGCGTAATAGGTGTACTGTCCCGTAATCCTAGGAGCCCTCATAACCTGAGAGAAGGTAAAAGGAAAAGACAACTGAATAGTCATATTCAATCTCTCCAGAACCAAAATCCATCCTCGAATCTGGAACAAGTTCATTCGAGTTCGTATATAACCATACGATGGATTTATCCAATGGAAGTGGATATTCGAAGTAATACGAGGTGTTCTGGAGAAATGCAAAGGGTAAAAGAAGGAGTGGCAATGATGTATGCAACTCAGACAATCCAAAAGCCAGTGTTTTAAGAAGGTTCGGTTAACTTGGTTACTGAGTCATACTCTAGGGTCGGGTCATGGTCGCTGCCAAAGAGATAGAGAAAAGAAACACTCTGCGTGCACTCTAACCTAGATCAGAATGGTTATCACTTTTATCTAATCAGGAAACCTCCCACTGTATCCTTAAATTCTCCTCCAAACCTGAAAAAAGAATTAGTCGGGATCACCCGAGGAGTAAACTAACTCATCAGTGTCAATAGGGA
The DNA here is from genome assembly GCA_030015575.1 of Agapanthus africanus. Classification (NCBI taxonomy): domain Eukaryota; kingdom Viridiplantae; phylum Streptophyta; class Magnoliopsida; order Asparagales; family Amaryllidaceae; genus Agapanthus; species Agapanthus africanus. The sequence goes on along the minus strand of JASDDO010000010.1, from coordinate 28,554,590 downwards.
TCCAACTATCATCGCATGATAACGTGATGGAATCCACTCACGTTATCACACTCCAGAAGGTATGCGCATGCCTGGCAAGTTTCAGTTTCTTTAGAAACTCCCGATGTGATTTTTACCCCATGCTCTTATGACCTTGACGAAGGCCAACATATCATAAGTCACATGTCAAGTTCTATCCGTCATTATCCAGGTTAATTTGAACCCACCCGTACATACCCTTGACGAAGGCCAAAATGGCAGTACGACTGTCCCAAACCAACGCATCTATCTATGCAACAGAAAAGTAACAAATAGCTACCATACATTATGCCTTGACGAAGGCCAACATACATAGCATGAATACTAAGTTCTACTCGTCTGAAATGACGGAGGGCTACGAATGGTTTTTGGCGAAAAACCTTTAACGTAATGAACTTGATATCGTTGAAGGAACCAGATAGCTTTTACAAAAATATAGTGGCGAAAACCTTTGCTAAAAAGGTCACTCCCGGTGAAGGGATCTCGGCTATTTCCCCGTAGAATGAGGTGCAGGATATTCCAAACTGAATACCATGATGCAAAGCAAAATGTAATCGACTATAGTGAAGTTATTACCCTGACGCAAACCTTTGTCCAAGGGGTCACTCCCGGTGAAGGGATCTCGGCCCATGCCTCGTCGAATGAGGTGCTGGATATTCATAACCGAATACCGCTGTTCAAAACAAAAGAGAACATCCTTGTAATAACAGCTTTTGAAAAATTGTTCCAACAACATCTGTATAGGTCGGTTTTCTTTTGCATTGATCTAAATCAACGCAGTCCCATCAATTAATCACACCAATAAAGAACGAAAATAAAATGTACGAATATTCCATCCGCATTCGCCACCGAGTCCCGTCATCACCCGTTAGGTTTCTTAAATAACGACAGAGCGGGGACAGGACTAGCGCGGATGTAAAACATATACAACATCTACTAGTATATATATATATCAATATACAAAAAATCGCTCCAGGCGTGATAAATGCAACATCATAGAAAAGTAATAAGCATCACAGAACAATACAGATAATCTGGGATCCCCGGGTTTCATAGAGCCACAATTGAAACCCGACGTTCCCCTATCGTGTGGATAACCTGTGCAATGAAAACCTAGACCCCTGCGAGTGCGGAAAGTCACCCGCCAAAACCAGAAGTGAGGCAGCCCCCTTCAATATCGTGAATGGACCACCCAGCACTTCACGGAATCCGGTAACCTGAGCATCCCTCCTTGGGTCAACCTATACTCCCTACGAGTGCGGCGAATAGCCCGCCAATCCTAGAGTGAGGTCCCCTCCCTCTCAAATCCATAAGATGCGGACCCGTTGCCCTGCAGAACCCGGTTATCCTAGCACCCCGCCGCTGGGTAATCCTAGTACAGAAAAGAAAATATGTACAACGGGTACATCGACCTCAACCCGGTCGTGCCCCAAAAGAATAATATACAAACAGGCAGTGACGGCAGTCCACATGTCGGACGCTCGCCCCGCAATATCAAATGTAAAAATATATCCAAACTGCACTACCATTGCACGCAAGCTATCCACCATGACAAATCCTCAACATCACAACACAACACAGAACATCAACGCGAATGTCACGTTCGCATAACCGTCTAAAAGTGCTATAGCGATTAGACAAGATTTACCGATCAAATGACATTCACGGTCGCGGAAAGTAATGTAAGTACTGTAAACTTTAAACAATATTAGAAAATATTGACTTCGAAATAACCCCCGAATATCCCTAAACAACAAGATAAAATCATATCCAAACGGGGCTAAACTAGCAATACCACTGAACTAATATTATTAGGATGAAGAAAATATGAAGCAATTGGTTTTTGTTCGAGACTTGAAAATGAAAAAGAAAATGGCTGCTGGTTTTTCTTTGAAGTGGCTCTGAGGAATTAGATGAATGAAGTGGCTGATGTATATGAAGTTGCAGTGAGGAATTTGTGCTAAAGGAATCTCAAGAATTTTTTTTTTCAGCACACAAAAAAAACACCCAGCCACGAATTTATCCCTTCCCTAAAAAAATGGAAGCCACTTAATTTTGCCACAAATTTCCCTCATCAACAAAAATATCATTGGTATTATTTTGGGTTGTTTCGGTTTCGATATTTTAATATCATCTGAACAACTAGTATGCGGTTAATAGTTTGGCTCTGATACCAGTGTAAATCTACGCCAGCGCCCCGGCCATCTTTCCGAGGCCAAATGCGGAACAAAAAACTTTTTACGAACTGGCGCCAACGCAAACTTAAAACCCGGATCGTTCTATTAACCGTAAACTAGTATTTTGTAAAAGGGGTTTTAGAAATTATACCAATCGATCCGTGTCCTTTGGTCTTTAATCTCTTCCCCTAGCTTGTTGCGGCTGCGCCGACGATGCTCGCTCTCCGATCTCGATCGATCTACTGTCTCCTCCTCGCCGAAAGCTGCTCCACGTCATCGAATTTTTATACGGGCTCCCACCTCTGAACCGAGGCAACTCGGACACGAAGTTTGCTAGCCGACGTGTCTAAGGTTGCTGTAGAATAAGTGCAGAATACTTTGTCTCAAATCATCCAAGCGATTAGATGAACGGTTAATCGAAGTTGCCATTTGGAGGAGTGAAGATCAAATGAGCTTAAGGAATCTTTGTGTTGAAATTGAAGATGAATCAATCACAAAAATAAAAATGGGGCTGCCAAAGTTGTGCTCTCGGCCAAGGCCAGAGGAATAATATGGGGTGAGTGCAAAGGAAAGAATGAATGTGATCATAAGCTAAAAATCCTCAAAAAAAATCTAGCCATTTCCAAAAACCAATTAATGCAAACATTCAACCAAGCACATCTAGAGCCCTCTTGAAACATCCACATGCTGCTGGAGAACCCCTGCCACAAAAAATCCCCTCCCTTCGCTAATTCGGAATTTGCAAGAAACCCCCTCCTCAAAAAAATCAGCCATGAGGAAAGCACAAAAGGCATCAGCCATGAGGAAAGCACAGAGGGCATGGCTGAAAGGAATGCAAACTGGCAATTTCAAAAGGCGATCCCGTAACAAAATTACTGGATAACCACGCAACTGTATATACATACCCGTATTTGTATTCCGGCCGAAGACAAATGCAATGAGACAAAATCTACACAGTATAATACTAGGATCCGGCTTAAACCAAAACCCGCTAGTATTATCCGACCGAACAATGACACGTGCACAAGTGCACACGTATGTTCGAACCCTGCCATAACACCATACAGCCTCTACAATGTTTCGCCCGAACTGGGAAACTTTCTGTGGGGGAGTCTAAAGACTCGTCAATACTCTGGCAGTGGGTTTAACCATAAGCCGTCAGTGGTACTAGCTGTACGTAACGGCTGCCCATGTATTGAGCGAAAGGGAAACCGATGAGTGAACTCATCCTAGAACCCTACTGAGCCTATGTGTGACAATATCCGTACAGTCCGGTCCGTTCGTCTATGAGTATCGCATATCGGGCCTAGGGAGCTGGTAAACGTCAGACCCCCAAAAGCGGTATAAGTCGTGTCGGAGTGTAGCCCAAAACACCCTGAGATACTGCTGGAATACCTACCAGTAAATCTTGCTTACCATGGCCATGGACTTCGTATAATGGCTCTCCTAAACACAGCGCGATCTCACCCCCAACGTTAGGAGAGACGAATCCCCTGCCGATCCGCTCACTTCCTCCATGTGGCTCGGGACTGTTACTAACTAAAACCTGTTTGCACGACTCCTTTGAGCCGTGGTAGGGTAATAATCAAAGCACAGTGGGAACTCACACGAGACAAATGGCGATCTCAGGTTGATAGACTAACCTGTACACATGTCACCTGGGAATTGCTATCTGACGACAGGTTTTAATAACCAGCTAGCATATTCCCGGCTAGTCTTGTCCGGTGTACTGATAACCCAATGTGCACCAGTATAAATCTTAGGTGAACCAACTGACACCAATGGCTTATGAGAACGGACACCGCCCTCGTCGGGGTCTCGACTGTATACACTAGTCTACTCCGGAGCATCGATGCCCTATCTCGAAACTCCCACGACTAGGGACCACTTTTAAGGATGTGCTTATAGACTACCCAACTCTCACGTATATTATCTCCATCATACTGTTGGTAGTCAAGTAATAATCCTATGGGCTCTATCAACGTGCAATAGTGATATATATAATGTCACCTAAAGTAGTACATGATGATCAAGATAAACCAGATATCATACTATCATCTCGAGTAAGACTGTCCTACCGATATAGGTCCTCCATCAATCATTGCAATCACGTGCCTGCGATCCAATAATTGACTTTGAGGGTACTATATCCAACAAGGTTATCATCAGGTAAAGGTCAAAGAGTTTGATATTCGGATGACGGCATTCAGGACTCGCTATGGTCATTATGAGTTTCTCGTAATGCTATTTGGGGTGACCAATGCATCTGCAATATTTATGAATCTGATGAACCAAGTTTTCCGAGAGTACTTAGACAGGTTCGTTGTTATTTTTATTGACGACATCCTGGTGTATTCAAAGAATCGGAAAGAGCACGCTGAGCATTTGCAGATTGTCCTAGAGACATTGCAACAGCATCAACTCAATGCCAAGTACAGCAAGTGCGAATTTTATCTAGATCAAGTCGGATTTCTTGGACACATTGTTTCAGGCGAAGGAATCTTAGTAGATCCAGTTAAGGTGTCAGCTGTCAGCGAATGGCCAACACCAAAGGCGGTGAAAGATATTCAAAGTTTCTTGGGTTTGGCAGGATACTACTGAAGATTCATCAAAGGTTTCTCAAAGATTGCAACACCCTTGACCAAGCTCACATGTAAAGATGAAGCATTCGTGTGGTCAGAAGCATGTGAACAAGCTTTTGTAGAACTCAAGTCAAGATTGATATCAGCTCCAATTCTTGTGATACTGGATCAATTTGGAGGTTTCGTTGTTCATTGCGATGTGTCCGGTAAGGGATTAGGATGTATTTTACACCAGCATGGAAAGGTTGTAGCTTTTGCATTAAGACAGCTGAAGGTTTATAAGCGCAACTATCCAACACATGATATGGAGTTAGCGGTCGTTATCTTTGCACTTAAAAGTTGGCACCACTATCTTCTTGGAGAACGAGTGGATATATACATGGACCACAAAAGTATGAAGTATGTATTTACTCAGAAGAAGTTGAAAATGCGGCAGAGAAAATGGCTAGAACTTATGGCGGACTTCGACATAAACCTATAGTATCATCCAGGGAAGTTGAATGTAGTTCCTGATGCACTTAGCCATCAGCCATTATCAATAAACTTCACCGCATAGTGGAAGCTGCAGCAAGAATTGCACAGGATGGAGATCGAGGTAGTTATTCCTGGTAATGCTTAATAGTTAATGAACTTAAAAGTTCAGTTTACTATTTTCAATCAGATCAAAGCAGCTCAAGCGAGTGATGCCAAGCTGCAAAAGATCCGAGAATAGGTAGAAAGTGGACCGCGAACAGATTTCATCATCTACGAAGACGGATCCTTGAGATACAGGAGTATATTATGTGTACCATAAGGTCCTGTTCGAGAAGAGTTGATGAAAGAAGCTCACAGCTCTCCATACCTAGTACACCCTGGTGATACCAAAATGTATAAGGATCTATGTATAAGAATTCAATTTCACCTTTAAATCCAATTTTAATACATTTTAATTCAATCTTTCAATTCCAAAACCTTAATTCCACACTATAAATACAATCCCATACCCTTGCTCCTCCTCATTCTGAAATCCCTAGCCAAAAGTATTAAGTTTTTCTAAGTACAAGAAGAGTACAAGTGGAGTTAGCCAAAGGTCGACTTCCGGTGAGGAATCAAGCAAGTTCCGGTGACTCCACGATGCCACGGCAACTATACTATCTTCTTCTACCTCCTTTTCATTCAATTAGCTATAGTAAGTCCCTCCCCATTCTACTTTTCTTAAAAAAGTTCTCTTTATAAAACATGTAGGTAAATTGAGTTACTACCGACATCTCATTCTAAAACCTAAAAATTTCATTATTTTCTTCCATAACTTTCATGCAAACTGTTACCCCATGTTTATAACCATGAACCTAATGTTTAGAAATAATTTTTCACTCAAATACATCATGCTATATAACTTTAATTCAACTTTTACATTTAAATACCATGAACTTTGTATCCACCGTATTTTATTACTTTTGCTTAATCATACCTGTAGAAAAATTCACGGGGTAATGACCGATCCCTCACATACACACATGTTTACATAGCACGATACTCTTTGAATTTGTGGCGATTACAATATTTCATTAAAATACCATGAACTATAAAAAAACGGTTTTCTTTGAATTGTATTATCAAAATTCTTTGCGATTACGCCTTTACAACCCTTTTTATGGGACCCGCTATTAGATGGTACGGATTATCGCACATCCTTGGGCTAGTTGAACGAGATGCAGACCTCCTCACGGAGCATTCGGCCTCGAAAGATTTTAATACGATTTTTAAGAAAAACGAAAATTTCTATTTAATAAAAAAATTAATTTTTTATAAATATATAAATATTATCATACCACATACTTTCAAGATATAATAAAATTCCAAGTTTTCTAAAAAGATAAAAGAATGACAGGTTTCACCAAAATACCCTCAAGTTATCCAAAAGACAAGTTTTACACTTAAATACCATGAACTATTCAAGCTAAGTTAATATTCACTAAAATATCTCAAATCTTAAAAGTTACATCCATGAAAACCTTAAATAATATAAATAAATACTCGAGATTTTTTTGACAGTATATAAATTATTTTTCATAAAACCCCTTCGAGTTATATAAAATTACAATTAAGAACTTTAGTAAATATAGGTTTAAGCGGGATCAATTCTCTTGAGCCTCAGGTAGCCGGAGAAAGTGAGTGCTTGCCTATTTAAGGTAGAAAAACTTAACGGGATTATCAATGATAATTGTCTTGGAAAAAGACATAAATCCTGCCGTTCCTGTGCAGCATTTACCGATTACTCCTAAACCTAATTCAAGATCCAAATCAGTTTTAAGTGTCTGACTCAAGTCTGAGTCCAAATCAATCTTAGTCTAATTCAAATCAGAATCCAATTCAATATGAATCAAATATACTAACATGTATACTTTTATCTGAACCCGAATACCAGAACAAGATCAAAACGCAAACATGACTTGACTTGACCGAACCATGGCTATATCTTGACTTGAATACATGCCTACTTGTTTACATCCTGAACCTGATTACATGAACAACTTGTAACCATGGTCTCAGCAAGTCTGATAAGTATAATTCAATACAATACATTACGGGGTTTAACGGGGTAGATTGGTACGAAATGTGTTAAAAGTGGCACGATGAAGGACACTAAAAGACACCTACATGAACTCTCGTGCCGTTGTCCCGTGGGTTTTGACGGGGCCTTGTACTTACATTTTACCATAGTCCACGGGATAGTTGGACTACTTTCGTATACACTAATACATTCTGTACCATGCTACAAACAACTACGTTAGTATAACAAACATATACTTGTTCAGATCACCAGTCATATATTCTTTACTTGTTCTATTCCACCCTTATCTTTGGGACTTACCGTACGCTAGTTCGCTAACGACATTCCTGTCTCTTCTTTTTTTTTTGAGTGTTCGTCAGGAGGACCCGACTCTTAGGAGACCGAGCCCAGCCAGAAGGACTTGGATAGTTCACAGAGGAGCCAGACTTCTAGCCTTTACTTGTACTTACCTTTTCATTTGTATGTCGCTGTTTAGGCATTGCTTTTATCATTATACATTTCCTTTTCAAATCAGTTGTAATTTAAAGAATGGATATTAATAAAAGTTGATTTTTATATTACATCTCTTGTTATTCTTCTGCACTATTTATATTGCTTCTTTACGCTTAACGTGTTTACTTCTGAGTAAATACGTAGCGTGCCCGCCACGTCTACTTTCCCATACACTGGGAAGCTGGGCATGACAAGTTTTGTTGGCGGCCCATACAGGTCAGTTCTGCATGGAATCCTAAGAAATATATCATAAGAAGTATAAGAATCAGCAAATGTACACCCTTTACATTTCAAATTTCTTGAATCTATCCTAGCCTTTCTTTTTCTATCAAGGTCATGGATTCTCCCAACAACACAAGAACGAACGTCAATGGAAACACTCCACCACTACTCTACCACCATTACCTACCATTGCAGCTCCCATCAACGAGCAAACGGTATTGATTGAGGCGATTAAGAGCTTTTTGGAGGGTCCGCAGCAGCAGACTGCTATCCTCTTGCACCATACAGAGACCGAGGCACCCGGAGTCAACCAATTCCTGGCTTTGCATCCTAAACATTTCTCTAGGAAAGAGAGCCCGCTAGAGGCAGAGGAATGGGCTCAGTCTATAGAAGATGACCTGGCAGCAGCACAAGTGCCAGAGGTTTCTTGGGTGAGAGTTAAAAAGCTGCAACTAACTGATAACGCCAGAGTCTGGTGGAAGGCTGAAGAAAGCCGACTCGCCCAACCGATTGAATGGAGGAAATTTCGCGATATGTTCGATGCGAAATATTTTCCTGAAACTGTCCGTTTCGACATGGAACAACAGTTCATCCACTTACAGTAAGGCTAGATGTGGAGCAAATCCGTGGATGAATACGATGCTGAGTTTACCATGATTATCAAGTAAGATATGTCTCAATATTCATTTTCCTGATATCACATACTACACTATTAACACAAGGGCGTAACAGGTTCGCGGCACACCTGATCCCGTATGCGGAGATCAGGGCACGAAGATTTCAGCATAGGTTGGACCCGGAAATCCAAGTTGCATTAGCTACAGGGGATTTCCCAACCCATAATTCTGCTCTGAAGGCTGCCCAACGATATGAGGCAGTGGTGAAGAAGAAGGGTAGATCTCAGACTGTCAGTATGAAACGCCATGCCACTCTGATGGCAGGAGGAGCCTCTTCCAGGCCACCTTTTGTATCCAGGAGACCGGGAGTAACTTTGAACCAGCGCATTCCAGACTTTTGCTTTTACTGCAAGAGGAATGGACACCTGGCGAAGGACTGCAGGCGTGAGAATGGCCTGTGCTTGATTAGTGGCGCACCCACTCACGCCATTGGAGCTTGCCTACATCGTCTTAACCCAGCTCTTGCACCCCGACCAGCGAACGCTTTTCCGCAGCGGCCAGCTATCCAGGCTCCAGAACCTCGTCTTGCTCTCCCTGCTCCAACTCCACATGGACCTCCTGCATAGCCTCCTCATCAATTTCATTAGACCCATAGGAACATGCCTCAAGGGCAGAGAAGCGTGCCCTAAGGATAAAGCAATGTGCCTCCAGCAAGGAGGAATGTATCCCGACGTCTGGCTTTCACAATGACTATGGAAGAAGCTGAAACCACTGGCCAAGTCATCACTGGTAACTCCCAATCTTTCAAACCTTTTCAATCCTTGAATACATCAATATATTTTTTCTATACCTAAACATATCCCACACAACTTAGGTACAATCTTAGTAGCCTCCTTATCTGCCTTAGCACTGTTCGACACTGGAGCATCACATTGCTTTATATCGTAACGGTTCGTCCGAACTCATGTGATTCCAGTTAAACCGCTCGTATCCAATTAGAATGTCAGTTCAGGGAACGGCGTTCTAAAGGCAACTAAGGGATATGATCTGTGTCCAGTGGTCTTCTGCAGCAGAGAATTTTATGCGGACTTCAAGGTGCTGGACATACCGAACTTCGATGTAGTCTTGGGAATGGATTGGCTGGGATCTTTTTCGCTACCATCGACTGTCTTGAAAGGAGGGTAGTGTTCGAGATACCAGATCATCTGGTCTTTTATTTTAAGAGTGGAGACCATACCATGGAATCTAGCACCTACAAGGCTAAACCAAAGAAGGCAGTGCTTGCAACATTACAGGCGGAAGAAGACAAGCCAGAGATAGTTCGAGAGTTCGAGGACGTATTACCTGAAGAAATAAAAGGTTTTTCTCCCGATCGAGCTCTTTAATTCAGCATTGACTTAGTACCTGGTGCACAACCGGTGATCAAAGCTCCGTACCGGTTAAGCCTGAAGGATTGAAGGAGAACCGTACTCAGTTGGACGAACTTCTGAAGAAAGGTTGGATTCATCCCAGTACTTCCAGTTGGGGATCTCCAGTTTTGCTTGTGAAGAAGAAAGAAGGTTCATATAGAATGTGTATAGACTACCGAGCTCTGAACGAAGTGACGATAAAGAACAAGTATCTACTACCGCGCATCGACGATCTATTTGATCAGCTAAGTGGGTCTTGTGTATTCATAAAGTTAGATCTTCGTTCGGGTTATCATCAGGTAAAGGTCAAAGAGTCTGATATTCCGAAGACGACATTCAGGACTCGCTATGGTCATTATGAGTTTTTCGTAACGTGTCCAATGCTCCTGTGATATTTATGAATCTGATGAACCAAGTTTTTCGAGAGTACTCAGACATGTTCGTTGTTATTTTTATCGACGACATCCTGGTGTAATCAAAGAATCGGAAAGAGCACGCCGAGCATTTGCAGATTTTCCTAAAGAAATTACGACAGCATCAACTCTATGCCAAGTACAGTAAGTGCGAATTTTGGTAAGATCAAGTCGGATTTCTCGGACACATTGTTTCAGGCGAAGGAATTTCAGTAGATCCAGCTAAAGTGTCAGCTGTCAGCGAATGGCCGACATCAAAGATGGTGAAGGATATTCGAAGTTTCTTGGGTTTTGCAGGATACTACCGAAGATTCATCGAAGGTTTCTCAAAGATTGCAACACCCCTGACCAAGCTCATACGTAAAGATGAAGCATTCGTGTGGTGAGAAGCATGTGAACAAGCTTTTGTAGAACTCAAGTCAAGATTGACATCAACTCCTATTCTCGTAATACCGGATCAATTTAGAGGTTTCGTTGTGCATTGCGATGCGTCCGGTAAGGGATTAGGATGTGTTCTATACCAGCATAAAAAGGTTGTAGCTTTTGTATCAAGACAGCTGAAGGTTCATGAGCGCAACTATCCAACACATGACTTGGAGTTGGCGGCTATTATCTTTGCACTTAAGATTTTGCACCACTATCTTCTTGGAGAACGTGTGGATATATACATGGACCACAAAAGTCTGAAGTGTGTATTTACTCAGAAAGAGTTGAACATGCGGCAGAGAAGATGGATAGAATTTATGGTGGACTTTGACATCAACTTATAGTATCATCCAGGAAAGGTGAATGTAGTTCCTGATGCACATAGCCGTAAGCCATTATCAATGAACCTCACCACACAGTGGAAGCTGGATGGAGATTGAGGTAGTTATGCCAGGTAATGCTTCAGAGTTGATGAACTTACAAGTTCTGTCTACTATTGTCAATCATATCAAGGCAGCTCAAGCAAGTGATGCCAAGCTGCAAAAGATTCGAGAACAGGTATAAAGTAGACCGCGAAAAGACTTCATCATCCACGAAGACGGATTCTTAAGATATGGGAGTAGATTGTGTGTACCACAAGGTCCTGTTCGAGAAGAGTTGATGAAAGAAGCTCACGGCTCTCCATACTCAGTATACCCTGGTGGTACCAAAATGTATAAGGATCTACGACAACTCTATTGGTGGCATGGAATGAAGTGCGAAGTAGCCATAAGCATAGCCAAGTGCTTGGCATGTCAGCAAGTAAAGGCTGAACGTCACAGAACTGCTGGTTTACTTCAACCGTTACCTATCCCGGAATGGAAATGACAGCACATTACCATAGACTTCGTGACTGCCCTTCCTCACAGCATGAAAGGTAACGATGCAGTATGGGTTATTGTGGATCGACTCACTAAGTCGGCCCACTTCATCCCATTTCGAGTTGGCCAATCTACCGAGATGTCAGAAAAGAAGTACATAGAGGTAAGCATGAATCTAATGTAAGATTTAACCTCAAGATGTACTATTCATGATACCCATGAACTCATAAAGGAGATTGTGAGAGTACCAGTTTGCATTTTCTTCGATCGCGACACCAAATTTCGATCACAGTTTTGGCAGAGTCGGCAAGCTAGCCTGGGAACGAGTCTGAACTTCAGCACAACTTACCATCAACAAACCGATGGACAGTCTGAGCTGACAATTCAGATCCTGGAGGATATGCTAAGAGCTTGTATGTTGGACTTCGGAGGTTCGTGGGAAGATTACTTACACCATGTGGAGTTTTCTTACAACAACAGCAATCAGGAGAGTATTGGAATGGCATCATTTGCAGCTCTTTATTGAAGGGAGTGTCGTTCACTATTAATTTGGGCCGACGTCAGAGATCGGGAACTCTTTGGACCAGAGATGATCGTGGCAACTGTGGGTGTAGTTCACACGATCAGGGAAAGAATGTGCATAGCCCGAGACCGACATAAGCATTGGGCTAATGCAAAGAGCTGACACCTGGAGTTTTAACTTGGAGATCATGTTTTCTTAAAGATCTCTCCAAACCGAGGAGTAATTCGCTTTGGCAAGAGGGGTAAGCTCAGTCCGAGTTATATAGGACCGTTCGACATTCTTGAACGAGTCGGAGAAGTGGCATACCGTTTGGCACTACCATCCTCATTAGAAGGAGTGCGCAACATGTTCCATATATCTCAGCTTCAAAGATATGTGAGCGACCTCAGCCACATCCTTGATCATTCCGAGCTCACTGTACAGACAGATCTATCTTGTGAGTAACAACCCGTTGAAATCTTGGACAGAAAAGTAAAGACACTTCGGAATAAGGAAGTAAATTTGGTCTGAGTAATGTGGAAAAAAGATTTACCAGGAGAATCAACGTGGGAACGAGAAGAAGACATGCATGCAAGATACCCTTTCTTATTTATAAACTAGTCCTTGTGTAATTGTAAATTTCGAGGACGGAATTTTTATAAGGAGGGTAGAATGTAACGACTCTAATTTTACTGTACGAAAATTTTTAACTTAATGTACAGAAAGAAGTTTGCAAGAATGAGTACACATTATAAGTTATTTTTGTTTAAGAAAAGCGAGAAGCAACTTGTAGCTCACTGGTAAAGCCACTACACTGCTGTGACATAGCCCCTGTGTCCGAATCCCATCAGGTACATATTATTTTCCTGATTTTTCTTTAAAACTTTTTGGAAGCCCAAAAGTTTACACGCGCACGACACGTAAAATGAACAGTCAGGAACAACAAACATGTGTAAAATGTTATATACAATGTGTAGGACACGTGGTTTCACTCTGACGGCCCCCTCCTCAAGTTAGACCGGCAAGATCGGCTATAGGGCCGGCGACAACGAGTAGACTGTAGGTAAAAGTCCCAGTGTTGTGCACACAAAACCCTTGGCCTACCCCCATTACCCATGCACTATTTGTTTACTCTGAATTAAAACAGAGAATTCATTTTCACCTTTAAATCCAATTTTAATACATTATAATTCAATCTTTCAATTCCAAAACCCTAATTCCATACTATAAATACAACCTCATACCCTAGCCCCTCCTCATTCTGAAATCCCTAGCCAAAATTATCAAATTTTTCTAAGTACATACAAGTGGAGTAAGCCAAAGGTCGACTTCCGGCGAGGAATCAAGCAAGTTCCAGTGACTCCGCGACACTACAGCGACTACACCATCTTCTTCTACCTCCTTTTCATTCAATTATCTAGTAAGTCCCTCCCCATTCTACTCTTTCTTCTTAAAAAGTTCTCTTTATAAAATATGTCGGTAAGTGGAGTTACTACCGACATCTCATTCTAAAACCTAAAATTTTCATTATTTTCTTCCATAACTTTCATGAAAACTCTTACCCCATGTTTATAACCATGAACCTAATGTTTAGAAATAATTTTTCACTCAAATACATCATGCTATATAATTTTAATTCAACTTTTACATTTAAATACCATGAACTTTGTGTCTACCGCATTTTATTACTTTGCTTAATCATACTTTAAGAAAACTTCACAGGGTACTGACTTACCCTTCACATACACACATGTTTATATAGCACGATACTCTTTGAAACATATTTTTGTGGCGATTAAAACATTTCATTAAAATAGCATGAACTATAAAAAACGGTTTTATTTGAATTGTATTATCAAAATTCTTTGCGATTATGCCTCTACAACCCTTTTTAGGGGACCCACTATTAGATGGTGTGGATTGTCGCACATTCTTGGACTAGTAGAGTGAGATGCAGACCTCCTCACAGAGCATTCGGTCTCGAAAGATTTTATTACGATTTTTAAGAAAACGACATTTTCTATTTAATAATAAAATTAATTTTTTATAAATATATAAATATTATCAAACCGCATATTTTCAAGATATAATAAAATTCTATATTTTCTAAAAAGATAAAAGAATGACAAGTTTCACCAAAATACCCTCAAGCTATCCAAAAGATAAGTTTTATACTTAAATACCATGAACTATTCAAGCTAAGTTAATATTCACTAAAATACCTCAAATCTTAAAAGTTACATCCATGAAAACCCTAAATAATATAAATAAATACTCGAGGTTTTTTTGGAAGTATATAAATTATTTTTCATAAAACCCCTTCGAGTTATATAAAATTACAATTAAGGACTTTAGTAAATATAGGTTTAAGCGGGATCAATTCTATTGAGCCTCAGGGAGCCGGAGAAAGTGATTGCTTGTCTATTTAAAGTAGAAAAACTTAACGGAATTATCAATGGTAATTGTTTTGGAAAAAAACACAAATCCCGCCGTCCATGTGCAGCAGTTACCGATAACTCCTAAACCTAATTCAGGATCCAAATCAGTTTTAAGTGTCTGACTCAAGTCTGAGTCCAAATCAATCTATGTCTAATCCAAATCATAATCCAATTCAACATGAATCCAATATACCAACATGTATACTTGAACCTGAACCTGAATACCAGAACAAGATCAACACGCAAACATGACTTGACTTGACCGAACCATGGTTATATCTTGACTTGAATACATGCCTACTTGTTTACATCCCGAACCTGATTACATGAACAACTTATAACCATGGTCTCAGCCAGTCTGATAAGTATAATTCAATACAATACATTACGGGGTTTAACATGGTAGATTGGTACAGAATGTGTTAAAAGTGGCACGATGATGGACACTAAACGACACCTACATGAACTCTTGTTCCGTTGTCCCGTGGGTTTTGATGGGGCCTTGTACTTACATGTTACCGTAGTCCACGGGATAATTGGACTCCTCTCGTATACACTGATACATTCTATACCAAGCTAGAAATAACTACGTTAGTATAACAAACATATATTTGTTCAGATCACCAGTCATATATTCTTTACTTGTTCTATTCCACCCTTATCTTTGGGACTTACCGAGCTCTAGTTCGCTGACGACATTCTTGTCTCTTTTTTCTTTAGAATGTTCGTCAGGAGGACCCGACTCTTAGGAGACCGAGCCCAGCCAGGAGGACTTGAATAGTTCACAGAGGAGCCAGACTTCTAATCATTACTTGTACTTAACTTTTCATTTGTATGGCGCTGTTTAGGCATTGCTTTTATCATTGAACATTTTCTTTTCAAATCAGTTGTAATGTAAAGAATGGATATTAATAAAAGTTGCTGTTTATATTACATCTCTTGTTATTCTTATGTATTATTTATATTGCTTATTTACGCTTAACGTGTTTATTTCTGAGTAAATACGTCGCGTTCCTATCACGCCTACTTCCCCGTATACTGGGAAGCGGGGCATGATACAATGGTTCTTTGTTTTACAGATTGCAATCTTCTTCGTTTGTAAAGATTGAGGACAAATATTCCTGAGAATAGAATTTAACTCTATTGTTTAATGATTTATCATCACTATTAGATCTTTGATCCAACAGCTCTGTTTAACAGAGAATATCCCAACTTTTTTAGGGAAATGTAGAATTTAATTCTACAGGTATATACTTGGGTGCCGGCGCTCACGTGTTGTGCACGTGGGCGCCACTTAAGAATTAAATTCTTATTTATAATAGGCATTTTTGTGCTTTGCATATTGGAGCCCACGTGAGGAGCACATGCGACGTTATAAAAGAATCTAATTCTTATATAATAGGCACTCTTGTGCTTTGCACATTGGCGCCCACGTGAGTAGCACGTGCGGCGCCATCATAGGATTTAATTCTACAAGATTGTCGGTGGTGCTCTCGTGAAAAGTACGTGAGGCGTTGCCTCATTAAAATTCAACAGAGCTTAGCTCTTTTTATATTGTTTAAATTTTGGGGGGAAAATTCCCCCCACCGTTGTTCTCACATGACTCACACGTAGGTGTAACAGTGTCACCTTTTCTACCGTTTGATCTCCTACGGAGTTGAACTGTCCCTTCACATCCTAAAAATAGGGCCTTTGTCCCTTGAGAGGACTGCCTTTTCATCATCTTCTTTTCTCTTCCTTGAGAATTCAATTCTCTTCTCAGAGTTTAGATCTGTGCCCACAGAACCTCTTAGAGTTGAACTCTATTAAAAAAATTGGTAAAGATTACGAGCAAAATTTAACTCTTAATAGGATCTCCTTTTTTGTTTTGAATTTTTAACCCATTAACAGAGTTTAGCTATTCTCTTGAAATGATCTTTTAGAGATCTTAAAAAACTTTTTATTTGGGTTGACCGTGGGACTTAGAGATCTTAGGGTTTTACCCTGTTATTGGCTCTGATCTTTGAGGGTTCTCTAGAATTTAATTCCATTTTATTTCCCATGGGGATTTCTGGGATTTAATCCCATCATTGAAGGAATTTAATTCCAGTTTGTATTACAGAGCTTAGCTCTGAGAAATTTTGAAAATTTTTGGGAATTTTATTCCTCTTTTTTATTATTTTTTTAGGGTTCTACCACTCTTCTTACAGATTTGGATCTATAGTAGAACACGCTTTTTGAGAATATTGGGTGTTTTGAACTCTACTGCTTAGTGAGATCATTCATTAAATGCGAATCCTTTTGTATTCAACCAATAGGTGCATGCCTCATCATTGATGATGCATCACCTTGATTTTGTGGGGCCCATTGTCCCCCTATTTTTTTGGACTGTAGTGATTTTAATATCTCATAGTGGAGTACCAATGCTAAGGCCCTTAGTTATACTTAATTACATTGTGACGATAACTAACTCTCTATGGGTTTTTCTTTTCAGGTACTATGGCTTCCGATTCCTTTTTCCCTTATGTTCGTTCGGAGAGTGCTTTTGCCGATGCGCCTACAAATCGGGAAGTCTGTGCGCTAATCTGGGACTACGACCCAGAGCAGAAGTCTTTTCATCTGTGGGGATCTTGGTACAGTTATATTATCCAGGGTCGGCAGAGCTTTACTTGTGTGCTGCCATCAGAACCGATCCCGTTGATTCATTATGCTGACCCTCCACAGGTCGTTTATGCAGTGGAAGAGGTCAATTGGACCTCAGAAGGTCGTCTCCAACCTTCCATTGCGTCGATACCAGTCCAACCGCCGATGGCCCTAGACAATCTGGGGCATCGCATATATCAAGAAGAAGCGCGTCCTTGGGGTCAGGTTTATACGATAGGAGTGACCCCCAACATCCGGCTGGTTATCTGTAGTGGGCCTATTGTATTTTGTCGGCCAAGAAGTCGTTGTTACTGAAGACCGGGTTATACCCAACGATCTACACATCTCTTTTTTATTACCACACTCCTCATGTGTGGTGGGTTAAATCCTTCCTATAGCAGTGGAATATTCCGACCCACATATTTCTTTAATCGGATTAGGAGGTATCAATTTCGCTGATGGAATTCGTGGAAATATCCGGGATACCCGTCAGAGGATACCACTATGAGGAGATACTTCCTCCTGATGAGTATGTCTTCGCTACTGAATCGGTGGTTATGGGTCTTACCCCAGAAAATGATGTTCAACACAAGTTTCCGAGCTTGATTAAAGTGTTGAACATATTTGAGAGCTTGTTCTTGGAGTCCGGGGGGCATGGAGTTAGCTTTACGGACTTTGTTTCCCGTTTCCTTCGTCCAGAGTCTTTATCGAAGAAAGCTGCAAAGTTTGCCAATCTCGATGATCCGTTCGGATTCGTCTTGGACAAACTGCCAACCGCGGAGGTGGATTTAAAGCAATTCTTTATTCTGGATACCCTAATCGTCCCTTTTGCAGAGATTGTCGCTCCGGACAATGATGAGGAGACGTTCTTTATGAGGTTCATTGGATTATGGCTGAGATGGTTTGCTCTTCTAATACACCCTCGCTATATGAGACAGTCTGTCTTTTATCCGGTTCATCGCATTGCGGCGGGGACACGTATAGCTATTGTGTTTGCAGGATTAGCGCATTTGTATCATTTTTTGAGTATGGCGGGCGTGACCGCTCAGCCGGGATTGAAGCCTGTAAATCATCCATTGCACTACTTCACCTCGTGGATCGAGATGCACGTGTTGGGTGCATTTGGCGTGCATAAACGGCCTAGATTTTATGAAGGATACAACTTCCCTCAGATCATGCAATTAGTCGATGCTTCTTCTCCAGACCCAACACAGCGAGAGGCTCGGCGATTGCTTCTTCGCCCGCGGATGTTTGGGGACAGCATGACCTTCGTCGACAGGGTCCTGACCATTGGTAAGGAACCCTTCAAAGTAATCCAGCCGCTCTACGATGTCTTCAAGGATGGAGCTTCTTCTTTGAGGGCCCGGGAGATTATTCATTTGTATTCTATCAGGCCGGGTTTCCTTGTATTCAGACAGAATGCCTCGGTGTTGTTTATGAGATATAACCCGCATTGTTTTACCCGGCAATCTGGTTGCAACCAAGGCGTTCCCTTTGAAGCGTTTCTTATTGATCCGGTTGCTATAAAAGAGAGCGTTCGCAATGCGGCGCATCATTTTATGCAGCTAAATACGGGGTCTCATTCCTAATCAGTGAGCCGAGCCATATCCCAAAGGCATCGAATGCTTTCATTGCTTGGTATCAGCATGCAACAGGTGTCGTCATCAAGGAGGAAAAGCGGATGCTTCTTGACCATAAGTATTCTGTCTCGATCAGTAATTTCGCGGTCTCGCTGAAGCGACGGTCAATTATCCGTCCTTTTTTAAGAGAGAGCTTTGCGGCTGTAGTTCCGTGAGCCTTTCCGACTAAGACACGACTGGATGTAAGTGCTCCTGTGACTGTGATGGCTACGGCGTACCCTGATTCGGGTATTGGCTCGGAGATTGGGACTCGCCGTCCCAAGAAGCCCGTTAAGCGAAAACTTTTGTCGTCAGGTGTCGTTGCCAGTTCGAAGAAGAAGAAGAAATCTTTATTCTCGGCTGATGTTGTATTTTGTCAGGAGCCTTATCCTCCTTCTAGCGAAGGCTTTTCCGAATAAGACACCAACGACGGTCTGTTCGAAGCCTCTATCGATGAGAATGTCGTTGATTTTCAAGCCGCTATTGAGGCTTCTGCGAGATTAGCCCGCGAGCAAGAAGCACTTGCTTCTCTTGCGGCATCCGCTATATCCCGTTTACATTCCTCTGTATATTTTTTTTTGAATTTATTATGCTTTATTAACGCTCTTTTCTTTAATAGGAATCTCCACCGAAAATGCTCTTTTGGGGTCCCTCAAGACGTTTGAGGAAGAGGAGAGGCTTCGCGCTTCTATGGGTCTCGGTATGATTAGTTTTGCGACTCTTTTGAATATACATTCTTATCTCATTTCGTTCACACCCAAACTCTCTTCTCCTTTTTATTACAGGAACCACCGCAACTTGTGTTGTTCCGAGTGCAATGCCATCCTTAGGTGGTGGTGCGGAGGAGCCTTCAGAGCTACCAGCTACAGTCGAGGTCGCCCCAGGGCTGCCACGAGAAGCGTCACTAAAGCAGCCGATGACGGATGTTGCAGCAGATCTGGAGGCCGAGCCTGATTTAGAAAACGACGTTCCTCTGTCGGAGGTTCTTAGGAGATCTCTTCATACAGATAAAGCTGAGAGGAATCATAGAAAGCTCTCAGCAAGGGAGCGTCAGGCTAATTTGGCCACAGGCTCTGGTTCGAGTGATGCACGACACCCTGACGTTCCCATGGAGGACACTCCTTCTAGCTTGCCCACCGCTCATAGGCAGATTGCACGTGCGGCTTGCGAAGAGGCTGAGGGGTTACTTCAAGGTAAAACAGTGCACGATTCCTTATTGAAACCTAGTAGGACTTATTTAGTTTTCCAGGTTTCTTTCCACAGCAATTTTTCTTGAATTATAACACATTTCTCCATGAATGATGCGGCAGGGCCGAGTTTAGGTATAAATGTGGCGAGTGAAGTGCCGGCGTCTGACGAGTTTGGGGCGTCAGGCCTTCATGTCGAATCAGGGACTATTTCAACTGCTGCCTCCTCCCACTTTGGATCCCCGGCATCGGCGGGTGATGCGAGCATGACGTTAGCCCTTATTAATTCGGGGGACCAAGGTGTCGACGTTGAATCCATCTTCTCGATGATGGTGGAAATCGAGGAAGCCGTCATGGTTAGTGGCGCTCCAGACACCGCTATGGTTCCTGCCCCGTCAGGTATTCCTCGTGTTATTTCTTTTGGCTTCTCAATCCTGCTGGACATATTCGCTGATATCTCCTTTATTCTGAATATAGGTGTGGTAAACCCCAGCGCTGTGCAGATTGAAGAATCACCGTCAGCCGTTGCCATGACTGCCGCTCCTCCTCCTATCTTTTTTGTACCCCCCGAGTTCTCTCGGTTTAATGACGGAAGGTAAAGTTTTTTTATTTCCTTGTTTCAGTGTAGATATTATTTCTTGGATGAATTTATTTACCATATATTGTTGCAATCTCGTAGGAGTGCTTTTTGACCGCTTATACCAAATGTTAAGCTCGCATTTCGCCTTCCAATCGGAATTCGTTCCTCCTTCGTGCGTTGGTTAGTATATTCTTCATATTTTATTTCATCTTTCTACGAGTAATCTTTCTATTGCTAAGTTTTTTCTCGTATTTACCACAGTCTTACGGCTCGAGGGAGAGAACGAAGGAATAGCCGAGCCTTCTATGTTCCTTAATTTGCCACTTTTGACTACTGGTATGTTAAATCTCATTCATCATCATCCTTTTTTATTTGTGCGTGCTTTATTCTGCAGCAGCTACACCGGATTTGGCTCCTCTTGAGTCTCGCATTTCTATGCCCACGGGGCCCTTCGCTAAGCGTCAGTCTTCCAGGGGTGCGAAAAATAGCAGGCAGATGCTAAGTGAATTTATTGAAGACCTCAATGTTGAAGCTCTCACTTCTGCTGCGGACTTTACGGACGAGGTCAACCCTATGCCGACGACGCTTGTGACTTTCCACAATGAAGATTTCGTCGGCATTTGGGTTGACTACTGTAAGAGAATTGAAGCTTGTCAACATAAGATTGAGCACAAGCGTTTTGCACCTAAGGCATTATCCTCGAAAGCTCAACTGATCGCATGGATCGAGCAAAGTTCCACTTCCATTCAATACTTCGAGCAGAAGTTGGTCTTGAAGCAAAAGGAACATGAGACGGCTTCTGGCGAATCCAGCCAATTGCGTGCCCAGGTCGAAGCGAATGCCGCGTAGCTGCAAATTATTTTTGAAAATCTTCAACAATGCATTTCTAAAGGAATGATGTTGAGGCAGAACCTTGACTCTACTGAGTGGGGAATGCGAGATTGCGAAGTTGCTAAGCAGGAAATTGCTGAGAAGCTTTCATCATGCTTGCAACAACGGGCTCAAATCGAAGCGATGCTGGTTGCAATAGTGGCGTGTGAGGAGGAGCTGTGGCAAGAGAGCGAACGAGTTGCTATTTTATTGAAAGCCCCGCTTTCTTAAAGGCTAGAATTGTATCCCCCTCCTTTTTTTTATATAAATTGTATCTTTCAAACATTTTGATTCATGAATAAAATATTCATTTTTTTGCATGCGATCCTCTATGTTTGATGTCATAATTTAGCGCTAATTAGTTTATTCACTCATTTCGGAGTCTCTAGTTTATGTACTCATTTCGGAGTTTGTAGTTTATTCACTCGTTTCGGAGTCTCTAGTTTATGACACATCTCGGAGTTTGTAGTTTATTCACTCGTTTCGGAGTCTCTAGTTTATGTACTCATCTTAGAGTTTGTAGTTTATTCACTCATTTCAGAGTCTCTTTAGTTTACCTCCCTTGGGTTTACATGAAAACTTGTCCTAATGTTTTATGTAGATAACCCCCATTCTTTTTACGACAGAGGTCCGTTAGGTTTGCGGTACTAGGGTTTTAGTCCGTGGTACCGTCGCGTTGGCTAATGTATTCCTCGATATGCAGTCTTTAAACCGTTGTGCGAGTAGCTCCGTGACTGTCGTATCTCTGATCCCTTCGGGGGCTGGACAAGATGTCGTCAAGTAATCTCCTTAGGTCAGATTACCGTATGAAGAGAAAGCGTTAGGAATTTTCCATGACGCTTTTTTCACCAGAGGTTAGGCTCAATTTGGAGCCCCGATGAGCCATAACCGCATCCTTCTCGGGTGGGATGATCTCCAATGGTCTTTTATGCTTTAGATGAGTTGTCGTCAAGACCCAAAACTGGGAATATACCATCACTTCGTTTTTTGCTTTAACGATGTCGCGTCGATTCTTTGCTGAAATAGGGTAGACATCTGTAGGACCTCTATGCTGTGTGTATTGCAATTGAAATCCGGATCTAGGAATATGCCATTGCTCCAGTTTCGTTTGATAGATGCATCCTCATCCTATGGAATCAGGGGGAACGCCGGGATAGTCTCTAGGTTGTATATGTACCATCAAGACTTGGAGCCAGGATTTTGCCATTACTCCTTTTTCCTTCGACCCTTGGGTCTTTCTTTTTTTATGATGACGTTGCGTCTTCATCCTGCTGGAATCAGAAGCACGTTGAGTGGATCTCTAGGCTGTAATGTTGCCGTCGAGATCTGGCTCTCCCTTTGATGGAGCCTGGTGGGAAAATATAGTTCCCTTTCTTTCATTTGTGCCCATGGATTATATACAAGGATCGGTGTGGACCTACCTGCAGGACAGAGAAAATTTTATTTTATTTTTTATTTCTGCGATTCTCTATCTTTTCAGCTTTTTATATCATGAAATTCGTGATTGCCCAATCATTTCGGCTTTTTTATCCGCGGTGCTCAATCATTTTGGCTATTTTTGTTTTTACTCGCTGCTTTTTATTGCGAGTTGCCCTATTATTTCGGCTATTTGTTTTGTGTTGGGGATTTGAAATCTAATTCCAATCTTGGCATCAGCATTACTACCCCTAGGATATTGCTAGGAGCGAATCATCATTTGCCGTGAGCGAACTTGAAATTTGATACCTATTTAGGCATCAGCTTCGCTACAACTGGAACATTGCCAGGAGCGAATTATCATTTGCCTTTATCGATTTGAACAAATGTAGCTTAGCAAGCATGGTTAAGATCCTGTCGACTAAGGCTTTTTTACTTTATGAGCCATAAAGGTCTCATAAAGGTATTTCTCCCTACAAGTCGAGAGGATCTCGTTGGTGTATTTTCTCTTTAGGAGTCGTGAGGATTCATAAGTGTATTTTCTCTTGTAAGTCGTAAGGATCTTACAAGAGTGTTTTCTCTTTGTAAGTCGAGAGGACTTACAAGTGTCACTCACCATATGAGGACATTTCTCGTCATTCATGAAACCTGGTGGAGAATATATTTATTTATGCCTGTGGATTGTATACAAGGGTCAATATAGGACCGCCTGTAGTGCATCATTAAGGGAATATGAGGGCTTAAGAACAGGTTTAGATCCCTGTAGCTAAAGGCTTTTGAATCCTACGATCCGTGAGGGTCTCAAAGAGGGAATTCTCCTTACGAGTCGTGAGGATCTCGTAAGTGTATTTTCTTCTTAGAAACCGTGTGGATTTCTAGGTGTGATGCTCCTTTGTGAGTCTAAAGGATCTCACGCAGGTATTTTCTCCTCACAAGGTCGAGAGGGCCTTACAAGCGCGCCCGAATTTTTTATTTTACGAGTTTGTGCCCTTTTCGGGTTTTCAGAAACTCGCCGGCAGTCTTGCTGTTTTTACTCACGGCGTCCTTTCGGGTTTTAATCCGTGCCCATTTTACTGGTGGACATATCATTTTTCTTATGAGATGAAACTCCTGAGAATGGATTCATCATGGATGACCCTTCTGTTTGCCGGTAGGACTTGGGGGTGGCTTCATTGCTGGAGTAGCTGTGCAGCCTGTGGGACTTGAGTTGCAATCTTTGCTGCTTTGGACTTTGATTTTCAATATAGATCTCAAGGGAATGCATTTCTGTATTTGGGGCGATGCGCTAGTTTAGGGACGTTCCGGTCCATTATCGCCATGTTTGAGGCGAATTTTTAGTTTAAGGACTTTTCGGTCCAATATTCCCATTTTGGGGATGAATGTTAGTTTAAGGACATCTCGGTCCATTGTTAGTTTAGGGACATCTCGATCCATTGCTAGTTTAAGGACATCTCGGTCCGCTATTAGTTTAGGGACATCTCGGTCCATTGTTAGTTTAGGGACATCTCGGTCTGTTGTCGCCATATTTGAGGCAAAGTTTTAGTTTAGGGACATCTCGGTCCGACATTAGTTTAAGGACGTTTCGGTCCATTGCTAGTTCAAGGACATCTCGTTCCGTTGTTAGTTTAGGGGCTTCTCGGTCCGTTGTTAGTTTAGGGACATCTCGGTTCGTTTTTGCAATATTTGAGGTGAAGTATTAGTTTAGGGACATCTCGGTCCGTTGTCATCGTTTTTTAGGCGACGAAGCTTTTTTGGATACTACTCTCGGAGTTCTGACTCAAGGAGATAGCGAGCGGACACAAGCATCGTCATCTATCATTGGCCTAAGTCATGACTCTTCAAGCGTAGTATTTTTTGAGAAATCGGCCGTTTATTGGCCGGAAGGGTCTTTTGCCATGCATATCCATGAGCAGTTAGGCTCCACCTTGGTAGAATTTGTCTATATTGTTTGAGCCTTCATAGTTCGGCTCGAACATCCCCCATTTTTCACGATTAGGGATTATTGGTCTTTTGATGACTAGCACGAGTTCACCCTGGTGGAATGTTCTTAGCCGGGTCAGTTTTTCGGATAACCGTGTCATCCTTGCCTTATAAGCCTCCATACTTTGCTGTGCTATAAGACGAGTTTCATCGAGGGCATCGAGCTACTCAAGACTAAAATGAGCGTTTTCTTCATCTGTCAACTCGTATCGGACTGCTACTCGTAGAGAAGGGAGTTCTACCTCCAGTGGGAGCACTGCTTCCGCACCAAATACCAACGCATATGTTGTTGTATTTGTGACTGTTTTGAACGTTATTCTGTATGCCCAGAGAGCTTCGTGCTGCCTTTCGTGCCAGTCTTTTTTGTTTCTGGAAACCATTTTCTTAACAATCTTTATCAAGGTCTTGTTGAAAGCTTCAGCTAGACCGTTGGCCCGAGGATTATAGACTGAAGAGTACCTCCAATCTATTTTATGCTGTTGTGCGAAGTGGCTGATTTTATGACTTCTATAAGCATGCCCATTATCCAAGATTATCCGTCGCGGAATGCCGAACCGGTGGATGACATGGGTTTTGAAGAAATGGAGGATATTCTCTATCTTGACCTCCCTAAGTGGTACTGCTTCTACCCACTTGGAGAAGTAGTTGGTCGTTGTCAATATGAACCGATCTCCTTTGGATAATGCCAGTTCAATGGGGCCAATTATATCGGTTCCCCACATTTCGAACGGCCAGCTAGACGCTGTTGGGTGTAGCGGATTTGGATGTTGGTGGATGAAGTCCCCGTGAATTTGGCACGAGTGACACTGCTTAGCATATTTGAGACAGTCCTGAATCATTGTGGGCCAATAGTAACCCATTCTTTTTTTCTTTAGCTTCATCTTTGGCCCGGCTTGATGAGAACCGCAGTTCTGTCGTGAGTTTCTTGGACGACTCACTTTGCTTCTTCTGGTCCCAGGCATCTTAGCCACAGAGAGTCGAACGATCTCTTATATAGGGTATCATTGATGAAGGTGAAAGACAGAGATCGTTTCATGAGCTGATGTCTATATGACGCATTTTCGGGCGTTCGTTGGGATTTGAAGTAGTCTATGAAGACTTCCCTCCAATCCTTAACCTTTTCTTCACCCTCTATTTGAAGGGATACTTGTTCGGTCGTTTTTTTCTTTCGGATGGCTCTATTAAGTCTTCCAAAGATATATCTGTTGGTGCGAGAACCCTGCGGCTTTGCACAATGATCCTTACGTCATCGAGGTCTTCATCGGCCAGTTCCTTAGCCAATTTGGCCATTGCATCTGCCTTGCTGTTTTCTGCACGCGATATACTCTCCAGGATATAGGAGGGAATTTTTATCAGCAGTTGCTGCACTCTTTCGCCATACTTTATCAGCTCTGGCTTGCAAGTCTGATAGTCGTTATTTACCTGACTAACGATCAGCTGGGAATCTCCATATATGAGGAGGTCTTTGATTCCCATGTCGATAGCAATCTCTAGACCTGCTATCAAAGCTTCATTTTCAGCTTCGTTATTATTCTTTGGCTCTATTAATGAGAGGCCATAATGCAATATCCCTCCTTGCGGATTCACGAAGATAAGGACCACCCCAGCTTTGATTATGGGGGTGTTTTGCTTTCGCCGCTTTATGGAAGATGCTCAATCGATGTAGAGTTCCAATTGGGAATCATTTTCTTCTTCAATTGTATCAAACGCATGTTCGTCTGGCAACTCGCAATTTAAGGTGGAGTCAATTGGTATCGGATGCTCCGCAAGAAAGTCGGCAATGGCCTGCTCTTTCTCTGCTTTGAGGGGACGATACGTTATCGAGAACTCCATTAAGAGGAATGCCCATTTGGCAAGCCTTCCTGTTAGTATGGCCCTCGACATTAGATATTTGAGAGGATCCACCTTTGATATGAGATGGACCTTATGTGCCAAGGCATAATGTCTGAGCTTCATTATTACGAAGATCAGTGCCAGGTAATGCTTTTCGATGGGGGAGTAGTTGTTTTCTGCCCCGGGGAGAACTTGACTCAAATAGTACAGAGCTCTCTCTTTTCCATGATCGTTCTCTTGTGCCCATAGTGCGCATAGAGAACCCTCAAGGGCCATTTTGTATAGGATAAGGGGTTTTCCTTTAACCAGAGTGGTCAATACTGGCGGATTTTGCAGGTATTGCTTGATTTCGTCCAGTGCGTTTTGGCATTTTTTATCCCAGACGAACGAGGTCCCCTTTTTCATCAAATGACTGTAAGGACGACATTTTCCGGAGATGTTAGCTATGAACCGCCGGATATATGCGAGCTTTCATTGAAGATGTTAGTGATATATGCCCTAGAGGCCGTTATTGTATCATACTGGATTGTATATTACTTAATGGGAGCTTGAGATATACACGGATATAGTAACAGTCTTGCTCAAAATGGTAGTATACTACCTGGTTTGTTTCTACCTCAATATATGCATGTGTTTCTTTTAGCATATCGCTTATACATATTGGTAGAGCCCTTAAGATGTTTGCCTGATTACCAGCGTTGTGATGGCAGTCACACTAGTGGGGGCTGGGTAGTCTATAAGCACATCCTATACAGGTCCATAGTCATAGGATTATCGAGATGGTGCATCGATACTCTGGAGTAGACTAGTGTATACGCTTCTCATCCCAGCAGGGGAGATGGTCTGTCCCACAGCCATTAGTACGTCGTACTGGAGATAATATGCAGGTGCTCATTAGGTTATGAGTACACTGGAAAGGACTTTTCGGGAACTGTTGGTAGGTAGTATACCTATCGTCGGGTAGCAGTTCCCAGGTGACATGTGTACAGCTTAGTCCGTCGACTTGACACTGCTACTTCGCCTCGAGTGTGTTCCCACTGTACTTTGATTACTACCCTACCACGGCTCAAAGGACTCGTGCAAACTGGTAGTAGTTGGGTGCAGTCCTGAAGCACTTGGAGGCAGTGGTAGTTAGATAAGATTCGTCTCTCCCGGTATTGGGGGTTGATATCATGCTGTGTTCGGAGAGCCATTACACAAAGTCCCTGGCCAGGGAAAGCGAGATTTACTGGTAGGTATTCTAGTAGTTTCTAAGGGTGTTTTGGGCTACACTACGACACGACTTACACCGCTATTAAGGGTCTGACGTTTACCGCCCCCTAGACCCGATATGCGATACTCTTAGACGAACAGACCGGACTGTACAGAGATTGTCACATTCTGGCTCAGTAGGAGTTCGGATGGGTTTTCCTCATCGTCCTTCTTATCGACATCTACCTGGGGGCCGTACGTGCAGCTAGTACCACTTGCGGCCTATGGTTAAACCCACTGCCAGCGTAGTGTCGGGTCTTTAGAGTCCCACATAGAGAGTTTCCCTGCACTGGGCAAAAGGTGTAGAGGCCGTATGGTTTTACGTCAAGGCTTCGATCACGTACGTGTACTTGTGCGCGTATGATGTTCTAGCGGATAATACTAGTGGGCTTTGGTTTAAGCCGGATCCTAGTATTATTTTGATGGATCAGTTTCATCTCTTTGTGTTCGTGTTTCTCAGAACACGAATGCGGGTATGTATATACGGATGAGAGGAGCACAGAAGGAGACACCTCATTAGGGTTTTGACAATTTATTTGATTAAAACAATTATGAGGTGTAGGAAAGTATTTGTTATTTTTGTAAATGATAAATGTGGCATGGCTACTTGGATTGACTACTTGATTTAGTTTGACCATTTGACTTGGTTTGACTCTTTGACTAGATATTTTGTGGCACTAGATATTTTTGGGTGTGATATTTTCTTGACATGAGAGTAGTCAAGTCAAGGTAGCCATCATATTTTCTATGAGATTATCATTTATCAAAAAGACTTTCTCTTTCCTCTAGTGAGCTCTCAAGCTTGCTTTTTTCTTCTTCCTTGCTACAAACCCTAAAAGCTCTCATGTGTTGAGAATCCTAGGGTTTCAAGAGACAAATAAATCCATCTTCATATTCTACATCACCCAGGACATCAAGTTTAGCAAGCTTGTTGCCCTAGTTACCTCGGTTTTGAGGTGGAGCTCGGACTTTAGACTCTCGGGTGGATCGTCTTCGAATCGAGGAGGCCGTGGAGGTTACTACGATCCGGATCGATCCTTGGAGCCTACATAAACGAGGAGGACAAAGATGAAGAAGGACAAGTATCGTGAGGTATAACTTCGTATCCGAGTAGTTAAACCTTAAGTAGTTTGCTAGCCAGGGTTTATGAATGATCCTTGGTTCTTGTCGGTGTTGTGAAGCTCGAAAAAATTATTTTTTGCAAATTTCGCCTCCCCGCGAATATGTGGGGTGCGCAACATTGACTTACAGTGGTATCAGAGCATCTCATAAACCTTAGATAGCTTGTAACGACGTTAGAATTCCGCCGTTTTTGTCGCGGAAAAACTGTTGACAAAATCAGTTTTTAAAAGTGAGGTTTTGAGTTGTTTGCACACCCCGTGGGCTCATGGTTTGAACCGAGAAGCCGCGTAATGAAGTGTACGCACCCCGAGGACACCTCGTGGGTGTCCAATAGCCTGGAACACCCCCTAAAACCACCAATTGGTAGCTGCTGACCCGAGAGCACCAGAAACAGGTGCCCTCGGGTCTGTCCTCCTTTAGGGGCCACCGCATGGTGGCCCCCAGGGGTGTACACCCCCCTGAGGCCCCCCATTCAACAGTATTCATGTTTCTTCTCCTCCACAAAGATTCGAGCAGGTTTTGAGTTCGTTTTGACTCCCGGATTGGCTCAAAACTTTCAGTTTTGGAATTTTAGCTCACTAGATTTTCAAGTCTTGGAAAAATGGTTATGTTTGCTAATTGCGTGCGGAATTCTAATGTCGTAGTTACTTTACAAGATCTGTGTTGTATATATGTGTTTGGAAACGTCGACTAATTGCTATACGTCGATTAGTCGGGGTTGCACATATCTGTAATGTTGTTGTGATGGTTTGTGTATATGAACTTGTTGGATCGTCGTGGATGAATAGCCGGGGATGTGAGATGAGGGTTTTCATTCTTTCATTCGATGTAAAATTTGTAAAGTGATGTAATATTATTTTGCGGGGTACATCCGAGTTGAGGTTGTAGCCACCGTTGTATTATTTCTTTTGCTGTTTTTTGCTCCTAGGATAGACCCAAGGTGGGGTGCACAAACTACCGGGTATTTTGAAGTGCCGAGTGGCCTAATCACTTTGTTGAGGGAGGTTGCTTCACTTCGGGTATACGGCGGGTAGTTTGCCACACCCGTAGGGGTCTAGGGTGGGGTTTGGCTATTCATCAGGACCGTGGAATCCGTCTTTCGTTACAGGCTCAAACGAAACACGGAATTCCTAGTATATCCAATGTGTTCATCTGTGATCTGGAATGCCTATCATTGCGTCTGACGAATGGATATTATTATATATGTATTATATAATAGACATTGCTTATGTTTTGCATGCGCGCTAGTCCAGCCCCCGCTCTGTCGTTAGTTAAGTAACCTAACGGGTGATGACGGGGCCCCGTGGCCAATGCGGATGGCATAAGCGTACGTTGTATTTTCGTTGTTTTCTGCAATGGTAGGTTAATTGATAGGACTGCATTATAATAATGCAAAGCAAACAAACCAAAGCTGAATCGTTTGAACAAATTTTAGAAACCACTCGGTTATTTTAAAACAATAGACTTTTAAATGCGGAGCTTAAACAACTCCTTTTAAAAGCTATCAAGTTCCTTCGATTATATCAAGTTCACTACGTTTACGGTTTCTCTAAAACCATTCGTAGCCCTCCATCGTTTCATATGAATATTCAATAGTATTCAAGCTATGTTTGTTGGCCTTAATCAAGGTATAGTGATTGGTAGCTGCTGGGTATTCATATGTTGCATAAATAGATGCGTTGGTTTGGGACAGTCGTACTACTTTGTTGGCCTTAGTCAAGGGTATGTACGGGTGGGTTCAAATTAACCTGGACAATGATGGGTAGAACTTGACATGTGACTTATGATTTATTGGCCTTAGTCAAGGTCATAAGAACATGGGGAAAAAATCCACATCGGGAGTTTCTAAAGAAACTGAAACTTGCTAGTGCTGCATACCATTTGGAGTTTGATAATATTGGTAGGATTCCTTCAGCATTATCACACAATGATATTTGGATCCCGATCCTATTGTGAGTATCCGCTACTCCTCGGGAGATTTTTCACTTAACGATCAATGCTATAAACCAAGTAGGTGTCTAGAACAGTGTTAACGGGGCTACGCCTTCAGGGAAAAGAGGTTATTTAATTAAGGAACTTCGTGAAAGCGTCGTAAAAACTCCCTTGAAGTACCGACACTAGTTTGGCCGAACGGTTAAGCAAGTATTGTACGGTGAGATCAATCCTGAATAATTCTTCTTTTATGGGTTGAGGAAGGATTTGAGAAACCGTAGGAGCCATCCTGTTTAGAAAAATTAAAAACCAATCTAAACTTGCAAGAGCATCATGCTGAGTGTATTCTTCTCTTTCCTAAAATTGCAGCGACCAGGTGACCAGATTAGGTTAAAGATAGATAATAAAATGAATGGGTTATACTATATTGACTGGCAAAGGTTTGTCCAGATGTCCATTACCTATGACAAGCTGGACCACCTCATTACTACTCATACTCCCCCCCGCCATCCCAGGTCCAGTTTCCACCGTCGTGGATAAGTATATCCGTAAGACAAGGGAAAAGAACAGTGCGAATGCCAAGTGCTTCGTGTTGGCCTTAGTTGATGGTGTAAACCAGAGGCAGCACGAGAAGATGGACTTAATTTCCATCTTACTCCATAACAATGTTTTATATGGAGAGCAATCTCGTATCACAATATATGAGACCTCGAAAGAATTGCTTCAACCAAGGTTGGCTATCGGGTCATCTGTAGGGGACCACGTCCTTACAATGACTAGCTATATTGAAAAGCTCACGGACCTGGAGACCACGTTGGAGAACGAGTCAAGTACTGACTTGATTCTATAGTCCCTACCTCCTACTTACGCCCAGGGGAAGAAAGTTATACTTCAAAATGAAGGCACCTTGTAGGAAACCAGGGTGACACCCACTCAGCTTATTGGGGACTCTTCCTCTTCTGCATCCAAGGCGAAAGCAAAGGGTGACAAGAAGAAGACCTCCAAAAAGCCAATAAGCGGGGTCAGTAAGGTAGAAGAAAAAGGAAGGGCAGAAGTATTGGGGTTAACAGTAGGGAAGGAGGGATGTTACTATTGTTACGGGAAAGGGCATTGGCAGAAGGGATGTAGGGCTTGGAAAGCCATAATCCAACATATGAAGCATGTTGTGGCTTCGACTTCGGGTGTGTTATGTGATTGAAAATAGTCTGTCAATTAACTATACTTCCTGGGTAAAAGATACCGGATCAGGATCTCATATCTGTAATTTATTACAGGTTTTGAGAAACTGTAGAGTTATCAGGGAAGGTGATATGACTCACAGGGTTGCTAACGGAATGAGCGTGGACGCTGTATCCTGTTAGTGTATATGCCCTAGAGGCCATTACTGTATCATACTAGTATGTATATTACTTGATGGAAGCTTGGGATATTCACAGTTGTACAGACAATCTTGCTCAATATAGTAGTATGCTACTTGGTTTGTCTCTGCTTTAATGTGTAGATGTGTGTTTATTTATTATATCACCTATACGCATTAGTAGAGCCCTTAGGATCTTTGCTTGATTACCGGCGTTGTGATGGCGATCACACTCGTGGGGGCTGGGTAATCTACAAGCACATCCTTATACACGTCCCTAGTCGTGGGAGTATCGAGATAGGGCATCGATACTCCGGAGTAGACTAGCGTATGCGCTTCTCATCCCAGCACGAGAGACGGTCTGTCCCACAGCCGTCGGTACGTCGTACTTGAGATAGTATGCGCGTGCTCGTTGGGTTACGAGTACACTGGACAGGACTCGTCGGGAACTGATGGTTGGTATTATACCTATCGTCAGTTATCAGTTCCCAGGTGACATGAGTACAGCTTAGTCCGCTGACTTGACACTGTCACTTCGCCTCGAGTGTGTTCCCACTGTTCTTTGATTACTACCCTACCATGGCTCTACTGAGTCGTGCAAACAGGTAGTAGTTGGGAGCAGTCCCGAAGCACTTGGAGGCAGTGACGGTTAGACAGGATTCGTCTCTCCCGGTATTGGGGGTTGACATCGTGCTGTGTCTAGGAGAGCCATTACACAAGTAGTCCCTGGCCAGGGCAAGCGAGATATACTGGTAGGTTCCAGTGTTATCTCAGGGTGTTCTGGGCTTCACTCCGACACGACTTGTACCGCTATTAGGGGTCTGACGCTTGCCGCCCCCTAGGCCCGACATGCGATGTATCAGACGAACAGACCGGACTGTACGGAGAATGTCACATACAGACTCAGTAGGAGTTCAGATGGGTTTTACCTCGTCAGTCTTCTTATCGGCATCTACCTGGGGACCGTTACGCACAGCTAGTGCCGCTTGCGGTCTGTGGTTAAACCCACTGCCAGCGTAGTGTCGAGTCTTTAGAGTCCCACACAGAGGGTATTCGCCTCTGGGCAAAACAGAGTAGAGGTCGCATGGTTTTGCGACAGGGTTCGTTCTCATCCGCGCACTTGTGCACGTTTGGAGTCCGGACGGATATTGCCAGCGGGCTCTGGTTTGAGCCGGATACTGGTATATGTTTTGGGGTCACTTTTATCTCTCAGTATTCATGTTCATCGGAACAAGAATGCAGGTGTGTATGCATAGTTGTTTGAGGCGGAAGAAGAGGTTTTTCATTAGGGTTTCGGAATGGGTGCGCATGCACAGTTGACAGTCGTTTTTTTTCCAAACCCTAATGAATTTGTGAGATATCTATTAATAATAGTAATTAAATGGAATTATGTTATGGTTGGTTTTGTTGACTTGTTGACCATGGTTGATTTGTTGACCATGGTTGAATGTTTGACCATCATCATTATTTTGCAAGGATGCTCCTTGATTCTTGCCAACATTCATTTAATGAAGTGATGATAGTGGTCATTCCAAAACAACCATCAACTATTCTCATTTGAATTATTATTACTAATTAGATAATTCTTTTTCTTTTGATATGGTTGCAAAAGGAAAAAGATAGCTCATTCTATCATATTGATTCTCTCTCCTCACTTCATCTTCTTCCTCCTCTTGTTCAAGGAGAGCAAATCTCATGTGTTGAGAATCATCTCCTTGAAGATATAACACCCCAAAGCACACTCTACTCACTCTAAGGTAGAAGGTCTAGCAAGCCGAATACCTTAGTTCTCTCAAGATCGAGAAAGGAGCCCAAGGATGAAGCCCTCAGGTTGATCTATCTTCGGCAAAGAGGAGACGAGGAGGGGAAGCCATTCAAGCTACTACAAAGAGCAAGAAAGAAGAAGAACAACAAGAAGAGAAGGAGTTCAAGTTGAGGTATAACCACTTTGCCGAGTAGCTAACTCTTCTTTGCAAGGATGCTAGTTTAGTTTAGCAAAGATCCGGCTTTTACGGTCCATGTTACAAAGTTTAGAAAAAATTTTGTTTTACCGTTTCCGCAACCCCGAAAGTACCGGGAGAGGTAACGTGGACCTAACAGTGGTATCAGAGCCTAACTAAACTAAAACTAGCTTGGTAGCGAAGTGTATGGAAGTTCGAAACGGAAAAATCGCAAAACCGAAAAAAAACAAAACCCTAGTTTCTGTTAAATTTTTTTCTGGTCAAAACGAGATTTGTTATACACCTAAATTCGGCTCAGGGTTTTGTGTGAACACCCAAGAAAAACGATCCACTGATTCATTCAAACCACCGCGGTTCCGCGGCATGAGGTAGGAATTTGCCGCGGAACCGCCGCCGTTTGTTGTCCTCTCGTCATCGTTTTTCGTGCAGTGTGTCTCTGTGTTAGTTTTGGGATTTTTAAGATATATTATATGTGCCGAGATTTTCCAGAACAGAAATTTACTTTTGGGGTCCTATAAATCCGTATTTTTTCGAACTTGAATATACTTTGACTATAAAGGTTATATCTGTGATGTTCTTATGTATTGAACGTCGGCTAATCGCTATATGTCGATTAGTCGGGGTTATACATCTCTGTGATCTGTGTTTGATATTGGAATGTGTATATGAACTCGTTGGATTGTCGCGGATGAATAGCCGGGGTGGATGTGAGATGAGAGTTTCTTTTTCTTTCATTCATGTAATAAATTTGTAAATTGATGTAATATTATTTGTTTGGCCGCACAACCGGGTCGGGGTTGTAGCCGTCATTGTATAATTCTTTTTACTGTTTTTGCTCCTAGGATAGACCCATGGAGGGGGTGCACAAACTACCAGGTAGCTCGAAGTGCCGAGTGGCCTACTTATGGCATTGAGGGAGGTTACTTCGCTTCGGGTACTTGGCGGGTAGTTTGCCGCACCCGTAGGGGTCTTGGGTGGGGTATTTGGCTATTCATCGCGACCGTGTAATCCGCTTTTCGTTGCAGGCTCGAACGAATCGCGGGTTCCTAGTATATCCAAAGTGTTCATCTGTGATCTGGATTGGTTATCATTGCAGTATATCTATATATAATAACTATTTAGGCGTTGCTTATGTTTTACAGCCGCGCTAGCCCAGCCCCCGCTCTGTCGTTAGTTAAGTAACCTAACGGGTGATGACGGGGCCCCGTGGCGAATGCGAATGACATAAGCGTACGTCATATTTTGGTTGTTTTCTGCAATGGTAGGATTTAATTGATGGGACGCATTAAAAGAACTAATGCAAGAAAATAAACCTAAAAGACGTTGTTGGAACAAGTTTTTCAAAAAGCTGTTATTGCCAGGACGTTCATTTTTGTTTTGCATAGCGGTATTCGGTTGTGAATGCCCAGCACCTCAGTCGACGAGGCAAGGGCCGAGATCCCTTCATCGGGAGTGACCCCTTGAACAAAAGTTTGCGTCAGGGTAATAACTTCACTATAGTCGATTATGCTTGCTTTGCATCGAGGTATTCAGTTTGGAATATCCTGCACCTCATTCGACGAGGAAAGAGCCGAGATCCCTTCACAGGGAGTGACTTCTTTAGCAAAAGTTTTCGCCACTATATTTTCAAAAAGGGTGCAATCATATTCCTTCAA
Source organism: Agapanthus africanus (assembly GCA_030015575.1). NCBI lineage: Eukaryota > Viridiplantae > Streptophyta > Magnoliopsida > Asparagales > Amaryllidaceae > Agapanthus > Agapanthus africanus. The sequence continues at coordinate 28,518,495 of JASDDO010000010.1, read as the reverse complement.
CGATATCAAGTTCATTACGTTAACGGGTTTTTCGCCAAAAACCCAGCCGTAGCCCTCCGTCATTTCGGATTAATATTATTCAATATTCGTGCTGCGTTTGTTGACCTAGTCACGGCGTAGTGAACGGTAGCTAAATAGTATTTTTCTGTGGATTGCAAATGTGATTGGTTAGGACAGTCGTGCGGCCTTGTTGACCTAGTCAAGGGCACGTACGGGTGGGTCTAATGCAATCAGGATTATGACGGGTAGAACTTGTCTAACAGTTTATGGCTTGTTGACCTAGTCAAGGTCATGAACCGTTAGGGGCAAAAACCACATCGGGAGTTTCAAAAGAACTGAAACTTGCAGATTTAGCATACCTTCTGGAGTGTGGTGACTAGAGTGGATTCCATCTAGGTTATCACACAATGACAGTTGGATCCCGATCCCACTGATGAGTTGGTTTACTCTCGGGAGATTATTTCACTTAACGATCAATGCTATAAACCTAGTAGGTGTCTAGAAAGGTGTTAGCGGGGTTACGCCCCCAGGAAAAGAGGTTCTTTAATTAAGGAACTTCGCGAAAGCGTTAGAAAACCTCCCTCGAAGTACCGACACTAGCCTGGCTGAAAGGTTAAGCAAGTATTGTGACGTGAATTAAAACCCGGCTAGTTCTTCTTTTAAAAAGGTTTTAAGAAGAATTTGAGGAAACAGTGGGAGACATCCTGGTTAGATAAATTAATAAACCAATCTAATCTTGCAAGAGCATACGCTGAGTGTTTCTTTTCTCTCTCTCCAGGAAGCAACCTTTTCACGCCCTAATCAAGATAATAAAATGTATCGCTTGACCGATCCGAATTCTTATTCGGGACTGGGGATAGTTGGTTCAGCTCTAACTTGTGACAACAGTCATGAGAATGGGAAAGGGGATTGTATGGATTTCCAGGATACCCAGTTGAAGAAGAAGCATGGTTTTGCATCTACTTCAGGTGTTCTTATAATTGAGAACTGTTTTACGGTCAGCCCTACCTCCTGGGTACTTGATACCGGATCAGGATCTCATATCTGTAATTTATTGCAGGGACTGAGAAAAAGTAGGAAAGTTGCACCGGGTGATATGTCGCTCAGAGTAGCGAACGGAGCACAAGTTAATGCGGCAGCCGTCGGTGAATATCACCTAGTATTGCCAAATGGCAAGACTATGATTTTGAACGATTGCTACTATGTACCCTCCATGGTTTGCAACATCATATCAGTTTCTTTACTCGATAAAGATGGATATAACTTTGTTCTTGAAAAGAATATCATGAACATTTACCTTCATAAGGTACTGGTTGCAGAGGGTATATTGTGTAATGGTATCTACGTTCTAAATCAGAATACAGTTCTCCATATACAAAACACACGCAAGAGGAAGAATTCAGATACGAATGAATCCTACTTGTGGCATTGTAGACTTGGTCATATCGGAGAGAAAAGACTGAGTAAGTTGCATAAAGATGGACTCTTGAATGCGTTCGAGTTTTCATCTTATGGAACTTGTCAGTCTTGTCTCAAAGGAAAAATGACCAAATCTCCGTTCACCGGACATGGAGAAAGAGCAACCGAGCTCTTGGGACTCGTACATAGTGATGTATGCGGTCCGATGTCTATACATGCAAGGGGTGGGTTCTCGTACTTCATCACATTCACTGACGATCTCTCTAGGTTCGGATATGTGTATCTGATGAAACACAAATCTGAAGCTTTTGAGAAATTCAAGGAATTCAGAAACGAAGTAGAGAACCAGACAGGAAAAAGTATCAAGATCCTCCGGTCTGACAGGGGAGGGGAGTACTTAAGCACGGAATTCCTAGATTACTTAAAAGAGAATGGTATTCTCTCTCAGCTTACTCCTCCTTATACACCACAGCACAACGGTGTTTCGGAGCGGAGGAATCGTACCCTACTAGATATGGTTCGCTCCATGATGAGTAATGCCGAGTTGCCTCTTTCATTTTGGGGACATGCGCTATTGACAGCAGCATACCTATTGAATGATGTTCCGTCTAAATCAGTGCCTAAGACTCCGTTCGAGATATGGAATGGAAAGAGGCCATATCTTAAAAGATCTAAGATATGGGGTTGTCCGGCTTATGTCAAAACGCATAAACCGGATAAACTAGAGGCACGGTCAGTTTTATGTAAGTTTGTGGGATATCCAAAGAATGGTTATGGATATCTATTCTACCACACCGAGGAACAGAAGGTGTTTGTTGCTCAGCATGCCGTTTTCTTAGAAACGGAGTTTCTTGCAAAAGAAATTAGTGGGAGCACGGTAGAATTGGAAGAAATTCAGCGACCACAAACTGAAACTGAAAATCTGACAGAACCTCAGGATTCAATAACCCCAGACGAACCTCAGCCACTCCGCAGATCTGGTAGGATTTCTCATCCGCCCGAGAGATACTACGGTTTTCTCATTGACGGGGATCGAGAGGATTGCATCTTGGAAGAAGATGACCCTACCAGTTTCAGGCAGGCCATTATCAGTAGGGACTCGGATAAGTGGCAGGAAGCAATGCAATCCGAAATGGAGTCCATGTATGCCAATAAAGTGTGGACCTTGGATATTGCTCCACCTGGGGTAAAACCCGTTGGATGCAAATGGATCTACAAAAGGAAACTTGGTGTAGATGGGCAGGTGGAAACCTATAAAGCTAGACTCGTTGCAAAAGGTTTTCGTCAAAGACCTGGTTTGGACTATGACGAGACTTTTTCTCCGGTGGCTATGCTCAAATCCATTCGGATCTTACTTGCCATTGCTGCCTTCCATGACTATGAAATCTGGCAGATGGATGTTAAGACGGCTTTCCTAAACGGTTGTTTGGAAGAGTGCGTTTACATGGATCAACCAGAAGGTTTCGTGGACAGTGGGAGCAGCGGAAAGGTGTGCAAGTTGCTTAAATCCATTTATGGATTAAAGCAGGCATCGCGGAGCTGGAACATCTGTTTTGATGAGGCAATCAAGGAATTTGATTTCATCAAGAACGAAGATGAACCCTGTGTATATAAGAAGATTGTAGGACGAACTGTCGTATTCCTAGTCTTGTACGTGGACGACATTCTTTTGATAGGAAATGACATTCCTATGCTACAATCGGTCAAGCTGTTTTTGTCACAAAGGTTCTCCATGAAGGACCTGGGTGATGCCTCGTACATTCTGGGGATCAAGATCTATAGAGATAGATCCAAGAGACTATTGGGACTTTCGCAGTCCAGGTACATAGAGACCGTACTAAAGAGATTTAGTATGGAGGGTTCCAAGCGCGGTAACATACCCGCATTGCACGGAATTACCCTCTCCAAGAAGATGTCTCCTAAGACTGACGAGGAGAGGGTTCGCATGAGCACTATACCCTACGCTTCGGCGGTAGGATCTATAATGTATGCGATGCTATGTACAAGACCAGATGTAGCTTACGCGTTGAGCGCGGTAAGCCGGTATCAGTCAGACCCAGGGAAGGATCACTGGACAGCAGTGAAGAACATTCTCAAGTACCTGAGAAGGACTAAGGAGATGTTCCTGGTTTACGGTAATGGAGACCTCAGGGTCGCGTCCTTTACCGATTCAAGCTTCCACAGTGACAAAGATGACAGCAAGTCCGTCTCGGGTTTTGTGTTTACCCTCAACGGAGGGGCGGTATGTTGGAGGAGTTCCAAGCAGGAAACCGTCGCAGACTCGACGATGGAGGCTGAATACATTGCTGCAAGCGATGCCGCAAAAGAGGCGGTCTGGATGAAGAAGTTCATTAGTGAACTTCAGGTAGTTCCGTCCATTGTTGACCCAATACCTTTGTATTGTGATAACAATGAGGCTATAGCTTTAGCGAAGGAACCAAGGTCCCATCAGAAATCCAGGCACATCTTAAGGCGGTATCACCTGATCAGGAAGATCATTGATCGACAGGAGATCGAGGTGCGGAGAGTGGACACAAAGGACAACATTGCGGACCCATTCACGAAGGCTTTACCCCAGACTCAGTTCGAGCGGCTGATCGAGATGATAGGTCTTCGATACGCCAGTACATGGCCTTAGTGCAAGTGGGAGATTGTTAGTGTATATGCCCTAGAGGCCATTACTGTATCATACTAGTATGTATATTACTTGATGGAAGCTTGGGATATTCACAGTTGTACAGACAATCTTGCTCAATATAGTAGTATGCTACTTGGTTTGTCTCTGCTTTAATGTGTAGATGTGTGTTTATTTATTATATCACCTATACGCATTAGTAGAGCCCTTACGATCTTTGCTTGATTACCGGCGTTGTGATGGCGATCACACTCGTGGGGGCTGGGTAATCTACAAGCACATCCTTATACACGTCCCTAGTCGTGGGAGTATCGAGATAGGGCATCGATACTCCGGAGTAGACTAGCGTATGCGCTTCTCATCCCAGCACGGGAGACGGTCTGTCCCACAGCCGTCGGTACGTCGTACTTGAGATAGTATGCGGGTGCTCGTTGGGTTACGAGTACACTGGACAGGACTCGTCGGGAACTGATGGTTGGTATTATACCTATCGTCAGTTATCAGTTCCCAGGTGACATGAGTACAGCTTAGTCCGCTGACTTGACACTGTCACTTCGCCTCGAGTGTGTTCCCACTGTTCTTTGATTACTACCCTACCACGGCTCTACTGAGTCGTGCAAACAGGTAGTAGTTGGGAGCAGTCCCGAAGCACTTGGAGGCAGTGACGGTTAGACAGGATTCGTCTCTCCCGGTATTGGGGGTTGACATCGTGCTGTGTCTAGGAGAGCCATTACACAAGTAGTCCCTGGCAAGGGCAAGCGAGATATACTGGTAGGTTCCATTGTTATCTCAGGGTGTTCTGGGCTTCACTCCGACACGACTTGTACCGCTATTAGGGGTCTGACGCTTGCCGCCCCCTAGGCCCGACATGCGATGTATCAGACGAACAGACCGGACTGTATGGAGAATGTCACATACAGACTCAGTAGGAGTTCAGATGGGTTTTACCTCGTCAGTCTTCTTATCGGCATCTACCTGGGGACCGTTACGCACAGCTAGTGCCGCTTGCGGTCTGTGGTTAAACCCACTGCCAGCGTAGTGTCGAGTCTTTAGAGTCCCACACAGAGGGTATTCGCCTCTGGGAAAAACAGAGTAGAGGTCGCATGGTTTTGCGACAGGGTTCGTTCTCATCCGCGCACTTGTGCACGTTTGGAGTCCGGACGGATATTGCCCGCGGGCTCTGGTTTGAGCCGGATACTGGTATATGTTTTGGGGTCACTTTTATCTCTCAGTATTCATGTTCATCGGAACAAGAATGCAGGTGTGTATGCACAGTTGTTTGAGGCGGAAGAAGAGGTTTTTCATTAGGGTTTCGGAACGGGTGCGCATGCACAGTTGACAGTCGTTTTTTTTCCAAACCCTAATGAATTTGTGAGATATCTATTAATAATAGTAATTAAATGGAATTATGTTATGGTTGGTTTTGTTGACTTGTTGACCATGGTTGACTTGTTGACCATGGTTGAATGTTTGACCATCATCATTATTTTGCAAGGATGCTCCTTGATTCTTGCCAACATTCATTTAATAAAGTGATGATAGTGGTCATTCCAAAACAACCATCAACTATTCTCATTTGAATTATTATTACTAATTAGATAATTCTTTTTCTTTTGATATGGTTGCAAAAGGAAAAAGATAGCTCATTCTATCATATTGATTCTCTCTCCTCACTTCATCTTCTTCCTCCTCTTATTCAAGGAGAGCAAATCTCATGTGTTGAGAATCATCTCCTTGAAGATATAACACCCCAAAGCACACTCTACTCACTCTAAGGTAGAAGGTCTAGAAAGCCGAATACCTTAGTTCTCTCAAGATCGAGAAAGGAGCCCAAGGATGAAGCCCTCAGGTTGATCTATCTTCGGCAAAGAGGAGACGAGGAGGGGAAGCCATTCAAGCTACTACAAAGAGCAAGAAAGAAGAAGAACAACAAGAAGAGAAGGAGTTCAAGTTGAGGTATAACCACTTTGCCGAGTAGCTAACTCTTCTTTGCAAGGATGCTAGTTTAGTTTAGCAAAGATCCGGCTTTTACGGTCCATGTTACAAAGTTTAGAAAAATTTTTGTTTTACCGTTTCCGCAACCCCGAAAGTACCGGGAGAGGTAACGTGGACCTAACATATCCATCAAGTATATCACCTAGAATTGACAAGTGGGCAGATATTGATTCTACGTAACTATTTGTGTGTACCAAGTCTAGTATGTAAGCAATGTGGTTCACATCCACCTAAATCAAAGGTTGATTAGGTAAGGTACACTAGAGGACAGTATGTATTGAATCAAGGTCAGGTTTTCAAATGTCCAGAACACACTTAAAAGAAAGTCTCCAGAATTAAATAAAACTTTCTTATGGTATTGTAGACAGGGTCACATCAATGAAACACGGTTGTCGAAGTTACATAGAGAGGGATATTTGGATCTGTTCGAATATCAGTCTTATGCAACTTGTTAATCTTGTCTTATAGGGAAGATGACAAAGGCTCCGTTCACTGGACACGGAGTAGGAGCAAGCGAGCTCTTGGGACTCATATACAACGACGTATGTAGTCCAATGTCTACAAATGCACGAAGTGGTTATTCCTATTTCATTACTTTTACGGATAATTTCTCTATGTTAGGACATGTCTTCTTGATGAAGCATAAATCCGAGACCCTTTGAAAAATTCCGAGAATATAAGAATGATATGGAAAAACAAACAGGCAAAAGTATCAAGACACTAAGATCTGATCGATGTGGTCAATACTTAAATTGCCGAGTTCATGGATTACCTAAAAGAGAATAAAATTATCGAGAACTCCATTAAGAGGAATGCCCATTTGGCAAGCCTTCCTGTTAGTATGGCCCTCGACATTAGATATTTGAGAGGATCCACCTTTGATATGAGATGGACCTTATGTGCCAAGGCATAATGTCTGAGCTTCATTATTACGAAGATCAGTGCCAGGTAATGCTTTTCGATGGGGGAGTAGTTGTTTTCTGCCCCGGGGAGAACTTGACTCAAATAGTACAGAGCTCTCTCTTTTCCATGATCGTTCTCTTGTGCCCATAGTGCGCATAGAGAACCCTCAAGGGCCATTTTGTATAGGATAAGGGGTTTTCCTTTAACCAGAGTGGTCAATACTGGCGGATTTTGCAGGTATTGCTTGATTTCGTCCAGTGCGTTTTGGCATTTTTTATCCCAGACGAACGAGGTCCCCTTTTTCATCAAATGACTGTAAGGACGACATTTTCCGGAGATGTTAGCTATGAACCGCCGGATATATGCGAGCTTTCATTGAAGATGTTAGTGATATATGCCCTAGAGGCCGTTATTGTATCATACTGGATTGTATATTACTTAATGGGAGCTTGAGATATACACGGATATAGTAACAGTCTTGCTCAAAATGGTAGTATACTACCTGGTTTGTTTCTACCTCAATATATGCATGTGTTTCTTTTAGCATATCGCTTATACATATTGGTAGAGCCCTTAAGATGTTTGCCTGATTACCAGCGTTGTGATGGCAGTCACACTAGTGGGGGCTGGGTAGTCTATAAGCACATCCTATACAGGTCCATAGTCATAGGATTATCGAGATGGTGCATCGATACTCTGGAGTAGACTAGTGTATACGCTTCTCATCCCAGCAGGGGAGATGGTCTGTCCCACAGCCATTAGTACGTCGTACTGGAGATAATATGCAGGTGCTCATTAGGTTATGAGTACACTGGAAAGGACTTTTCGGGAACTGTTGGTAGGTAGTATACCTATCGTCGGGTAGCAGTTCCCAGGTGACATGTGTACAGCTTAGTCCGTCGACTTGACACTGCTACTTCGCCTCGAGTGTGTTCCCACTGTACTTTGATTACTACCCTACCACGGCTCAAAGGACTCGTGCAAACTGGTAGTAGTTGGGTGCAGTCCTGAAGCACTTGGAGGCAGTGGTAGTTAGATAAGATTCGTCTCTCCCGGTATTGGGGGTTGATATCATGCTGTGTTCGGAGAGCCATTACACAAAGTCCCTGGCCAGGGAAAGCGAGATTTACTGGTAGGTATTCTAGTAGTTTCTAAGGGTGTTTTGGGCTACACTACGACACGACTTACACCGCTATTAAGGGTCTGACGTTTACCGCCCCCTAGACCCGATATGCGATACTCTTAGACGAACAGACCGGACTGTACAGAGATTGTCACATTCTGGCTCAGTAGGAGTTCGGATGGGTTTTCCTCATCGTCCTTCTTATCGACATCTACCTGGGGGCCGTACGTGCAGCTAGTACCATTTGCGGCCTATGGTTAAACCCACTGCCAGCGTAGTGTCGGGTCTTTAGAGTCCCACATAGAGAGTTTCCCTGCACTGGGCAAAAGGTGTAGAGGCCGTATGGTTTTACGTCAAGGCTTCGATCACGTACGTGTACTTGTGCGCGTATGATGTTCTAGCGGATAATACTAGTGGGCTTTGGTTTAAGCCGGATCCTAGTATTATTTTGATGGATCAGTTTCATCTCTTTGTGTTCGTGTTTCTCAGAACACGAATGCGGGTATGTATATACGGATGAGAGGAGCACAGAAGGAGACACCTCATTAGGGTTTTGACAATTTATTTGATTAAAACAATTATGAGGTGTAGGAAAGTATTTGTTATTTTTGTAAATGATAAATGTGGCATGGCTACTTGGATTGACTACTTGATTTAGTTTGACCATTTGACTTGGTTTGACTCTTTGACTAGATATTTTGTGGCACTAGATATTTTTGGGTGTGATATTTTCTTGACATGAGAGTAGTCAAGTCAAGGTAGCCATCATATTTTCTATGAGATTATCATTTATCAAAAAGACTTTCTCTTTCCTCTAGTGAGCTCTCAAGCTTGCTTTTTTCTTCTTCCTTGCTACAAACCCTAAAAGCTCTCATGTGTTGAGAATCCTAGGGTTTCAAGAGACAAATAAATCCATCTTCATATTCTACATCACCCAGGACATCAAGTTTAGCAAGCTTGTTGCCCTAGTTACCTCGGTTTTGAGGTGGAGCTCGGACTTTAGACTCTCGGGTGGATCGTCTTCGAATCGAGGAGGCCGTGGAGGTTACTACGATCCGGATCGATCCTTGGAGCCTACATAAACGAGGAGGACAAAGATGAAGAAGGACAAGTATCGTGAGGTATAACTTCGTATCCGAGTAGTTAAACCTTAAGTAGTTTGCTAGCCAGGGTTTATGAATGATCCTTGGTTCTTGTCGGTGTTGTGAAGCTCGAAAAAATTATTTTTTGCAAATTTCGCCTCCCCGCGAATATGTGGGGTGCGCAACATTGACTTACAGTGGTATCAGAGCATCTCATAAACCTTAGATAGCTTGTAACGACGTTAGAATTCCGCCGTTTTTGTCGCGGAAAAACTGTTGACAAAATCAGTTTTTAAAAGTGAGGTTTTGAGTTGTTTGCACACCCCGTGGGCTCATGGTTTGAACCGAGAAGCCGCGTAATGAAGTGTACGCACCCCGAGGACACCTCGTGGGGGTCCAATAGCCTGGAACACCCCCTAAAACCACCAATTGGTAGCTGCTGACCCGAGAGCACTAGAAACAGGTGCCCTCGGGTCTGTCCTCCTTTAGGGGCCACCGCATGGTGGCCCCCAGGGGTGTACACCCCCCTGAGGCCCCCCATTCAACAGTATTCATGTTTCTTCTCCTCCACAAAGATTCGAGCAGGTTTTGAGTTCGTTTTGACTCCCGGATTGGCTCAAAACTTTCAGTTTTGGAATTTTAGCTCACTAGATTTTCAAGTCTTGGAAAAATGGTTATGTTTGCTAATTGCGTGCGGAATTCTAATGTCGTAGTTACTTTACAAGATCTGTGTTGTATATATGTGTTTGGAAACGTCGACTAATTGCTATACGTCGATTAGTCGGGGTTGCACATATCTGTAATGTTGTTGTGATGGTTTGTGTATATGAACTTGTTGGATCGTCGTGGATGAATAGCCGGGGATGTGAGATGAGGGTTTTCATTCTTTCATTCGATGTAAAATTTGTAAAGTGATGTAATATTATTTTGCGGGGTACATCCGAGTTGAGGTTGTAGCCACCGTTGTATTATTTCTTTTGCTGTTTTTTGCTCCTAGGATAGACCCAAGGTGGGGTGCACAAACTACCGGGTATTTTGAAGTGCCGAGTGGCCTAATCACTTTGTTGAGGGAGGTTGCTTCACTTCGGGTATACGGCGGGTAGTTTGCCACACCCGTAGGGGTCTAGGGTGGGGTTTGGCTATTCATCAGGACCGTGGAATCCGTCTTTCGTTACAGGCTCAAACGAAACACGGAATTCCTAGTATATCCAATGTGTTCATCTGTGATCTGGAATGCCTATCATTGCGTCTGACGAATGGATATTATTATATATGTATTATATAATAGACATTGCTTATGTTTTGCATGCGCGCTAGTCCAGCCCCCGCTCTGTCGTTAGTTAAGTAACCTAACGGGTGATGACGGGGCCCCGTGGCCAATGCGGATGGCATAAGCGTACGTTGTATTTTCGTTGTTTTCTGCAATGGTAGGTTAATTGATAGGACTGCATTATAATAATGCAAAGCAAACAAACCAAAGCTGAATCGTTTGAACAAATTTTAGAAACCACTCGGTTATTTTAAAACAACAGACTTTTAAATGCGGAGCTTAAACAACTCCTTTTAAAAGCTATCAAGTTCCTTCGATTATATCAAGTTCACTACGTTTACGGTTTCTCTAAAACCATTCGTAGCCCTCCATCGTTTCATATGAATATTCAATAGTATTCAAGCTATGTTTGTTGGCCTTAATCAAGGTATAGTGATTGGTAGCTGCTGGGTATTCATATGTTGCATAAATAGATGCGTTGGTTTGGGACAGTCGTACTACTTTGTTGGCCTTAGTCAAGGGTATGTACGGGTGGGTTCAAATTAACCTGGACAATGATGGGTAGAACTTGACATGTGACTTATGATTTATTGGCCTTAGTCAAGGTCATAAGAACATGGGGAAAAAATCCACATCGGGAGTTTCTAAAGAAACTGAAACTTGCTAGTGCTGCATACCATTTGGAGTTTGATAATATTGGTAGGATTCCTTCAGCATTATCACACAATGATATTTGGATCCCGATCCTATTGTGAGTATCCGCTACTCCTCGGGAGATTTTTCACTTAACGATCAATGCTATAAACCAAGTAGGTGTCTAGAACAGTGTTAACGGGGCTACGCCTTCAGGGAAAAGAGGTTATTTAATTAAGGAACTTCGTGAAAGCATCGTAAAAACTCCCTTGAAGTACCGACACTAGTTTGGCCGAACGGTTAAGCAAGTATTGTACGGTGAGATCAATCCTGAATAATTCTTCTTTTATGGGTTGAGGAAGGATTTGAGAAACCGTAGGAGCCATCCTGTTTAGAAAAATTAAAAACCAATCTAAACTTGCAAGAGCATCATGCTGAGTGTATTCTTCTCTTTCCTAAAATTGCAGCGACCAGGTGACCAGATTAGGTTAAAGATAGATAATAAAATGAATGGGTTATACTATATTGACTGGCAAAGGTTTGTCCAGATGTCCATTACCTATGACAAGCTGGACCACCTCATTACTACTCATACTCCCCCCCGCCATCCCAGGTCCAGTTTCCACCGTCGTGGATAAGTATATCCGTAAGACAAGGGAAAAGAACAGTGCGAATGCCAAGTGCTTCGTGTTGGCCTTAGTTGATGGTGTAAACCAGAGGCAGCACGAGAAGATGGACTTAATTTCCATCTTACTCCATAACAATGTTTTATATGGAGAGCAATCTCGTATCACAATATATGAGACCTCGAAAGAATTGCTTCAACCAAGGTTGGCTATCGGGTCATCTGTAGGGGACCACGTCCTTACAATGACTAGCTATATTGAAAAGCTCACGGACCTGGAGACCACGTTGGAGAACGAGTCAAGTACTGACTTGATTCTATAGTCCCTACCTCCTACTTACGCCCAGGGGAAGAAAGTTATACTTCAAAATGAAGGCACCTTGTAGGAAACCAGGGTGACACCCACTCAGCTTATTGGGGACTCTTCCTCTTCTGCATCCAAGGCGAAAGCAAAGGGTGACAAGAAGAAGACCTCCAAAAAGCCAATAAGCGGGGTCAGTAAGGTAGAAGAAAAAGGAAGGGCAGAAGTATTGGGGTTAACAGTAGGGAAGGAGGGATGTTACTATTGTTACGGGAAAGGGCATTGGCAGAAGGGATGTAGGGCTTGGAAAGCCATAATCCAACATATGAAGCATGTTGTGGCTTCGACTTCGGGTGTGTTATGTGATTGAAAATAGTCTGTCAATTAACTATACTTCCTGGGTAAAAGATACCGGATCAGGATCTCATATCTGTAATTTATTACAGGTTTTGAGAAACTGTAGAGTTATCAGGGAAGGTGATATGACTCACAGGGTTGCTAACGGAATGAGCGTGGACGCTGTATCCTGTTAGTGTATATGCCCTAGAGGCCATTACTGTATCATACTAGTATGTATATTACTTGATGGAAGCTTGGGATATTCACAGTTGTACAGACAATCTTGCTCAATATAGTAGTATGCTACTTGGTTTGTCTCTGCTTTAATGTGTAGATGTGTGTTTATTTATTATATCACCTATACGCATTAGTAGAGCCCTTAGGATCTTTGCTTGATTACCGGCGTTGTGATGGCGATCACACTCGTGGGGGCTGGGTAATCTACAAGCACATCCTTATACACGTCCCTAGTCGTGGGAGTATCGAGATAGGGCATCGATACTCCGGAGTAGACTAGCGTATGCGCTTCTCATCCCAGCACGAGAGACGGTCTGTCCCACAGCCGTCGGTACGTCGTACTTGAGATAGTATGCGCGTGCTCGTTGGGTTACGAGTACACTGGACAGGACTCGTCGGGAACTGATGGTTGGTATTATACCTATCGTCAGTTATCAGTTCCCAGGTGACATGAGTACAGCTTAGTCCGCTGACTTGACACTGTCACTTCGCCTCGAGTGTGTTCCCACTGTTCTTTGATTACTACCCTACCATGGCTCTACTGAGTCGTGCAAACAGGTAGTAGTTGGGAGCAGTCCCGAAGCACTTGGAGGCAGTGACGGTTAGACAGGATTCGTCTCTCCCGGTATTGGGGGTTGACATCGTGCTGTGTCTAGGAGAGCCATTACACAAGTAGTCCCTGGCCAGGGCAAGCGAGATATACTGGTAGGTTCCAGTGTTATCTCAGGGTGTTCTGGGCTTCACTCCGACACGACTTGTACCGCTATTAGGGGTCTGACGCTTGCCGCCCCCTAGGCCCGACATGCGATGTATCAGACGAACAGACCGGACTGTACGGAGAATGTCACATACAGACTCAGTAGGAGTTCAGATGGGTTTTACCTCGTCAGTCTTCTTATCGGCATCTACCTGGGGACCGTTACGCACAGCTAGTGCCGCTTGCGGTCTGTGGTTAAACCCACTGCCAGCGTAGTGTCGAGTCTTTAGAGTCCCACACAGAGGGTATTCGCCTCTGGGCAAAACAGAGTAGAGGTCGCATGGTTTTGCGACAGGGTTCGTTCTCATCCGCGCACTTGTGCACGTTTGGAGTCCGGACGGATATTGCCAGCGGGCTCTGGTTTGAGCCGGATACTGGTATATGTTTTGGGGTCACTTTTATCTCTCAGTATTCATGTTCATCGGAACAAGAATGCAGGTGTGTATGCACAGTTGTTTGAGGCGGAAGAAGAGGTTTTTCATTAGGGTTTCGGAATGGGTGCGCATGCACAGTTGACAGTCGTTTTTTTTCCAAACCCTAATGAATTTGTGAGATATCTATTAATAATAGTAATTAAATGGAATTATGTTATGGTTGGTTTTGTTGACTTGTTGACCATGGTTGATTTGTTGACCATGGTTGAATGTTTGACCATCATCATTATTTTGCAAGGATGCTCCTTGATTCTTGCCAACATTCATTTAATGAAGTGATGATAGTGGTCATTCCAAAACAACCATCAACTATTCTCATTTGAATTATTATTACTAATTAGATAATTCTTTTTCTTTTGATATGGTTGCAAAAGGAAAAAGATAGCTCATTCTATCATATTGATTCTCTCTCCTCACTTCATCTTCTTCCTCCTCTTGTTCAAGGAGAGCAAATCTCATGTGTTGAGAATCATCTCCTTGAAGATATAACACCCCAAAGCACACTCTACTCACTCTAAGGTAGAAGGTCTAGCAAGCCGAATACCTTAGTTCTCTCAAGATCGAGAAAGGAGCCCAAGGATGAAGCCCTCAGGTTGATCTATCTTCGGCAAAGAGGAGACGAGGAGGGGAAGCCATTCAAGCTACTACAAAGAGCAAGAAAGAAGAAGAACAACAAGAAGAGAAGGAGTTCAAGTTGAGGTATAACCACTTTGCCGAGTAGCTAACTCTTCTTTGCAAGGATGCTAGTTTAGTTTAGCAAAGATCCGGCTTTTACGGTCCATGTTACAAAGTTTAGAAAAAATTTTGTTTTACCGTTTCCGCAACCCCGAAAGTACCGGGAGAGGTAACGTGGACCTAACAGTGGTATCAGAGCCTAACTAAACTAAAACTAGCTTGGTAGCGAAGTGTATGGAAGTTCGAAACGGAAAAATCGCAAAACCGAAAAAAAACAAAACCCTAGTTTCTGTTAAATTTTTTTCTGGTCAAAACGAGATTTGTTATACACCTAAATTCGGCTCAGGGTTTTGTGTGAACACCCAAGAAAAACGATCCACTGATTCATTCAAACCACCGCGGTTCCGCGGCATGAGGTAGGAATTTGCCGCGGAACCGCCGCCGTTTGTTGTCCTCTCGTCATCGTTTTTCGTGCAGTGTGTCTCTGTGTTAGTTTTGGGATTTTTAAGATATATTATATGTGCCGAGATTTTCCAGAACAGAAATTTACTTTTGGGGTCCTATAAATCCGTATTTTTTCGAACTTGAATATACTTTGACTATAAAGGTTATATCTGTGATGTTCTTATGTATTGAACGTCGGCTAATCGCTATATGTCGATTAGTCGGGGTTATACATCTCTGTGATCTGTGTTTGATATTGGAATGTGTATATGAACTCGTTGGATTGTCGCGGATGAATAGCCGGGGTGGATGTGAGATGAGAGTTTCTTTTTCTTTCATTCATGTAATAAATTTGTAAATTGATGTAATATTATTTGTTTGGCCGCACAACCGGGTCGGGGTTGTAGCCGTCATTGTATAATTCTTTTTACTGTTTTTGCTCCTAGGATAGACCCATGGAGGGGGTGCACAAACTACCAGGTAGCTCGAAGTGCCGAGTGGCCTACTTATGGCATTGAGGGAGGTTACTTCGCTTCGGGTACTTGGCGGGTAGTTTGCCGCACCCGTAGGGGTCTTGGGTGGGGTATTTGGCTATTCATCGCGACCGTGTAATCCGCTTTTCGTTGCAGGCTCGAACGAATCGCGGGTTCCTAGTATATCCAAAGTGTTCATCTGTGATCTGGATTGGTTATCATTGCAGTATATCTATATATAATAACTATTTAGGCGTTGCTTATGTTTTACAGCCGCGCTAGCCCAGCCCCCGCTCTGTCGTTAGTTAAGTAACCTAACGGGTGATGACGGGGCCCCGTGGCGAATGCGAATGACATAAGCGTACGTCATATTTTGGTTGTTTTCTGCAATGGTAGGATTTAATTGATGGGACGCATTAAAAGAACTAATGCAAGAAAATAAACCTAAAAGACGTTGTTGGAACAAGTTTTTCAAAAAGCTGTTATTGCCAGGACGTTCATTTTTGTTTTGCATAGCGGTATTCGGTTGTGAATGCCCAGCACCTCAGTCGACGAGGCAAGGGCCGAGATCCCTTCATCGGGAGTGACCCCTTGAACAAAAGTTTGCGTCAGGGTAATAACTTCACTATAGTCGATTATGCTTGCTTTGCATCGAGGTATTCAGTTTGGAATATCCTGCACCTCATTCGACGAGGAAAGAGCCGAGATCCCTTCACAGGGAGTGACTTCTTTAGCAAAAGTTTTCGCCACTATATTTTCAAAAAGGGTGCAATCATATTCCTTCAACGATATCAAGTTCATTACGTTAACGGGTTTTTCGCCAAAAACCCAGCCGTAGCCCTCCGTCATTTCGGATTAATATTATTCAATATTCGTGCTGCGTTTGTTGACCTAGTCACGGCGTAGTGAACGGTAGCTAAATAGTATTTTTCTGTGGATTGCAAATGTGATTGGTTAGGACAGTCGTGCGGCCTTGTTGACCTAGTCAAGGGCACGTACGGGTGGGTCTAATGGAATCAGGATTATGACGGGTAGAACTTGTCTAACAGTTTATGGCTTGTTGACCTAGTCAAGGTCATGAACCGTTAGGGGCAAAAACCACATCGGGAGTTTCAAAAGAACTGAAACTTGCAGATTTAGCATACCTTCTGGAGTGTGGTGACTAGAGTGGATTCCATCTAGGTTATCACACAATGACAGTTGGATCCCGATCCCACTGATGAGTTGGTTTACTCTCGGGAGATTATTTCACTTAACGATCAATGCTATAAACCTAGTAGGTGTCTAGAAAGGTGTTAGCGGGGTTACGCCCCCAGGGAAAAGAGGTTCTTTAATTAAGGAACTTCGCGAAAGCGTTAGAAAACCTCCCTCGAAGTACCGACACTAGCCTGGCTGAAAGGTTAAGCAAGTATTGTGACGTGAATTAAAACCCGGCTAGTTCTTCTTTTAAAAAGGTTTTAAGAAGAATTTGAGGAAACAGTGGGAGACATCCTGGTTAGATAAATTAATAAACCAATCTAATCTTGCAAGAGCATACGCTGAGTGTTTCTTTTCTCTCTCTCCAGGAAGCAACCTTTTCACGCCCTAATCAAGATAATAAAATGTATCGCTTGACCGATCCGAATTCTTATTCGGGACTGGGGATAGTTGGTTCAGCTCTAACTTGTGACAACAGTCATGAGAATGGGAAAGGGGATTGTATGGATTTCCAGGATACCCAGTTGAAGAAGAAGCATGGTTTTGCATCTACTTCAGGTGTTCTTATAATTGAGAACTGTTTTACGGTCAGCCCTACCTCCTGGGTACTTGATACCGGATCAGGATCTCATATCTGTAATTTATTGCAGGGACTGAGAAAAAGTAGGAAAGTTGCACCGGGTGATATGTCGCTCAGAGTAGCGAACGGAGCACAAGTTAATGCGGCAGCCGTCGGTGAATATCACCTAGTATTGCCAAATGGCAAGACTATGATTTTGAACGATTGCTACTATGTACCCTCCATGGTTTGCAACATCATATCAGTTTCTTTACTCGATAAAGATGGATATAACTTTGTTCTTGAAAAGAATATCATGAACATTTACCTTCATAAGGTACTGGTTGCAGAGGGTATATTGTGTAATGGTATCTACGTTCTAAATCAGAATACAGTTCTCCATATACAAAACACACGCAAGAGGAAGAATTCAGATACGAATGAATCCTACTTGTGGCATTGTAGACTTGGTCATATCGGAGAGAAAAGACTGAGTAAGTTGCATAAAGATGGACTCTTGAATGCGTTCGAGTTTTCATCTTATGGAACTTGTCAGTCTTGTCTCAAAGGAAAAATGACCAAATCTCCGTTCACCGGACATGGAGAAAGAGCAACCGAGCTCTTGGGACTCGTACATAGTGATGTATGCGGTCCGATGTCTATACATGAAAGGGGTGGGTTCTCGTACTTCATCACATTCACTGACGATCTCTCTAGGTTCGGATATGTGTATCTGATGAAACACAAATCTGAAGCTTTTGAGAAATTCAAGGAATTCAGAAACGAAGTAGAGAACCAGACAGGCAAAAGTATCAAGATCCTCCGGTCTGACAGGGGAGGGGAGTACTTAAGCACGGAATTCCTAGATTACTTAAAAGAGAATGGTATTCTCTCTCAGCTTACTCCTCCTTATACACCACAGCACAACGGTGTTTCGGAGCGGAGGAATCATACCCTACTAGATATGGTTCGCTCCATGATGAGTAATGCCGAGTTGCCTCTTTCATTTTGGGGACATGCGCTATTGACAGCAGCATACCTATTGAATGATGTTCCGTCTAAATCAGTGCCTAAGACTCCGTTCGAGATATGGAATGGAAAGAGGCCATATCTTAAAAGATCTAAGATATGGGGTTGTCCGGCTTATGTCAAAACGCATAAACCGGATAAACTAGAGGCACGGTCAGTTTTATGTAAGTTTGTGGGATATCCAAAGAATGGTTATGGATATCTATTCTACCACACCGAGGAACAGAAGGTGTTTGTTGCTCAGCATGCCGTTTTCTTAGAAACGGAGTTTCTTGCAAAAGAAATTAGTGGGAGCACGGTAGAATTGGAAGAAATTCAGCGACCACAAACTGAAACTGAAAATCTGACAGAACCTCAGGATTCAATAACCCCAGACGAACCTCAGCCACTCCGCAGATCTGGTAGGATTTCTCATCCGCCCGAGAGATACTACGGTTTTCTCATTGACGGGGATCGAGAGGATTGCATCTTGGAAGAAGATGACCCTACCAGTTTCAGGCAGGCCATTATCAGTAGGGACTCGGATAAGTGGCAGGAAGCAATGCAATCCGAAATGGAGTCCATGTATGCCAATAAAGTGTGGACCTTGGATATTGCTCCACCTGGGGTAAAACCCGTTGGATGCAAATGGATCTACAAAAGGAAACTTGGTGTAGATGGGCAGGTGGAAACCTATAAAGCTAGACTCGTTGCAAAAGGTTTTCGTCAAAGACCTGGTTTGGACTATGATGAGACTTTTTCTCCGGTGGCTATGCTCAAATCCATTCGGATCTTACTTGCCATTGCTGCCTTCCATGACTATGAAATCTGGCAGATGGATGTTAAGACGGCTTTCCTAAACGGTTGTTTGGAAGAGTGCGTTTACATGGATCAACCAGAAGGTTTCGTGGACAGTGGGAGCAGCGGAAAGGTGTGCAAGTTGCTTAAATCCATTTATGGATTAAAGCAGGCATCGCGGAGCTGGAACATCTGTTTTGATGAGGCAATCAAGGAATTTGATTTCATCAAGAACGAAGATGAACCCTGTGTATATAAGAAGATTGTAGGACGAACTGTCGTATTCCTAGTCTTGTACGTGGACGACATTCTTTTGATAGGAAATGACATTCCTATGCTACAATCGGTCAAGCTGTTTTTGTCACAAAGGTTCTCCATGAAGGACCTGGGTGATGCCTCGTACATTCTGGGGATCAAGATCTATAGAGATAGATCCAAGAGACTATTGGGACTTTCGCAGTCCAGGTACATAGAGACCGTACTAAAGAGATTTAGTATGGAGGGTTCCAAGCGCGGTAACATACCCGCATTGCACGGAATTACCCTCTCCAAGAAGATGTCTCCTAAGACTGACGAGGAGAGGGTTCGCATGAGCACTATACCCTACGCTTCGGCGGTAGGATCTATAATGTATGCGATGCTATGTACAAGACCAGATGTAGCTTACGCGTTGAGCGCGGTAAGCCGGTATCAGTCAGACCCAGGGAAGGATCACTGGACAGCAGTGAAGAACATTCTCAAGTACCTGAGAAGGACTAAGGAGATGTTCCTGGTTTACGGTAATGGAGACCTCAGGGTCGCGTCCTTTACCGATTCAAGCTTCCACAGTGACAAAGATGACAGCAAGTCCGTCTCGGGTTTTGTGTTTACCCTCAACGGAGGGGCGGTATGTTGGAGGAGTTCCAAGCAGGAAACCGTCGCAGACTCGACGATGGAGGCTGAATACATTGCTGCAAGCGATGCCGCAAAAGAGGCGGTCTGGATGAAGAAGTTCATTAGTGAACTTCAGGTAGTTCCGTCCATTGTTGACCCAATACCTTTGTATTGTGATAACAATGAGGCTATAGCTTTAGCGAAGGAACCAAGGTCCCATCAGAAATCCAGGCACATCTTAAGGCGGTATCACCTGATCAGGAAGATCATTGATCGACAGGAGATCGAGGTGCGGAGAGTGGACACAAAGGACAACATTGCGGACCCATTCACGAAGGCTTTACCCCAGACTCAGTTCGAGCGGCTGATCGAGATGATAGGTCTTCGATACGCCAGTACATGGCCTTAGTGCAAGTGTGAGATTGTTAGTGTATATGCCCTAGAGGCCATTACTGTATCATACTAGTATGTATATTACTTGATGGAAGCTTGGGATATTCACAGTTGTACAGACAATCTTGCTCAATATAGTAGTATGCTACTTGGTTTGTCTCTGCTTTAATGTGTAGATGTGTGTTTATTTATTATATCACCTATACGCATTAGTAGAGCCCTTACGATCTTTGCTTGATTACCGGCGTTGTGATGGCGATCACACTCGTGGGGGCTGGGTAATCTACAAGCACATCCTTATACACGTCCCTAGTCGTGGGAGTATCGAGATAGGGCATCGATACTCCGGAGTAGACTAGCGTATGCGCTTCTCATCCCAGCACGGGAGACGGTCTGTCCCACAGCCGTCGGTACGTCGTACTTGAGATAGTATGCGGGTGCTCGTTGGGTTACGAGTACACTGGACAGGACTCGTCGGGAACTGATGGTTGGTATTATACCTATCGTCAGTTATCAGTTCCCAGGTGACATGAGTACAGCTTAGTCCGCTGACTTGACACTGTCACTTCGCCTCGAGTGTGTTCCCACTGTTCTTTGATTACTACCTACCACGGCTCTACTGAGTCGTGCAAACAGGTAGTAGTTGGGAGCAGTCCCGAAGCACTTGGAGGCAGTGACGGTTAGACAGGATTCGTCTCTCCCGGTATTGGGGGTTGACATCGTGCTGTGTCTAGGAGAGCCATTACACAAGTAGTCCCTGGCAAGGGCAAGCGAGATATACTGGTAGGTTCCATTGTTATCTCAGGGTGTTCTGGGCTTCACTCCGACACGACTTGTACCGCTATTAGGGGTCTGACGCTTGCCGCCCCCTAGGCCCGACATGCGATGTATCAGACGAACAGACCGGACTGTATGGAGAATGTCACATACAGACTCAGTAGGAGTTCAGATGGGTTTTACCTCGTCAGTCTTCTTATCGGCATCTACCTGGGGACCGTTACGCACAGCTAGTGCCGCTTGCGGTCTGTGGTTAAACCCACTGCCAGCGTAGTGTCGAGTCTTTAGAGTCCCACACAGAGGGTATTCGCCTCTGGGAAAAACAGAGTAGAGGTCGCAATGGTTTTGCGACAGGGTTCGTTCTCATCCGCGCACTTGTGCACGTTTGGAGTCCGGACGGATATTGCCAGCGGGCTCTGGTTTGAGCCGGATACTGGTATATGTTTTGGGGTCACTTTTATCTCTCAGTATTCATGTTCATCGGAACAAGAATGCAGGTGTGTATGCACAGTTGTTTGAGGCGGAAGAAGAGGTTTTTCATTAGGGTTTCGGAACGGGTGCGCATGCACAGTTGACAGTCGTTTTTTTTCCAAACCCTAATGAATTTGTGAGATATCTATTAATAATAGTAATTAAATGGAATTATGTTATGGTTGGTTTTGTTGACTTGTTGACCATGGTTGACTTGTTGACCATGGTTGAATGTTTGACCATCATCATTATTTTGCAAGGATGCTCCTTGATTCTTGCCAACATTCATTTAATAAAGTGATGATAGTGGTCATTCCAAAACAACCATCAACTATTCTCATTTGAATTATTATTACTAATTAGATAATTCTTTTTCTTTTGATATGGTTGCAAAAGGAAAAAGATAGCTCATTCTATCATATTGATTCTCTCTCCTCACTTCATCTTCTTCCTCCTCTTATTCAAGGAGAGCAAATCTCATGTGTTGAGAATCATCTCCTTGAAGATATAACACCCCAAAGCACACTCTACTCACTCTAAGGTAGAAGGTCTAGAAAGCCGAATACCTTAGTTCTCTCAAGATCGAGAAAGGAGCCCAAGGATGAAGCCCTCAGGTTGATCTATCTTCGGCAAAGAGGAGACGAGGAGGGGAAGCCATTCAAGCTACTACAAAGAGCAAGAAAGAAGAAGAACAACAAGAAGAGAAGGAGTTCAAGTTGAGGTATAACCACTTTGCCGAGTAGCTAACTCTTCTTTGCAAGGATGCTAGTTTAGTTTAGCAAAGATCCGGCTTTTACGGTCCATGTTACAAAGTTTAGAAAAATTTTTGTTTTACCGTTTCCGCAACCCCGAAAGTACCGGGAGAGGTAACGTGGACCTAACATATCCATCAAGTATATCACCTAGAATTGACAAGTGGGCAGATATTGATTCTACGTAACTATTTGTGTGTACCAAGTCTAGTATGTAAGCAATGTGGTTCACATCCACCTAAATCAAAGGTTGATTAGGTAAGGTACACTAGAGGACAGTATGTATTGAATCAAGCTCAGGTTTTCAAATGTCCAGAACACACTTAAAAGAAAGTCTCCAGAATTAAATAAAACTTTCTTATGGTATTGTAGACAGGGTCACATCAATGAAACACGGTTGTCGAAGTTACATAGAGAGGGATATTTGGATCTGTTCGAATATCAGTCTTATGCAACTTGTTAATCTTGTCTTATAGGAAAGATGACAAAGGCTCCGTTCACTGGACACGGAGTAGGAGCAAGCGAGCTCTTGGGACTCATATACAACGACGTATGTAGTCCAATGTCTACAAATGCACGAAGTGGTTATTCCTATTTCATTACTTTTACGGATAATTTCTCTATGTTAGGACATGTCTTCTTGATGAAGCATAAATCCGAGACCCTTTGAAAAATTCCGAGAATATAAGAATGATATGGAAAAACAAACAGGCAAAAGTATCAAGACACTAAGATCTGATCGATGTGGTCAATACTTAAATTGCCGAGTTCATGGATTACCTAAAAGAGAATAAAATTCTCTCTCAGCTTACTCCTCCATACACATCACAACACAAAGGTGTATAGGATAGACGGAACAGAACCATATTGGATATTGTTCATTCCATGATGAGTAACGCTGAGTTGCCGCGATCCTTCTGAAGTTATGCACTAGAATAATCTGCATATCTTTTGAATAAGGTTCCTACTAAAACTGTGCCTACCACATCATATCAGATGTGGAGTGGGAAGAAACCCTATCTTCAGTATCAGAAGATATAGGGATGTCCAGCTTTCGTCAAAAAGAAGTATGCGGAAAAGCTCGAAGCATACTCAGTACTGTGTAGGTTTGTGGGATACCCAAAGAACTTCAGGGGATATATTTCTTATTACGTAGAGAAACAAAAGGTTTTTGTTTCTCGTCATGCCCATTTTTTGGAAATCAATATTTTTAAAAAGGAAATAGTGGGAGCGCAATAGAACTGGAAGAAATTCCAGAACCACAAACTATTACTGAAAGTTTGGTAGAACCAGAGATTTCAAAAGAACCGGACATCCCCACACCAATCCGCAGGACTAGTAGGCAGTCTCATCCGCCCGAGAGATACTACGGTTTTCTCATAGACGGGGATCGAGATGATTGCATCAATGACAATGATGAGCCAACTAGCTTCCACTAAGCCATTCAGAGCGGTGACTCGGTAAAATGGATGGATGGAGTCCGGACCTAAATGGAGTCCATGTACACCAACAAAGTTTGCATTTTGAACATTGCTCCAGAAGGGGTAAAACCCGTAGGCTGCATATGGATCTTCAGAAAGAAGATTGTTGTAGATGGATAGGTTGAAACCTATAAGGCTAGACTTGTTGCAAAAGGTTTTCGTTAAAGACCTTGTTTGGACTATGATGAAACCTTTTCTCCAGTGTCTATGCTCAAATCCATTTGGATCCTTCTTGCCATTGTTGCCTTCCAAGATTTTGAGATCCGGCAGATGGATGTAAAGACGGATGTTCTAAATGGTAATTTGGAAGAGTGCGTCTATATGGATCACCCAGAGGGTTTCAATCAGAGTGAGAGCAGTGGGACAATGTGCAAGTTGCTTAAGTCCATTTATGGACTAAAGCAGGCATCGTGGAGTTGGAACATCTATTTTTATTGAGACAATCAAAGAATTCAACTTTATCAAAGATCCAGATTGTAGCGTCTTGAAAAGTCGTTTTGGTGTTTTCCTGAAATTCGGTGAAAATTCGGTATTTTTCCGAAAACCGTCTTTCTCGATATTTTGCAGTTTAGGGCTAATTATACCTAAAATGGATAGGTAATTACTTGTTTTTAGTGACTAATGAGTTAATTATGAAATTTTGGTCATTTAAAATTTTTTCCCTATTTTTCATTTTTTAATATTATTTTAAGCCGGTAAGAAAATACATTAAATAAGCGATAAATACAAATTTTTCCGGGCTAATTTTAATCTCTAAAATTATGATAATTATATTCTAGTGATAACATGAATTTTTAGTAATTTATTTTGATTTTTTTCAAATTTTTATGAATTTAAACGAATTTATTGAATTTTGGGCTAAAACTTGCAATTTTTGAGTTGTAGGGGGCCTTTTTGCATAAAATTTCTTTTGTAAAACCCCTCTCTCATTTCCCTCAGCCCTAGGACAGCCCAACCATGACCAAGTCCAGAAAATTCTGATCTCTTTTCTTTAGTTGTTTCTTGAGTTGATTTAAGGGGTTTTTTTGGGTTTTTTTTTTAATTTAATTGAATAAAGTATGATACATTGACTTGGAGACTTGACCCATGACCTTCCCCACTTGCCCACACCCTCCCCCATCCCTCTTCTGGTCGAAAATTCCAGCAGCCCTCCCCCTTCACCTTCCTCTTTTCATTTCCTCCAAAATTTCATCAAAATTGCTACAAAAATCCATTTAAATCCACAAATTTGTTTACAAAACCAAAACAAATCCTTGTGCTACCTCTTCTCAAGCCTATTATAGTTGAAAACATGTGGAAAGGAGGCATTTTTGGAGCAAATTTTCTTGCTTGATCCATTGATCAAGAGGTATAATTTCTATCATGTTAAATTCTTTGTTTAAGTGCTTATGTTATATGGTTTAGTGTTAATTTAGTGTAGTTTAATCTAGTTTTCTTAGATTTTGTTTGAAAATTCTAACTAGGGTTTTGAACCATGGTGGTTAATTAAGTTGTTTATAGTTAAGTTAGTTGTTAATGAACTAACCTATATAGTTATCTTGTTGATATAGTTTCCAATTATGCTAATTTGGTTAAATTTAGAAGTGTGAAATTGTTGTTTTAGGATTTCAAGAGGAGGTTTTTGTATGGAAATGATATTTGAAACTTGATTAGTGAGTTGATTAAGGTTTAGAAACCATTATTTAGTTAATTAAACCTAATTTGTTATCTAGTATTTTGCTAACCTAAATCTAAGAGGTGAACTTGCTAATTGGGGTTGAAATTAGTGTTAATTAAGTTTTTCAAGTGTGGATTTTGATTTGCAATTGCTATTTATAAAAATCAAGAAAGGGTTTGGTTGTGGAATATAGGTTTTGGAGCATGGTTAATGTGTTGTAATTAGTGGGTGTGGATTGCTTGTAGTGTGCTTGGGTGAGTATGCTTTATTGTAGTCGTTTTGTCGCAAATCGGCGATTTTTGCACCGATTTTGGGACGCTATGCTTACTAGATTTTTATATAAATTATGTGATGGACTATTTTTGATATCTTGAGGATTGTAATGGCTTGTCCTACGACTTTTAGGATGCGTGAGTGCGGTTTTTGGGTAGTCGGGTTTTAGTTTTGCCGGGCGACCCAAATCGGCGTTTTTCGGCAGTTTTTGCGATTTTCGCGTGTGTCCGCGCACTTTGTGCACGTTGTACCTAGCTAGCGAACTTTAGTAGTTTCGTTGGGGGTTTTGCGTCGTTCTTGAATGTGTAACCTTATATTTGGTATTGATGTAAATTCCAGGTTCGGTCGCGGAAACGTCAGACGCGGCGCGAAAGGGAAAAGCGGTGATTGGACACAGCTAGCCAGGGATCCCGGTGAGTAGATTTAACATCTACGGAGGACGATCGTTTGGATGGCGCAAGTCGCCCGATAGATTTAGTAAACTGGAAAATAGTAAATTGGATAATCACTTGTGACATTAGAATAATAATACTGGCATGATAATTGCTGCAATTAGATCAATATGTTATACCCATATATGCAAACACAATTGTAGGACACATGCACCATTACCAGGTTTTATATGCAGCACGAGCACTATTCATGTTTACACACACACCCTGGTAATTGCCATGCCACCACACTAGATAACTTTTAAATTGAAACCTTTTACTAATTGGTACTTAAACTGGTACTATTGCCTTTAATTCCTTAAAAAATGAAACCGTGGTATTGCTAGTCATGTGCATGTACTTCATCATATTAATTGTTCATGCTTAATACATTAATCACACATCGCAACTTGATTATTGATATCATACGCATTCATTAGCATTGATATATGCACTTATGAGGATTTCTTGAGATTTTATGATATTGCTGGATTTCGGGGGAAAGCCGCAAAATTTCTAAACTTATTATATTTTTAAAATATGTAAATTGCGGTTTTCTAGTGATGTAAGTGTCGTCCACCATGAGTTTGCTGTGGATTTGGAAATCCGTGTCGAGGAGTGGAGGAACCGGCACGGGTACATGGTGGGCCCGGTAAGGTACCCCGGGGCAAGAGGAATGTGGTGATGACGTTGAGCCTGGCAGGGGACGGATTACCTACCGGTGACTGTTTGGGACGGCGGATATCCAGAGGATACCGACCGTGGCCGCTAGATGATGAGATATTGAGATTTGAGATGGGTCAGCCGGACGGCTGAGGCCAGAGATACATTTATGAGATTTGAGACAGCTTTTGGGTGTCGTTGCTGGACACCGATTTTCGTCGATTCATTGACATTATGCTGGCATTCTAAAAGAGTTTCAAAAACAAAAAGAGATAAAATATTTCTTATATATACCTATTGAGACCTCAGATTTTCATGTTGCATACATATTAGCACACTGATATTGTATACACACCTGCTAGTGCATCCAGTCATACCTGTATTTTAGATGCTAGGATACTTGTGTGCATGCATACGATAGCCTTTATAGATGTTATTTATTACTCACGAGTTGGCAACTCACCCCCGTTGTGCCACAGTCTTTTGCAGGTCCGCTCCGTCAGTTCAGTAGCGGCGGGCGCACTTGTCTTTTGCCTCTTTTGCCTGAGCTCGAGATTTGCTCATAGGTGGGTTATGTTATTATTTTGTACCACCTTGTATATTCTTTGTATCTAGTGTACTCCATCTACTGTTTCCACCAGATTATTGTATATTGACCTAGAGATGAGACAGTGAGGTTTGTGGATTTTATGCTGTATTTTGGGGTCGAGCTCACTTGAGCCGACATGCTACTTTTTCATGCTTCCTTATGCTTTATTATGCTTGTTGTCATGTACATTGCGTGGGATTTGTGACCGCCTTGTGGCGAAGAGCTAGCTCCCGCTTGGGGATGCCCTATTTTGTTGGATTCATATATATTTTGTTGTACCCATTTTGGGGGCCAGTATTTACAAAGGAGACTCTGCCGAAATTTTCGAGAAAAGTTGGTATTGTTTTTAAAAAGTGTTTCACATGACTTATTTGATAAACTTGCTTTCAAATGTTGGGTTTTCTTCACTCTTTTGCTTAATTGGTTTTGTTTTCTGGGCTTTGGCTTACTTATTTTACGGACGCCTTTAGACGTTTCGTAAACTTAAGTGCCAGTCACGTTCCGTACCCTGCGGGTCGTGACAAAGTTGGTATCAGAGCAATAGGTTTTACCTTTTTGAGTGTAGGATGACCCTTGGTAGATGGAGTAAGTGACTTAAGTAGGGTAACGTAGCGTGTGTATGTCCGCGGCATACTTGCGATACGGTACTCCGCCTAAGTGACTTTAGGATGTACTTGCTTGAAAAATTCCTTCTTCAATTCCGTGTATCCTATGATCCTATTGCACTGTCCTTACTATCCGTTTTCCTGTGACAGCCACTATGCCGCCGAAGGCTACGAGGGCACAGAGGGCTGCCGCCAGAGACGAGATTCGAGCTGGCTCGTCCGAGACTAGGACTGAGCAGGGTGGTATGCCTACGCCGCTGGGACAGACCGATCCACCTTCCCCAGGCCATATGGATAGGCTCGAGACCGGTATGGAGGAGTTGCGACAGATGATGGGAGGCATGCAGGAGCTGCGTCAGATGGTAGGATCCCTAGTTGCAGCCAGTCGTACACCGAGGCCGGATGACGTACCTACTACATCACAGACGACCTTGATACCTGCTCCTACTACTACCACCGTGGCCATTCCGGTTTCACTACAGGATTTCATGAGGCTGAGACCTCCAGTATTCACCGGCACCGAGGCAGCGGAGGACCCACAGACGTTCCTTGACAGTTTAGCCAGGATCTGCCGTTCGCTGAGATGTTCGGATGATCGATGGGTAGAGCTTGTGAGTTTCCGACTGGAGGGTCTCGCGCAGACATGGTGGGAGTCAGTCTTGAGAGGTCGAGCTGCAGATCTGCCGCCTATGACTTGGGCCGAGTTTACAGCGGTCTTTCTAGCCCGTTTCCTTCCAGAGAGCGTTCGTGACGCCAGAGCTCGCAGCTTCGAGGCCTTAGTCAAGACACCTGGGATGACGGTGTCTGAGTATGACATCCAGTTTACACAGTTGTCCCGATATGCTCAGTATTTGGTGGATACCGAGGAGAAGATGGTGAAGAGGTTCGTACAGGGACTTGATGCCCAGCTATATCTTGCCATTGGCGCCCAGCGCTACGACACTTATTCAGCTGCTAGGGATACGGCATTGCGGATGGAGGCACGCATATCACAGACTTCGGCCGTTTCTGGGCCGAAGAGGATGCGCACCGATGTACCACCTCAGAGGCAGCGCGCCAGATTCTTTCCGAGAGATAGGCCTGGCAGAGGATTTGGGCGGGGACAGTTATATGGTTCTTATTCCCAGGGGCAACAGCCGTCGCCAGGATGTTTTGGGTGCGGGAGTTTGCACCATCTTGTCAGAGACTGCCCGGTGAGACGACAGGGAGCAGCGACAGTTCCGCACGTGACCCTACCACCATCACCACCCCCTCCTCAGAGAGCCCTACTTCCTACCCCAGGCGATGCTCCACGCCAGTTAGGTGCACCGAGAGGCCGTGGACGCGGCGGTCCTGTTCAGAGAGGACGAGGAGGCAGAGGCCGAGGTCGAGGTCAGCCCGCTATCGGTGGAGGACAGGCCCGAGTTTTTTCTTTGACACCGCAGGATGCGCAGGCATCCAATGCCGTCGTGACAGGTACCTTGCCAGTTTGTTCTTTCGACGCACGGGTATTATTCGACCCAGGTTCCACACATTCGTACGTCTCTACACACTTTGCACCGATGTTGGGCCGTGAGTCGTCGTCGTTAGACCAGCCGCTTGTTGTTGTTACTCCGGTAGGCGAGTCGTTTGTCGCTCGGTTTGTATTTCGTTTGTGTTCCGTTCGTATCGGGGAGAGGGATTCATCAGTTGATTTGATACTCCTCGATATGTTGGACTTTGATGTGCTTCTGGGCATGGATTGGCTAGCCACTTGTTATGCTTCGGTGGACTGCCGTGAGAAGGCAGTCAGATTTAGCTTTCCGGGAGAGCCAGTCCTTGTTATTCAGGGAGACCGCAGTGTCGCCCTTCCCAGCTTAATTTCGTCTCTTCGCGCTGGTCAGCTCTTGCGGAAGGGATGTCAGGGATTCTTAGCGTGTATTTGTGATACTCGAGCTGCAGAGGTTCCGTTGGACCGGGTCCCGGTAGTTTGTGAGTTCCCTTTTGTTTTCCCTGATGAGCTACCTGGGCTACCGCCTGAGCGCGATGTTGAGTTCTGCATTGATTTGATTCCCGGCTCGGGGCCTATTTCTATACCGCCATATCGGATGGCCCCGGCGGAGCTTCGAGAGCTGAAGGATCAGTTGCAGGATTTGTTAGATAAGGGGCTTATTCGACCGAGTGTTTCTCCGTGGGGTGCTCCGGTCCTGTTTGTCAAGAAGAAGGATGGAAGTTTGCGCTTATGTATCGACTACCGCCAGCTGAACAAAGTTACCGTTTGGAACAGATATCCGTTGCCGCGCATTGATGATTTGTTCGACCAGCTTCAGGGTGCGGGGTATTTTTCGAGGATCGACTTGCGATCAGGATACCATCAGCTGCGAGTTCGACAGGAGGATATACCGAGGACAGCTTTCCGCACGCGCTACGGCCACTACGAGTTTTTGGTGATGTCGTTCGGACTCACCAACGCCCCAGCAGCATTCATGGATTTGATGAACCGTACATTCAGGCCGTATCTTGACTTGTTCATCATCGTGTTTATCGACGATATCTTGGTGTACTCCCGGAGCAGAGAGGAGCACGAGCAGCACTTGCGGATTACGTTACAGACTTTGAGGGAGCACCAGCTGTTCGCGAAGTTCTCCAAGTGTGCATTCTGGCTGGACAGCATCGGATTCTTGGGTCACGTGGTTACGAGAGACGGCATTTGTGTGGACCCGAAGAAGATTGAGGCTGTTCAGCAGTGGCCCCGACCTACATCGGTTACTGAGATCCGTAGTTTTCTAGGCCTGGCGGGCTACTACAGGCGTTTTGTTCAGGACTTCTCCCGTATAGCTGCACCGTTGACCGGTTTGACCCGGAAGGGAGTTCCTTTCGTCTGGACAGAGGAGTGCGAGCGCAGTTTTCAGCAGCTACGGACTTGTTTGACTACGGCGCCGGTATTATCTTTGCCTTCGGGATCAGGCGGATTTGTTGTCTATTGTGATGCTTCGCGAGTGGGACTAGGATGCGTATTGATGCAGCATGGCCGGGTGATCGCTTATTCTTCTCGGCAGTTGAAGAAGCATGAACAGAACTACCCCACTCATGATTTGGAGATGGCTGCAGTGGTCTTTGCACTGAAGATTTGGCGACATTACCTATACGGCGAGTCGTGTCAGATATTCACCGATCACAAGAGCTTAAAGTACATATTTCAGCAGCGAGACCTGAACCTCAGACAGCGTCGTTGGATGGAGTTGGTGAAAGACTACGACTGCGAGATCTTATACCACCCAGGCAAGGCGAATGTGGTGGCAGATGCATTGAGTAGGAGGCCCGGGGGTAGTCTATCCTTTCTGCGCGCAGTGCAGAGGCAGTCGTCAGCAGATTGGCAGATGTTATGCGACAGCCGAGTTGAGTTCGAGTTCACTCAGACAGGGGGACAGCTCGCGCATGTTCGTGCACGCCCACAGTTGCTTGACCGTATATATGAGGCACAGCGCAGTGACTACCGTTGCTCAGAGATCATGGCACAGATGGGACAGGGCAGATTTTCCGAGTTCGTGGTTGAAGATCAGGGGATTTTACGATATGGATCTAGACTGTGCGTACCAGATGCTGATGGATTGCGACGCGACATTCTTGAGGAGGCACACCGATCAGTGTATAGTGTCCACCCCGGTTCCACCAAGATGTACCATGATATGAGAGAGACCTACTGGTGGGACGGGATGAAGAGGGACATTGCGGAGTTTGTATCGAGATGCCTGACTTGTCAGCAAGTCAAGACCGAGCACCAGAGGCCCGCAGGAGAGCTACAGCCGTTACCCATTCCAGAGTGGAAATGGGAGCAGATTTCGATGGATTTCGTTGTGGGTCTACCCAGGACCAGTCGAGGGTACGACTCCATCTGGGTGATCGTGGATAGATTGACGAAAGCGGCTCACTTCCTACCAGTGAAGACCACTTTCAGTTTCGCTCAGTATGCTCAGCTCTATATTGACGAGATCGTGCGACTACATGGCGTACCGACTTGTATCGTGTCAGATCGAGGCACTCAGTTCACCAGCCGACTTTGGCAGAGACTTCAGGAGGCTTTGGGCACCCGTTTGAGCTTCAGCACAGCGTTTCATCCGCAGACAGACGGACAGTCAGAGCGGACCATTTAGACTCTCGAGGACATGCTCAGAGCGTGCGTTTTAGACTTTGGTGGTAGCTGGGATCATCATTTACCTCTAGTGGAGTTCTCCTACAACAACAGCTTCCAGGATACTATTCAGATGTCACCTTTCGAGGCATTGTATGGGAGGAGATGCAGATCGCCCGTTTGTTGGACAGAGCTCAGCGAGAGCAGCATTTTGGGGCCGCAGCTTGTTGAGGAGACGACATCGAAGATCCAGTTGATCCGAGACCGGATGAGAGCGGCTCAGAGCAGGCAGAAATCGTATGCAGACAGGCGCCGTCGCAGATTAGAGTTCGCAGTTGGCGACCATGTTTTTCTGAAAGTCTCTCCGATGAAGGGCGTGATGCGTTTTGGGCGAAAGGGGAAGCTTAGCCCTAGATTCGTAGGTCCCTTCGAGATCCTCGAGCGTGTTGGCGCTGTTGCATATCGTTTGGCTCTTCCACCCTGCTTTCCCGATGTTCACCCCGTCTTCCATGTTTCGATGCTCCGCAAGTACCTTCACGACCCTTCGCATGCGATTCAGCACCCGACAGTCCAGCTAGAGCGCGACCTTTCCTTTGCAGAGCAGCCGGTGGCCATCCTGGATCGGCAGGTGAAGAAGTTGAGGTCGAAGATTATACCAACCGTCAAGGTCCT
The DNA here is from genome assembly GCA_030015575.1 of Agapanthus africanus. Classification (NCBI taxonomy): domain Eukaryota; kingdom Viridiplantae; phylum Streptophyta; class Magnoliopsida; order Asparagales; family Amaryllidaceae; genus Agapanthus; species Agapanthus africanus. Next base: position 28,485,861 of record JASDDO010000010.1, on the reverse strand, counting down.
TTGGCGTAGCCCGAGCGGCGAGGAGGTTACCTGGGAGACCGAGGGCGAGATGAGGAAGAAATATCCCCATCTCTTCGAAGGTACGCGTAGCTATATTTTTAAATTCGGGGACCGAATTTCTTTAAGGGGGGAAGATTGTAGCGTCTTGAAAAGTCGTTTTGGTGTTTTCCTGAAATTCGGTGAAAATTCGGTATTTTTCCGAAAACCGTCTTTCTCGATATTTTGCAGTTTAGGGCTAATTATACCTAAAATGGATAGGTAATTACTTGTTTTTAGTGACTAATGAGTTAATTATGAAATTTTGGTCATTTAAAAATTTTTCCCTATTTTTCATTTTTTAATATTATTTTAAGCCGGTAAGAAAATACATTAAATAAGCGATAAATACAAATTTTTCCGGGCTAATTTTAATCTCTAAAATTATGATAATTATATTCTAGTGATAACATGAATTTTTAGTAATTTATTTTGATTTTTTTCAAATTTTTATGAATTTAAACGAATTTATTGAATTTTGGGCTAAAACTTGCAATTTTTGAGTTGTAGGGGGCCTTTTTGCATAAAATTTCTTTTGTAAAACCCCTCTCTCATTTCCCTCAGCCCTAGGACAGCCCAACCATGACCAAGTCCAGAAAATTCTGATCTCTTTTCTTTAGTTGTTTCTTGAGTTGATTTAAGGGGTTTTTTTTGGGTTTTTTTTTATAATTTAATTGAATAAAGTATGATACATTGACTTGGAGACTTGACCCATGACCTTCCCCACTTGCCCACACCCTCCCCCATCCCTCTTCTGGTCGAAAATTCCAGCAGCCCTCCCCCTTCACCTTCCTCTTTTCATTTCCTCCAAAATTTCATCAAAATTGCTACAAAAATCCATTTAAATCCACAAATTTGTTTACAAAACCAAAACAAATCCTTGTGCTACCTCTTCTCAAGCCTATTATAGTTGAAAACATGTGGAAAGGAGGCATTTTTGGAGCAAATTTTCTTGCTTGATCCATTGATCAAGAGGTATAATTTCTATCATGTTAAATTCTTTGTTTAAGTGCTTATGTTATATGGTTTAGTGTTAATTTAGTGTAGTTTAATCTAGTTTTCTTAGATTTTGTTTGAAAATTCTAACTAGGGTTTTGAACCATGGTGGTTAATTAAGTTGTTTATAGTTAAGTTAGTTGTTAATGAACTAACCTATATAGTTATCTTGTTGATATAGTTTCCAATTATGCTAATTTGGTTAAATTTAGAAGTGTGAAATTGTTGTTTTAGGATTTCAAGAGGAGGTTTTTGTATGGAAATGATATTTGAAACTTGATTAGTGGGTTGATTAAGGTTTAGAAACCATTATTTAGTTAATTAAACCTAATTTGTTATCTAGTATTTTGCTAACCTAAATCTAAGAGGTGAACTTGCTAATTGGGGTTGAAATTAGTGTTAATTAAGTTTTTCAAGTGTGGATTTTGATTTGCAATTGCTATTTATAAAAATCAAGAAAGGGTTTGGTTGTGGAATATAGGTTTTGGAGCATGGTTAATGTGTTGTAATTAGTGGGTGTGGATTGCTTGTAGTGTGCTTGGGTGAGTATGCTTTATTGTAGTCGTTTTGTCGCAAATCGGCGATTTTTGCACCGATTTTGGGACGCTATGCTTACTAGATTTTTATATAAATTATGTGATGGACTATTTTTGATATCTTGAGGATTGTAATGGCTTGTCCTACGACTTTTAGGATGCGTGAGTGCGGTTTTTGGGTAGTCGGGTTTTAGTTTTGCCGGGCGACCCAAATCGGCGTTTTTCGGCAGTTTTTGCGATTTTCGCGTGTGTCCGCGCACTTTGTGCACGTTGTACCTAGCTAGCGAACTTTAGCAGTTTCGTTGGGGGTTTTGCGTCGTTCTTCATTGTGTAACCTTATATTTGGTATTGATGTAAATTCCAGGTTCGGTCGCGGAAACGTCAGACGCGGCGCGAAAGGGAAAAGCGGTGATTGGACACAGCTAGCCAGGGATCCCGGTGAGTAGATTTAACATCTACGGGGGACGATCGTTTGGATGGCGCAAGTCGCCCGATAGATTTAGTAAACTGGAAAATAGTAAATTGGATAATCACTTGTGACATTAGAATAATAATACTGGCTTGATAATTGCTGCAATTAGATCAATATGTTATACTCATATATGCAAACTCAATTGTAGGACACATGCACCATTACCAGGTTTTATATGCAGCACGAGCACTATTCATGTTTACACACACACCCTGGTAATTGCCATGCCACCACACTAGATAACTTTTAAATTGAAACCTTTTACTAATTGGTACTTAAACTGGTACTATTGCCTTTAATTCCTTAAAAAATGAAACCGTGGTATTGCTAGTCATGTGCATGTACTTCATCATATTAATTGTTCATGCTTAATACATTAATCACACATCGCAACTTGATTATTGATATCATACGCATTCATTAGCATTGATATATGCACTTATGAGGATTTCTTGAGATTTTATAATATTGCTGGATTTCGGGGGAAAGCCGCAAAATTTCTAAACTTATTATATTTTTAAAATATGTAAATTGCGGTTTTCTAGTGATGTAAGTGTCGTCCACCATGAGTTTGCTGTGGATTTGGAAATCCGTGTCGAGGAGTGGAGGAACCGGCACGGGTACATGGTGGGCCCGGTAAGGTACCCCGGGGCAAGAGGAATGTGGTGATGACGTTGAGCCTGGCAGGGGACGGATTACCTACCGGTGACTGTTTGGGACGGCGGATATCCAGAGGATACCGACCGTGGCCGCTAGATGATGAGATATTGAGATTTGAGATGGGTCAGCCGGACGGCTGAGGCCAGAGATACATTTATGAGATTTGAGACAGCTTTTGGGTGTCGTTGCTGGACACCGATTTTCGTCGATTCATTGACATTATGCTGGCATTCTAAAAGAGTTTCAAAAACAAAAAGAGATAAAATATTTCTTATATATACCTATTGAGACCTCAGATTTTCATGTTGCATACATATTAGCACACTGATATTGTATACACACCTGCTAGTGCATCCAGTCATACCTGTATTTTAGATGCTAGGATGCTTGTGTGCATGCATACGATAGCCTTTATAGATGTTATTTATTACTCACGAGTTGGCAACTCACCCCCGTTGTGCCACAGTCTTTTGCAGGTCCGCTCCGTCAGTTCAGTAGCGGCGGGCGCACTTGTCTTTTGCCTCTTTTGCCTGAGCTCGAGATTTGCTCATAGGTGGGTTATGTTATTATTTTGTACCACCTTGTATATTCTTTGTATCTAGTGTACCCCATCTACTGTTTCCACCAGATTATTTTATATTGACCTAGAGATGAGACAGTGAGGTTTGTGGATTTTATGCTGTATTTTGGGGTCGAGCTCACTTGAGCCGACATGCTACTTTTTCATGCTTCCTTATGCTTTATTATGCTTGTTGTCATTTACATTGCGTGGGATTTGTGACCGCCTTGTGGCGAAGAGCTAGCTCCCGCTTGGGGATGCCCTATTTTGTTGGATTCATATATATTTTGTTGTACCCATTTTGGGGGCCAGTATTTACAAAGGAGACTCTGCCGAAATTTTCGAGAAAAGTTGGTATTGTTTTTAAAAAGTGTTTCACATGACTTATTTGATAAACTTTCTTTCAAATGTTGGGTTTTCTTCACTCTTTTGCTTAATTGGTTTTGTTTTCTGGGCTTTGGCTTACTTATTTTACGGACGCCTTTAGACGTTTCGTAAACTTAAGTGCCAGTCACGTTCCGTACCCTGCGGGCCGTGACACAGATGAACCATGCATTTATAGTAAGATTGTAGCAAGAACTGTTGAATTCCTCATTGAGTACGTGAATGACATTCTCTTGATAGGAAATGATATTCCTATGCTACAACCAGTCAAAGGATTCTTCATGAAAAACCTGGGTGATACCCACTACATTCTGGGGATCCAGATCTATCGTGATAGATCAAAGAGGATGGTGGGACTTTTACAATCAAGGTACAATAACACCGTACTGAAAATATTTAGTATGGAAGATTCTAAGCGCGGTAGTCTACCGGCTTGTCACGGAATCACCCTTTCCAAAGAGATGTCTTCCATGACTGATTTGGAAAGGGCTCGCATGTCAATTATACCCTATGCTTCTGCGGTAGGCTCTATAATGTATGCGATGTTGTGTACCAGACCAGATGTAGCTTACGCACTGAGCGTGGTAATCCGGTATCAGTCAAACCCAAGGGAGAAGCACTGGGAAGCAGTAAAGAACATTCTCATGTGCCTGAGAAGGACTAAGGAGATGTTCTTGGTGTATGGTGGAAAAGGACCTCCAGATCGAGGCATTTGCTAACTCCAGCTTCTAGAGTGATAAGAATGACTCCAAGTCCATGTCAGGTTATGGCTTTACCCTCAGTAAAGGGGCGGTCTATTGGAAGAGCTCCAAGCAGGACACCGTTGCAAACTCGATGATGGAAACGAAGTAGTTCGCTGCATGAGACGTCGCAAAATAGGCAGTCTGGATATGGAAGTTCTTAATTGAACTTCAGGTGGTTCCTTCCATTTGTTGGTCCAATACTTTAGTATTGTGACAACATACGGCGCTATAGCTTTTGGGAAGGAACCCAGGTCCCATCAAAGATCCAGACATATTTTGAGGCGGTACCACTTGATCAGGGAGATGGTTGATCCCCAGGGGATCGAGGTGAGGAGAGTAGATACGGAGAACAACACTGCAGATTCACTAACAGAGGCTATCCCTCAGACAGTGTTCGAGAGGCTATTCGAGACATTCGGTCTGCGATATGCCAGTATATGGCCTTAGTTAAAGTGGGAGATTGTTAGTGATATATGCCCTAGAGGCCATTATTGTATCATACTGGATTGTTTATTACTTAATGGGAGCTTGGGATATACACGGATATAGTAACAGTCTTTCTCAAAATGGTAGTATGCTACCTGATTTGTTTCTACCTCAATATGTGCATGTGTTTCTTTTAGCATATCGCTTATACATATTGGTAGAGCCCTTAGGATCTTTGCTTGATTACCACCGTTGTGATGGCAGTCACACTAGTGGGGGCTGGGTAGTCTATAAGCATATCCTATACAGGTCCCTAGTTGTAAGATTATCGAGACGGGGCATCGATACTCTGGAGTAGACTAGTGTATACGCTTCACATCCTAGCAGGGGAGATGGTATGTCCCACAGACATTAGTACGTCGTACTAGAGATAGTATGTAGGTGCTCATTAGGTTATGAGTACACTGGACATGACTCATCGGGAACTGTTGGTGGGTATTATACCTATCGTCAGGTAGCAGTTCCCAGGTGACATGAGTACAGCTTAGTCCGTCGACTTAACACTGCTACTTCACCTCGAGTGTGTTCCCACTGTACTTTGATTACTATCCTACCACGGCTCAAAGGAGTCGTGCAAACAGGTAGTAGTTGGGTGCAGTCCCGAAGCACTTAGAGGAAGTGGCGGTTAGTTAGGATTCGTCTCTCCCGATATTGGGGGTTGATATTGTGCTGTGTTCGGAGAGCCATTATAAAAAGTCATTAGCCAGGGCAAGCGAGATTTACTGGTAGGTATTCCAGTAGTTTCTCAGGGTGTTTTGGGCTACACTCCGACATGACTTATACCGCTTTTAGGGGCATGACGTTTACCGCCCCCTAGGCCCGATATGCGATACTCTTAGACGAACAGACCGGAATGTACAGAGATTGTCACATTCAGGCTCAGTAGGAGTTCGGATGGGTTTTCCTCATCGGCCTTCTTATCGATATCTACCTGGGGACAGTTACGTGCAGCTAGTACCTCTTGCGGCCTGTAGTTAAACCCACTGCCAGCGTAGTGTCGAGTCTTTAGAGTCCCACATAGAGAGTTTCCCTGCACTTGGCGAAAGGTGTAGAGGCCGTATGGTTTTACGGCAGGGTTTCGATCACGTACGTGCACTTGTGCGCGTATGATGTTCGGGCGGATAATAATAGTGGGTTTTGGTTTAAGCCGGATCCTAGTATTATATTAATGGATCGGTTTCGTCTCTTTTTGTTCATGTTTCTCGGAACACGAATGTGGGTATGTATATACGGATGAGAGGAGCACAAAAGGAGACACCTCGTTAGGGTTTTGACCATTTACTTGATTAAAACAATTATGAGGTGGATGAAAGTATTTGTTATTTTTGTAAATGATAAATGTGGCATGGCTACTTTAGATTGACTACTTGACCTGGTTTGTCCATTTGACTTGGTTTGACCACTTGACATGGTTTGACTCTTTGACTAGATATTTTGTGGTACTAGATATTTTGTGGCACTAGATATTTTTGGGTGAGATATTTTTTTGACATGAGAGTAGTCAAGTCAAGGTAGCCATCATATTTTCTGTTGGATTATCATTTATCAAAAAGACTTTCTTTTTCCTCTAGTGAGCTCTCATGCTTACTCTCTTCTTCATCCTCAATACAAACCCTAAAAGCTCTCATGTGTTGAGAATCCTAGGGTTTCAAGAGACAAATAAATCCATCTTCATACTCTACATCATCTAGGACATCAAGTTTAGCAAGCTTGTTGCCCTAGTTACCTCGGTTTTGAGGTGGGGCTTGGACTTTAGACTCTCGGGTGGATCATCTTCGACTCGAGGAGGCCGTGGAGGTTGTTATGATCCAGATCGATCCTTGGAGCCCACGTAAATGAGGAGGACAACGATGAAGGCCCGAAGGACAAGTATCGTGAGGTATAACTTCTTATCTGAGTAGTTAAACCTCAAGTAGTTTGCTAGCTAGGGTTTATGCAATATTATTGGTTCTAATCGGTGTTGCGAAGCTTGAAAAAATCATTTTTTGCAAATTCCGCATCCCCGCGAACACGTGGGGTGCGCTACATTGACTTACAAAAGAGATCGCAACTGTTTGAGGGTCCTTGGCATGGGCATTTCTATTACCGCCTTGATCTTTGAGGGATTGATTTCGATACCCAAGTGCCTTATGATGAATCTTAGGAATTTTCCTGAGGAGACTCTAAACGTGTATTTTAGAGGATTCATTTTCATATTATACTTCCGAAAATGCCGGAACACTATTTTTAGTTGTTCCCAATGTTCCTCGTGAGATTTGCTTTTAACCACAAGGTCGTCGATGTAGCATTCAACAATCTCATGGATGAGGTCATCGAAGATCTTTATCATGGCCCTCTGGTAGGTAGCGCCAGCGTTCTTTAAACCAAAATGCATCACCTTATAACAGAATATGTCCAGTGGGGTTCGAAAAGTGGTATCCTTTTAGTCTTCTGGATGTATTTTTATTTGGTTATATCCTGAAGATCCATCTATAAAGGAGAAGACCTCATTGGTAGACGTGTTATCGATCATTAGCTCGGTACCAGTACAGGGAAGTCATCCTTCGGGCAAGCTTTGTCGAGGTCCCGAAAGTCTAAACAGATGCGCACCGTCCCATTTTTCTTCATTACTGGAACGATGTTAGCGATCCAGTCGGGATATTGAACTTCTTGGATGAAATCGGAGTCGATTAATTTCTTGACTTCAGCGTTGATGCTCATCTCAAGTTTGAGTCACATCCTTCTCGGCTCCTGTTTGATTGGCTTTATGTCCGGTGATATGGCCAGTTTATGTACCGCTACTTTTGGATCTAAACCCGGCATTTCAGAATAGTTCCAGGCGAAGAAGTCTTTATATTGCATGAGCACTTCTTTTAACATGGCTACCTGTTTTTCAGATAGTAGCTCACTGACGAACGTCGGCCTCGGATCATTTTTCCGTCCTTAAGTCAATTTTTCTTAGGTTGTCCGTCGTTGTATGTATCCCATCTTCTAGATCTTTTGGTGCTGGTGGAAACTCTAAGATCACCTCGTCTTCGTCTTTATTTGCAAAGCACATGAAGAGGTCATTCATAATCTCGTGCCCTCCCTCTTTTGAGAATGTTATCTTATGGCAAGTACGAGTTCGCTTCCCTTTTTGTGGTTGAGCATGTCCTATCTTGACGGTATAGGTCCTTTTTGGCTCGTGTTTTTATGGTGGGGTTACCCTACAGCTGTCAGATAACATAAAACTGCCTTATCGATATTGGTCTCTACCCAGTCTTTGAAAGTAAAGAAGTTTTCAAGGGGATGACCTATTGCTCCGTGGTAGGAGCGATAATCCGGATGACGGACCTCATTTATTTTTTTAGGGCGCCGAGACTCCGGAAGTGTCATCATTTTGTGCTTCATGACAAGATTGAATATTTTTCTTGTCTTGACTTGGGGGAAAGAGTATTCCCGACCTATCTTTTTTATAAAGGACGGGCTCCAACTGAGTTTTTCTCAATTGCATGGCGTCTTGGATCCACTTTGTTGATTTTGAACATTGTTTGCGTTCTTTGCCCTGTTTTTGCCTCTATTTCGGGATTTTCCCCTTTCGTGAGAACATACAGTGGGCCAGGGATGAAGAACATTATAGTCTTCCTTCTCCGCAGATTGCTAACTGAGACGCTGCGTCCTGGCCTTTTCATAAATGGCCATTTCACGGCTGTCATTGTCCCGGCTCTTTTGACAAGCTTCTTTTATTACCCTGTCAATTTGCTCTCCCAGCAACGGACTTAACGTTTTTAGAGCGGGATCTCGCTCTGATTTGACGTCACGGCTATTTGGAGAAGCGTTTTCCGCTTCACTTGAGCTGTTTACGACGTGGCAACTGTAGAACTGCTCCCGTTTCTTGGATCGAACATATCTGAACCCGGTTGTCTCTATCTTCTCGTTGGGTATCTTTCGCTGAGTCCCAGAAATATCCCAAATATGTTTATAGAATTGGTCTTGTTGAACAGTTTGATCGAGGGGTAAACCTTGGCATCTTGACAGCCTTTTCAATCTCTCTACGTAGTATCTTGGCAGACGGACTGGTTGAAGCCTGTCGAGTGAAAATCGGCACCATACCAGACTTCTTTTTCTACTTTATTTTCCGTAGATTGGTAGAAGAGGATCGTTTTTTCACCTCTTTGCCTGGAAGGTACGTAGAAAGTTTACAGTTCTTGTACGCTGTATGTATAGAGCGCATCAAGTTCCATGTAATGCCGAAGAGGAGCCATTGTAATTTGTAGACTCTAAAATATTCCGGCAAATGTTTGCACTGATGGGCGGACGGAGAACACAACGTTGTTCCCGTCCTCTGAGTCGCTGCCAAAGACCAAAATAGGAGTAGATGGTCCGGACATATTTTTTTCTTTCTTGGGTTGCCCTGAGTAGACTATTTCATCATCTTCCTCGGTGTCACTCCCAAAGATTGGTATAGTGGCGACGAATTTATGTTTATTCTCCGGCTTGTGGCACCTTTGCGTATCCTCGAAATCTGGTAGGAAGTATTTTGCGTCTTCATATTTTCGGACCTCGTTTACAGAAAACAGATTTAGCTTCCTTGTGATGGGGTATTCCAAACCATCCCTGAAATGCTTCATACACTGATGTTATGTAGAAGGACGTTGTACTCATGTAACCAAGGCCTATAGAGCAAAGCGTTATAGAATGTCTTAGTGTCAATGACATGAAATTTGATGTCAGTGACGAGCAGTCAGAAGTATAACGTCAGTATTACGGACCCAAGCGTTCGTGACGACTGTGAGTAAAACCCGGAGATGGTAATTTTATCTCGGGTAAGGTGCTGAACGTCCATGCAAATTTCCTTCAGCACCCTCACGTTGAGAAGGTTGACGGATAAACCATTGTTGACAAGGATTTTCCCTATCTTGATGTCGTGGCAGTATCCGGTGACGTATAACAGGAGATTATGTTTGCACGTACTGAGGAGGAGATCTTCATCGCTGAATATAATGTCAGCCGTGCGGACCTCTGCCAGTTCATCTTTCATCTTTTCTTCCGTGAAGAAAGCTTGGAACTGATCGGGTTCTTGTAGTGCCTTGATCAGAGAATCTCGTGTCTCTTTGGACAGGAGGAGAGCATCCAATATGCTCAGTTGTGAGGGTATTTTCCTCAGATGTGCTACGACATTGTAATCCACCTTATGTTTCTTAGCCGGGTCTTTTGCGGTGAGCTCTTTGACTGCTGTTCCATCAAGGGCGATTTCCTCAGAGATTTTCCCCTTCCATTTGTCTTTTTTATTCGAATTTTTTTGTAGGTCAGAGCTTCTTCTCAGGCAGCGTGCGGTTAAGCAGCTGAATATTCTCGCAGTTCTTCTCCTCCTTTTCTTTTTTCAGAGGTGGAGTCTTTGAAGAGAGGGCTGAGAGATGTTTCGTCCTCAGAATCACTCCCGAAGGTAAGAACTTTGGGTTTTCCCTTTCCGAACTGGTACCAACCATATGACAGTTGGCAAGAGTTTCTTCATGTGCATTTGTTGCACTATTTTGCCTTTGGCGAGCTACGCTCTTCATCCTCTTAAAGTGTTTTTGATGGGCAACGTATTCTTGCCACCACTTCTTGAAGACACTGCATTCTTCGGTGGGGTGTCTAACCCTCCGATGATATGGGCAGTAGTTTGGATGTGATTCTTCTCCATCGAGGCATATGACCCCGGGAATGTTCTTTATAAGAGGTGGCAGCTTCATCCCCATTGACAGAGCTTTGGCGAACCGCTTCTCTGTTTTGATCCTGCTTTTATTTGTAGTAGGTGGGCTTTGGTTTGGTGGGAGTACTTTGAAAGTGTGTCTTAGCACTACAACTAGGTATAGACAAGCATCAAGTATGCAATTTAAAAAAATCTAGAGTGCTAAGCTACACTAACCTAGAATCGAACTAGAAATTAGGGTTTGTAAGCAAGCAATCGTGTTTTACACTAAGTGAAGAGGGTTACAACCTTTGCAGACCAAGTTATTCACTTCAATAGCTCCCCTAAACTCTAAGTAGTAGTCCCTAGAACTCTTTTTAGGCTCCACTTAGTGAAAGGAATGAGCTTGCTTCATCGTCCTCGAGGCCGAAAATTATCCACCTTGATGTTTCTCTAAATCAATCTATCTCTTCACTAATCAAGAAATTATTTAAGCAAACAACCTAATCTTATGGGCTAGATGAGAAAAGGTTGATGAAGTAGGAATTTTGCACACTTTAGAAATTCTTTTCTCCTTTTCTTTTCCAACTCAAGAAAACCTAGGGAGGATGAAGATGAACTTGGGTGAGAATATCTCAAGTCCTAATAAGAGAGTTAGCCATGGGCTAAACATAAAGGTTGGGTGAAAAAATATCTAGAATAAAACAAATTAAGTGGGATAAGTCATGGTTTCTACATGCTTCTACAAGTATCTTAAGCCATGTTCATTTCCACCTAATTTTGAATGTACTCTTAATAAATAATTACCACAATTATCTTTTAGCTTTAGTGTAAGTGTCAAACACCCATGTTCTATGTATCATCCACCATGACACTATATTATTTTATATATAAACAAATATATATACATATATCATATATACATATATCATTAATTATAAAAAGAGAATAAAATCTTTAATGAGCACAATATTAGTTAATATATATTAATATATCAAATATAAAAATATATATCAAATTATTAAATCAACACTTGATTCAATAATCCGGTCATATCATATATAACCGACTAATATCACTTATATGTATATCACATTATCGAATCAACACTTGATTCAATAAGCCGGTCATATCACATATAACCGACAACATTCAATATACTTTATCAAATCAACACTTGATTCAATAATCCAGTCATATCAAATATAACCGGCCAATATCAAATATATATACATATAACATATCATTGAATCAACACTTGATTCAACAATCCGGTTATATCACATATAATCTAACCGATATCACATATCGCGAGATTAGAATACGGTATCACATACTCATATTTAATCAAGCTCCCGCACATATCACCATATGTGCCCTACTTCGTTTCTCTTGAGCTAGGAAACCTCTGTGTGGGACTCTAAAGACTTATCAATACGCCAGCAGTAGGTAATGATCACATTAGTCACCCATAAGCCGTCAGCAATACTAGCTAGACGTAACGGCTACCCAGCTATTGAGCGAATAGAAGATCAACAAGAAAGCTTGTCCAAACTCCCGCAAATTCTATAAGCAACACTTACCGTTCAGTCCGGTCTCTTCGTCATATATGTCGCATATCAAGTCTAGGGGTAGAATCGTCCGACCCCAGTAACTTGATAAGTCATGCCGATATGTGGCCTATAACCGTTCGAGAAACTACTGATAACACTTACTAGTAAATCTCATTAGCCCTGGCCAGGGACTTGTTGTTATAGCCAATCGAGCATAGTGCAATGTCAACTCCCTAACCGGGAGAGACGAAACCCCTCTTATTGCTCATTGCCTCTATGTGACTCGGGACTGTACCCAAAATCCACCTGTTTGCACGACTCCTTTGAGCCGTGGTAGGGAGAAAATCAAAGCACAGTGGGAACCGCACAAGACTCTATGACGATCTCGGGTCTGTTGAAGTCAAAATTTGCACCCCGGTTGACCAAGTCAAAGTGAAGGTCAACCCCAAGCCAGGTGGGCCCAAGCCCAAGCAAGTGGGCCAATGCCCAGGTCGAGCCCGAACACGAAGCGTCCGGCCTTCCGCCATGCCAAAATAAAATGTCATGTAATAAATAATTTTTATGTAATTTTTTATGCATGAAGGTAAACAAAATGGGCATTAAAGCCAAATTTTTGTAAAGCCCATGGCTTATGTGCAAAAGAAATGGCACATGAGCCATGGGATAAGCAAAAGACCATTTTGTAAAGCCCAAGGGGCTATATGTAAACATGTAAGCCTATATAAGGCAACATGATGATGAATAAAGTAACACTTTTTCATTCCCCCAAAAACTAGGGTTCTTTGTGTCTCCTGCTCTTTCTCCAAGGTTCTAAACCTTCTCATTTCTTTTGAATTAAATCAAGAGTTTTACTCTTTCTTTTCCAAAACTAAATATTTTTTCACCACAAAACCCACAAAAGTGAACCCAGATCTTCCACCAGATCTTAAAAATTAGAGATTTTTGAAATCTCATACTTCTTGTTCTTCAAGACTCAGCCAACAGAGGAGGAAGGAGGAGACCCATCTCCAAAAATCCCACTTTGGGAAGATCCAGAACCAAAGGGAGAAACAAATAAGCCCCTCTTTGATCATTTCTAAAATTTTCGGAGTTTAACTCCACAAATCGGGAGCACAGCTCCCAGTGAAGGGGACCAAATTCCCCTTTCTGTTTGACGCCCAGCGTTTAGCGCCCAGTGCGCTTGCGCCACGTGCAGACACGTGGCGCGCCCAGCGCCCAGAGCACTTGCACCGACGTGCCGACACGTGGCGCGCCCTGCGCACAGAGCGCTTGTGCCCACGGCGCTTGCGCCCACGTGCCGACACGTGGCGCGCCATGCGCCCAGAGCGCTTGCGCCCACGTGCCGACAGGTGGCGCACCCAGCACCTAGTGCGCTAGCGCCTAGCGCCTAGCGCTCGTGTGCTAGGCACGTGAGGCGCTGGCCCCATGCATCCTTTGGATGCCTTTACCCTTTCTTTACACACACACACACACACATATATATATATACATATGTATACATACACACACACACACATACACACTCCATGACACTGTCCTCCGTTAGAAAAAATTTCTAACGGGGCGCTGCCCCGCACCCTGCAAGGGGGATGCTAGCCCCCTTGACCCCCAGCCCGCTATCCGGGTAGCGGGACCCCCGTAAAAACTTTGCATGGCTCCCGATATATCCATTTACCCCCTAAAACAAAAACACACGTACACTGCACGTTGAGTTCGCATGACCAGTTCAACCCGTCAATCGGAGGTTCCCTCGCCCCAAAGGCAAGGGGTAATTAACGGCAGCTTAGTCCGCGACTGCCGGAGATTCGGATTCCCACAATCATTAAAACCCCGGCCTACCTTAGGCAGGGGAATCTGTAATGCGCCTGACAAGCGCGCGCATATTCCCATCTCAATGGGGTGACGAAAAACACCCTACAGATTTTGGCACGCCCGGTGGGACCTATCTCTCCTCCCATATTTCGGGTTAAACGTTCATGCGAACTCGGTCAATGTACATATCTATATTTATATACTAAAATAATGCTCTTTCATGCAGGTTTTCGAGCAATCTCTTTTCAACAATATCTCTAATGATGAACTCAGCTCTCAGCACGGCTTTCGTCTCCTACACGATGAAGATAGACTTCAGGACAGTCCTTCCGGCCAGTCTCAGACGACAATGGGAAGAGCCGCCGCTACCATTCGGCTCTATTATGTTCGTGTCAGCTAACGCCGTCCCAGTTCCTCAAGCTCCGGTAACAGAAAAACCGGTCTCAAAGGGGAAAAGGCCGAATGTGATGGTCGCGAGGGCACCCCAACACAAACGCAAGTCGGTGTTTGAAAGACTTTCCTTGGCCCCAGCTGGGGGCAAGGCCATCAACACCAACAAAGCAACAAGGCATCTCGGGCAAGCTCCAGCGGTGCCTTTAACAACTGCTCGATTGGGTGTCTTCTCAAGCATCCCCATCACTCAGCCTATGGAGGCTTCCCGAAGAGTAGAAGCCTGCCAAGCGCTCAAGGCAAAGAAACTGAGGCAGAAGCGGCTCAGATATAGAGCCAACAAAAAGGCTAGGGCTCTGGCCATGTTAAAATTTATGAATTTCCAAAGCCCGGACCGCTCTGCGAAACCAGCTGCTAGCGATGAAAGAATGGCTGAATGTGTTATCCACACTATCTACATGGCCGGGCATGAAGAAACGAACCCTCCTCTTCTTCACAGCTATGGTGATGATATGGTTGACGCTACCCAGCATCGGCTCGATCCAAATGATGAAGATCCTGCTTAGGTCAATAAGCCAGAGGAGCCCGTGGTTCTTGCGGAATTGTGCTCAGGCAATAAAGATGACCCGATTACTATAACCGGAACTACAGAACAAGCATTATTCCGATGGCTTCAGAGGCAGCTTCAGGACAGGGATGAGAAGTTAGCCAGGGTACAGTCCAAGGTCGACGAATTGGAAAACGTCGCGGCAGATCTCGCGACCCAAGTCGCCCGATTGCAATTACAGCAGAATCAAATTTTGGTTCATGAGCCAGGGATTGATATCCGGCGGCAGCCAATTGATATCCCCTTCAACCTAAGAGCGGAGCGCCTTCGCAAAAAACGGCCGCGATCAGCATCCAGTCCCTCCGATACATACGCCGAAGGGGAATCGCCTCTGAAAGGGAAGCTGGATAAGGTCTATTCCTTCAAAAGGGACAAAGTCCATAAGATATTCAAAGACGCCCTAAGAAACGGTCTACAACTGCCAGAATCAAAGAGACCGCAAGAAGCGAATATGACCGACAACCTAAAATATTGCCCCTATCATAGAGTGATAGGTCATGACATTGAGAACTGCTTCGTCTTCAAAGATTGGGTCGAAAGACAATACAAGACGGGAGAGATAGAACTGTCTGAAGGCGTGCTAGCAAACAGTTAAGCTACGACCGCCGATTTCATACAAATGGAGACCGAAACCTCTCGGGAACCTAATCCTCCCAGAGATGTGCCATTATCTGAAAAGGGCGAACTAAAGACTGAGCGGCCTCGAGGACCAGCATCAGTAAAGGCACCTACTCCAATGGAGAGAAAGAAGAAGGTATACTCTTTCAGGAGGGATGAGGTCCGCAAAATATTCGTGGACGCCTTGAACAACGGTCTGCAACTGCCTGTTCCAAAGAGGCCACATGAAATGAACATGACCGGCAATCCCATATACTGCCCATATCATAGAATGGTGAGTCATACCATTGAAGACTACTATGTTTTTAATGATTGGGTGGAGAACCAGTACAAGCTTGGAAAAGCCTCACAGTCCTCGGATGTATCGGCAAGCCACAGAGCTACAGTCATCAACACAGCTCCGCCAAGATCAAAGTTCAAGGAGATGGGATAAGCAAATAGGACCACCACGTCGTTAAACTGGGAATGCTAGACCTCTAAGTCTTTAAACTAGGAACCGCTGACCTCTAAGTCGTTAAACTGGGAATGACCGACCACAAAGTCTTCAAACTGGGAATAATCGACCTCTAAGTCGTTAAACTGGGAATGTAAAAAAAAATGTAAATAAACAAAAAAAACGTGTAAATAAAAGAAAAATAAAGAAAAGCCGAAATGATGGGGCAACTCGCAATAAAAATCAGCGAGTAAAATAAAGATAAAAATAAAGCCGAAATGATAGGACAACCGCAAATAAATAGCCGAAATGATAGGGCAATCGCGACCTTTGCGATAAGAAAAGCTGAAATGATAAAGCAATCGCGGTAAAAAAAATTGCAAAAAACAAAAAAAAAATACGGCGAATGATGAGTCGCTCCTGGCACCATATTCCAGTGCAGCGATGCAGACGCCAACCAAAATCCAGTTTCCTAAAATTCTTCCGGCCCTACGGTTAGTTCCCAAATTGACTACCGTATATAATCCACGGGCTCAAATAATTCTCTTCATACCCGTGCCCCACCACAATCACCAGTTACACGGTTGCTCTCCGCCTTTGGAATTATGCTACATTGAGAAGACCCACTCATGTGTCCTCACGATACAGGAGGAGAACAAACCTTTGTGGGATCCTTATGACTCACGAAGGAAAAACACACTTAGGAGTCCCCACGACTCCTAAGGAGAAAATACACCTGCGAGATCCTTACGACTCGCAGGGAGAAAATGCTTTTATGGGACCCTCACGGCCCATAAAATTGAAAAGTCTTAGGTGGTAGGGATCTAAACCTGTCTTCTAAGCCATCGCTCCCCAACCCCCAAGTGGAGAATGATGAGTCGCTCCTGGTACCATATTCCAGTGTAGCGATGCAGACGCTAACCAAATTCTAAATCCCATACCCCAATGGCGAATGATGAGTCGCTCCTGGTAGATATTTCAGTGCAGCGATGCAGACGCCAGCTAAATTCCAAATCCAAATCCCCAAGTGGCGAATGATGAGTCGCTCCTGGTACCATATTCCAGTGCAGCGATGCATACGCCAACAAAGTCCTGAAATTTTTATGGCCCAACGGTCTGGATCATACATCCTGCAAAACCGTATACAATCCACGGGCGTAAAACAATCCCAATCTCTCCCAAGTCCTACCGGTGTGGCCACATTCAAAGTCCCACCAAAAATTAAAAAAATAATTAAAATAAAAAGAATGGTATGTCCACAAGCAAAATGGGCACGGATGAAAACCCGAAAGGGCGCCGTGAGTAAAAACAGCAGGACTGCCGGCGAGTTTGTGAAAACCCGAATGGGCGCAAACTCATAAAAAAAAGAGACGAAATGCACTCGCAAAGTCCTCTCGACTTTGTGAGGAGAAAATTCCCGCTTGAGATCCTTACGACTCACAAAGGAGAAACACACTTAGGATTCCCCACGACTCCTCAGGAGAAAATACACCTACGAGATCCTTTCGACTCGTAGGGAGAAAATGCTTTTGTGGGACCCTTACGGCCCATAAAATTGAAAAGCCTTAGGTAATAGGGATCTAAACCTGTCTCCTAAGCCACCAATTCCTAAATTCTTCCGGGGCAAATGATGAGTTGCTCCTGGCATTATTCCAATGCAGCAATGCAGATGCCGACAGAAAACCAATTCCCAAATCCTCTCAAAGACAGATGATGATTCGCTCCTGGTACTATATTCCAGTATAGCGATGCGGATGTCAATCCAAATTACAGTCAACAAGTCAACTTCAACTCCGACACCGCATAAAGCAGAGCGAGTCAGAATCCAATCTCGACACCGCAAGAAGCGGAGCAAGTCAAGTCCACCCCTGACACTGCAAGAAGCAGAGCAAGTAAAATCAAGCATCGACCGTCTACGTCGCAAAAAGGGCAGTCCAGGCTCCCCATAAATCAAGAACCCAAATCGCTCCGGATCAGGGCGTCGACAGTCTACGTCGCAAAAAGGGCAGTGCAGGCTCTCCAAAAATCGGGAACCCAAATCGCTCCGGATCATAGCGTCGACCGTCTATGCCGCAAAAAGGGCAGTGTAGGCTTCCCACAAATCGGGAACCCAAATCGCTCCGGATCAGAGCGTCAACCGTCTATGTTGCAAAAAGGGCAGTGCAGGCTTCTTACAAATCGGGAACCCAAATCGCTCCGGATCAGAGCGTCGACCGTCTATGTCGCAAAAAGGGCAGTGCAGGCTCCCCACAAATCGGGAACCCAAATCGCACCGGATCAGAGCGTCGACCGTCTATGTCGCAAAAAGGGCAGTGCAGGCTCCCCAAAAATCGGGAACCCAAATCGCTCCGGATCAGAGCGTCGACCGTCTATGTCGCAAAAAGGGCAATGCAGGCTCCCCACAAATCGGGAACCCAAATTGCTCCGGATCAGAGCGTCGACCGTCTACGTCGCAAAAAGGGCAGTGCAGGCTCCCCAAAAATCGGGAACCCAAATCGCTACGGATCAGAGCGTCGACCGTCTATGTCGCAAAAAGGGCAGTGCAGGCTTACCACAAATCGGTAACCCAAATCTCTCCGGATCAGAGCGTCGACCGTCCATGTCGCAAAACGGGTAGTGTAGGCTCCCCACAAATCGGGAACCCAAATCGCTCTGGATCAGAGCGTCGACCGTCTATGCCGCAAAAAGGGCAGTGCGGGCTTCCCACAAATCGGGATCCCAAATCGTTCCGGATCAAAGCGTCGACCGTCAACGTCGCAAAAAGGGCAATGCAGGCTCCCCAAAAATCAGGAACCCAAATCGCTCTGGATCAAAGCGTCGACCGTCTATGTCGCAAAAAGGGCAGTGCAGGCTTCCCACAAATCGGGAACCCAAATCGCTCCGGATCAGAGCGTCGACCGTCTATGTCGCAAAATGGGAAGTGCAGGCTCCCCAAAAATCGGGAACACAAATCGCTCCGGATCAGAGCGTCGACCGTCCATGTCGCAAAAAGGGCAGTGCAGGCTTCCCACAAATCGAGAACCAAATTGCTCCGGGTCAGAGCGTCGACCGTCCATGTCGCAAAAAGGGCAGTGCTGGCTTCCTACAAATCGGGAACCAAATCGCTCCCAATCAGAGCGTCGACCGTTGTTCATACCATTATAATGCATAATTATATTCCCCATTCTTATGTATTTTACAAATAAACAGGTGCTTTTGACCCATGTCTGCTATATAGTACAGGTTACAGGTTCTTGGAGCAAAAACAGTGAAAAGGACAAAAGACGATACAAAAGAGGGACTTTGACCAACAAATAGAAGGATCTTAATCAAGCCTACACAAAAGATCAGTACAAGGCAACGCAAGGTCCAAGATTGCAAAGCGAACGGGTAAAAGTTCACTACGATTCACTGGGAGATCTGGAAGGAACCTAGAAGCCAATTGGAGAAAAGTACTGAAGAAATAGGAAGAAAAAACACCAGAAAGCAGCCCAGAAAATTTCAGAGCCCGAGCCCATTTATTGGCCGCGGAACCGCGGTCCAACCCATGCTGCGGCCGCGGTTCCGCGGCCGTCTAGAGCCCAGAGAAAATAAAAGTTTTAACATAATACAGAGGCGGCACTGACTAGTCTTCCTAGGGGTATTTTTGTAAATGTAGACGTGCTGCAATTGTAAACCTAGGGTTTTCTATGTCCTATAAATAGAGACCCAAACTCTTGTATTAGTTCATGCCTCTTTTCATCAATAAAATTTCAGATTTCTTTTGAAGTTTGGAGAGCATCAATTCGTAAGTAGATTTATTTTTCTGCCTTAGTCTTAGTTTTAATTTCTGCCCTAGGTAATTTCTCTTCTTGCCTTAGTTTAATCTAGTTTAGAATTTTTATTAAATTGCAGTAGATCTTTAATCTCTTAAAACAAAACCAATAAAAATTATGTCTTTCGTAGATCCCCCAATAAGCGAGTAGTTTCCTCGCTTGTTAGGGTTAGGAATAAGGAAGGGTTTGAGAGATGAAGATCTCTCATCTCTTTCTTTGCCAATCTCTTATGAACAATTAGGACTCCATGCATACTTTCATCTTCCGCTCCCTAGAGCATTCTACCCACGAGGTAACGGTGATACCGTAGTATAAAAGACCGGATTTGAAAGTTTTCCATGGAGATTAGGGTAAGGATTAAGAAAGGACGGACAAGGATCTAGAGGAAGAAATATCTTCCCAATCATCCTAATCCTCTTTATTAATAATTACCATAACTCCTAATATGATATCTAATTTAGGGCATTGAAAGAGGTGTAGATCTTTATTTACCAAACTTTACCTAAACCTAATCCTAGCAAGTTTCCTAATCCTAGTATAACTCAACTTAGTTTTTGGATTTAATTAAAAGATCCAACACCCTTTGGAATTAGCTTGTAAAGAACATTAAGGAGATTTACACCATCCCTGTGGACCGACCCGTATTCACCGGCTAGCTACCAAGCGACGCCGTTCTTGATTGTGGTAGCATATATTTTTGATCGTAAAATCCCTATAAATCAAATGGCGTCGTTGCCGGGGATGGCGTAAAAAATTCCTTTTTGTAATTTCGGGTTAATATAAAATATAAAAAAAACTATAAAAATTGAAAAAATCAAAAATATAAATTTTTTTATCGTCTTTTATTATTTGAAGGGTTTCTTGTGTGAATCTTTGAAGGATCGAAGGATCTGGAAAATTCCAGAGTGCGAAACAGAAAAAGGTATATCAGAACTGAGGGGGATTCCACAACAGAACAGTACAATTTTTCTCGGGATCTGAAGCCTCCACCGCGCCGCCTTTCCGCCGCCATAAGCCCATCAGATCCGCGGATCCGCGGTCCACCTGGCTCCTCATCGCGCAAATTTTTCTCTGTTTGTTTCCTATTTCTCCCCTCTGCAACCTAAAATATATCTTTTGCCAAATCTTCTGCAGGATTCTTTGCGTTTAAAAAATCTTCCCCCTTCCAATAATTGATTTTCTGCAGGATTCTTTGCGCCGCGCTTAAAAGAAAATTGATTGCAAGTGATTTACTGTTTTGCATATTTTAATCGGACTTTAAGGGGCTTTTGACCAATTCACATTGGGTGGGGATTTCATCACCCATCCCAGGACCCCAGAAATCACATAAGGCATTTGTATTGACCATTCTTAATTAAAAAATACTAGACTCAGCCCTAAGGACGTCGCGCTCAATAAGACAGAAAACTAGTTATAGGCATCGGCCGTTTATCCTAACCTGACTTTGCGGTGCCTAGGCAAGTGTGTCGAAAGCGAGTGGTTACTTAATTAGGACCACTACTTGTAGTAGGGAGCCTCCCACTCACCTGGAATTTACCTGGCTGCAATTGGCGGTGAAGAGGCAGTTTGAGGTCCTACTTCTAGCTCTTTGGAACAGTTAGGGGCTGTCTAGCTGACCTAGGTGACCCTAGATCTAGGCCTGATTTTGCCTTTGTGGTTGATTGCATTTGTGTCAAAAGTCTCTTTTCAAAAAACTTTTTGCAAAAAGCTCACATAAAAAAGGAAAAAATCTTTTCAAAACTTGCAACTTGTCGCTGAAGAAATCTTTGCACCTCACTTACACCACTTCTTCTCATTGACGTTTTCTTACCTCCATATTCTGTCTTTCATCTTTTAACCACACTACCTCTTTAGTGTATGTCCGGTTGGACTAGGGACACTAGCGCCCGATTAGTCCGTGTTTCGTTGGTACCGACCGACGAACCTTTCGACTCCGAAGTCGAAATCCTTTCCACTTCTTCACTTTCACCTTCAAATTCTTCTTCCGAAGGTATGTCGGGATACAATCCTAACAACACATTACCGACGGGACTGATTCCACCTCTGTTAGGTGCGAATAACCCGAATCACCCGCCTGTTGAAGCGCCCCAACGAGTCGCGCTCCAGGATCTTTTCTACCCAATTCGCACCGCCCTTCCTACTTGTCTTTCCCTCCCACCGGTAAATGGGGACAATTTCGAGATCAAACCCTACTTCATCAATATGCTGCCTAAGTTTCACGGATTGGAATCCGAAGATGCATATATCTTTATCAACAAATTCCAAAACGTTTGCGCTATGATGAAAACAACCCAATTAAGCGACGATACTATAAGGCTAAGGGTCATTCCTTTCACCCTATGTGACTTAGCCGAGAAGTGGCTATACAGCACAGCGTCGCATTCAATTAAGAATTGGGAAGAGTTTGTGTAACCCTTTCTTAAAAAGTTCTATCCTCATCACAAGACTGCTAGAATACGCAACGAGATTATACAATTTTCTCAGATTCCTTCCGAACCATTTTGGAAGTGTTTTGAAAGATTCAAAGACCTACTTGTTCAATGCCCTCACCATGAGATCGAAAATTGGCAACTTTGCCAAACATTATATGAGGGATTGAACCCGGCAACGAAGCAGTTGCTAGAAACCATTTGTCAATGTCACTTTCTATCCAACTCTAGTGAGGAAGCGTGGCAGTTTCTCGAGGATCTTAGTGAACAAACAATTCAGTGGGAGAGCACCAAGACCACATCATCTTCTTCTATTGGTCAGTCTAGGGCAGGCATACATCACTTAGATATGTCGATTGCTCTGAAGGCCAAGATGGCCGCTCTTACGAAAAAGCTAGAAGCGATCGAGACCAAAATCTCATCGCCTTCTCCTGCCCCTATTGTGCCTCCACGAACTGTTTGTGCTTGTTTTTCGGATCCATCACATCTCACCGAAGAGTGTCCTTACAATTCATCTACTCAAGGACATGATCAAGTCAATGCTGTCTTTCAGCAACGACAAAGAAACAATTCATACTCTTCGACATACAATCCGGGTTGGAAGAGTCACCCAAATTTCGCTTGGAACTAAAATCAACAATTCCAAGGAAACAACAATTTTCAAAGGCCTCCTCCTCCACAACAACAAGCACCTCCACAAACTCAATTTCAGCAACCTTTCCAACAGCAACCTTACCCTAATCAAGTGAACAATTTTGTGCCCAATAACTCTTACCCGCCAAACAATTTTGTTCCAATTAATAATGACAAGGTTAACTCGCTCGAAAGAAGTCTAGATGCGTTCCTAAAGCAATCTACACAATCCGCAGCAAGGTTAGAAACTTCCATTCAATCTTTGGTTCAAAACAATGCCTCACACGATCAAAGCATCAAATCTATTGAGGCACAAATTGCACAACTCAATGCTGCGTTGAAAGAGCGAGAAAAAGGAAAGCTTCAATCTCAACCACTGCCAAATCCCGGTCACGCACATGTTGTATATGAACAGCAGAATCATAACGTAAATGATGTGACCACGTTGAGATGCGGAAAAATGTTGCAAAATAATATGGGTATTAACAATGACACCCCTCCCGGTGGTCCTTCTTCATCTTCTTCACCTTCTTCTTCTTCTTCTTCTTCTTCTTCTTCTTCGTTAGGGCCTATTCTTCATCTTTCACACGGCTCTACTTCTTCTAGCTCGAACGGACCCACTTCTCACAACACGAGCACATCTACACGGGGATCTGTTCCAACTCCACAATCTGATCCGCAAAAATTGGACTCAACAACTTTTCAAAATGTTCCTTTTCCAAACCGGTTGAGATCCAATAAACCAACTCCATAAATGGAGAAGATTGTAGAGTTGTTCAAACAGGTTAGCATAAATATCCTTCTCTTGGATGCAATCTAACAAGTTCCTTCATATGCAAAAATCTTAAAGGACTTATGCACCAAAAAGAGGAAGTTACAAGTACCAAAGAAAGTTTTCGTGGCTAGTGCTGTTAGCGATGCTCTTATCCAATCATTACCCCAAAAGCACAAGGACCCCGGTTGTCCTACTATTTCAATAACAATTGGGGACAAGAACATCAATAGAGAACTATTAGATCTTGGTGCTAGTGTCAATTTGCTACCTTATTCTGTGTACGAGCAATTAGGCGTTGGAGAGCTTAAGCCCACTCATTGTACTCTCCAAATGGCCGACCGATCAATCACCCATCCTAGGGGAGAGTTGGAGGATTTGTTAATTAGAGTAGGGGATTTCATTTTCCCCGTTGACTTTATTGTTATGGATACACAATCTGTAGCTAACCCTCGGAGTCAAATTCCGATAATACTTGGTCGACCATTCCTTGCGACTTCTAATGCAGTGATCAATTGTCGTAACGGTTCAATGAATCTATCTTTTGGCAATATGACAATTGAACTCAACATTTTCAAGTTGGGAAATCAGTCTGCCGAGCCTAATTCTAGCGTACTTGATGTTTGCTCGATCAATGAGATCGCGGAGGAGGACTGTGAATTAAAAAATTTTATGTTTGATCACAGCAGTGTTGACGCCACTAGTGCGTTCCTCCTAGAATCCGACACAGCTTTCACCGCGGACAACGATTATGAGTGTTTCACCTTTGTTGACGATTTTGAAGACTCACCACCCGAGTTTGAGTCTTTTGCTTTTTCGGATGAGTTAGTTGAACCATCCGACTCGGTTGCGTACACTCGATTTGAACCTTTGATGGAATCCTTCGAGTTTGAAACAGTTACACCATTGTTACCATATATTGTTTCACCTCCTAAACTCAAACTAAAGCTTTTACCGTCGCACCTAAAATATGCTTATCTAGGTGAGAATGAGACCCTTCCCATTATCATATCGGCCTCTCTAGCTCTTGAGCAAGAGAAGGCCCTTTTAATGGTCTTACAAAATAATCGGCAAGCTTTTGGTTGGTCTATGGCGGACATCAAGGGGATTAGTCCCCTCATAGTTGAACATCATATACAATTGATGGATGATGCCAAGCCGGTATGGGATCCACAAAGATGCCTCGATCCCATAATGAAAGAGGCTGTTAAGAAGGAGATTGTTAAATGTCTTGATAGTGGTATCATTTACCCTATCTCGGATAGCCAATGGGTTAACCCCATTCATGTTGTGCCAAAGAAATCGGGCATCACGGACATTACCAATGAGGCAAATGAGTTAATTTCTACTCGTACCCAAACTGGGTGGCGAGTTTGCATCGACTATCGAAAACTCAATGCCGCGACAAGGAAAGACCACTTTCCTTTGCCTTTCATTGACCAAATGCTAGAACGATTGGCTGGGCACGAGTTCTATTGCTTTTTGGATGGCTATTCCGGCTATAACCAAGTCTCCATCGCCAAAGAGGACCAAGACAAGACCACATTTACTTGTCCTTTTGGCACTTTTGCTTATCGTCGCATGCCCTTTGGGTTATGCAATGAACCCGCTACATTTCAGCGGTGTATGATGGGGATCTTTTCAGACATGGTTGAAAAGTTTTTAGAGATCTTTATGGATGATTTCTCCATTTTTGGCGACTCCTTCGACGGGTGTTTGCTACACCTTGACGCAGTTCTTACCCGCTGTAGGGATAAGAACCTAACTTTAAATTGGGAGAAGTGCCACTTTATGGTACGAGAAGGCATTGTCTTAGGACATGTCATCTCGCAAAACGGCATAGAGGTTGATAGAGCCAAAATTGAAGTCATTTCCAATCTTCCTCTTCCTAAATGCGTCAAAGACATCCGAGCTTTCCTTGGCCATGCCGGTTTTTATAGACGGTTCATCAAGGATTTTAGGAAGATTGCTAGACCCTTGACTCTCTTATTGGCCAAGGACACAACATTTGATTTTGACTCAACTTGCATGGAAGCGTTCGAGTCATTGAAATACTCTCTCATTTCTGCGCCCATTCTTTCATCTCCAGACTGGACGCATCCCTTCAAAATTATGTGCGACGCATCAGATTTTGCCATTGGTGCTGTTCTTGGACAACACATTAATAAGATGCCGCACGTGATTTATTACGCTAGCCGTACACTAAATGAGGCCCAACTAAACTACACAACAACAGAAAAAGAGTTTTTAGCAGTTGTGTTTGCACTTGAAAAATTCCGGCCTTATTTAATCGGCTCTCCAGTTATTGTGTATACAGACCATTCAGCTCTTCGCCACCTTTTTGCGAAGAAGTATGCTTAATCGAGGCTAATACGTTGGATCCTCTTGCTACAAGAGTTTGACCTTGTCATAAGGGACAAAAGAGGATGTGAAAACGTAGTGGCCGATCACCTTTCACGACTTCCTTCTTCGCCTACACTTGAAATTCCAATCAAAGATGTTTTTCACGATGAGCAACTCATAACCGTTTCTTGCGAACCATGGTTCGCTGATATAGTAAACTACTTAGCCACCGGCTTGATACCAAAAGATTGGTCAAAACAGGATAAACTTCGATTCTTGTCCCAAGCAAAGCATTTTTACTGGGATGAACCTTATCTTTTTAAATACTATTCCGACCAAATCATTCGTCGATGTGTACCGGAAAACGAGTTTAAGAGTGTGCTGTCTTTTTGCCACGATCAAGCATGTGGCGGGCACTTTGGCCGAAAGAAGACAGCGGAGAAAATCTTGCAGTGTGGTTTCTATTGGCCACGACTCTTGAAGGATGCATATGAATTCTGCAAGACTTGCTCCCGGTGCCAACACTTCGGCCGGATATCGCGGAGAAATGAAATGCGGCTCCAACCAATTTTGGTTGTGGATGTTTTTGATGTTTGGGGAATTGACTTCATGGGACCATTTCCTAATTCTTTTGGGAATGTGTATATTCTTTTGGCTGTTGACTACGTTTCAAAGTGGGCCGAGGCTGTGCCTAGACGAACGAATGACAACAAGGTTGTCGTTCGATTTCTTAAAGAACATATCTTTTCTCGATTTCGGCACCCTCGAGCGATTATAAGTGATAATGGTTCTCACTTTTGCAATAGGACTTTTGAGTCCTTAATGCGCAAATATTCTATTACCCACAATCTGTCAACGCCATATCGTCCCCAAACATGTGGGCAAGCCGAGGTCTCGAATCGGCAAATTAAGCAAATCTTGGAGAAAATGGTTGCTAAAAATCGTAAAGATTGGTCACTCAAACTGATCTATACACTATGGGATTTCCGTATTGCATACAAGACCGATCTTGGTATGTCTCCATACCGGCTTGTTTACGGGAAGACTTGCCACCTCCCAGTTGAGATTGAGCATAAGGCATTTTGGGCAATCAAAGAGTTGAATTTATCATTAGGAGATGCGGGAAGCAATCGAAAGCTGCAGTTAAATGAACTAGAAGAGCTGCGGGATGAGACTTATGATAATGCCGTAATTGTTAAAAACCGAACTAAGGTGTTCCATGATAAACACCTTCTGCGAAAAACATTTAAACCTTGTCAACAGGTTTTACTCTATGACACTCGGTAACATTATCACCCCGGCAAGCTCCGTTCTAGGTGGAAAGGACCATTTATAGTTCGCACCATTTATCCGCACGGTGCGGTCGATCTTGAAAATCCGAAGGACGGTACTTTATTCAAAGTAAATAGACATCGATTGAAACCGTTCCTCACAACGGACCATTCAGAGGAGCTCCTGTTTTTGCAGGAGCCGATTTACACTGATTGATTTTCCTCCACTTTCACCCCCGAATATCCAATCAATTTTTCCAAAACTTTATTTCAAATAAGTTTGGGGGTGTGTATCATTTGTAAATATGTTAATAAGCAGGAAATTGCCGAAATTATCGACCCACTTGGTGCAGCATGACAGTGAGGACATTGTCCAGTTTAAGTTTGGGGGTATGCTC
The DNA here is from genome assembly GCA_030015575.1 of Agapanthus africanus. Classification (NCBI taxonomy): domain Eukaryota; kingdom Viridiplantae; phylum Streptophyta; class Magnoliopsida; order Asparagales; family Amaryllidaceae; genus Agapanthus; species Agapanthus africanus. The sequence continues at coordinate 28,458,304 of JASDDO010000010.1, read as the reverse complement.
GGTAAGTTTTCTTCCTTCGCATTCATATGTATAGTTGCATTTTCTTCCTTATATAAAAACCAAAAAATTTGAAAAATTTGAAAAAAAAAATTGAAAAAGAAAAACCCATAAAAAATTGAAATATTGAAAAATTATAAAAATTAATGTATTCAATTTTGGCCTTATTTGACTTGAGTTTGACAAATAGGTTAACTAGCTAGGAACAACTAGATCTTAGACTTAGTAAATTAAAAACCCTAAAAATAACCTTTCTTAAAGTTTAACGGTAGAAAATATATGCCTTTATGGTTTATCTAGAAATAGGCGAATTTTGAGTTCACTTCTTGGGCTAAATCAAAGCAAAGGAAAAGTATTGATATTTTTATTAGAGTATAAGTTTGAAAAATAGTTCCTAGCTTAAGTCTAAATTCTGAAAATGTATACCCTACAAATTGCACAAACACGCACCTTGAAACTTGGAATAGTAGAGGAGACCTTGAAATGCTCTTGTCTAAAGTCCTTAGTACGATAAAAAAAAATACAAGTGTGAATAAAGAAAAAAAAATGAACACTGGTTTTTGTGATTACTTAAGGCTGTAAAAAGAGAAAAAAATATTTAGCTAGGGTGCTTCATCACCTAGTGCCTTAGACCAACTGGTTTGGGAGTCACTGCTAAAGCCTTGGGTGTTACAAGACTAGGAAGTACGCTTTATAGTGCAAACGCATTTTGTAATCGGTCGTTGGTGCCTCAAGAAGTATTAACGGTCGCATGAAGGATGTGTAAGCAAAATTCATTTAAAAATTAACCAATTGATAAGTGCTTTGGACAACGGACAAGAGTATGATTGCTTGATTTGAATTTCCAAGTGTAGGGGTGATATATACACACACGTAAGGGTATGTGATTGGAGTTTAGATAAGAGATAGGAAAGAAGAATAGAACTTGTATCTTTAGTAGAGTTGATAAAAATTCCTAAGTGGAGATGGAACCCTAAAAGGAAAACTTAAGAGATGCCAAAAGCTAAATAGGTCTGCAGAACATATATAATTTTAAGTTAAATGATGAGGAAGTGTGAAGAATATGGGTGGATAATTTACGAGTCGACGTTAATAGAATTTCTTGTTAGAAAACCTAATTGGAGAATAAAAGTTAATGGGCCGAATTGATAGGATTTTGTGGGTATTATCCGCTGAAAATCCTCAGGAGATAACACTCCTCCTACTAGGGACACCTAGAGGTTTAACGGTTTGTTGCACGAGCTCAGTGCAATCGCGTTTCCCTGCGAAAGTGTGGTTAGGTTTTTGTTGAGAATAAAACTAAGTTTGCTCGAGGACGAGCAAAAGATAAGTTTGGGGGTATTTGTTCATACCATTATAATGCATTATTATATTTCCCATTCTTATATATTTTACAAATAAACAGGTGCTTTTGACCTAGGTCTGCTACATAGTACAGGTTACAGGTTCTTGGAGCAAAAACAGTGAAAAAGACAAAAGACGATACAAAAGAGGGACTTTGACCAACAAATAGAAGGATCTTAATCAAGCCTACACAAAAGATCAGTACAAGGCAACGCAAGGTCCAAGATTACAAAGAGAATGGGTAAAAGTCCACTACGATTCACTGGGAGATCTGGAAGGAACCTAGAAGCCAATTGGAGAAAAGTACTGAAGAAATAGGAAGAAAAAAACACCAGAAAGCAGCCCAAAAAATTTCAGAGCCCAAGCCCATTTGTTGGCCACGGAACCGCGGTCCAACACATGCTGCGGCCGCGGTTCCGCGGCCGTCTAGAGCTCGGAGAAAATAATTTTTTTACCATAATACAGAGGCGGCGCTAACTAGTCTTCCTTGGGGTATTTTTGTAGATGTAGACGTGCGGCAATTGTAAACCTAGGGTTTTCTATGTCCTATAAATAGAGACCCAAACTCTTGTATTAGTTCATGCCTCTTTTCATTAATAAAATTTCAGATTTCTTTTGAAGTTTGGAGAGCATCAATTCGTAATTAGGTTTATTTTTCTGCCTTAGTCTTAGTTTTAATTTCTGCCCTAGGTAATTTCTCTTCTTACCCTAGTTTAATCTAGTTTAGAATTTTTATTAAATTGCAGTAGATCTTTAATCTCTTAAATCAAAACTCATAAAAATTATGTCTTTCGTAGATCCCTCAATGAGCGAGTAGTTTCCTCGCTTGTTAGGGTTAGGAATAGGGAAGGGTTTGAGAGATGAAGATCTCTCATCTCTTTCTTTGCCAATCTCTTATGAACAATTAGGACTCCATGCATACTTTCATCTTCCGCTCCCTACGGCACTCTACCCACGAGGCAACGGTGATACCGTAGTATAAAAGATCGGATTTGAAAGTTTTCCATGGAGGTTAGGGTAAGGATTAAGAAAAGACGGACATGGATCTAGAGGAAGAAACATCTTCCCAATCATCCTAATCTTCTTTATTAATAATTACCATAACTCCTAATATGATATCTAATTTAGGGCATTGAAAGAGGTGTAGATATTTATTTACCAAACTTTACCTAAACCTAATCCTAGCAAGTTTCCTAATCCTAGTATAACTCAACTTAGTTTTTAGATTTAATTAAAAGATCCAACACCCTTTAGAATTAGCTCGTAATGAACATTTAGGAGATTTACACCATCCCTGTGGACCGACCCGTATTCACCGGCTAGCTACCAAGCGACACCGTTCTTGATTGCGGTAACATATATTTTTGATCGTAAAATCCCTACAAATCAACCGTCCATGTCGCAAAAAGGGCAGTGCAGGCTTCCTACAAAGCAGGAACCAGATCACTCCGGGCCAGGGAAACGTCTATCTCGGACACTCCGTTTCGGAGACGCATCAAGCGTCGACCGTCCATGTCGCAAAAAGTGCAGTGTAGGCATCCTACAAAGCGGGAACCAAATCGCTCCGGATCAGAGCGTCGACCGTCCATGTCGCAAAACGGGCAGTGCAGGCTCCCCACAAATCGGGAACCAAATCGCTCCGGATCAGAGCGTTGATCGTCCATGTCGTAAAACGGGCAGTGCAGGCTCCCCATAAATCGGGGACCAAATCACTCCGGATCAGAGCGTCGACCGTCCATGTCGCAAAAAGGGCAGTGCAGGCTTCCTACAAAGCAGGAACCAGATCACTCCGGGCCAGGGAAACGTCTACCACGGACACTCCGTCTCGGAAACGCATCAAGCGTCGACCGTCCACGTCGTAAAAAGGGCAGTGCATCCCAAAAAGTGGGAAGCAAGGCAAGTCCCCTCCACGTGAAAGATGATCCATCAATTTCATGAACACGACTCACATATTGTAAGTGCACGGCGGCGCCCCGGCCGTCAATCCGAGGCCAAAATGCGGAAACGATACTTTTCTTTAAACTTTATAAACCGGCACCACCGCGAACTATAAATCCGGATCGGGCCATTAATCTAATCCTAGCCAACTTGAGAAGGGGTAGAGAGATATACCGAGCGATCCGTGTCCTTCGATCTTCTCGTCGTCGTCCCGATCTCCCCGCGGAATCTCCGGTCTTCATCTCCTCGTCGGAAGGGCACCACATCGCCGGGTTCTTTTATGGGCTCCCACCTCTGGACCGAGGCAACTCGGGCACGAAGTTGGCCAGTCGACGTGTCCAAGAATGCTGTAGGATAAGTGTGGATTACTTTGTCTCAAGGGGTTTAGAGAAGTTGCCATATGAATATGGAGAAAAGAGATGTGAACATTTGTAGATGAACTTGGGGATTTTGCAAGCATGAAGAGAACAAAATCCCACACCAAAAATTTGGCAGCCCCTTCCTCTAGAACGGCCGGCCCCTCAACCAAAGAAAAAATGAGAGAGGGAAAAAAGTCAAGGAGGGGGAGCAATCATACAAGAGAGAGAGAAAGGTGATGATTATGAACAATGATCACCACACAAGTCCTACACTTCATCAACTATCATAACACAACGGTCAAGCCATCATGAACCAAAGAAAGCCAAGGGATGGTGGAACCATCATGAAACCATCATGATGAAACAATATATAAAGACCACCCTCTACAATACTAATTTTCACAATTGCAAATAAGCCCTCCTCTACCAATTTTCAGCCAAAGAAAGATACAAAGGAAAATGGCCGAAACGGAAAGCAAACTGGCAACCTCAAAAAACTGATCCCGTAATAAATTACAGGAAAACCCCGCGACTGTATATACATACCCGCATTTGTAATCCGACCGAATACAAATGCAATGAGACAAAATCTACACTGTACAATACTAGGATCCGGCTTAAACCAAAGCCCGCTAGTATTATCCGTCCAATCATGATCCGTGCAATACCGCATGTATATGATCGAACCCTGCCATATCTCCATACGGCCTCTACAGCGTTTCGCCCGAAACGTGAGAAAACGGTCTGTGGGGGACTCTAAAGACTCGTCAATACTTTGGCTGTGGATTTAACCAAAAGCATGTCAGAGGTATTAGCCATACGTGATGGGCTACCAGGTATTGACCAAAAGGGACGTCGATGAGCGAACTCATCCTGACACCCTACTGAGCCTGTCAGTGACAATATCCGTATAGTCCGGTCCGTTCGTCTATGAGCATCGCATGGCGGGCCTAGGGGGTTGGTAAAAGTCAGACCCCTAAAAGCGGTACAAGTCGTGTCGGTGTGTAGCCCAGAACACCCTGAGATACTACTGAAATACCTACCAGTAAATATCCTGCCTTGGCCAAGGACTTCGTGTAATGGCTATCTTAGACACAGCGCGACCTCACCCCCAATACTGGGAGAGACAAACCCCTGCAGATCCGCTCACTGCCTCCATGTGGCTCAGGACTGTACCCAACTAAAACCTGTTTGCACGTATCCTTTGAGCGTGGCAGGGTAGTAATCAAAGTACAGTAGGAACTCACCCGAGACAAATGACGATCTCAGGTCGATGAACTAACCTGTACACATGTCACCAGGGAACTGCTATCTGACGTCAGGTATAAGACCAACTAGCATGTTCCCGGCGAGTCCTGTCCGGTGTACTCATAACCCAATGAGCACATGTATACATCTTAGGTGAACCAACTGACACCAGTGGCTTGTGAGACCGGCCACCACCCCTCGTCGGGGTCTCGACTGTATACACTAGTCTACTCTGGAGTATCGATGCCCTGTATCGAAACTCCCACGACTAGGGACCTTTTAAGGATGTGCTTATAAACAACCAGCTCCCACGTATATGATCGCCCTCATACTGCTGGCAGTCAAGCAAGAATCCTACGGGCTCTATCAATGCGCAATAGTGACCTGTAAGGTCACCTAAAGCTGTACACGATGATAAAGATAAACAAGATAGCATACTATCATCTTGAGTAAGACTGTCCTATCGGGATAGGTCCTCCATCAATCATTGCAATCACGTGCCTGTGACCCAATAATTGACTCTGGGGGTACTATCTCCAACAATCTCCCACTTGCATTCAAGGCTAATTATTGCGATGTCGCATACTCACAGCCCGTGTGATACCGAACACCCAACTCCTCCACTGATCAGTCTCACAAAACCAGTTTGCGGAACTAATGTGTTCGAGGAATAGCCTCAGTGAGTGGATCCGCTCAGATGTTTCTTTCTATGTCTCTCTATATCTTGAGTTCGCGGAGAAAGCCATCTCCCAAAATGAGCAATACCTGTCTTAGAATGTGTCTGGATGTCTGATGGGACCTAGCTCATAAATGAACTCCAAATCCAAACTTCTTAGACTGTATCGTCAACTGAACTTAATCAGTATCCTGCGTCATGCCTCCCTCAGTATCCCTTTGGTCCACCTGTCCAAAATACTGCCCCCTGTCAGAAGGAAAACTATAACTCTGATAGTCACTCTGTCATCCAGGTCACCTTGTAAGCGTGGAATGATAACCGTCTCCCGAAGAAGGTTGCTGTTTTCAAATCCCTAGAACACCCACTTATGTTCTAAAACTGCTTCCGACCGTTTCTCCAGGATTGGATTAATATCAACTTACTGCATCTACTGCAAAACAACATCTGGTGTGGTACTTGACATCTCATGATTGACTCAATTGCCTAAGCAAGTGATCTGCCAATCATGCACATCCCTCTCTACATTAGTCTGTAAGACACCATTAGAGAGGGTGACTCCATCACCTGCAGGTACACTACCGTGCCAGGAGTCGTCCATTCTAAATACCTTTAGAATGCTGTCTAAGTACCCTAATTGGGACACTTCCCAAATCTAGATCTAAAACCATAGATCCAGTAACCAGAATGTCTTGATATTATATACAAGTCCCATGTGGAGAAACCACTGTGTGTCAACCAAAGTATAACCGATCGTAGTATAGGAATATCACTTCCTACTCTGTGTATGTCATCCAAATACCAGGACATCACACCCTACTATCTTCTTAACAGATCCATCCCCTATTATGATGAAGTCAAACCTATGACTTTCACATCAGAAAAAGATGATCTATCTCCGCTATATCTGCTCTAGTCTATAAATAGACATAAGCCACTTGTCCACTATGCTTCCGCTGCTCCCACTGACTACGACAACCCTCTGGCAGAGTCATATAGACGTACACTTCTAAAGCTAGTTCAGAACGACGCTATATTCATCCTCCCGCCGGGTCTCACAATCTGGAACAACAACAATGGCAAGTCTGGGTAAACAAGAACCTCCCTATCACCGTCCTTAAGTCTACCGGAGTACCTCTCGGGTGCCTGAGGTTACCCACCGTATCTGCGGAGTGGCCAATGGAATGTCAAACCAAATTGAATCTTTAGGTTCGTATCAAATTTTCAGTAATCGTCTGCGGTTCTGGAATCACTTCCAGTTATACCATACTCCCACTTCTGTTTTCTGAAAAAATCCATTTTTGGTAAAACTGTGGCGAGTCAAGAACAATATCACTATTGATCTTCCAGATGGTAGAAAATCAACCCTCGTCATAGCCTGGGTCAACCCACAAACAGCCATTACAGAAACGTGTCTTGAGTTATCCAGAGTCTGGTTTTAAGCATAAGCCGGACAACTCCCCGTACCTTAACATCGTTAAGATATGAACTGTTCTATATCCAATATAGAACCAGAGGCACTGATTTAATTGAACCAGATTCAAATCATGCAGCTGTCTCTAATGCATGTCAACTAAATGGAAGGAGGCCGATAATCGTTACTCAACTTAGGAATGCGTCCAGATATGAGTAACCCGAAAGAGAAGAATGTTCTCTTAATCATTACTATCAACTGAATACCCTACACAAGTATCTACATCTTCGATCACCTTGAAGAATCCCGATACTTGCAACACCTGGTTCTCTACTTTATTCATATACCTATAACTTCTCAAAACTCAGACCTTGTGTTTCTACGAAACACTTATCTAAGAAATAGAGAAGTCATAAGTAAACCGAATATAGTACGAGGACCAACCCCTCTGTCCTAATGGACACTGGACAACATACAATACTCTGTATAAGTCCCTTGAGTCTGATAACTCAATCCCTGTGTGTCGTAGGTTGAAAACTGTACTTATGGTTAAGAAGAATTACACCGCTGTTTAATGCTCTTTACCTAACCATCCACTGATATAGGTAAATGTCATGGACATAATTTCAAAAAGGTATATCCCACTCTATAAAAATAGACTTACAGATGTATCAATTTGAAATTGGTGCATAACAGCGGATATTCAAAACCAAATATTTGCCGTCCGGTAAACAACCCAGGCGATTTCCTCAAATATCACCAATTACAACGAATTCCGATATAATGAGGACAATCACATAATTTCCAATAACTTACTCCCACTCATCATCTGTAAAATCATACAGATGTGAGAATCAAACCTGGTAAATATATACCCTGGAGTAAGGACTAATTGGGAAATCAGTTTTCTTTTAACAATACACAGTGAAATTGAAACATTGAAATGTTTCGATGGGGTATCCAGGTATTCCTAGTAATGCCTCTCCCATTATCCAGATTCACAACTGTAACCGTATAATTCTTTGTCATATCCCCAAATCCCTTTATATGTCTTTAGTCATTACCTTCTGTACACCCTCTTAGGCTAAATGGTTTTCTTCCTTCCCTACCGTTCGGCACCAGCCTATGGTTTGGAAGAAGACTACCCAATAAGCATAATGGGTGTACTGTCCTAATCCTAGGAGTACTCGCAATGCGAGAGAAGGTGAAGATAAAAGACAACCGAATAAACCTTATTCCTATTTCTCCTGAACCAGAATCCATCCCCGAACTGGAACAAGTTCCTTTCGAGTTCGTATATAACCATACGATGGAGTATCCAATAAACTGTAGATTTTCGCAGTGATACGGAGTGTCCTGGAGAAATACAAAGGTGAAGTGGGAGTGGTAATGAAATACTTGGTTTGGTCGTGAATAGCAGTCGCAATTTACTTTGTCCTCTTACTAATCCCTTGATATGTCTTTACTTAATACCTTCTGTACACATCGTTATGCTAATTGGTTTTCTTCATTCCCCACCGTTCGGCACCAGCCTAAGGTTTGGAAGAAGACTATCCAATTTGCGTAATAGGTGTACTATCTCCTAAACCAAGGAGTACTCGCAACCTGAGAGAAGGTAAAAGGAAAAGACAACTGAATAGTCCTATTCGTTTTCTCCAGAACCTGAAACCATCCTCGAATAAATTCCTTCGAGTTCATATATAACCATACGATGGTTTTATCCAATGGAAGTGTACGTTCGTAGTAATACGGGGTGTCCTGGAGAAAAGGGTAAAAGTAAGAGTGGCAATGAGGTTTGCAACTCTGACAATCCAAAAGCCAGTGTTTAAGAAGGTTCGGTTAATTTTGGTCACTGAGTCATAGTCAAGGGTCGGGTCATGGTCGCTGCCAAAGAGAGAGAGAAAAGAAACACTCAGCGTGCACTCTAACCTAGATCAGAATGATCACCAATTTATCTAATCTGGAAACCTCCCACTGTAACCTGAAATTCTCCTCCAAACCTGAAAGAAGAATTAGTCGGGGTCACCAGAGGAGTAAACCAACTCATCAGTGGGAATCAGGATCCAACTATCATCGCATGATAACGTGACGGAATCCGCTCACGTTATCACACTCCAGAAGGTATGTGCATATCTGGCAAGTTTTAGTTTCTGTAGAAACTCCCGGTGTGATTTTTACCCCATGCTCTTATGACCTTGACTTTGGCCAACAAATCATAAGTCACATGTCAAGTTCTACCCGTCATTCTCCAGGTTAATTTGAACCCACCCGTACCTACCCTTGACTTTGGCCAACAAGGCAGTACGACTATCCCAAATCAACGCATCTATCTATGCTGCATATGAATACCCAATAGCTACCAAACACTGTGCCTTGACTTTGGCCAATAAACACAGCTTGAATACTATTGACTATCTATATGAAACGACGGAGGGCTACGAATGGTTTCTGGAGAAAAACCTTTAACGTAATGAACTTGATATCGTTGAAGGAACCGGATAGCTTTTTAAAAATATAGTGGCGAAAACCTTTGCTAAAGAGGTCACTCCCGGTGAAGGGATTTCGACTCTTTCCCCGTAGAATGAGGTGCAGGATATTCCAACTGAATACCACGATGCAAAGCAAAAGTAATCGACCATAGTGAAGTTATTGCCCTGACGCAAACTTCTGTCCAAGGGGTCACTCCCGGTGAAGGGATCTCGGCCCTTGCCTCGTCGACTGAGGTGCAGGATATTCCAACTGAATACCACTGTGCAAAGCAAAAGTAATCGACTATAGTGAAGTTATTGCCCTGACGCAAACTTCTGTCCAAGGGGTCACTCCCGGCGAAGGGATCTCGGCCCTTACCTCGTCGACTGAGGTGCGGGATATTCCAACTGAATACCACTGTGCAAAACAAAAGTGAACGTCCTTGCAATAACAGCTTTTTGAAAAATGTTCCAACAACATCAGAAAAGGTTTTTTTAGCTTGCATTGATCCGAATCAATGCAGTCCCATCAATTAATCACACCAATAAAGAACGAAAATAATGATGTACATATATGCCATCCGCATTCGCCACTAGGTCCCGTCATTACCCGTTAAGTTACTTAACTAACGACAGAGCGGGGACTGGACTAGCGCGGATGCAAAACATATACAACATCTACTAGTATATATATCAATATTTAATATTCGCTCAAGGCGTGATAAAATGCAACATCACAGAAATGTAATAAGTATCACAGAACAATACAGATATCTGGGATCCCCGGGTTTCATAGAGCCGCTACTGAAACCCGACGTTCCCCTGGTCGTGTGGATAGCATGTGCAACGAAATCCTAGACCCCTACGGGCGCGGCAAGTTACCCGCCAAAACCTGAAGCGAGGCATCCCCCTTCAGCAACGTGAATGGACCACCCAGCACTTCACGGAATCCGGTAACTTGGGCACCCCTCCTGGGTCAACCTGTACCCCCTACGGGTGCGGCGAAAAGCCCGCCAATTCTAGAGTGAAGCCCCCTCCGTTTCAGCGCCATGAGATGCGTGCCCATTTCCCTCTAGAACCCGGCTATCCGTGCACCCCACCTTAGGGTAATCCTAGTACAGAAAGTAAAATATACATACAACGGGTACATCGACCTCATGTCACGACCCGCAGGGTACGGAACGTGACTGGCACTTAAGTTTACGAAACGTCTAAAGACGTCCGTAAAGTAAGTAAGCCAAAGCCCAGAAAACAAAACCAATTAAGCAAAAGAGTGAAGAAAACCCAATCAATTGAAAGCGAGTTTATCAAATAAGTCATGTAAAACCCTTTTTAAAAACAATACCAATTTTTCCGAAAATTTCGGCAGAGTCTCCTTTGTAAATACTGGCCCCCAAAATGGGTACAACAAAATATATACATGAATCCAACAAAATTGGGCATCCCCAAGCGGGAGCTAGCTCTTCGCCACAAGGCGGTCACAAATCCCACGCAATGTAAATGACAACAAGCATAATAATCATAAGGAAGCATGAGAAAAGTAGCCTGTCGGCTCAAGTGAGCTCGACCCCAAAATACAGCATAAAATCCACAAACCTCACAGTCTCATCTCTAGGTCAATATACAATAATCTGGCGGAAACAGTAGATGGAGTACACTAGATACAAAGAATATACAAGGTGGTACAAAAATAATAACATAACCCACCTATGAGCAAATCTCGAGTCCAGGCAAAAGAGGCAAAAGAAGCAAGCGCACCCGCCGCTACTGAACTGACGGAGCGGACCTGCAACAGACTATGGCACAACGGGGGTGAGTTGCCAACTCGTGAGTAATAAATAACATCTACACAGGCTATCGAATGCCTGCACACAAGCATCCTAGCATCTATATACAGGTAAGGCAGGACATAATGGCAAGTATGTATGCAATATGGATATACTAGCAGGTGTGTATACAACATCAGTGTACGAATATGTATGCAACATGCATATCTGAGGTCTCAATAGGTTTATATAAGAATATTTTATCTCTTTTTGTTTTTGAAACTCTTTTAGAATGCCAGCATAATGTCAATGAATCGACGAAAATCGGTGTCCAGCAACGACACCCAAAAGCTGTCTCAAATCTCATAAATGTATCTCTGGCCTCAGCCGTCCGGCTGACCCATCTCAAATATCAATATCTCATCATCTAGCGGCCACGGTCGGTATCCTCTGGATATCCGCCGTCCCAAACAGTCACCGGTAGGTAATCCGTCCCCTGCCAGGCTCAACGTCATCACCACATTCCTCTTGCCCCGGGGTACCTTACCGGGCCCACCATGTACCCGTGCCGGTTCCTCCACTCCTCGACACGGATTTCCAAATCCACGGCAAACTCATGGTGGACGACACTTACATCACTAGAAAACCGCAATTTATATATTTTAAAAAATATAATAAGTTTAGAAATTTTGCGGCTTTCCCCCGAAATCCAGCAATATCATAAAATCTCAAGAAATCCTCATAAGTGCATATATCAATGATAATGAATGCGTATGATATCAATAATCAAGTTGCGATGTGTGATTAATGTATTAAGCATGAACAATTAATATGATGAAGTACATGCACATGAATGGCAATACTACGGTTTCATTTTTAAGGAATTAAAGGCAATAGTACCAGTTTAAGTATCAATTAGTAAAAGGTTTCAATTTAAAAGTTATCTAGTGTGGTGGCATGGCAATTACCAGGGTGTGTGTGTAAGCATGAATAGTGCTCGTGCTGCATATAAAAACCTGTTAATGGTGCATGTGTCCTAAAATTGAGTTTGCGTATATGGGTATAACATATTGATCTAATTGCAGCAATTATTATGCCAGTAATATTATTCTAATGTCACAAGTGGTTATCCAGTTTACTATTTTTCAGTTTACTAAATCTATCGGGCGACTTGCGCCATCCAAACGATCGTCCCCCGTAGATGTTAAATCTACTCACCGGGATCCCTGGCTAGCTGTGTCCAATCACCGCCTTTCCCTTTCGCGCCGCGTCTGACGTTTCCGCGACCGAACCTGGAATTTACATCAATACCAAATATAAGGTTACAAATCAAGAACGACGCAAAACCCCAACGAAACTACTAAGGTTCGCTAGCTAGGTACAACGTGCACAAAGTGCGCGGAACACACGCGAAAATCGCAAAAACTGCCAAAAACGCCAATTTGGTCGTCCGGCAAAACTAAAACCCGACTACCCAAAAATCCGCACTCACGCATCCTAAAAGTCGTAGGACAAGCCATTACAATCATCAAGATATCAAAAATAATTCATCACATAATTTTTATACAAAACTAGTAAGCATTTGCATCCCAAAATCGGTGCAAAAATCGCCGATTTGCGACAAAACGACTACAATCTAGCATAATTACCCAAGCACACTACAAGAAATCTACAAACACTAATTACAACAATATAGCAATGATTCCAATCCTATTTTCCATAACCACCAATTCTTGAATTTTCTCAAAAGCAATTGCAAATCAAAATCCATACTTGAAAAACTTAATTAACACTAATTTCAAACCCAATTAGCAAGTTCACCTCTTAGATTTAGGTTAGCAAAATACTAGATAACAAATTAGGTTCAATCAACTAAATAATGTTTTCTAAACCTTAATCAACTCACTAATCAAGCTTCACAACTCAATTCCATACACTAACCCTCTCTTGAAATTCCTAAAACGACAATTACAACTAAAATCGAACTTTTAAAGTTAACTAAATTAACACAATTAGAAGACTACATAACAAGGTGATCATATAGACTAGTTAATTAACAACTAGATTAACTAAAAGACAAGCTAATTAACCATCATGGTTCAAAACCCTAGTTTAACTCTAACCATAAACCTTTAAAAACTAGATTAGAATCTAACACTAAATTAACACTAGATTTTAGCCCAATTAGCAATTTAACCACTTAGATTAAGCTAACAAAATAACTAAATAATAAAATAGCTTAATTAATCTCTTAATGGTGATCTAAACCCTAAATTAATTTCAAACCATAAACTTTAAAAAAACTAGTATGCAAATAGCACTAAAATTTAACACTAAAACAATTTAATTAAAGAAATCTAACCATAGGAATTTAAATGGGTAGAAATATACCTCAAGATCTATGGATCTAGCATGATGATTTGCCTCTAAAATTGCCTCATTTCCACATGTTTTCAACTAAATTAGGCTTGAGAAGAGGTAGCACAAGGATTTGTTTTGGTTTTGTAAACAAATTTGTGGATTTTTGTAGCAATTTTGATGAAATTTTGGAGTAAATGAAAAGAGGAAGGTGAAGGGGGAGGGCTGCTGAAATTTCGGCCAGAGGAGGGAGGAAAAATGGTGTGGGTGTTGTGGGAAAGTCAAGGTCAAAGCCCATACCAATCAACCAAAACCCATACTCAATATAAAATATTAAAACCCTTTTTTTTTAGCAATTTAAAATGAGTGAAGAACACAATTTGGAGGGGGGAAATTTTGGGCTGCTGAAAATAGTGGTAGGGCCAGCCAAATAAGAGGGTTGAGGAAGTGTGAGTGTTTGCAAAAAAAATTCTATGCAAAAAGACCCCCCACAAGTCCAAAATTGCAAGTTTAAGCTTAAATTCAATAAATTCGTTTCATATCATAAAAATTTGTTAAAAATCAAAATAAATTACTAAAAATTTATGTTACCACTAGATTTTAATTATCATAATTTTAGAGATTAAAATTAGCCCGGAAAAATTTGTATTTATTGCTAATTTAATGTATTTTCTTACCGGCTTAAAATAATATTAAAAAATTGAAAAATAGGGAAAAAATTTTAAATGACCAAAATTTCATAATTAACTCATTAGCTACTTAAAACAGGTAATTACCTATCCATTTAAGGTATAATTAGCCCTAAACTGCAAAATATCGAGAAAGACGGTTTTCGGAAAAATACCGAATTTTCACCGAATTTCAGGAAAACACCAAAATGACTTTTCAAGACGCTACAATCTTCCCCCCTTTAAGAAATTCGGTCCCCGAATTTAAAAATATAACTACGCGTACCTCCAAAGAGATGGGGATGTTTCTTCCTCATCTCGCCCTCGGTCTCCCAGGTAACCTCCTCGCTGCTCGGGCTACGCCAAAGGACCTTGACAGTTGGTATAATCTTCGACCTCAACTTCTTCACCGACCGATCCAAGATGGCCACCGGCTGCTCTGCAAAAGAAAGGTCGCGCTCTAGCTGGACTGTCGGGTGCTGAATCGCATGCGAAGGGTCGTGAAGGTACTTGCGGAGCATCGAAACATGAAAGACGGGGTGAACATCGGGAAAGCTGGGAGGAAGAGCCAAACGATATGCAACAGCGCCGACACGCTCGAGGATCTCGAAGGGACCTACGAATCTAGGGCTAAGCTTCCCCTTTCGCCCAAAACGCATCACGCCCTTCATCGGAGAGACCCTCAGAAAAACATGGTCGCCAACTGCGAACTCTAATCTGCGACGGCGCCTGTCTGCATAGGATTTCTGCCTGCTCTGAGCCGCTCTCATCCGGTCTCGGATCAACTGTATCTTCAATGTCGTCTCCTCAACAAGCTGCGGCCCCAAAATGCTGCTCTCGCTGAGCTCTGTCCAACAAACGGGCGATCTGCATCTCCTCCTATACAATGCCTCGAAAGGTGCCATCTGAATAGTATCCTGGAAGCTGTTGTTGTAGAAGAACTCCACTAGAGGTAAATGATGATCCCAGCTACCACCAAAGTCTAAAACGCACGCTCTGAGCATGTCCTCGAGAGTCTGAATGGTCCGTTCTGACTGTCCGTCGGTCTGCGGATGAAACGCTGTGCTGAAGCTCAAACGAGTGCCCAAAGCCTCCTGAAGTCTCTGCCAAAGTCGGCTGGTGAACTGAGTGCCTCGATCTGACACGATACAAGTCGGTACGCCATGCAACCGCACGATCTCGTCGATGTAGAGCTGAGCATACTGAGCGAAGCTGAAAGTGGTCTTCACTGGTAGGAAGTGAGCCGCTTCCGTCAATCGATCTACGATCACCCAGATGGAGTCATACCCTCGACTGGTCCTGGGTAGACCCACAACGAAGTCCATCGAAATCTGCTCCCATTTCCACTCTGGAATGGGTAACGGCTGTAGCTCTCCTGCGGGCCTCTGGTGCTCGGCCTTGACTTGCTGACAAGTCAGGCATCTCGAAACGAACTCCGCAATGTCCCTCTTCATCCCGTCCCACCAGTAGGTCTCTCTCATATCATGGTACATCTTGGTGGAACCGGGGTGGACACTATACACAGATCGGTGTGCCTCCTCAAGAATGTCACGCCGCAATCCATCAGCATCTGGTACGCACAGTCTAGATCCATATCGTAAAATCCCATGATCGTCAACCACAAACTCGAAAAATCTGCCCTGTCCCATCTGTGCCATGATCTCTGAGCAATGGTCGTCACTGCGCTGTGCCTCATATATACGGTCAAGAAACTGTGGGCGTGCACGAACATGCGCGAGCTGTCCCCCTGTCTGAGTGAACTCGAATTCAACTCGGTTGTCGCATAACATCTGCCAATCTGCTGACGACTGCCTCTGCACTGCGCGCAAAAAGGATAGACTACCCCCGGGCCTCCTACTCAACGCATCTGTCACCACATTCGCCTTGCCGGGGTGATATAAGATCTCGCAGTCGTAGTCTTTCACCAACTCCATCCAACGATGCTGTCTGAGGTTCAGGTCTCGCTGCTGAAATATGTACTTTAAGCTCTTATGATCGGTGAATATCTTACACGACTCGCCGTAAAAGTAATGTCGCCAAATCTTCAATGCAAAGACCACTGCAGCCATCTCCAAATCATGAGTGGGGTAGTTCTGTTCATGCTTCTTCAACTGCCGAGAAGCATAAGCGATCACCCGACCATGCTGCATCAAAACGCATCCTAATCCCACTCGCGAAGCATCACAGTAGACAACAAATCCGCCTGATCCCGAAGGTAAAGATAATACCGGCGCCGTAGTCAAACAAGTCCGTAGCTGCTGAAAACTGCGCTCGCACTCCTCTGTCCAAACGAAAGGAACTCCCTTCCGGGTCAAACCGGTCAACGGTGCAGCTATACGGGAGAAGTTCTAAACAAAACGCCTGTAGTAGCCCGCCAAGCCTAGAAAACTACGGATCTCAGTAACCGATGTAGGTCGGGGCCACTGCTGAACAGCCTCAATCTTCTTCGGGTCCACACAAATGCCGTCTCTCGTAACCACGTGTCCCAAAAATCCGACGTTGTCCAGCCAGAATGCACACTTGGAGAACTTCGCGAACAGCTGGTGCTCTCTCAGAGTCTGTAACGTAATCTGCAAGTGCTGCTCGTGCTCCTCTCTGCTCCGGGAGTACACCAAGATATCGTCGATAAACACGATGATGAACAAGTCAAGATACGGCCTGAAAGTACGGTTCATCAAATCCATGAATGCTGCTGGGGCGTTGGTGAGTCCGAACGACATCACCAAAAACTCGTAGTGGCCGTAGCGCGTGTGGAAAGCTGTCCTCGGTATATCCTCCTGTCGAACTCGCAGCTGATGGTATCCTGATCGCAAGTCGATCCTCGAAAAAAAATATCCCGCACCCTGAAGCTGGTCGAACAAGTCATCAATGCGTGGCAACGGATATCTGTTCCGAACGGTAACTTTGTTCAGCTGGCGGTAGTCGATACATAAGCGCAAACTTCCATCCTTCTTCTTAACAAACAGGACCGGAGCACCCCACGGAGAAACACTAGGTCGAATAAGCCCCTTATCTAAGAAATCCTGCAACTGATCCTTCAGCACTCGAAGCTTTGCCGGGGCCATCCGATAAGGTGGTATAGAAATAGGCCCCAAGCCGGGAATCAAATCGATGCAGAACTCAACGTCGCGCTCAGGTGGTAGCCCAGGTAGCTTATCAGGGAAAACATCAGGGAACTCACAAACAACCGGGACCCGGTCCAACGGAACCTCTGCAGCTCGAGTATCATAAATACACGCTAAAAATCCCTGACATCCCTTCCGCAAGAGCTGACCAGCGCGAAAAGACGAAATTAAGCTGGGAAGGGTGATACTGCGGTCTCCCCGAATAACAAAGATTGGCTCTCCTGGAAAGCTAAATCTGACTGCCTTCTCACGGCAGACAACCGAAGCATAACAAGTGGCTAGCCAATCCATGCCCAGAAGCACATCAAAGTCCAACATATCGAGGAGTATCAAATCAACTGATGAATCCCTCTCCCCGATACGAACGGAACACAAACGAAATACAAACCGAGCGACAAACGACTCGCCTACCGGAGTACTAACAACAAGCGGAAGATCTAACGACGACGACTCATGGCCCAACATCGGTGCAAAGTGTGTAGAGACGTACGAATGTGTGGAACCTGGGTCGAATAATACCCGTGCGTCGAAAGAACAAAC